>OX123201.2:25741575-26941575 GCA_944739405.2 Euclidia mi
TACTGTGTTTGTAGTAGTATTATATAATAAATTTTCATAAATTATGTTAATCAATATGCGTCTTACATTTATAGGTACCTACCTATAGTCTGTTCAAGATACGAAAAAATAAAATGTAAACAAACCATAAAATGGTTCTTTTAATGTCGCCTTCGCAACAAAAGTAGATTTAAGTTAAATACTCCAAGCGAAAGATGCAGTTAGTTTTACAAAAATACGCCTGTCCCTTCAATTCATAAATGATACTGTATATTTTTTACCTTTTATTTTTTTCGTAGGTATCTTGAACAGACAATAGCAACTAATAAACAGTTGATGTTGAGTATGTTGTAAATCAAGCTAATGAAAAAAACAAAACGCATTTTTAAACTTTGATAGCCGACTTCTCTAGAAGTCTAGAACTCATTCGCTTGGTTCCTGATAGGTATATACTTAGTATTAAATTTATCTATGCCGATAGTCATGACTTCATGAGTCGCACAATTGCAAAATCGCGTACCAAGTACACCAAGTGCGTCTCTATAAAAATACCAGGGTCGAAAACCAGGTATCAATATACTTGCAAGTTTTTGGGCACTCGAGTATAGAAAACTTCGTATGACGCCCTGGTAATGCAAGTTTGTATTGAAATCTTAATATGAGTAAGGATGTTTATCGCAAAATTTGGTAATGGACTTTTCTAAATACTTTCATGGAAATTTATTCCTTACTACCATATATTTAAGGAACTTTGTCGCGAAAACCCTTGCAATTTTTATATTCCTGAGTACTCAAAATACTTTCAAGTATTTTAGTGTTTTGTGCGATAAAGTTCCGTAAATGTATGGCAGTAAGGAATATTATTTCATAAAAGTATCTGTAGGGTAAATACGCCATACGTCGGCCCCTCCCCAAACTTCGGCCGTCTGCACATTTTCGGCTTGCGTTCATTTAAAACGTATTAAAGTTACAAATTTGCCACTTGAATTACAATCTTAGTTCATAAACTATATGTACAACCGTTACTTTCCGATTACGTTACACACTCTTCGCACACTGAGCGTCAGTAGCGATTGCGCCGTCGAAGCGTCAATTTCATATTTAAAGTACCTTACTTGCTGTGAATACCCACACTTCGGGGATTGATATTAGAACGGTCAGACATTCCTTTTTATTGTTTTAAGCATTATTATTAGTAATTAGTGATTTTTACTATATTTTGAGGTAGACTTTTCAATGTTTAACGTATTGTTTTAAGGGAAAATAGGAGGCCGCCAATAGAATACCAATTTTGAATTAAAACCGGATTCTCGGCCGTGGCCGACTAAAAGAAAATGCAGTCTGTTTTATAATTTCCAATTGTAATTGTACTGTAAATTCCATTGCCTTAATAAGAGAATTTGCAACGCATATAGGCAAATAAATCAAATTTTACGTTTAATCGCCAAATACCGGCCGGGGTGATATTAGTTGAATCTCGAGAAATAATGTACACAAAATAGAGGCTGGCTTTAGAAACATTAAAGATCGTAATGTCGACCAGCCTCGAATTCGAGCCCAACTATACAGGCTGATTACTTTTCTTATTTTCTCAAAATTAAATATTTATTATACGTTTATTTATTTATAATATAAAGAGTTAAGTTTAAATGTAGGAGTTGATATTATTAAAAACATTTATATTAGCTTATTATGGTATGGAAATATAAGATATAAATTGCTCTTTGGAACTTGCTACCTTAACCCATGTTAATTACGTAGCTTAAAAATATAAATATATTCAATAATGATACTCTGGGCCAAAAATGGTATGAATTATTTTTGAAAAGATATCCAGAACTAATTATAATTATTTTGATGTTTACTTTGTTATAAATTGTAATACTTACCTAACGTTATTTAAGTGCAAATAAAAAAATACTTTACCTACTATTAAACAAATACGATTAATAACGTATACTTAGTGAGACTCCTGCCAAAATAAATCATATTAATAATATTTATCCGTCTTAATTTAAAACATCCTATACCCGGCCGATATTATATTGACGACCGGTTGGCGCAGCGGGAGTGTAAGCGACTGCTACGCCGAAGGTCGCGGGTTCGATTCCCGCTCAAGTCAAACATTTGTGTGCATGAACATGGGTGTTTGTCTTGGTCTGGGTGTTTCTATGTATAATATGTATGTATTTACAAAAAAAAAGTATATAGGTATGTATGTTTATCCATTATCTAGTACCCATAGTACAAGCTTCTGCTTAGTTTGGGACTAGATGGTGTTGTGTGAATGTGGTAGAATATTAATATTATTATATTATTATATTTGGGAAAAACGCGACCGACCATGGCCCGTGAATGGCCGACTTTAGGGATTTTTCGTTCTCGACGCATATAAACCTTAGTACTCTTTCCTTGTAGTAGAAATGTCACCCTTATGCCCATAAACATGAAATAGATTTATCAAACTATCCAAAACCGCATCGGAAGCTATCCTTTCGTTGCAAATTGATGGTGCCAGACCGATTCCAAAAATGAAAAACCGTACGGATGCAGACATTTAGCGTATTTACCCTACTACGTTACGGTCGGGAGTCGGTAATACGCGAAACGTGTTCGCGTACGTTCAAGTAAAAAATACTTTGAAAGTGTTGCAAATATTTTAGTGTTTTGCGCGACAAAGTTCCGTAAATGTATGGCGGTAAGGAATAATATCCCATGAAAGTAAAAGTACCTACTCCGTTACGATCGTGGATCGGCAAAACGCGAGACGCGATCGCGTACGTTTAATTCAAGTAAGAAATACTTTGAAAGCGTTGCAAGTATTTAAAAAAAATCGTTACAATCAGCTTCAAAATTACGAATCCTACAAAATAAATGATTTTATAATAGTTAAATTTAGTTTTTATCTAATTCTGTTTATCCACTTTAATGGAGGAATAAAAAACGACCTAATTTATCAATTTAAAAATATTAATTTGCCAACATCTGGATTTGAGTTAATTATCTAAATAACTAACTTGCACGTTTGCATAACTTGCTTGTAAGGCCGAATTAATAAACCAATTGTAATGACTAGCTTTTGCGCGCGACTTCGTTCCCGTGAAAGTTGAAGAGAAAAAATTCCAACGTTTTTGCAAGTTTTTTTGTTAGTTGACGAGGTATCATGGTTTCATAAATAAAATAATAAAATGAACTGTTGTTTCACTTCTACATTTTAATAGTTACCTACCTATTCCCCTTTTGCAATCTCGACGTTCGCTTCGCCAGGGGTTCGCCATTTAGGTTACATTAATTTCGCCTGAATACCAATTTAATTAAGAATATAATAATACAAATAAAGAATAACAATTTTCACGAAGCAGAACTCAAAGGAAAGCACCACCTAGTAATGTACCTATTATATTATCTGTAGCATGCACCACAGACCCTGGGACCACCGACCATCAGACCAAGGCAACCTCACAAGGTCATAGGTTTTGTCAAGTCTATTCAAACTAGCCCAAACACTACTAGTTTCTCATGTGTAGTTTAGGAGGTTCAGTGACCACCTGCCGGCTTCATCATCAGACCAAGGCAACCACACAAGGTCCATAGATTTTGTCAAATCTATTCAAACGAGCCCAAACACTACTAGTTTATCATGTGGAGTTTAGGAGTTCCTGTGACCACCTTCCGGCTTCATCATCAGACCAAGGCAACCTCACAAGGTCATAGGTTTTGTCAAATCTATTCAAACGAGCCCAAACACTACTAGTTTATCATGTGTAGTTTAGGAGTTTCTGTGACCACCTTCCGGCTTCATCATCAGACCAAGGCAACCTCACAAGGTCATAGGTTTTGTCAAATCTATTCAAACGAGCCCGAACACTACTAGTTTATCATGTGTAGTTTAGGAGTTCCTGTGACCACCTTCCGGCTTCATCATCAGACCAAGGCAACCACACAAGGTCATAGGTTTTGTCAAGTCTTGTCAAACGAGCCCAAACACGACTAGTTTATCATGTGTAGTTTAGGAGTTCCTGTGACCACCTTCCGGCTTCATCATCAGACCAAGGCAACCTCACAAGGTCATAGGTTTTGTCAAGTCTATTCAAACGAGCCCAAACACTACTAGTTTATCACGTGTAGTTTAGGAGTTCCTGTGACCATCTTCCGGCTTCATCATCAGACCAAGGCAACCTCACAAGGTCATAGGTTTTGTCAAGTCAATTCAAACGAGCCCAAACACGAGTAGTTTATCATAATATGTAGTTTAGAAGTTCCTGTAACCATCTTCCCGGCTTCATCATCAGACCAAGGTGCAATCACAAGGTCATTCATCACTGCACCATTTCAATGTTACCGTAACCACGGTAATAATATCTAACAGTATTGTTACTCCATACAAACGCACGAAACTCGAGTTATACCTACGCGCCGCGAGCAGAGTACCCATTAGACTGGGCGGACTGTACCTACAGTACCCGCAGCCGCTATCGTGCCGCAGCTCGCATGCGGCGCGTCTGGTAGGTATATAACTCACGAAGACGGCCGAGTTACAATACTGTTAGATTATATTACCGTGCCGTAACATAGCCATCAAACTTACGTAAGTATGTCAAATATCAGCTTTATGGAACAGTGTACAAAGTGCATTCCAAATTTTGAACGGAAAGACACGAAGTCATAAAAATATCGCTAGATGTTTTACCGCCACCGGTACATACGTAAAATAGGTACCTACCAGATCGGTTGATCGTGTTATAACCTTGAAATGAGGCACACTTGGGTGACAAGGTGAAATATCATAATATATCTATATTTTAAACAGAATGCTTTTTTATTATAGCGCCATCTCTTCTTTTTAATTTAAAATAACATTGCTTACAAAATGAGACGTAAGATGTCGCTACCATCGACTCCCATTTTTTCGTCGCTAGCGCCATCTGTTGTATTATTTACGGTATTAACAAGTACTTATAAAAATAAAGGTCTAATATTAAGGATCTAGCGTGGCCAATTTTTATGGACGACTTGCGGCATCTGTACTGTAAAGTATTATATTTATCTATGCCTATACCAACCCGTTTGGCCAGAATGGCCAGCGTGGTATAGTAGGCCAATTCCTCCTTTCACAGGAGAGGCCTAGTCCAGCAGTGGACTGTTAAAGGCTGATAATGATGATGATACCCTTCTAAAGAATGTCGTGCCTCAGCTAATATCAGTGTCAACTAATAGGCACATTTGAATGAAGGTTAATTGAGCACCTAGAACATATTAATAGCCGTCGTTATCGGACAAACAGACATCTGACTAATTAAACACAAGCATCACTAGCTGCTAGAAAATGTTTTCGTAACATGTTAATCTCTAAACAGTTTGATTACTCAACAGTAGATAATTTTAACTGGCAACCTTGGACTGATAAGGCTTATCTCTGAAGTGTATCGTTGTATCTAGTATCTAAGGAAGAAAGATAAATTGTTTTCAGTAGGTGATCCTCTAGTTCCTTGTTTGTGAACAAAGAAAAGTCATAGGTTATGTTTGGTTTAAAGTAGTATAAATGTATTATGCATATTTGTTAGATAACATATGTTGCAACAGAGAATGGGTGCAGTTTTACTTTACGCCATTTTATAATAAGCTTGTTTAGTGATGCAGCAGAATGATCTCGCTAATGTAGCATATCGGGTAAATACCTGGGAGGAATGCTAAAATTGTTGAGAACCTATTTTTATTATGAGAGAATTTTTTACAATACACCAGAGTCCGACTCTTTCAGAATCTTTTTAGACGGTTCCGGTTGTGCTGTTATCAATATTTGATGTATCTTTCGTGTCTTGCACTGGTTGCAAACTTGTCCATAATGGTTCATCGTTTTGTTAGAATGTGGGCTCACATTCAATTTCAATTTCTCAGTAGACAAGATGTTACATAGACGGGATGACGGATACTTTACAGCTATAACACTTCCATAGAATGTGATTCCTGCACGTCAGAGTAATGTTTGGGGTTTTAAGGGTTATCGTATGACTTATTGCTGTAAAAAATCCAATTGGATAGAACCTAAACTAGCAATGATGCTTGTAGCACCAGGAAACATATAGCGTAGGTATATAGCTGACTCAGTAAAAAGGGAATGACAGTTCACCGAAACCTGGCAATAAAGTCCGAAGCGCATATGAATGGATCTGATTCTCCAGACCGTTACTAACCAACAATGAATCGACGACGACTCAAAATACTCAAATGCGATGCATTGCTTCCACAATAGGGAATATGCAAGTGATTCAGATTTAAGCGAATATATTTTTATGACATTCTTTATCGGTAAAGAAAGACACCTCTAACATTATTTTATATTTAGACACTCTAAAATTGCGAATATTAATTAATAAAATATTGAAATTTTAACAGCGAAATTTAAAATGTCGTAGCGCGACGCTATTGGCTACCCGGTGTAGCCAATAGCGTTGCGTTTCGCTAGACCCCAGTGACGACACGGTTCGCAGAGGATATGTCAAAAGTGTCAAAAACAGTACCAGACATTGTCAAACGTTGAGAACGCTGACGTCACCACAAAGCGCGCTAGAATGGGGGTGTTTTAACCAGCGTTATGTCATTGCAATTTTCAACATTTAATTTTAAATAAATGTTGACTTCTCCACGACTAATATTTTTTTTACGGTATCATATTAACATAAATAAACGATAGCAACAATAAAAAAAAATCATGCATATTCCCTATTGAGGCCCTGGTCTGGACTAGCCCCCCGTAGTGTCTACTAACATACATATATTGTGTCCGAAACCGGTCCTTAACCAAAGACCACAGCACATTTTCCGTGCTCGTTTCCTATGACTTAACCAGCTAAAGCTGAAGGCACAGAACAACTTTCTATGCTGGAGGTTTGAACAACGCGGCAAACACGTCATGTGTTTTAATTTAATCTAAAAAGACATTGCAGAATGTCTGAAGGTTGGGACTCGGCATCAATAGGTCACAGGTTCAATCCGCTTGATAAAAGGCATGACGTGGTCACCGTCTCACGTCTACAGTAATTAGTAAAAGCCACGTATTTATACATATTTTTGGTTTAATCTTAACAAGAGATAAGAAAACACTTATTCTTTAGGTATTTATAAAATAAGAAAAATTAAATGTAATTCATCAATGTATTCAAGTAGTTATAGGAAAGACTAGCTGTTTCCCGGAGTTTCACCCGCGTCCTCAGGGAACTACTTCGCGAACCCGGTTAATATATAGCCTTTTTAAGTTACTCTTTGGTACATAAGCTATCCGCCAGTGAAGGTCCCGTCAAAATCGGTTTAGCCGTTCTAGAGATTAGCGAAAACAAACAGACAGACAGACAAAAATTGTAAAAAATGTTATTTCGGTATTTGTACCGTGTATACATCCATATGCATTTAGTAAAAAGCGGTTATTTTAATATTACAAATAGACACTCCAATTTTATTTATATGTATAGGATTTTTAAACCGAACCTAAGATAAAATCTTATATAGCGGCGGATTTTACAAACATTCAATCAACAGACAGAAATTTTATTTGGATCACAAAAGGTGTTGTCTCGTGTGGGGATCAAACTCACAGCATTTGGAGTTGTGCCTAACGGCGAGGCGACCTCATAAACCACTAGGCCATACACAGACCACTTAGAAATGGTCTACGACGCCATACATGCATTTGATTGTGAACAAAAGGGAAATTACTGCAACCAGTGTTTAGTCAGTGAGGGCCTGTTAAGCTGCTATTGAAGTTATTATTGATAATGGATTCGTAATCTACCATCTAGCGTACACTCGTTTTGATAATTACTATTGAGCTCATACTATGACGTTATCTTTTTCGCCAACTGTATCATAAATTTTAATTGTGTACAGGAAACTATGATTCATTGATGATAAGCTTCTGTTGTAACACAAACTTATCTACTGACATATATCATAAGATTATTGTTTACATCTGTTTTAGTTAATTAATGCCTTAAAATCTTAAGAAGCGAATTACATATAATCCAGTTACTACTAGTTGACGATTATCCCCTTACCGCATGTATTTTTATTTCTTTGCAACAAAAATATATGTGATAGTCTGAGATACGTAGTCTTAAGTTAGTTCAGACAAATTTTTGAATTCCTATTACTTTTCGAAATATTTAATAAAACGTATAAATCCCATATATGGCATAATATGCATTATAGGCGACTAAAACCAATTTGCCATAAATGGCATTCTATGCAATGAAGACAAGGCTACTGTATGAAAGTGCCATATTTGGCATTATATGCTCTAAGAGCATTTTTAAACAAATCGCCCAATAGTGACATAACGTTTTATTTAGAAAATGAAACACGAAATTAATCACTACCTACTAAAGTAGATTTATTAATTATTGAGATCATTTATCATTCAGGCACATTTTCACTTAATAACTAAGAAAATTCTCTAATCATGTGATATACCATCACGGAAGATGAAACAATTTGAAACAATATCTGTTTTTGTTGAGGCAAAGTTGTATGTTATATTATGTGTATGTAAAAATAACGACATTTCTTCTTGTAGAAGACCAACTAGGTTCGTAGTTTTGATCATCCGGATCATCACACACTAGTTCATCATCGTCTTCGCTATCATTTGGTATATCAAGCCGTAAACCCGAATTGGATACTTTTCTCTGAAAAAAATTAAAAAATACTACACTGCATACATTGCCACATCTGGGGAAAATACAAAAATACGTCGAATGCATATAATGCCAGATATGGAAAACTGATTTACTTGTTAATGCATATTATTCCATATCTGTCATGTTAACATTCGGCATGATTATTGATAAACTATTAATTTCTACTTACATATTTTTATTGTTTTGAGACGTTCTATTAGTCTTCTTCGCGATACAAAATAATAATCTGTAGTAAACTCGTCACAAGAACATACAAATTTTTATTTAAACTAGGCGTAACGTTTGACTTATTTCAACGGCTGACGACTGGTTTTGACAGGTTGTAGTTTGAATTCGCAGAATAATAGGTAGATGCCAGCAGTTGTATTTAATTTGAAGTTTATACGTTGCCTGATATGTCCGAATATGCAGTGAGGAGATAAATAACATACTTTTTGACTTCTAAACGATTTAACCCTGGAGTGGTCGCGTGGACTACATATGTAATCCACCTACATAGAATCGATAATTTCTCAAAATCGATTAGCGCCAGCTAAATAAGCCGCTAGATACTTTCAAATGAATATTTGGGCAACTCGCTCAGTGCAATGCCAGCACAGTTCGCGCCCTGTGTTCCTTCATAGGAGCTCAGAAAAGGGCGTGGACTACAATTGTAATCCGCGCGACTGATTACGTAAGTATTTTTTCCTTCTTTACTGTTATAATATTTTGTATATTTTTATCTATAATTGAGTAAATTGGTATAATTAGACTGTATTTATTCACATTTGTTGTTATAACATAAGTTTACTTATATTTTAGTATCAATTTGGAGTATAATCGCCGAGCTGTACAGATAGACGCCTGGATTGACGATTTTTGTAGCGCAAACGAAAAATGGATCGATTTAACTCGGAAGAAGCCACTGGCTCATAGAAGAATCGAAGAAAATCATTACCAAACATCCTAACAATCAAGATAAAATACTTTTTTGGCATTGTGTATCATGAAACTCAAGCAACTACCTCGATATCGAGCAAGGTAGTGCGTCATTTCCATGACTGTGAAGAACCCGCTGTATAAGGACCAGAAAAATGTGTATCGCGTGCAACAAGTTTACATGTGGGCACCATTTCAAGAAAATGTCTCTATCCTGTGCAGAAAATCGAATTTAGTAGTTAATTTTTCACCAAAAAATTGTGAGTGATCCCAATTTGAGTAAACAATGTCATATTTATGCTTATTTAGAGACGATTTTTGTTTTGGTTACTTATTTTGTAAATTAGGGGTTGTGGTTAGGTTTTGCTAATAAAATGTTAAAAAATAACCACTACTGATATTATTTTTATAACAATAATAAAGAGTTTTCTGCAAATATTATTTTAAGATCAATTTTAAAATGGACTACGTATGTAATCCGCGCGACCACTTACGTTACTGCTAGATGCGCGACTACTGCAGGGTTAAATTAAGTACCCATATCTGGGTATCAATGCGGTAAGGGGTTATACTTGGTCGAGATTTTTAACTATTGCCCATATTATAAAGTTTCAAACTATCTGGCATTGCTAGCAATAAAATAATACACCCACGCTGCTGATTGTAGGCTAGTATTTTCGTGATACTGATAGCATAGAGTATGAGCAAAACATGTGTCTATGTATCTAGTTATATGTGTATGTACTACATACTATGGAGTAGTATGTGAAGGGGTAATCCCCTTCACATAATCTTTGCATGAAATAAGTGTAATTGTTATTAAAAAAATACAATTTACTTACAACATAGATAGGTATTGAATATTTACTTTCATAAGATTACTCTAATAATCACTGCTTATCACCAAGATAATCCCAGTCATTAATGATCACAACCAAGTTCTTTCCCATAGAATTTTCCAGTATGATTCATTGTCATTAAAGCTATACTTAGCACACACAAACAAATACCTATATGAAATGTTCATCTGCCCAATATAGTCTCTGAGTTGTTTCTAACAACACCCACACAAAATATTGAGGTGCATTATTTTTAGCCAATGCACAGTTTGTGTCATTGGACATGCAATATTTTTATTATTATTTTTTTTTATGGTAATAGGCGGCAAACGAGCAGACGGATTACCTGATGGTAAGCAATTGCCGCCGCCCATGGACACAAGCAACACCACAGGAGTCACAAGTGCGTTGCCGCCCCTTGGGGTTGGGAAAAGGGATAGGATGAGGAGTGGGATCAGGGAGAAGGGATAGGGGATAGGGCCTCCGGCACTTTCACTCACCGAACGAAACAGCTTAGGTACTGTTACTTTACGTCGATTTTCTGTGAGAGGGTAGTACATCCCCGGTCGAGCCGGCCCATTCATGCTGAAATCAGCAAGGCCCTACTACCTCTAACTATGTAGGTACTAAATAACAACTTACCTGTAGTCCATCCTCCCTCTGCTCTCTCACAGCCCGCTCCAAATCTCGCATCTTCTCAGCCATCACACATTTTGAAGTCTTCCTTACACTACGTCGTACAGGAAAATACTCTGTTAGCTTGTGATTGGTACTGCCATTAGTAACTTTTTCAATTTTAACAGACTTCTCTATAGGTGGCGGGGACGAAGGAGGCTCTATCTTTGGACTTCTCAGCTTTTCTGGGAAATATTCCGTGAGCTTGTGACTTTCAGTTACGCGGGTGGCGGTGCGCGCCGCTTTTGAACGAAGTGTGTGCCCGTTTGTCATATTTGTGAGACCGTTACTTGTCTTTAACGGCTTTGAACTCAGTTCAATCTTTTTCAGAGGCGGTTCAGACTTCAATTCTGCATTTTCAGTCTTTGGCTGTGTAGCTGCTATTATCCTATAAATAAAGGAGACTTGTCAGTGTGCCCTAATTTACAACAATTATTATCAATCACCACAACATGCAGAAGTGAAATATAGTGTTATAGAGAGATAACAGAATAACATATTATATATGATAAATAGGAATATAAACTATGATGAAATAAAGCATACTAGTGGTACACATATAATTTGTGTGACATAATAAAATGATGCCTCAGTTACCTGCGCTTTCTATAGTTGCGCGTAGGTCTGACAGGCTGCTCCTCGCATAGTTCTATGCGGTGGGGGGTCTTCACACCCTCTGGAGATGCCATCAAGCTACTGGCTGTAACCATATTAATTTAATATAAAAGACTGTTTATTCCTCACCAATTTCCACACAAATTTTGAAGTTCACTATTTTATAACCCAATGAAGCAATATAAACTTGGTACATGTAAACAAGGTATCAAGAATATTTTGAAAATAATTACATGTAGGATTTGTATGGAAACATAAAAATTATTTTTATTTCTATTGGTATTAGCTCTATTTATGTTAAGTTTTTTTTTGCACATGGTGTCATGCTGTCTCAATTTCATTTGTATGGGTTTATTGGTTTTTAGAATAATGGACTTTGAAATTTGTATGGAAAGCTATGCGGAATAAACACTCTTTAAAATTGTTTACTTATTTTTATGACTATTTTGGAAACTATGATTGTAATTAGAATTTCCCTAAAAGGAAAACACATATCCTGATTTTTAATACATAACTATTAATATTTACTATAGTTATTATGTTATTATGTTGACAAGCTTTTTAGTTATTATGTTGTAAAATAAATGAATTTCATTAAAGAAAATGAATAATCTGTAGATGTGTGAATACATAAATTAGGTATGCTATGTTTTCTAAACATATTTAAATATGTTATAATATTTATTAATTTAATGCAATAATAGTTCAATTTAATTTAATATATTTTATTGTATGTATTACTAACATAGAACATTGACATATATTTTTTAACCAAGTATCTGTAATTTTGATCCATATGCATAATTGATGAGCTTTATTATATTGTATAGAATCAAGACGATGAAAAGAGTGGCCCGTGAGTTTCTTGCCTGATTCTTCACACGAGGCTCTACTTTCTGAACAGGCATTTTCTTCAATGCTCAATTATGTTAATATGCATTTAAAGTTAATTTAATTTTTTATTTGTATGACCTTTCTGACGTGTCCAAAAAATTTTAACATTTTTATGGAAATAAACATATTTAAGTTTGAGTTTGAATTGCAGCTGAATTCATTGATTAATTCATATATATATTGACTATTATAGTATTGTCTCAATATAAGGCTGAGTAACATACATATTATTTGCATGTTACTGTGCCAAAATCAGTCAATAAGATAAAATTTAAAGATAAGAATATACAGTGCGAGTATTCGTTTTACGCAGCAGCAATACCTGTATCCAGTTAGAGGAATATAATGAAAACAGAGAATTAAATAATAATATTAGAATTAGATCCTTCAAAGAATAGGAGAACCTTAGAACCATAGTGTTAGAGGAAAAAGAAAACAAATGGAGATTGTGTATGAGATCAAGTGGGATGTGTGATATAGCATCCTGTAAATGCTTCCACCTAATGTGTCAGAGGTTGCTGATAATATATTAAGAATATAGCATTATTTATTAATTATATTATTATTCAAGATAAATAATGAAAAATATATTTTAATACTGATATATTTTTAGCAATAACTAGATTAAAAAATGCCTATTCACATGGCATGTTTAGTACGCCTTATAGGTTAGTTTCGACTAGGCAAACTTGGAAGGACGCAAAAATGATAATAATATTAAAATATAAAAAAAATATGATTTTTAATACTTAACTATTTTAATTTGATGAAATATATAAACCAAATCAAGTACTATATTCACAATATTTTATTATGTACCTACTTTATGATAGATTAAACATTTTTTTTAAATTATAATTTAGGTTAGCATCCAGAACATACCATCAAAATAAGAAAATAAGAGATAAATGTACTAACATCTTTTTATCATCTTCAAATTAACTCTTGATCACTTTCATACTATAATATTATAAAAATATGCTAGCTAAAAACTAGGATTAGAACTAGGAATCACAGAAGAGGGTACAGTGAACAAAGGATACCTCAAACATAACAGACATCATTGCAATTTTATGTATAGTTATGTAAATATTAGATACTAACCTCGAACCATTTCAACTTGAACTTGATAATCACCGATACTAAACCACAAAACACCATCGAAAGAACAGTTTAATTAGATACAAACAACACCAGACTGGCTCGTGTTACCAATATTTTGTAACAGACCTTGTCATATTAGGATCGTAGGAAATTATCATGTGATTTATCTACTTGATGACACGTATTTATCATTTTATAATAGTATTTGATGTCGCTTGAGGTATAAAACTGAAGATATTATCCACAGTAACATATATTTCAGTAAAAATTATAAATAATTCATTCAATTTCTTCCATAATGTCAAGATTGATTATGATTTCTGTAGAAAATGGACGCTTGTTTTTCCTAAGCAGGTTTCTTCTGATTGGCTCTTTAATAGAATTCTATCCAATGAATTTAAAAAGATTAGTCATAGACAAATGTTTTTTTATTGTTTGGACTATGACTTTAACTGATATGTTACGGATACGTTCATTGATTTGTAAAATAGAATTATTGTACTAGGCAACTGACTTCCATACATTGGGTTTTTGAGAACATCATCTTTATTCCACTTATCTTACCACTATTCCAAATTGGGCAACTAGTTACTTATGTGCAATTTATAAACTCTAATACTACTGAACAAAATTAGCTAAACTTTAGTGCAATTTTCAATAATAGTAAATACCTAATCTAGGAAAGCAGAACTGCATCCGTAGCTTATAAATGTGTTAGGTGCGATTCTATCGCAAGATATTTTAAAATCATCAATACCGTGGCAGCTACATAGGTACTACAGAAAGTCATGTCACGGTGAATATAAATAGTGACTTAAAGGTGACTCAGAGATGACGAGTGGTATTTTAGATGCAAATTATATCTTTTGTCGGTCTCATTTAGAGGCTTGAGCTCTCCTTCCTTCATTATTCGCGTCAACGTCATCCAGTTAAAAATTCTTCTTTCACACATTTTTTATTTCTTGACAATGGCACTTTCAAACTAAAGTGAACCACAGAGTGCTCGGCAGCGAAGCTGTTAATCATTTGTAATAAACGAGAAAACGAAGGGATATGTTTGAAAACCTCGAAACGTGTTCAAAAATTGGATATTTTATTTTCCTATTTAGTTTATAAATCTATATGTGCCTGAAAGAAAGCCTGAATCAATAACTTTCAGTTTTTTGAGCCTTTGGTAGATTGTAGATAAGATTTTAAGTATTAAAAACCTAAGTCCAAAGTAAACTGCATCTGTAGTCTGTATAGTACAGACTACAGATGCAGCAATTACTTAGCTTAAAAACTACATACCCAAAATCCTGTTCTAATATCTCTATGTTCACCATCGCCGTTATTAAAATTAGGCGGGAAATAAAAGTTACGGTTACCGTCAAACTCAACTGACATATTTAAGTTAAATGTTTGTTTTGTAAACTTTGTACCTGCTGTTTACAGTTTTATTATAATAATTCAGAAACAAAACAGAGAATTACCTTAACAATCACATGTAGGATTTATATGATAGCATGAGTGGTGAACGCAACGTATCATATGTGTGGGACGAGGAACTAGTAGAACAATGTGACCGATTACCTGCAGTTATTGGCAGGGTAATATATTCTTTCCCATCTTGATTACACTTATGACATTTTACAACGCAATTATTAGTGCTAATTACTTTTTTGCATTTATCTAATTACTATACTACAGGCTCTGCATCATTTGGGCCCAAACATAGTGTAGATTGTTGTATTAATGTTTTTTTTTTAAATAAATCGTATTGGTTCTTTGAATCTTTTCTTATTGTTCATTATTTTAGGCTAGTATGGTACACAATTTGATCGAGGCGTGTAGTTTACATAATAAGTTAAAAGTAGTAAGATCTACCCCTGCTACATATGAGGATATGCGACAGTTTCACTCGGAGTTATACTTGGATCATTTGAAGGGTTTGCATGAAGTTGATGAAGATTATGCCACAAGTGTTCAAGATGAAGAGTATGGCATTGGTTAGTATTATGTAAATGAAGAAACTTGTATTTAATATATTCATATACTCACACTATCATAATAATATGTTGCAAAATTTTCTTCAGGATTTTTAGGACCCACAATCAACTAGCCAAAATGAATGTGAATCATTCTCATTACTTTTTCATATCCATATGTAAGATGAATTCTTTTACATTAATTATGAATTTACACTGTATTTTGTAGGATATGACTGCCCTCCCGTGGCCAATATGTATGAACTGGTGTCCTGTATAGCAGGTGGGTCATTGACGGCAGCCAAATGTCTGATGTTAGGTGTGGCGGATGTCTCCATAAACTGGTGTGGCGGATGGCATCATGCAAATAGGTAATCTTAGATTGAACCCCTACTGTTATAATCATAAACATAAAAGTTTGTATGGATAGATAAATGCTTGTTACTCTTTCATGCAGAAACTAACTGAATCAATTTTGAGGAAATTGTGCAGTAGGGATAGCAAGCACATCAGTTAGAATAGCATATAGACTATCTTTTGTTGCATTATTGAGCACCCATATGGGGAGTGCAGTAGTCAGAAACTACTGTATTTACATAGTGTAGTGCTGAAAGTCATTGGTGTGGCTATCAAAATAGTGATCCCAATCCAAATATTTCTACCAAGATACTGACTGTTTTCTTTTAGGTTTGGAGCAGAGGGTTTCTGTTATATAAATGACATAGTAATAGCAATAGAAAAGTTAAGAAAGAAGTTTCCCAAAGTGCTGTATATTGACTTAGATGTGCATCATGGTAAGTTGTTCTTATTTATCTTTACCTACCTTCTTTTACCTACCTAGGGAGAGCAAAATCTGCAATATCATTTTGCACATTTTTTAATCTTTAAAAAGCTGCCAACAGTTGTGAAACTATACATAGGTCTTGTGTCTTTCAAAATTGTGCCATAAGTTATTCTAAGACTAGTCACTCCTTATTTCATAATTTTAAAGTACCCTTCAACAGGCGTAGTTTACAAATCCTTAGTCGGCAAGTGCACAATTACACACTACACCAATAATGACCCTGTTACAGTCAAGGGCTTGATTGCTACCAGACTAGTTACAATCAGGAAAATCTTTGTAACTGACCCCGTTTTGTGTTATCTATTTTAGGCAATGGAGTTCAAGATGCATACAACATAAGCAAATCAGTATTTACTCTATCGTTCCACAAGTATGAGCCAGGCTTTTACCCCGGCACTGGTAGCATTGATGATATTGGCACTCTTGGTGGCACAGGATATGCATGTAACGTGCCACTGCATGCTGCTTATTCTGATGATACTCTGGCATATATCTTTGAGAAGTAAGTGTTGTGGAATTAATCGGAATCGGAATTAATTAAGATCTGTGCCAATATGAGACTAAAGGGGCAGACCTACATTTTCTAAGATGTGAGTGTTTCGTCCTTTGGAGTACCACTGGTGGCGACCGAAAAAGCTATTGCTCATTCTAAGTGTCTAAACACACTTTGCCGAACTTACGTTCCGAGTTCCGACGTATTCGGCTGATATGACACACCGTAACTGCTGAACTTAATTCCATTGCGCAACTTTGTGTAGTATCTTCGTCGACAATCGAACCGAACTTCGGTCGCGTATAATGTACCGAAGTTACGCTGTACGCTATAACGCAACGTAATTTCGGTATAGTGTCGCCAGTAATACAAATAGCATTGCAGACGTAATCATGCCGAACTTCGGTCGCGTAAGTTCGGCATAGTGAGTTTAGACTTAAGTTGACCGACTTCCGCCGTAGAGTTAGAATTCTGGCAACACATATTAACAATTGACCAAAAGATTGGTTGAACAAACCATTGAAATTTTTACATATTTTAATTGAATGAATGTTTGGTCGAAAACTGGTCATAACTTCATCACCCAGACACCTGAAAATCTTTATTTTGCTCTGATCATTGTAATTACAGTAGGCGCTCGCCAATCCGGCACGCTCAGTAGTCCGGCACTCAGCGACTCAGGTAACCCGCTTGATAATCCGGCATTTTATACAGCCGAATGCCGGATTACAGAGTCGTCTGGTCTCTTACTATGTAAGATTTATTTTACATCTTATGTATGAAGCTTTTACTCCCCATACAAATTCGATAATCGGCCTTTGCGATAATCCAGCATCGCCGAAAAAATAGACCTGCCGGATTACCAAGCGCCTACTTTATTGATCTGTACTCACGCAAGTATCTCCGAATGGCCGGCGGAGGTGTTGTAATACACTCACAGTCCGACATGTTATGAGTTTTTAAGTCCTACGTAAACATAATTTGCCGGACTCCGTGCTACTACTGAGTATCCAGAAAAACCCAGTAGCACTTGATCGATCCGGGAATCGAACTCGGGATCTCCTGGTCAGCAGACGCATTCGCTATCCACTGGACTACGAAGGCAGTGTGTGCAATGATTTATGGTCTCTTAATTTCCAGAGTATTCGACTTGGTATTCACTCAGTTCGGGCCAGATGCTATAGTGGTGCAATGTGGCGCGGACGCGCTAGCACACGACCCCAACGGAGGTGCAGCTCTCTCCGCGCGAGGCTACTGCCGTTGTGTGCGGATGGTGTTCGACAAACGGAAACCCACCATGCTGCTGGGAGGAGGTGACACTTGGGAATTGGGATGATTACCATTATGCTTACCCAGCTGTAGACTTCTATTTTGCCAATTAGGAATATAGGCGTGGATTACTTATGTATTTATTTAGAACTTTTGATAGACATGATATAGATTCTTTTCATCTAGAGATTATAGCAGTCATTCAGTAGGAGTAAAAAAGTACACTAATTAAGACCTAATCTGATAGCAAAATACACTAAGAATTACATTCGATACGCGCATTTGGGTTGGGCTAAAATCGGTTTGCCTAAGACTCACCTAATAAACGTACCTAACAGTATAATACATATATAGAGTTGGAACCACTGATTGAAATATAGCTATGGCATACATTTATAGATTGCGATTTTATTGATAGCATATCATTAATAATTAAAATGATAGTACAAATGTATCTGCTTTCATATAAATGGGCATCCCATCCGAAATCAGTACTTGCACAATGCAATATTTTTTGTGCCCCAAGTCATTGCTCCTATGACTAAAAACAAAACTTACAACTCCGACCATAGGTGGTCTCTTTCCTGAAGCGTATAATGACTGCGCTATTATTTCCTAGGTGGTTATAAGCATCCGAATGCAGCTCGTCTCTGGGCGTCACTGACGGCCATGGCCGCTGGAGTGGAACTTGACGAGCAGATACCGGAACACAGTCACTGGCCTGACTATGGACCTACCTACACAATAGATATAGAACCTACGCTAGTTAAAGATAGCAACACAACCTCGTATATTGAACAATGTATTAACAAGATAAAAGGTGAGAAACATCACTCAAGCATGACTGTTATTGAGTCACAATTTAATTTATGCAGATGATGTCATTATTTTGCAATACTATTACTTCTGGTAATGACACTGAGTAATGATCGGAATTTTATATTTTTTTATTAGAAAACAGTATTTTGCTTTTGGTTGTTGGCTAGAAACAGGTTCATTCATTAAGCATCTGAGCAATAGCAATGAATACAGATTTATACATAGAACCGCAGTACTTATGGATTTCGTGTGCCGATTCCGAGTGTGGTCTGGCCCCAGTTTAGTTCGTAGTTGGCGCAGTTGGCGGCGCTGGCGTCGTTCTCAGTCTCTCTTGCTTTCGTAGTTAAGATACACTGTCTCTCTTGCTCTTACACTGGGGAAATGACTGCCACGCCGCCAAGCTGCATTTAGGATCGCAAAAAGTTTGTCTTCAGAGCAATGCGCCAATAGGAAATGCGCCTCTATATAAATATCGGAGCTCTTTGATCTGAGCAACGCTTATTTGTATTTAAATTTAGACAAACACAGTAAGGCTCCGCCGTTTCCTTTTGTGAAGCTGCTTTTATGAGACGGCGAAACGTTGTGAGGCTGATTCAATGCCCTTTAAACTGAAGGAGCGGGAGGTCCTACGGGTCTTTAGGTCGAGGAGGTGGCATCGTGTCCACTCGAGCCTTCCAAAATAACAATCACCAAATGGCGGGCCTAGTCCTGGGCAAGGTCGCAGCAAAGTATGCTAACCGCGATTCGCGTTAGCTCGCCACAAACTGGACGTTAAAGGGACACCGCGGTGGTTTTAGAGAGTTGGTGTAGAAAGTTTTTAGATTGAAGTGTCGAGATGGTTTTCACCACGTCATCAAAACGAAAAAATAGGACCCGTAAATATTGGCGGATGAAATGATAGTGTGTCACTTTGTGTTAAATATCAAAGTGTATTAGTTTAAAATCACTTAGGTATGTACGGAAAATCTCAAAGGCACCACCTTTGTCTATTAAATTAATGATATTGTAATCTGTGTATTTTTCAACTGTAATGTTTTTTTGCAGGCAATTTAGAAAAACACCTAGGAAACTTAGATAACATTGAACCAGTAACAAAAAAAATAAAGACAGAACCAGTATATAGTATTAGAAGGCCACTAGCACCCAATGTAATGAAGATAGAAGTAGAAGATACAGGAAATACGACTGTAAAAACAAGTGTTACATTTCAGGAAACAGGAATTGTGGAACATAAATTAAAACTGAATATGGACAGTAATATTTCAAGAAAAGCAGATGTGTATGACTTTGATGAATAATAAATGATTTTTATTTTTCTATGTAGTTGGTTTCTTTGATCTGTTCTTTAAATCTACAAGACATTTGACTGAAAACTTATTTGCCATATTCAAGATGTGAAACATTATAGGTACACATTTGTATATGTATTTCTGAATCACTCACCAACAGGTACTGCGACTTGTGACTAAAAGAAACATTAAATAATTCGAAAAAAATATATTTTAATGTTTGCACTGAGCCATTCAGCACATAGTAAGTTACCAAGTAACATTGACATGAATTGAAATTAAACATAATAGTAGTTAAGTCTTGTATTCATATGATTCTAATGTTGTTGCAACCCAATCACCTGCTATGATCTAATACATATCATTATTCCATTCAAGATATATAACAATGAACTTCAATAGTAAGTATAACATGATACTCTAGCCAAAACGTTGAAATACTGTTTAAAAAATAAACACTATGCATTACATTACCATTGAATTAATTATTAACAATTTGTTCAAAACATTTAAACTCAGGTTGGGGCTACATTAGTTTTTCCATTTATTTACATAGCAATAGTACATATGATATTAAACAGACATAAGCTACCTATCTTTTAGAATAACATAAGCAGAAATAATCCAAATTTTATATGCAGGCAACCACAAATTGATTTACTTTATGATTTAAATTGCAAGGATTTTAATATTAAAAATAAAAAAAGTAATACCCAAACTTTATACCAAACCTAATGCACTCAAGCTTAACATTTGCTGATTTCTATTTACCTAATTTTATTTAAGTGCTTATGTTTGTATTGCAAGCAAGGTGATTCAAAAGCTAGTACCAGTGTAAAATCAAATGCAAAATTAGCCTGCACTTACAGCAATGGAAATAAAATCTTTATTACTGGCAAAATATCCCAATTACATCATAAGATCTTACAAATACTGTTTGGGAGAAATAAATGCACATTTAAATAACTTATTCACACTTATACCATTGTTGTCATCTCCAGAGCTGCAAGTCCAAGCTAAACAACAACGACTCATTTAGCTAGTTTAGTCTGTAGGCCGCTTTTCACTGTGTTTTTTAGTGAATTCTTCTGCATTCTTTGTAAACTTCTTCCTGTCTTTAAGAAATTCTTCTGCAAGCTCCGCACGCAATGGATGCTCTGGCTCAGGATCATTGACAAGAGCCACTAGAGCTTGGATAACTGTCAAAAAGAGGAACTCAGTTTTATATGTGCAGAATTTCTATTGTAAGTAACTATATAATATGTATAACATAAGATCTTAATGACATCATCAATATAAAAATTGATAATTTATTGAAATAATTAAAGATTGGTCATAATTATTACCTTGATCAGTCTTAGTGGCAGGTTTCCAGTTCTCAGCACTAATGATTGGCAGACATACTTGGCCCTTCTCATCAATATTGGGATGATAGATCTTTGTTTTGAAGCTAATTTTAGGTGGCTTGAATGGATATTCTGCCGGGAAATTAATCTCAATGCGGAAAGCACCCTTGTTGTAGGGAGGATTGTCCTGAAAAAGATACAGTATCATTTATTATCTCATACTTTATAATGATTAAGTATTTATCTATGTTATTGATGGGCTTTTCAAACTTGCAACCAAAACAAGGCTCTTAGTTCATAAAGTATAACTGTAATATAACTGTTCTTTTATTTTTTTTATTAATAAACTTTAAAACAGAACTAACAAGATATGGAGAGAACAATTTTAGTAAAGATTGTGAAATTTTTTGTACAGGGGTCAATTCTTTTGAGTAGAAATGAATATCTGTATTTCTCAAATCTGATGAAATTAGATATTCTTCGCAATTTACTATTAGTAGAACAATTACTTACGGGAACAATTAGTCCTTGCCATGTTAATATATTAGATTCATCCACTTGTATGTCCCTAAAGGACTTCAGTCCTGACTGTCTGATGTCATTTAGTTCCTGAAAAAATAAAACACAGAGATAGATATAAACTTCCAGATTCGAACCGACATCTATTTCCAAGCATTCCTATATACAAATATGAATCATCACTAGTGTTTGTACACTTGAATAGAATTTACTAGGTCATTGAATCCTCTACCAATAATAAAATGGGCTTTGAAGTTTATTCTTGTTCTTATTTTATTTTCTGCATGACAGCGCCTATTATAATCGATATATTTCGTAAGGCGAGGATTTAAATATTACTCATAAATTATCATGTATTTTCATCAAGATCGAGGATAAGAAATCGTTCGTCACTAAAAATGATGTCTCACCTTCTGTAGTCTCCTCGTTGCAGCCATTGTATTAGAATCTGTCAAACTCCCAACCTAAGATTTTACACAAGGATTCTTACAAACTCAAGTACTTATTCTATATACAGGTCCGCAATAACACCATAATTATACAGTAGACACAAATTAGCATAGGATTTGACCGCAAGATACTGAAAAATTATCTGTAAAATGCGACGAACACCAACAAATTTCGCCACGTTATGTTAATGCTTCTCAAAAACTTGACCCATATCAAGATAAAAATTACTGACGATCATAAAAAATCTATCGTAAGATAATTTTAATGTTACAACCAAAATACTTTTTTATCCATTTTATGGTGTGTAAGATTTGAAATAAAAAAATAATTTATACCCGAAATGCAGAACAGTATCTAAACGCAACCTATTTCAATGACCTCTGCAGGATGGATAATCAACTAATCATTTTGGGTTATTCACCGCATACGACACTAGATGTCGTTAATTCGATATTGCGCTCACAGAGGTACGGAAAGATTGATTGCGCTAAAGCCTACGAGGTTTCGGGTTTGATTACCATGTTGTGGTGGTTCCGTGGTCTAGTGGATAGCGTATGCGACTGCTGATCGGAGGTCCCGGGTTTGATTCCCGGGTCAGGCAAAAGTGTTACTGGGTTTTTCTGAATTCTCAGTAGCAGCTCGCAGTCTGGTTATGTGCCCGGTAACGGCAATAGGCTCTCTCAGTACCTATTACATACGTAGGTACTTGTTTTCTACTATAAAGTTATTATGAACGATAGTTTATATTAAGTACTTGTACATTATTAATTTTTTAGCTAGATAAGAGCATAGAAGCGCATTTCTTAACGATTTCGTGTGCCGAGTTGGCGACTGTCGTCAGTGTAGTACGTAGTTGGCCTTTGCGCAGTTGGCCGCGCTGGCGTCGTTCTCCGTCTCTCTTGCTCTCGTAGTTAAGATACACTGGAGGCATAAAGTAAGGAAGTAATATAATTATATAGTCTAAGACAGGAGCAGACAGGAGGAACGTTCGTCTCTCTTGCACTCATAGAGACAGCTGTCACAGGCTCACAAGTCACAGCGCGACTGCCACGCCGCCAAGCGGCACTTTGGGTCACAGAAAGTATGTCTACACTACAGAGCCATAAAGCCCATAAGAGATGCGCCTCTAAATATGCTCTATGATAACACAGATGTGACAAGTATCAGATAGAGCGCATTCGTCCAACTAAGTGTGGCACGTTGACAGCTATGTGTTCGTGACCTTTGGCGACTGGCACTGTACGGACACGCGCGTCTATGTGTGTGTAAAGTTGCCAGATTATGAATAATCTCCCAGTATTTTGCATATAGTTATGTAATATTCTTATATTCATTTGCGGTTTTGAAGAATTTACCATGGATTTAATTAATGCTTTTATAAATACATTTCTTAAATGTAGGTACCGAGTTAAGTTTTAACTACTTCGTAGATCTGTATATATAAAATTCTTGCGTTACTGACTGACAGACAAGCTACAGCCGAAACTATTCGGCGCATGAAGCTGAAATTTAGCATGTATGTTTCTTGGGAACCGTTGGGGTGCACTAAGACGGGATTTCTCGAAATTCCAACGGGATCAGGCAAAACGAGAAATACGAAAATATGTGCGTGCGATGCCGCTGGCGTCGATTAGTTGAGAAATAAATAGTATGTATGTAAACACGGCACCAAGTCAAGCTAAACAGTTGCTGTACGATTTTGATACTTATTCCCTACGCCATAAGTATGTATGTACACACGGCGCCAATTCAAGCTAAACAGTTGCTGTACGATTTTGATACTTATTCCCTACGCCATAAGTATGTATGTACACAGGGCGCCAAGTCAAGCTAAACAGTTGCTGTACGATTTTGATACTTATTCCCTACGCCATAAGTATGTATGTACACACAGCGCCAAGTCAAGTTAAACATTTGCTGTACGAATTTGATACTTATTCTTTACGCCATAAGAACGGTGCAAAGGTCAAAGTTTATAAGCTTGACGAGTAGCAGGGTGTACACGAATATTTGGATCGTTTGGGGATCGAACTCAAAACAATATTATGTAAGGTATATACTAATGGAAATTGAAATTCTATTACTATATTTATGAGAAAGAAGATATATCTACAATATACTTTTGTAATACGGTAATGTATTTTTCATTAACATGACAATCATTATCACATAATAATCAATTGACAAGTACATTTTCCCTAATTCAGGCAGAACGGCGTCGACAAAAACTGGCAACACTTACATATTTCTTGCACAAATACGAATTTTATCGAAATTAAATTAGGAAACAGTCAAACTATCAATAGTTACCTGTGAAAAGATATTCCATTTTCCTGTTTTTGTTTTTAGGAACAACTTTTACAGTGTTTAAGAACACAAGACGGCATTTTGAGAATTTAAAAGTTGAAGTGAACGTGACTATTCGTGACGCGTGAACTGTACGATGCTTCGTAGCGCACTGAGACGAGTTTGTATTCGCTTTTCAATTTTGTATTTGCTTTAGTGGCCGCACGCAACTGTGCCGCGCGTTACATCTGATACTTCTCACATCTGTGTATGATAATGATAATAAGGCTCAGTTCACACCGAAATGGCAGCGGCCGGAAGCGAAGCGAAGAGCAGTTTCAGTGTCATATACAGTGGCCGTCCGCGCCCTCCCGCGTTTGCTTGCGGCCGCCCGCGCCTTCCCGCGCATGCTCGCGGCTGCCCGCGCCTTCCCGCGCATGCTCGCGGTTGCCCGCGCCTTCCAGCGCATGCTCGCGGCCGCTCGCGCCCGCCAGAGCGGTCGTGCGCACGACGTTTTCAAGTTCGTCAAGTGATTCTATGTATTATAGTCATGGTGATAAAGACTAAAATAATATGACACTGAAACTGCTCTTCGCTTCGCTTCCGGCCGCTGCCATTTCGGTGTGAACTGAGCCTAAGGATTTCGTGTGCCGATTCCAAGTGGGGTCTGCCCCCAGTTTAGTTCTTAGTTAGCGGCGCTGGCGTCATTTCCCCGTCTCTCTTGATCTCGTAGTTAAGATACACTGGGGGAACGTCCGTCTCTTTTGATCTCGTAGTTAGGAATTTAGGGTACACAGGGGGGGGGGGGACTGCCACGCCACCAAGCGGCAATTTGGGTCGCAAAAAGTTTGTCTGCGCCCCTATGAAATGTGCTTCTATGCTTTTCTGAATTCCTTGGTTTCGGGTTCTAATCCACGGCACGGACCACTGACATGAAGTTAAGTGCTTAATCTATACTAATATAATAAAGCGGAAGAGTTTGTATGTTTGAACGCGCTAATCTCAGGAACTATCGGATCTGAAAAATTATTTTTGTTTACGATAGCCCAGTTATTCCGGAAGGCTATACTGCCGTCGTAATTAGAAAAGGCACAACTAACATTTTACAAATGTTGAGAAAATCGAGATTAAAATATTTTTTGAATTTTGTTAAAAAAAACACGTATAAAATGTGTTTTTCGAAATTAAGTAAATGTAAAAAATTGCGTTTTTTTAGTATGTATACAACGATAGCATTATTATATTTTTAAGTTTAATGGAAATATTTAATAATTAGCATATTTCTTTTTAACTTAACATAAAAAATAACATGAAAAGAGCAGTATTATGTTTACAAGGCACATATAACCAAATATGCCTTTTCAATGTAAAATTTTGAGTAAAAATTTATAATGTTACGATAAAAAGGCATATTTACTCAGTTGTGCCTTTTCACTGTAAATTATTAAAGTAAATACATAGGTAAGACAGTAAATATTAGAATTAATTCCTAATATTTATATTTTATACTTTGTGAGTGTATCTTATTGTGTCTCCACAGCGGGATTATATATTTTAAAAGAGGCTGATAAATGTCATTATATAAGAAATAAAATAAGGCAGTTGTAAGAAAATAAAACATTTATTTCAAAAAGTTTACCCAAACAAATTTTCAAATGTACTATCAATTATTAATAATATCAATAATTGAATGACTCAACAAAACAAAAACAGAATTGTTTACTAAAAATGACACTTCAAAATCTCTCTTAGTTAAAAAATAGGTAACACAACCAGTTAGGAACTTCAATGGTAAAGAAATGCTATCTGTATATCTATTAAAATAACATGTAATTATCCAGCCTTTAGAGACAAAGAAAATCACGTTAATGTTTTTAAACTTTCACGATTTTTTTTATTAAACATGATTGTTTATACTAATGTTGCCGAAACCCACTCTTCACGAAGGCGCTGCTAAGCTGACATCAGTCTACCTGTAACCACGGCCGATGTAATTCGGTCGAAATGTCGGGAAACATTAAGGTATTTATGCCTTTAAAATATTAACACGATTCAGACCCGGTATAAACAATCATGTTTAAAGAAACTTACGTATCTATAATATGAAAAATTAATCGCTGAATGTGTTGCTAAGCGCAAATCTCAAGAACTCCTGAACCGATTTTCTAATTCTTTTAGAATATTCCTTGGAGTACGAGGATGGTCACTTTGCGGGTGAAACCGTAGGCGCAGCTAGTTATTAATAAAATTCGAAAATACTTAATTGATAGATAACTGAATAAAATTATTATCCACATATGTGATTAAGTATTTTATGATCAATAATTTACACATGTACTCATAATAAAATTAATACATAGACCATACGTTATACGACCATAATTTTTTGACAGACATATTTTTTGTAACTTAATAAAACACTAATTAACAAATGCGTGGACATAACAATAATAAACTTTGAGTAAGCATATAAAGGTGTGTTATTCTATGTTTTAGTAACAAAAACTCTGTCAAAAAGCAAATCTTTAACACACGATCGAAACATTAATACCAATTACATTTTTGTAACGAGATTTGTTGTGCCTACAGTGCGGTGCGGCTACGTGATGTTCGCTATAATTACCTACCAAAATGTTTTAATAACAATGTAACCCTTTTAATGCAAATCAAATTAAAAATACATATCAATTTAAATTACTAGTCTTATAATAAGTAATTATGGTAAGCCATGGAAATAAGTAATAAAAACAATATTTACCAGAGCGCTGCACCGACAAGCCTGGACTTGCCTCGACTCATCAGGCACAACTGACGGCATTCCCTGCACACCTTGCCCTCCTCACTTCATCTCCGTTCAGAAATGTTTAGTAGTAAAGGCACAAACGCCAATGTACCTTTTTTATATAACATTTATAAGCCTAGGGGTAAATAGAAAGGGCATAACTGCCAGTTGTGACTTTTCTTTCTACATTAATTGCTAAAGTGATAATATAAAAAATAAGCACAATTGCCACATAAGCCTTTTATATTTGACGTACGTCTGTTATGCCCTTTCCATTAAATATATCATTAATAAATAGGTGAAATAAAAGTCATATCTCACAATATGCCTTTTTATTGTAATAAAACTTAAAAAATGATGCAGATGTGCCCTTTAAGCTTATGCTATCTCTGTTTATTTTGTAGCTAAAAATCCACAAAAAATTAGGCAGATAGGCCTTTTTTTCCTGATTCCGAATATATATTTAACTCATTTTGACAAAAAGTGTTAGTTGTGCCCTTTTTCGGTAACACGGCAGTATAGGCTATATAACATCGCTTCGACCCTTTGGGGCCGGGCAAAAGGCTAAAAGATAATGTCGACTAATCTCAGGAACTAGCAGTTGGATTTTAAAAATTGTTATTGCCTATGATAGCCCAATTATTCCGAAAGGCTATAGGCTATATAAAATTACACCACAACTTTTAGGGGCCAGACAAAAATAATGAAATGGTCAAACGGGAAGGGGGAGGGTTGGGTCAAAGGCAAAAAAAGGCTAAACGAATAGGATAAAATCTATATGGGTAACGTTTTCGAGATTTTCGGGACTCTGATTAATAATATGAAATTTATTTAGTGATCCAAGATGGCAGACGGGAAATCAAAGATGGCGGATGAGAAAATTTAAAAAATCATAATGGGTATCGCCTTCGATATTTTAAGGGGTGGGGAATCGAAATACAACATCTATTTCGTGATCAAAAATTGCGGATGGGAAAATAAAAAAAAATCAATATGGGTATCGTCTCTGATGATTTAAGGAATGGAGAACCCAAATACAACGTTTAGTTCGTGATCAAAGATGGCGAATAGGAAATAAAGAAGGCAGACGAGCATTTTTTTAAGTCGATATAGGTATCGTCTCGGATATTTTAAGGAATGGGGAATTCAAAAACACCATCTATTTCGTGATCAAAGATGGCGGATGGGATTTAAAAAAAAATCTATATGGGTATCGTCTCCGATGTTTAAAGGGATGGGGAATCCAAATACAACATCTATTTCGTGATTCAAGATGGCAGATGGGAAATCAAAGATGGCGGATGGGAAAAATTTTAAAAGTCAATATGGGTATCGTCTCTGATGATTTAAGGGATGGTGAATCCAAATACATCTATTTCGTGATCAAAGGTTGGACGGGATTTTTTTTAAAGTCGATATGGGTATCGTCTCCGATATTTTAAGGAATGGGGAATTCAATATTATATAAAAATCTATGTTTGTTTGTTCATCATTTATAGACTCTGAAATGATAAGAGATTAAGCGCTAAGTCAATGGTAACTTTGGAAAAGGGGGTTTGAAAAAAGGGAATTAAATAAAAACTCTTAAAAGGCGATACGGAGTTCGCTGGGTCAGCTAGTAGGTATTAAGTATATATACGAAATAATCTGTAGCCTATAACTGTACCTAATCAATAAAATGAAAATGTCGGTCCCGGCTAAGTATCATCGTCTTGGACAGACGATCAGTCTCGGTCGCACTCATCATTGATACTCTTAAAGATGAGTAGTTAGGTACTTTTACGTGATGAGTGGGAACGAGACCGACGACGTTCCGGAGAGTCAGTCAGTACACCCAAAGCCGTCTGCGTAGCAGCCTGTAAGGCTCCACTGTCTTTGTTGTCACTTTGCATTTTAGGATATATTCCTGCATCGTCGTTCACTTTGGACGATTATCCTCTAGTCACATATAGTAGGGGAAGCCCATGAAGGGATTTCGGGATTTAATCGAGCGTGTCAGATATTGATAGCATCCATGTCCTACGTATTTTTAATAAACTAGGAATGTTAATCTGATCGTTTGCATAGTGTAGGTGGTCGTAAGAAATATTTTAAAATGCAAAAAAAGGAAAATTAATCGAGCGTGTCGGATTTTCTAAGAGGATGTTAAGTGAATCCTCAGTGAATCTAAAAAAAGGTTCTCATTGAATAATCTGACGATTTGGATGAGACGCAAACTCTTGGTCACTATTAGAACGGACAAAAGGAATTCGCCATTTTGAAATACTCAAGCGCGTCAGATTAAGATTTATATGATTTCATCCTTGCGTCCTAGACGTCCTATATCTTAACCTGACGATTATCTGAAGGGATTAGTGCAACAACTATTTTTTTTAAGTTTTAAAAATCAATAGCTGCTCCTCCCACCGATGAAAAGGTATACATTATTTACATTTTTATCATCTTAGCTTTGCAACCCAATTAGGGTCTCAATCAAGCACGAGTAAATCCGATTTGGCATCGTGGTCCTACTATACAAAGTACAAATTGACATGAGTGTGATACGACATAAATAGATGGGCTCCGTGATACGCTTTTTGCGTTCACCTAAAAATGAATATAAGTAAAACCTTAATAAATTTTGTCTATTGTAGCTAAAAGAAAGGGTTTCCCAAGTTGGCGCACATAATGTTGGGGCATTGAGAATGCTTTGCTTTGTTCCGCCATATTATTATGTGCGGTGCGGAGGGCTAACTAGGATGCCTTTCAGTGTTAGTATGAAATAGCTGACGACAAATAATATGCGGATTTAAAACAAATAAAACACAATGGTCTTTAATTTTGTGTTTATTATATTTCGACTGTAGTTTATTAGACTATCACGATAACAGTTGTAACTTTATATATTCAATGAATACAAGAAATGTAACATTTCTATACTATTGTTATTTGTTGGTATAAAAAGTATGTTGGATGAAATCCGAACGATGCCAATTGTGACAGAATTTTAATAAGGACCTGCCAATTGAAAACAGTCAACTATTTTCAATTACAGCACGAAGACATATTATGCTTAGGCCCAAAGCACACCACAGTTTCTAAAGTGTTACTTAGTATAACTGCGACAGCGCCTGAAGTTGAGTGCGGGCTTTTTAGATGACATAAGGTGCGCCAAATACTGATTTCGCTCCCCAAATCTAGGCTCGAATCGGTACTGGTTGTAGTCAATTTCTTAGCCATATAATCTAGAAACTTCGCAGTGTACTTTGGGCCTATAGCATAACAGAGTCTTGGCACGAAACAGGTCCTTATTAGAAGTAAAATCAGTCGTCTCCGCGCTCGTCGTCCCGGCGCCGGTTGCGGGTGCGGCGGTTCCAGCCCTCGCGCGGCCGCTCGCGCTGCCTGCCCTCGCCGCGTTGCTGACCGCCGCGCTGGAAGAACGAGCCCTGCTTCTCGAAGATGCGCTCGTTCGAGTCTACCAGGTTTCCAACCTATGAAGAAAAAGTTTGTCAGTAAAAACTTGACCGAAGCTGCGATGCACTGCAAACAGCTGAAAAACTGTTATGTGTTCGCCGACACAGAGATCGAATGGGCGAAAAAGATATTATTAAATGAAGACCCGGTGTGCACTTTGGTGATCACCGTCACTTTAATACATCACATAATAATATTATGTGGATAATAGAATTTACCTTATCAGCAAGTTGCAGAGCCAGTGCTTGCATCCTAGTAGGTTCGGAACGATGTAGAATGGCGCATTCGCTGGGATCGTCGAGCGAGGCCAGCAGTTCCTCGTTGATGATCATCTTGGAGACGAGCGAGTGCACGCGCTGGCGCGGCATCTCGAACATGTCGGCGAGCGAGCGAAGCGAGAGCGACGCGTACACGTGCGCGTACGTGAACAGGTACGTGCGCAGCGACTCCTCGCGGATCAGCCGGCCCAGCATCGCGCGCACGTTGTCTGCGCCCACCATTAGATCCCACACCTATGACAGAAAATAAATTATAAATCCATGCATTAAACATTTCAAAGCCGTTCTGAATTGGTGGCTAAATACTGACCTTTGCGTTCATTTTTTCGTTGACAATAAAGTTGAGACAAGCTCGCCAGTCTCCCCGACGCATCGCCCTGGCGGCTGCCACAGCATGCTCGCGCATGGACTCCGGCGGACCGACCAACGCCTGTCGCTCACTAGCTCGCAAGTTCTGGTAGAACGTCTTACTGATCATTCGACGACGAGCGTCGAATTCGTGAGCAGCCATGTAAGGAATCTCGATCAACATAGCAGACACCAAATACACACACTCGAGGAGCTCCAAGTTGATGTGCATATGGAAAGGCATTTGACGCTGCTTTTCTATCTTCTCCTGCTCTTTCGAACGCTCGTGTTGACGCTGAGGCAGCAAGCCCTGAGCCAGCAACTCTTTAGGTTTGCCAGTCATCATCAGTTCGGCCAGACAGCCGTGAGCTTCTTTTACATTGCCGCGGCGGAAGGCGCACAGGCCCAAGTTGGCCATCGTACGATTGTACAGAATCTGGGTGCTCGGATCGGAGTGCTGGACAGTCTCTTGCAGATGCGACATGAGCAATAGGTCGCGAGCTTGGAACCAGTTGTCGTGTAACGCGTGGTGGTAGATGTGGCATAGGATAGCTCGTGTCCTGAGTCGGTCGGTCTCGTCGTGAGCATAGATAAACTTGCAGAACTTTTCCATCTTCCTGATGGTAGTCTCCTCACCTGGAGGTAGGTCCTTGCGCACTGCACGAGGATCAAACTTGTAATACAGATGGTCAATCTTACGGAGATAAGCGCGACATATTTCCTGGGGGGAACCATCGCGCTCGACGACCTGGCAGACGCGGTCAATGAGGGTAGACACGCGTACTTCGTCTTTCAACCTCTCCACGTATTCGTTGGAGTGAGGGTCGCACTCCTTGAGCAGTTTAGTGAATTCATCGTCGAGTCGCTCGAGCGCAGTCAATAGACAACCGCGAACACGGAATGGCGGCGTCACCAGTTGCTCCTGTTCTTCAGTGAATGCTTCACTGAGCACCATATCCTCGTTAGCTAATAAAATGGTGACCATCTGATCTACGTTTTCTACAAGCCTCGACCAGTACTCGGGCTTCATGGCGTCGGACACTTTAGGGTTGTAGTCGAAGAGAGCTGCGACAGTGGCGGCTCGGAGCTTGAGCTGCAGGGCGTCTCCCAAGTTGTGCTGCGCGGCCACAGTCCGGAGCTCATGCAGCAGCTCGAGCTGAGCGCGACGGTCAGTGCGCTTGCGACCACGGGCGGCGCTGATCTCACCCAACTTCTTCACGACTAGAGCTGCATCGATGTCGCTATCCTAAATAGAAATTACAGTTTGAATATAGATCATTCTAAATATTGTTTTAACTTTGTTTGTTAGATTCATGGAGTCTTATAAAATTGATATACTTCCCGAGAATATGATGTTGAATCATAGCAATAAAATTATACTTTTTGCACATTAAGATATAAAATATAGCTGTACATACCTTAGCAAACATTTTAGGCTTGTCAGAAATAGCGGCTCCCTTCCCTCCCCTAACGGTTTCCCATTCGCCGCCATCATCCGCCTGGTCCTTCTTGCTAATCTTACCGGACCTTTCACGTCTTTCCTCGCGCCTCTTAGCCTTGCGTCTGTCCCTTTCTTCCTCATCCTCTCTCTCAGTAGTTCTCTTCAAGAAACGTTCACGGATAGTGGCGGCTCCACGGTTTTCGTCGTCGGAGCTCTCGCTGGAGTCAGAGGAACTGGAGCCCCAGTCCATGGAGTCAGAGGACTCATCGTCTTGAGGCGGCGGCCGGCGCGGAGGCTCGGGTGAACGACGGATGCGCTGCGGCTTTTCCTTCACTTTTTCTTCATCGTCAGACTCGTCCGATGATGACGTATCTAAACAATTTACATTGCCGTTAGCTATGATTATCTATTAACTGTATAAGTTTGACTCTTTTACTGAAATCTTATATAATATAAATATTAAAATGTTATTTATATCAGTATAATATTAAAATGACCAAGACAATCCTAACAAACATCAGCACAAACTATATTAAACAATTTCATAAAGTATAAATAAATAAAAACAAAATCAAATACCTTTATGCTCTTCGTCATCATCAGGCAAGTCAGGATCTTCACGGAACTTGGAGATCTCACTCTCAAAGTCCTTGGTGTACTTCCTCAATTTCTGGCGCAGTGACGTCAGCGCCTTGCTGTTGCCTTTCGAGAGGGTCTTCCTGCTGTCACGATCGGACCAGGCATTGGAAACCCAATCATCAAGTTCTGCAAGAGCCCGAATAAAGAATCTAGGCGCGACGCCATTTTCTTCTTTAGCTACAACAGGCGCGGCCCGAGTGTAGGCTTTCTGCAGCTCTTCGAAAGACGCTAGCGCTGAGGCAAAGTCTTTAATCTTCTTGTGGTTTCGTATTGAGTGGATGATCCCTTCCAACTCCTCGTAACGCTTCTCCTTCATGGAGCGCACGACGCGCTTTGTTTCTTCCTCATCGTCACTGAACTGTTACATAGAAATTGTTACGTTAGAATACAATTTATGCTTATCCCGTATTTTAATTAAATAAATGTTAACTCTTAGACATTACACGCGAGTTATTGATTTAGCGACCTCTCGACTCCAAAGCGGTGGCTTGGATGGCAACCGAGATGGCGCTCGCTAGGATGATGATGATGATACGAGTTATTGAATTAATATCAATAATATATTTTTTAATGTATAATTTCATTTCAAAAGGAGATAACCAACTGCGTCAGCCGATGGCTTAGGGTTGATATGGAAGGTAAGTTGAAAGGGAAAATGAGAAAAGTATAAATTATAGGGCTTTTTTTAATCTCTAGGCTGCCACACTCTACGCCCCTAAGCGACGCCCATGGACATAACTAGAACCATAAGTATTCTTGCTACTCCTGTCTTCTTTTAAATTTCTAAATTGATCATGCTGTAGTAGGAATCAAACATACAACCTCGTAGCCATCAGGGTCACTGGTAACTAGACAAAAGCATATAATATTGAATCCAGTCCTGTACCAAGCAGAGATTAAGATTGGAGCAATTCAAGGAATTAAATTTTAAGGGACACCATGTGATAATTAATATAAAGCCATACTAAAATAATAGCGGTAGCCTAGTGGTGTACGTAACCAACAGCTGGGACAATGCTCTCTCCCTGATGATGTTTAATCCCCAGGTGCCCCTGGGCGCAAACCTCTGACTTTTCGAAGTTATGTCATCATTGTCTTGCCCTGGTCCCAATTTATTTGGGGTTGGCGCAGTATGTCCTTCGCTTCCATACTTCTCTGTCACCAGTCATCCGATTGTTTACCCCTTTCTCTTTCATATCCATCCTCACACAGTCCATCCATCTCTTCCTTGGCCGTCCTCTCCCTTTTCGTCCTTCTACATGCATATCCATCACTTTTTTACCTACATACATCTCATCTCTCCGCATAACATGTCCATACCAGGCCAATCGACTCCCTTTCACCTTTTCAGCTATGGGCGCCACTTTCATACTACCTCTAACGTAATCATTCCTAATTCTGTCCATTCTTGTCACTCCACACATCCATCGTAACATTCTCATCTCTGCCACATGCAATCGTTTCTCATCCATCTTCTTTGTAGCCCAACACTCAGCTCCATACAGTACGACAGGCCTTATAACCGATTTATACATACGGCCCTTTAATTTCACAGGCATTTTGTGGTCGCATATTGTGCCTGAGACCTGTCGCCATTTCATCCATCCTGCGTTGATTCTTTGCCTAACATCCCGATCAATTTCGCCGTCATCTTGCAGGAGTGAACCTAGGCAGCGGGTTCTGCTTATTCTCAAGCCTACATTCTCCAATCTCTGCCGCCACTCCTCCAGCTTGCTCTGCACCTTCTGTCCACTCTCTGCTACCGGAACGATGTCGTTTTCCCTTTTCGAAGTTATGTGCATATTAAAAATATTTGCTTATCGCTTGCTTAATAATGTTCCCAGTAGCCTGGCAATAGGCTAACCCCCTATTACATTGGGAGAGAAATACATGACAAGCGAAGTGTGGGTGTGTAATACACTTCTGCCTACCCATTCAGGGATAATGTGTTAACTAAAATTATTAAAGTAGTAAGTAGTATAAATCACTTATTTATCTCAAAAACAGATACATTTAGGCCTGGTTGATGAGTAGAGAAATAAAGAGGAAAAGATTTCAATAGAGGATCTTTGTCTGTGGTACATATAAAATTACTAGTGGTACAGGCCATCATACTGCACTCTAGGCTTTCATGCCCCTAACTCTCAGTGCCTGATCTTGTTGCCCAGTTTGTCATATTTTATTTTTATTTTATTTATTTATTTAACTTTTTGCACAACACAAAAATATGTGGTACATAGGCAGACTTAATGCCTTAAGCATTCTCTACCAGTCAACCTACGGTAATGCAGAGATAGTTGATAGTAGGGGCGTGATTCAAAAATTCATATTATGCAGGTGTAGGCCTGATTGCATATTATTACCACATAATCTTCTTCTATTAATAGTTATTGATGGACTGACCTCTTAAGAGTTCAAATATGTGAAATACAAAGTATATATATATGGATTTCCCTCAAGTTTGTTGATAAACATTGCACCACAATAACAATGCTTTGAGTGCCTACTATTTACTGATGCAATAATCAACAGTCAGTGAAATTGTTGAGAAAATGTGTGAATCTGTCATCTATTTCTTATGAACTAATTGTTTTTTGTGGGAGCTGTTCTTTGTCATTATTAACAACAAAGCCATATAAGAAATGATGCAATTATGAATTATTTGTGTAAATAAGTTGGCAAGATAATACAGTAACTATTTTGGCATAATTAAAAAAAATAATAATATACAGGGTGTCACAAGACCCATCACCAAGCCGAAGTCTACTCGTTGTGGACATTATGCCAAGTCATACTAACCAGAAATAACATCTGAGAAACATTCTTTTTTAAAGTTTTCACATTTTTAAACTACAATTAAAAGCGCGCGCGTGCAATCCCTGAAATATATACTAATCCATGGGGTCATAGGGCATCTAAAGAACATATTGGCGGAGTAAATGCATCGATTTTGTCTTTGACTTTGAGCCTCAATATTTCCTGAACCAGTAATTTCCCAGGTATGGTGCCGAAGTAAAAAATGTTCGTAGTGATTAGTACAACATGGGATTTCAGTTTTTGTTAAGGGTCTTTTAACACTCTGTATATTACAAGTAGGAGGCCTATGTCTAGCAGAGGTCTTTCAGCTGAAATGAATATTATATTCTAATAAACTTTATAAAGATAACAAATTACTATTTGGCAGAATGTTTGACAGACCTGTAGGTCTAAGGAAACTTGTAGTTTATGGCCCTGATTGCATAGTCAGATGTAGTGGGTTTGGTATCTGCCCAGGATGAATCTTTTTCCAATGAATATAATTATTTGTTCTGTGTCTAAGTATAATCTAACACAGGCCATCATGTCCCAGGATATTTATCACAGTTGACTACAGTAACCATATAGCACAAAATATAAGCATTGTAGACTTAAGTTGTATATCTAAAGTTTGTACTATTATTTCTTTTTAACCACAAATATATGAACTGCATTACTCATATGGTGTTATTTTCTAGCAGCCCAAAAACTATACAAACAACATATTCAAACATCAATGTTTATACAAAGTGAAGGATAGGATCATGGCTTTCTACTTATGTGCTTAGAGTAATGCACATTGTATTTTAAAATAAATGATTATATTATTTAAAAAGAACACAGATTATGAATGTTTTTAAGCGTGAAGAACTATAATAAACTAGAAAATAAAAAAATAGTAAGCCACAATCTGGTACATAACACACATCAACCCAAGTTAAATTTTAGGGCTAATTCAAAATGAAAAGTAATAAACTGACCGTGTAGACGGGTGCGGGGGCGCGTACTACTGGCTCGTCCTCGCTGGAACTCTCAGACTCGGAGTCTGTTCCAGTGGCAAAGAAACGACTCATGATTACTTCCTACTACTACTTCACCTGCAATAAACAACATGCTTTACTGATCACCGCATAAACAAACACAAAACTGACTATCTATCGAAAAATAATGCCTAAGTAGACGTATGGAGCACATATTGAAGGTGTTGTCCGGGTAGTTGAGGTTAGAACTTTCACATAAGAGAAATATTACGGCAGCGACGTTGGCTCACCTTCTATTAAAAACCACACTGGCTACTTTATTGCTAACTGTGTACAATACTGATAAAGTCATGAAAAAGACTTGGCTGAATTATAAATCTGGAAAGTCTCCAGCCTGCCCACGACGCACTCCTAACGTCAAAAAGACAGATTTTTGGCGGAATATAGCAACAGATTAAAAATGTTGACAGACTATCAAAGACAATACCATAGAGATATTAAGAATAGAGTTGCAGAGTGGGGCATATTCGTGTCCGCCGGCGGGAGAGAGAACGCAATATTAAAGGCCCCCTGCATCTCTCTCTAACAATACATGCACAACATCAACATTACGCAGTAGCGTGCTACCTGTAACTATTATTTAAATCAGTTTATTAGTAATCAATAGTATAAAAGTTGTTTTTATTGATACACGAAGATAGTTTGAAGTGACAAAAAAGTTTATATATTTTTAAAATGTTGATTACTGATAAACTGATATAAATAATAGTTACAGGTAGCACGCCACTGCGTAATGTTGATGTTGTGCATGTATTGTTAGAGAGAGATGCAGGGGGCCTTTAATGTTGCGTTCTCTCTCGCACCGACGGACACGACACAGTATTGAGTTAGGTACTGTTCTGCCACTCTATTCTAATATCTCTATGGACAATACACAACGAGAGAGACTAGAGACGAAAGGAGAGGGCAAAATGTACATACCTACATCAAAATTATATTATACAAATATATACGAAATCGACATAAAACTACCAAACATAGTCTTGTCTCGTTTTGTCTTGGGGATATCTCTATTATAACAAACAGATAGGCATAGCTTATTGAATACACTCAGCATGGCGATATTTTACTAGAAATGTCAATCGTGCCAGTGTCACCATATTTTTCGCCGAGTTTTGTGCACAGAACACTTGTACTCAGAGGGAAGAATGACAACTTCATACAGTGAGGAAATTTCTCCTTGGCGTCTAGCGCCATCTATTTGCGGCCCACACAAAACCATTGTAAACGTCATGTTTGTATTAGCGCGGGCTGGTGGTATATATATCTATATAGGTATATCTATTAGCTTATTTACTATGGGTTTAAAATAGGAAGCACTGTATTTTTCGAAGAGTTCCTTGATGTTAATGTGTCCTAAATCGTAATAAATAAATAAAGTGTTTGTGTACCAAATCTAAATCGGCATGATTTAGATTTGGTTTTCTATAGAAACTGATTACTAATAAAATCAGCGTTCTTCACAGAAAACTATCAAAAAACACAGTTTTGAGTTCAATAAAATATGTAACTTCATTATAAGAGATTTATTTGTTTATAGAGCAATACATACAAATCTTATAACAATGTAAGAGTCACTTTCTCAAAACTGGAGTCTTTAACTCACAAAATAACACTGGATTTCACAAAAAAACTCTAAAACGGAGGAACAAGGTGCTCGATTCAACGTTTTTAATGCAGGAGAAATCAAAACAGTGGTTTATACATCGAAATATCGAAAATAACTCGAAATTACAATATCAACAGTGCGCAAGCGGCGGTAGACATTTTTCTTTTAGTGTTATCAGTAAATGACCTTATTAATAGAAACTAGAAACCTTATTAAAGAAACCTTACTAGAAACCTTATTAATTGACAACAAAATTATAGACACACCAGCTCATATACCTATGAAAAATTCAATGTAGTTACTAAGTTTTTAAATTGTATAGAATCAAGACGAAGAAAAGAGTGGCCCGGAGTTTCTTGCCTGATTCTTCTCACGAGGCTCTACTTTCTGAACAGGCTTCTTTTTTTCAATGCTCAACTATGTTAATATGCATTTAAAGTTACTTATTTTTTTTTTATTTGTATGACCTTCTGACGTGTCCAAAAAATTTAAACATTTTTATGGAAATAAACATATTTGAGTTTGAGTTTGACACAAAATTATTAATAAAAATTATCTTTTTTATACTGTGGTTAACATACTTTACTCTATTAATTAATTACCAAAAATATAATTAATAATTATTTCAAAGCGTTTAACATAATATACATATATTACAGTTGACATAATTATATTGTTGAATTGGATTAGTATTTGTAGAAAATATTGTTACAAGAGGTTCTTTTTATAGGGAATTTAATAGTTTTTAGCTCCGTTATGATCTAAAATCTAATTATTTTCGTAGGTTGGAACTTTCCATGTGTACGTAATAGAGGTTCATAGTGATGTTACTGCTAACGTCAATATGAGTTATCGATATATCCTTAATACTTCCACAAACTATAATATTGTTAAAAGTATCTTATGTCTGTACACAGCAATAAATGAAAGATGCCACCAATTTTGTATGGACCTAGTTAAAGAAAAGCGATGTGGGAGTTGAGACTAACCTACTTAAGGTACTTAGCCCTGATTACTTAAACCCCAAAATTTGAGCTTCCCGCCTTATGTAAAGGAAAGTCAAGCAGTAAAAATAATAATATTATGATTATTTTCAAAATTTATAATGCATAAATAACTTTGAAAAGTCAGAGATGTGTGCCCGGGGTACCTGGGGATCGAATCCCAGACCATCGTTTCGGCAGTCCGTTACGTACACCACTGGGCTATCGCCCAGTATATATTTTTATAAATTAATTACACTAGGCATAAAAAAAATACAATTTTTTTGCCCAGAGATTCGATTGTGTGATTCGGAATCGCCATGCTATAGGGAACTCGGAACAGTAAATAAAATATATCAGTTACGTATAGCTTTGAAGAGTCAATTTTTCGTACCTATTTTCAAGCAAATATATTGATTAGACAGTAAAAATAAAGTAGTTGTTCTTTTGGCCTGCCTGTTGCAACCCAATTCTTTATAAGAATTTAACAATTAATTTACAAAACTTTCATATTGAGGCGATCCTTTATTTCCCAAAAAAAAGAAATCCGTGACTTGAACAAATGCCAACGAAATATTTTTTTCTTGAGTGCTTAAATTTGAAATGAACGATGGATCTCTTAATAACTTTTTAACGTCTTGCCCAATGAAAATACCTTCTTCTAATTTTGCATCTCTCTTTGTATCACTAAAAAAGTTAAATAAAATTCTCCTTTATACGTGACTGAAATAAAATATTATTTTTCTGGTATTAGATACATGATTATCTACGAAATACGGTATAAATTTTCACCGGGAATTTTTGAGTGTTGCCTAGTGTTATCGCTTGCTTAATGACGTGGCCGGTAGATGGCAATAGGCTCGCCCCCTATTACATTGGGACCGAAATATAACTGACGAAGTGTGGGGGTGTAATTCGCCTCTGCATACTCCTTCGGGGATAAAAGGCGTGAAGTTATGTTATGTTATGTAATATTATGTTTTTGTCATGTAACGTATGTCCGGTACTTACCGCGTTTGCGTCACAGTACCGCCCATACGCTCGGCCAATCAGAGAAGGCCATCGTCCGCGCTCGCAAAGCTTGACCAAATATGGTCATGAACGGTCTCCAACGCTGATGGAGGGCCCAGTATATAAAGGGGCCGACAGAGAGGCCGGCACCGCTACTCTACACTAACCTACTATCGCTACTCTATTCTATACCGCTATATCTATAATTATACATTCTACGTGTATCCTGATCCCAGCAGCTGGGTAAGTCACTACATTTACTGCGATAGCGTACTGCCCATCTCTCTACCTGCTAGCTGAGGCCGGCTGACGCCGCCTGCCTGACTCTATTGGTTGTGGCTTTCCTAATGCTGTTTCCCTTCAGGTTCCAGGTTCACCTTAAGACTCCGGCTACGCTCCTAGACCGCTACACTTTCCTGTATCGCCTTCGGCGTCACCTCTGCCGAAGAGTCTGGCCTGCCCTGCTCATCGTACTCGCACCGCCGGCGTCTGCCAGCTGAACCAACGGCCTGCAAAGACCTACCGCTACGCGCAGCCTTCGCGCAGCCTGCCTACACACTACCGGAGGGAACAGCGTGGGAGACTGCAGCCCTTAGTGTTCAGGCCAGTGTCGTGTAGTTGGTCGGTCATACTCGTGCAAGGGAAGTGAGACAATACTCGGTAATAAACGCATCTAGAACCTCTTTTCTGCGTTTTAATACCAGAACCTGTTACAGTGGCGTCCAACGTGGGGCCTGTCTGGCCTGCCCTGCTTATCGTACTCGCACCGCCGGCGTCTGCCAGCTGAACCAACGGCCTGCGAGGATCTACCGCTACGCGCAGCCTTCGAGCAGCCTGCCTACACACTACCGGAGGGAACAGCGTGGGAGACTGCAGCCCTTAGTGTTCAGGCCAGTGTCGTGTTGTTGGTCGGTCATACTCGTGCAAGGGAAGTGAGACAATACTCGGCAATAAACGCATTTAGAACCTCTTTTCTGCGTTTTAATACCAGAACCTGTTACAGTCAACAGATAATAAGAACAGAACTGTATGCGAGAATTCCTTGTATTCCTACCAATGAAACGTTGAAGAAAATAATTTTATTTATAAATAAAACAAATAAATAAAATGTATCAATCAATTTTGATTTTTCTTATTCCCTCATGGTATTTCAGTCTGGCTGTGTGTTTTGTTACGATATTCATGTCCGATAGGTACTTTTCAGCGATACAGTGTCAATATTGGTTACCAGAGAATATATAATACACGTTTGTATGTACTAGAGGCTTACCATGACCTCTTATTGCGATTCAGTTTACGACCTAAACTGAATAGAATCGCAATATCGTACTATGACCTCATTATAGCGGCTCAGTTTTGGTGTTTACATTTCAATACGACGCAGCTGTGAGTTGGATAGCGTTTGAACCGAAATCTTAAACCATTCGTTCCTTTCCCGTAGGAGACCGTACCATGAGTGTAACGTCAGCTCAAACTGAACCGCGTATCTGTCAGATTTAGCGATTCAATAAAAGTTACAATTTGTAGTGGATAAACTGGATAGTTAGAATTATTATTGGGTTTTTAGACATTATATGTGGATTTAAATCAATTTAAGTTAATTATAGATCGGTTTCTGTGTCAGAATTTCTATAATACTGTGTTAAATCTTACATAAACTCTGTGAAATTTGTGAATCGATGTGCCAAGGACTCTAGTTTTATTCGGTTTATTGAATGTGATAATGTATCTAGCACTTCACGTCGTAAACAAAGGCGCTAAGCTGGAGAACACTCGTATTCATACATACCAAAGAGCATTTGATGAAACCACACGATGAAACAGAATTCATCAAAAGATTTCGCCTCGCTAAACTATTGGCCCTAGATATTTTATGAGAAGCATTGAGACCATTGTCTATGCAGCCGGTGACGTCCACCGATCTCAATAGCTTAAGGTAAGAAACATTCTGTACCAAATATGCTAATAAATTCATGAAACCATAGAATATTTTAGTGTGACTGCAGTATAGACACAATATTCTTTTAAGGTACCTACATAGTATCTTTAACTTACAAGTCAATAGTTACTTGACTTAGAGACTTATTGATAACATATCATTACTTAATTGTTACTTTATTTGTTGTAGATAGTGACTGCACTGACATTTTCTGCTCCTGGGTGAAAACACCAAACCAAAGGAGACCAAAAACCGATTGGTGACATGCAGCTTATTCTATGGCTCAACAGACAGTGGCAGCAGATATAGCAAACTGCGGAAAGAGATTCTTCTCGAATGATAAAGAATTATTTCTGCTTGTCCAAAATATAAGAAGAGCTTACTAAAACTGAGGTAAAGTATGCTTTTGTTAAAAGTTAAAGTAATCAACAGAATTCAATAGTATTGAATAATTAATACTTATTTTTGTACTTGTTTCAGGTTTTATCAAGGTTTTCATGATGTTCTGGGTGGCACTCATTCGCGCTGCTATTGCCAAACTAGCATTACCTTCTAACTTGAAGAACATTTTTTATTTGTAGAAAACACTATCACTCCATAATGTCAATTTTATTGGTACAACACTTTTATATTACTTATATATGGTTTTGATAATATAAGTTTTATGTGAGCTAATAAAGTATTTATTTTTTATTTACTTACTGAACATACTTTGCACCACCCTTTCCAATGTTACTGTACCCTTACAATGTATTTCTTTCCAAATCCTGTGTTATAGTTCCCTAGCTTGTGGCGATTTACTGAATCACAGAACTATATCCCTACACTTATCTTAAAAATCCCACAAGTGCTCAAGTTGGTTGTTACCTAGTTAGGTACTCTTCGACGCAAGGGTTCACTGTATACAAAAAAGAAACCACTTAAAATAACAATGCCGATTTCGTTTAGCTGCGAAATCTTTGTAAGAGTGAATCTATTAATATTTCATAGTAAAGAAGAGAGATAAAGATAATAGCGATCCCAATAATTCTAATTTACATATCCCATTATAAGAAAGTTTTAAACTTGGGTTCAGACTTAATTAAGCATTAAAAGCAATAATTAATAAATATGGAAACAATACTTCTAAGAATAAAATAGGCCTTAATATTGTATTGTATTACTACTATTACTTGTTTTGTTAACCTTGAAATGCTAACAATCAAAACATACGTTCGTAACTTCCACCGAGTCAGTATTTGTACCGTTTTGCTAGGTATTTTTGTGAGAAAACATAACGTAACGTAACGTATTTTAATTAACTATTCAATATTGTAGTTATTTTTAGTACAAAATATATTCGCTTTGTTATAAAAGAATCTTAATTTAGTTGTAGCGTACAAGTTATAACTACATACAATATTGTAACTTGCCCATAATGGCTGACTGAATAATAGTTTCTGAACGCAAACAAGGGAAAGAGACCGCATTATTCACGAACTGTATAGCTTGGTCTCTTTCTGTCAATGTGATTATATTGCGTCATTGCGATCCAGCGATGTCATTCATTCATTCTAACAATCCAAACACGATTCAGTTTAAACAAACTCATGGTACGTTTTAAAACAATTCAGTTTAAGAACCTACACTGAATTGCTCCAAAACTGAATCGCTTGTTAAAAGTTCATGGTAGGCCTCCTAATCTGGCGATTAAACTTACTTAAGTAACTTGCAAAAAAAATCTAAAATCCATGACTAGGTCCGTATTATTTACCTCTCATCGGCTCAGTGTCGATATCGATTATATTCTGGAGTACAACCCAAACGGCAGCCATTTTATTCGCCCAATGTTTCCTAGGTATGCACGCTAATATCGTAGGTATGTCTTATCCATACTATTCTCAGATCGGTGACAAGTACAATCAAGAGTACAATCTTTAGACTATACATACCAGAGAGGTTGGACGTTTAGACTAGAGAGAACATGCCCGCCATATTTCCTTATACCGAACCACAGATATGAGAAGTAGTATCAGATAGAGCACATTCGTCCAACTAAGCGTGGCACGTTGACAGCTATGTGTGCGTGACCTTTGGCGACTGGCACTGTACGGACACGCGCGTCTATGTGTGTGAAAAGTTGCCAGATTATGAATAATCTCCCAGTATTTTGCATATAGTTATGTAATATTCTTATATTCATTTGCGGTTTTGAAGAATTTACCATGGATTTAATTAATGCTTTTATAAATACATTTCTTAAATGTAGGTACCGAGTTAAGTTTTAACTACTTCGTAAATCTGTATATATAAAATTCTTGCGTTACTGACTGACTGACAGACAAGCTACAGCGAAACTACTCGGCGCATGAAGCTGAAATTTAGCATGTATGTTTCTTGGGAACCGTAGGGGTGCACCAAGACGGGATTTCTCGAATTCTCACGGGATCGGGCAAAAGGAGAAATAAGAAAATATGTGCGTGCGAAGCCGCTGGCGTTGATTAGTTGAGAAATAAATAGTATGTATGTACACACGGCACCAAGTCAAGCTAAACAGTTGCTGTACGATTTTGATACTTATTCCCTACGCCATAAGTATGTATGTACACACGGCGCCAAGTCAAGCTAAACAGTTGCTGTACGATTTTGATACTTATTCCCTACGCCATAAGTATGTATGTACACACGGCACCAAGTCAAGCTAAACAGTTGCTGTACGATTTTGATACTTATTCCTTACGCCATAAGTATGTATGTACACACGGCGCCAAGTTAAGCTAAACAGTTGCTGTACGATTTTGATACTTATTCCCTACGCCATTAGTATGTATGTACACACGGCGCCAAGTCAAGCTAAACAGTTGCTGTACGATTTTGATACTTATTCTTTACGCCATAAGAATGGTGCAAAGGACAAAGTGTATAAGCTTGACGAGTAGCAGGGTGTACACGAATATTAGGATCGTTTGGGGATCGAACTCAAAACAATATAATGTAAGGTATATACTAATGGAAATTGAAATTCTATTACTATATTTATGAGAAAGAAGATATATCTACAATATACTTTTATAATACGGTAATGTATTTTTCATTAACATGACAATCATTATCACATAATCAATTGACAAGTGCATTTTCCCTAATTCAGGCAGAACGGCGTCGACAAAAACTGGCAACACTTACATATTTCTTGCACAAATACGAATTTTATCGAAATTAAATTAGGAAACAGTCAAATTATCAATAGTTACATGTGAAAAGATATTTCATTTTCCTGTTTTTGTTTTTAGGAACAACTTTTACAGTGTTTAAGAACACAAGACGGCATTTTGAGAATTTAAAAGTTGAAGTGATCGTGACGCGTGAACTGTACGATGCTTCGTAGCGCACTGAGACGAGTTTGTATTCGCTTTTCAATTTTGTATTTGCTTTAGTGGCCGCACGCAACTGTGCCGCGCGTTCCATCTGATACTACTTCTCATATCTGTGTACCGAACGTGCAACATGTAATGTCAGTTGGTCTTAGTTGGTTAATCATAACGTCAAATTACGCGTCTCATTTAAAGAGGCATGGACTCCTTACAGACTCATATCTTTGACTGCATTCTCTAAATAGCCGTGCTGTCAAATCCCATTAAGGAGTGATGGGATTTGACAGTGAAAGGAGATATCGATGTTTTTTGAATGAGGGATAAATACGGAAACAAACTCTAGGACATGAATGTAAAACTGAATCGTACCCGCAAGCTTCGGCGTGGCAGTCGGTTGCACTCACGCCAACTGGGTTGTCAAAGTAGTTCACTGCTGTACTAATATTTACATAAAGGCGAATCATTTGTGCTGGCGGATCACAAATCAGATTACCTACAACTCTAAAAAAATCAAGCTGTGTCCAACGTAAGCGATAGCAAGCAACGTGATATGATGCGACGCACACAAATTGCCAAAGCCTGCCGCATTAGCCAATCTGGTATAATTCGTACAATACATAATCTAAGTGACAGTTTCTTAGCATCTCATCGCAACGCATTGCTCATTAGTTTATGAATACTTTTTGTCAATTGATTTTATGGCTAAAACGAACAATTAAACACGTGATTTTTTTTTGTACTGTCTGTCTGGCAAGTCTTTGCAAAGCACTGTCCGGCGTCAACAGCAAAATCTACAATTTCAATATTTTAGTTGTTTACTTCTACGGCTTAAATATATCGACACATACTAAAGTTAGACATTTGACCAAAAATATTTATCGATAAATCATCACTGTTACGAACAACACTCGGTTTCCTAGCTCTATGTTTTGTCTACTGTTTGCCTACCACGAGGCTGCTATAAGAGCATGCTGCTAAACCTATCGACAGCTCTTTCTATCATACTGCATGTGCCATTAGAAAGAAGATATCAATCATAGCAACCGCTGTTGTTATTTAGTGTTACTTCTATGCCTTGGTTATATTTCTTTGATACATACCTATTATGTTAGTACAATAGTATGTACATACCATCCATAGATATAGAATTGAATAGATGTCGTGGTTATTTTGTAAAATTAGCCGTTTCATCAAATGATCGAGCATTTCATAAAATAGTCGGTTCAAATCAGTTCAAATTGATCATACCTTTGAATTATCAATATATATAATAGACTAATGATTGGTCTCGCGAAGCGATACCAATCATTTGTCTAGGTTTAACGAGTTAGCCAGCCACTTCGTAAAATGGGATGTCCATAAAATATTTAAAGTCAATCTGAATATGGTTCAAATTTCAGCAACGTAGCCATACTTCAACACTTCCTGTGTGTGCGTCAAGATGGCGGGAACAAGTCCCCGATTAAAATCAAGCACAATATCGGGTTTGTACTACATGTGTGTGTAGGTACTGTTTGTACCCTAAACGAGACATTTGTACTTCTAAAGGTGAAGGAAATATGTACATCTTGCACTTTTTTGATGATCCTTCCTTAAGTAGCGGCATGAACAACAGCGAATGTGACCTGTCTTTCGACCAATGTCTCGATTCCCAAACCTTAAAACAACATTCTGTTAAGTATAGTAAGTACCGACTTCCAGCCAAACACAACTTTTACCTTTGTAGGATTGTAGGATTCAACGCCTGATGGTACATCGCATATTTGCAGTATTTTTATGGTCTAAAATTACTGGCTCGCCGTACGAAGACTCTAAACTAGACATACACTATAATATGCTATCAATTTATTATTGCGGAAGTTTTTTATCGTTTGCAACTTACAACTTCGTGTAGTGACAGATTAAGAATACAAGGCGTAGTATCTACATCACCGGTCCACCTTGAGGGAGGTCTACCCCCGCTACAATTTGCCCTGTGGCAAATGGCTAGTGTGACGTCGCGCTGAGTGATGCACACAGCTTCGCTCCCGCCACTTCCTTCGACGCACACATCCACGCATGTGGTCGAGTATAAATTGAGATGCGACGTGAACAGCGCCCTTTTTTGGACCCCGGACACCGCCGCTGAAGTTAAGTGCTTCTTCTCTCCTGGAGCACCGAAGCTTCGTCAGCCTGCCTGTCTATCCTGTCCTAAGTCTGTCTTAGCTCTTACCGCTTGCTCCCGGGTATATAATTGTGTAACGCTTGCCAATATATATAATATCTTGTAACCAACAAAATAGCATTTAATTTATCTCTCTATTACCAACATCACCACCTAAACGTTACACTGACGCCCAACGTGGGGCCACCGGGCACGTAGCTCGAAGGACCGATGTACGACAGTATCGTAAAATCTACACTTTTGGCAAATACATCAAGATGGCAACACAAAATATTCGTGACAGTATAAATCAGAGAACTTTAATAATTTAACGTTTATAGATTAAGATCCGAAAGCCAACACAGTATATTAAAAATACTCTATTGCGCCTTTCCCCTCAACCACTATAGGGTAAGTCGAGGTTAGATGGACATAGGTTTTTTTAAGTATGAATAACAAATGAACCAGTATTAATAAAAATACCAAATAAATCGAATCATAAACTTAAATAGCTATTTAAACATAAAATCAACAAAAAGCACAGATAAAATCAATGGCATAATTATATTAATATTATTATTTTAAGAAAATACTTTGTTTGGCTATCTCTCCTAGACCATAGATAAATATAATACTTTACCCTAGACCCTATACATGTATAGGAAAGGTGCCCTATGTTTTATTTGAGGTATTTCTTTCCTTTTCCCTTTCTTCCGATTGTTCTGAGCACTTCTTACTTATTAATCCTACAAATTGAGCACATATTTTCGAATGCCGTGTAATTTTGATGTCCTAAGTCCCATCTATTATGTGACTTATGGGCAGGGCTGGGCAGTATTTCAATTACTTTTATTTGAAATACGTAATTGAAATGAAATGAAATGAAATTGAAATGAAATTATACTTTATTTCGTGTAAACTTTGTATAAAGTGCTTACGAAACGTCAATTTTAAATTTATCAGTTGTACAAGTTTATATTTTTATGTTGAATTAGAGCAGCTCAATCCCAAGCATTTTTGTCGTCTATATAATCGGAAATTTTATAATATGCTTTTAACACAACTTAGTTTTAACAATTATCTTAAATTTATTTATTGTTAAATTTCTTATATTAAGAGGGAGCTTGTTATAAAAGCGTATACACTGCCCCATAAAACAGTTACTTATTTTGTGGAGGCGGGTACTATGAACTAAGGTAACTGCACCAGTGATGGACGGTTTAAGGTCGATGAAGTACGTATAAAATTTCCAAAAAAAAAAGTTGCGGGCCGATTCTTGCAATAGCTGTAGATAAAGTTGGTTATGGTTTTTTAGCATCTAATAAGAGAATACTACATTCATTCTAGTAATTTCCATAAAAATAAAATTACGAATAAAATTGGCTTAAAATTATCCAGTAATGGACAAGTCATACACCAATGATTGACACCTAGTTATGGACAGTGTTCCGGTATTGGACACCTAGTGATAGACACTTGATAGATACAAATAAATAAAAATATTGTTTGTTTAGAAACAAATTTTATTTGCTATTACGTATTCTAAAATAAAAGTTCTTATTAATCATAAAATAAAGTACTGTAAGAAAGATCTTGTTTGTAGTACCTACACTAATGGAATGAACCAGTGATGGACACCCCAGTAATGAACACGTCTGTCCATTACTGGTAAAAAGCTTTATAAAGTCACGGAAAAAAGATATTTCATTGACTTCGAGAAATAAATCTAGAATCGACTAAAATCTTTAAAAAAATGCCCTGCACTAGTAATCGACACAATGTCCATAACTAGGACATGTCATAATAACAGGTACTAGTCATGGACATAGCAAAAAAAAACAAACCACGTTGTTGTTTGCAATACATTTAATTAAGATTGTTTGGAAAAGAGGTTAATTCAGCCACAAACTTATTATTTATTCATTATTACCTTAATTGAATTGTCAAAAAATACTCATCAGCAACATACCTCGCTATCAAACTCACTTAAAAAACGATATCACTGGTGACACGTGCTGTTTATCTTTCCACCAGTTTGAAACTGAACCACAGACATACATCAGCTGTCAATATTTTGACACTTTAATCCCTTTTCTCCGTGGTAAAATATTGCCAGGTAACAAAAGCGTTGTAGAATCCTTATTTTTTAGGACTCAATCAATAATGTTCATAACTGGTACGCTGTCCATTACCGGTGCACTTACCTTACAAGATTATACTTATGTCTAGTATATACAGTGTGAAAATCACTTTTTTTACTAAATTTGTCAATATTCTTGTGGACATATACGAGATTATCGTATATATATTGCGATACAACAGTTAGAATGCCTATCTCACTGAACTTTCCTCTTAGAGAAACACGAGGACCAAGGTTGTAAATTCCCCTTATTGCTCTTTTCTGCAGAACGAATATTGTGTTGAGGTCTGCAGCATTCCCCCAGAGAAGAATCCCATAAGACATAATACTATGAAAGTAACTGAAATAAACCATTCTAGCTGTATCTATATCTGTAAGGCGTCTAATTGTCCTAACTGCATAAGCTGCAGAACTAAGTTTGCCCGAAAGTCTTTCTATATGCGGACCCCATTGGAGTTTGGTATCAAGCATAATACCTAGAAACATAGTCGTCCCGACGGGCTCAATTCTGGATTCCTTAAGTTGTACATTGGTTTCCATCTGTTTAACATTGGGCATTGAGAATTTTAATAGTTTGGTTTTCTTATCATTAAGTAATAAATTATTTACATTAAACCAACTAACAACTTTAGAGAGTGCATTGTTTACTTCGTCAAAATTTATCTGTTGTCGTCTAATATTAAAAATTAAGGAGGTTGTCATCCGCGAACAACACAATCTCATGATTCTTTTTTACATAATAAGGTAGATCGTTAATATAAATCAAAAAAAGAAATGGTCCGAGAATTGACCCCTGCGGGACTCCCATTTTTAAGGCAGAACCTGGAGATGTCTTGTCATTGATCTGGACCTTCTGGATTCTTTTGCCCAAGTAAGAAACCAGGAGATCGAGAGCTTTGTTCCTAACGCCGTAATGATACAATTTCCTGACCAGAGTGTTATGATGTACACAATCAAACGCTTTTGACAAGTCGCAAAAAATACCTAATGCATCTTGCGACTTCTCCCAAGCTGCAAATATACTTTTGAGTAGTTCAACTCCTGCGTCAGTAGTCGAACGACCCCTCGTAAATCCGAACTGTTTCTCGTGGAGTAGATTATGTCTATTGAAATAACTAAGCAACTGACTAAGAATTAATTTTTCAAAAATTTTACTAAGTGTCGGCAATACAGAAATAGGTCGAAAATTAGAAGGGTCGGTTGTGTCACCAGATTTAAATAAAGGTATAACTTTACTATATTTCATTAAGTCAGGAAATATTCCAGAAGCGACGCAACCGTTGAATACCGCTGCAAGATGTGGAGCAATTATGCTAATAATAGATGAAGTAGTCTTCACTGACAGTCCCCACAAATCCATTGTCTTTTTCATATTTAAAGTTTTAAATTGTTTAATAATATCGTCAGTAGTAACAACAGTGAATTCAAAGGCTGCATCACATTCTGGCACGCAGTCCCTAAGAAGCATTTCAGCAGACATAGAAGATGAGTTGAGCGACTCTGTTGTCACTATAGGTATATTAGCAAAGAAATTTTCAAATTCTGTCGCAACTTCCAGGTCCTCTGAAATACTCACATTATTGATTTTTAACAGGTAGTCGCGGCTGCGTGCTTTAGCTCTGCCAGTTTCATTGTTGATCACATTCCAGGTAGCCTTTATAGTGTTTTCTGATAGTTTTATTTTATTTCTCAAATAAATAGATTTTGCCGTGTTACAAGCTTGTCTAAATATTTTGGAATATTTTCTTACGTAATTAATAAAGGTCTGACTATTATTATAAGACTTTTCATTATACAGTTCATATAACCTAATTCGGCTTTTATGAATACCTTCAGTTGCCCAATCACTAAACATCAGACGTTCAGTTACATTTAATTTTTTGGATGTAAATACAGTCTGAAATTCGTCATTAATTAATTTAAATAAGGAGTTATATAACTGATCCGGATGGTCATGATGTGGCAACCAACGCATTTTTCGAGATAAATTGTTTTTAGAAGTTTTAAGTCGTTTCTCATTTATTGGTATATATTTAACAATTTTTCTCTGTTCACTCGGGCATTCTCTTGGACAACAGATGAACTGCCCACTGTGATCTGACTGAAGCATATTAATCAAAGATTTGTGTATTGGTTTTATACTAGTAAATATATTATCAATACAAGTACCACTTGTGGCAGTCACTCTAGTTGGTTCATAGAAATTATGACATAAATTGTATGACTTAAGTAAATTTAAAAAATTGATAGTTGAAGAGCATTTTTCTAATATGTTAATGTTAAAGTCTCCACAAATAGCAACCGTTTTACGGCAATTACAAACTTTGCTTAGAGCATCCTACATAATAACTAAAAAACTTTCAAATGGTGCACATGGAGGTTTGTATACACTCATAACAATGAACTGCTCAAACTCAACACATGTAATCTCTACTACTCGCTCAACAGAGAGGCTCACAATGTCAGTCCTTTCTTTAAATTTTAGAAATTTACTTGCTATGATTAACGAGCCACCATGGATAAAATTTTCTCTACTGAACGAGCTTACAACCTGGTGGTTATTAAAATTGAATATGAACTGGTGGCTTCTTAGCCAATGTTCTGTAATGCATAAAATATCAATATTGTTACAGTTCATAAACAATTCCAATTCTAACTCCTTACCCATCAACCCTTGTATATTTTGATGCACCAGGATGATATTTAAAATACAAGTATGTATTTTGTATTTGTATTTTAATTACTCCCTTACCAGAGTGTGATCGACCAGGCTTGGGACTGGCGGAGGAGGTGTGTGGAGGCTCTCCCCTAAATGCCACCCACTAAAACCACCGCGGTGTCCCTACGGGTCCCGTGTAGTGTCGGGGTCACGCAATTCTCGGATAGCATACTTTTCCGTGACTCCGCCTGGGGTTGGCCCGCCGCGCGCCGTTGGTGTTGGCGGGCCCAGTCTCGTTATGACTTATGGGAGGCGGCGCGGACGCTACGCCGCCTCCTTGCATTTGGCGGACGGGGAGCAGCCCCAGCGCTTGCCGTCCGCAGGCACACACAAACGGCCGCAGATGATAGGGAGGACGGCAACATGACAACACCGCATCTCCTCTTCCTCTGCGGCCCATCGCGACACAACAAATGGTGCGCCCCCATTTGGTCGCAGGAGATAGGGCGCGCGGCAACGCAAAACCTAGATCAACCATTGGGCCCGCTGGCCGTGATCCGATCTCATACCGGCCGTAAGAAATCTAAAATTCATAAAATAACATTCTTTTACCTATCAATAGTTTCGGCTGGAACACTTGAATGTATTTTGTAATTTGTATTTTGTACACTGACGGACTCATAAACTGCATCAAAGTAATAGACGACTTTGAAATAAATATTTTAACCAAGTATGCAAACTTTTAAATTGAAACCTCTACATTGGTTCGTGAACTTTAAAACAGCGTAGGGTCATATCCTTAACTTTGTGTACTGGAAAGGACCTTAAGACATTTTTGAAAAAAAAACTGAAATTTAAGGAAAATTGGTTTAATAAAAAAATTGGTTTTAACAATAGACACAAACTTTATGCAAGGGTTTATATTTATGTTTTATTAAGGTGTATTACCTCCACGTGCCCTTATTACGGATTCTAATCGGTTCCGCATATATTTTATTAGGGTTATTAAAAGATCATGCGGAGTATTGTCCCATTCTTCTGAAAGTGCTGTTCTTAGTGCTGCCACTGTCGTGGCCACAGGATTTCTCGCATATACAGCACTTTTTAAATTGTCCCAAACATGCTCAATGGGATTAGGATCCGGGCTGCGTGCTGGCCAATTCGTTGTACGTATCCCAACCTCTTTGCAATATTGTCGAACTTTGCAGCAGCGTGCGGCCGGGCATTAACCTGCATTAAAGTAAAATTTTCGCCTATGAATCCCATGTAAGGCACCACGTGATCTTCTAAGATCTGTTATGTAGCGATGTGCAGTCAAACACACGCGCACAAGTTCTGTTCGCCCGTTCATCGATATGCCACCCCAGACCATACACGAACCGCCTCCAAAAGGAACACGCTCCTCAATGCAACTTTGAGCATATCGCTCCCCACGTCGACGACAGACTCTTCTGCGACCATCTGCACCATATAAACGTCCTACACTTGTCCGTGAACAATACGGAGGCCCATTGCCCTTATGTCCAATTTAGGTGATCACGCGCAAATCTTAAGCGAGCTTGTCTGTGAGCTACAGACAACTTTGGACCATTTGCTGGTACAAAAGGGGTGATATCCGCTTCCTTTAAGCTTCTTCTTATTGTTCGTGCACTTACACGCACTTCATTAAGCTCTGTTTTGATGTTAACTGACGTGAGGAAACGATTTCGCAGGGAAATTGTAACAATAAATCGGTCATCACGGCCGGTGGTTGCTCGAGTCCTGCCTGTACCACGTCTCTTTCTGTAAGAACCTGTCTCCACAAACCTTCTGTATATTCTGGAAACCGTAGACTGGTTTAAATTTAAATTTCTACCAATCGTTCGTTGATCCAAGCCCTCCCGCACCAGTGCTACAATTTGAGCCGCTTGTTCGGACGAAGTATCCATATTATGGTTCAAAAGCTCTCGATGAGTTAAAAAACTAACCCAACAATTTTGGTGGTAACAATAATTCAATTGACAAAAGAATAAAAAATCAATGCGAATCAATTTAAAACTTTGCTTTAAATAACACGCAAATCTGATACCTACGAGTAAATTTTCTTTTCCCGGTTATATTCATTTGTTTTACTGCAGTTCTATTTTTAAATTGAGCTTTTTTTAAGATTAAGAGCCAGTCTCTCCATATTTATATAATTTAATCTAAAAAGTTTGCATACTTATTAAAAAAAATCATTTCAAAGTAATCCTGAACTTTGATACTGCATCAAATGAGTCCGTCAGTTTATTTTAATTACAAATTGGTTAAAATACTGTATTTTATATTTCAAAAATACTCGAACTAAAAGTATTTTGTATTTTAAATACATCTGTGAAAGTATTTTCTAGTTTGTATTTGAATATGTATTTTGCCCAGCCCGCTTATGGGTACATGAAAATTGCACTGGAGCCAATCTTCGATTAATTTTTTACTAAGTATAATAATTGTTCTTGCATCCACGGCAAATATTTTCTTCTTTCTTATTGGCATCTGAAATTAGTTTTTCTCCACCGCTGCTATTCTCTGAGTCAGAAACTTTTACAATGATATGCAACTCTTTTCACGTCATCAATCGTCAAAGGAAAGCCACTGTGTTGCATTTCTTTAGCCCGTAAGAAGGCGAGCTGTGAGCATTTTGCTCACACATAAATTCTTTGCTGTAAATTTCAACTTTAACTATAGGTACTGCGGCACTACAAGCTTCACAGTACCTTCCTAGAATTTCACTCCCTCTCCCCTGATGCAACTCCCGTGCTGCACAGTAGCACCACCACTACGTGGTGACGGGTTTGTGTGAAATGCATCGTGAAGAGCCGGAAGCGCGGCATTTTGCTCATCGCGCGCCCGTGCGTGTATTTTTTTTCTTAATAACAAAATTGATTTGATTGTTGATTGATTGTTTTTCGTAGTTATAGTGCACAGTTATTGATTAATTTAGTGGATATATTATTTAAATGTTTTATTTGTTTCTTACAGTAATAACAAGGTCTACAATGTGTGATCGGATAGCCCCTCAAAGGAGAATGGGCTGTTTCGCCCAAGTGTTGTAACATCTTGAGACCTATATCAAACTAGAGGGTGCCCGCAGCCACGCCCACACCCCACACATTATCTGTTTCAGCCGAATTACGTAGGAGTTTCGGTAACCAGTAACAGATTATTGCGATCGAACCGCGAAACGAAACAACGCAGTAGGTACTAACACCATCTATCAATTCTCCCCTTTTTTTTAACTTGGCCATTACTACTGGACTCACCCTGCCTATATGTTTGGTATCAGGGTTGGCTAAAGAAGTGATAAAGACTCCTCTAAAAGCTTTCGTGGCCTATTGGCTAGTTGTTTTACTGTCCTGGATGTCTCGTAGCGGCAAATTGGGGTAACAATACTAAGCCTTAATCTCAGCATAAATACGATTCGTCCGGAAGGCACAACACATCAATGATCTTATGAATTCCAAATGATGAAATGTGGGTTTCTTTCTACTGCCTCACTTAGCTCGAAGCCAACAAACAACTTCCACCCATTTTCCCACACATTTACAAATCTCCCACCCATTTTACTAGACTTGCCTCCGATTCTGCCCCAGTGAATTATATTGAAAACCGTACAAAAATCTGTTCGGTAGTTTTTGAGTTTATGGCGTTTATAGCATAACATCTATAGCCTAATGTCGAGATTGACAGAAAAGGATTATCGGGGATTTGGTAGATATTGATATTAAATGGGGGCATTACTCACTATGTACATGTGCCTATACCCCTATGCGATGTAGTCTGTTTATGGCAGTTAAAGGAAAAATAACGATTTTTATTTATTAACTACAAATAATGTAGGTAGGTACTGTTATCATTATCGACTTTAGGCATGGTATTCGTTATTAACATTTTATTAAACATATATGGATTTGCATTTACCGCTTATAGATAATACTAAGTTTTATCTATAAGCGGTAAATGCGACTTGTGCCAAAATGTTCCACCGCACAATGAACACATTTTGAGTTATTTCAGTTTAAACATTCAGACGAAGTTTTTCCATTTCAACATTCCGATTTTATTACATATGAAGGTATCAATATTTGGATTATCGAATATGGTTTCTTATAATATGTTTTACAATATACAGCCGCTGCAGATATCGAGAGAAATATCGCCTGGATCATTTCAGCAAAAAATAAATTTGTATGAGACTGTGTCTAAATTAATTTTGGAATAATGATCCAAATCACTTCCATAAACAGTTTAACATCTACGCAAGTTTTTCAGACAAAGATAATAATCTGCCCTTTGACAAAGGTGCATTTACTTCATGCAATTGATTTTTAATTGCGTAGTTTTACTTATTTATATATATATTTTTTTATAGTAATTACGTTACAAAAAAATCGGTTATTCGGGGGGATGAGCCTCGTTAGCTTTGGTCGACAACCAGTCTAGGAGAAAGAAAACTCCGAAATTAAACCACTCTTTTTCGGGGGAATGGGCCTCGTCAGCTTTGGACGGCAACACGTCTAGGAGAAGGAACACTCCGAAATTAAACCAATATTCAGGGAGCTTTTTCTGTTCTACACGGCTTATTGGTCTGGGGTAGACAGTACCACCAGAGCCTGCAAGGGAGTTGGTGTAATACTTTCTGCGCGAATGAATCAGTGTGTTAAGGAATTTGGAGGTGTAAATGCTAGGCTACTATGGATGGGAATTAAAGTAGGACTTAGGTACTCGTATCTTTATTGTAGGGGTTTACGCCCCGGTCAATATAGAAGCGGGTATGTCACAGCGAGTACAAGACGAAAGGCAGGCATTTTGGGAGAATTTAAGAGAGATTTGAGGAAATGTAAGGATAACGAAAGATTGATCTTGTTAGGTGATTTCAATGGATGGGTGGGAGTAAAGCGAGATGGATTTGAAAGGGTTTTGAGCAAATAAAAGAATGGGAAAGGCAAAGAGTGATGACATAGATTAAGCTTGAAAGGAGTTTGTTAGGTCAAAAAGAAGAGTGAAAGAAATTGGTAAAAGGAAAAAAGAGGAAAAGAAAGATGAGTTTGATAGCAGATTATCTGAAGATTTCCAGAGAAACATAAGGTTTTTCTGGAAATCCGTTCGTGGAGTTCGAGGAAGAACTCAATCCTCAGAATATACGTCAATCAGAGATAAGAATAGAAAGATACTGAATGGTGAATCGTGCGTGCTGAAGAGATGGAAGGCGTGTTTTGAAGGTTTATTTGAAAGAACGGCGATAGAGACATCGATCGCCAAAATGAATGGTAATAATAGCAATGATGAAAGCGATATTGGCTGGATGAGATTGTGAAGGCGCTGGGAAGTATGAAATTAGGTAAGGCTGCAGGATATGGTAGGATTTCAGTTGAAATGCTGAAGGCTAAACAGGGCATCATAGTTGATCAATTGCAGCGAGTACCTGACGACTGGGCCACAGCGGAGGTTGTGCCTCTTTATAAGGAAAAAGGCTCGCAACAAGACTGCAAGAACTACGAGTATAGAGGCATTAGCCTTCTCAGCATTGTTGGCAAATTGTATGGTACGAATGTACTGATTGAAAGAGTTATGGAACTAACCGAGAAGAAAATATGGGATGTACAAGCGGGATCCCGAAAGAGTATGGGGTGCACGGATTAAGTATTCTCCTTGCGGTGCATAGCCGAGAAATTTTTGGCCAAAGGTCTAAAGGTCCATTGCGCATTCGTGGATTTGGAAAAGGCTTACAATAAAGTGGTGAGGAATGAAATGTGGTCGGTACTGTCGAAGTGTGGGGTGAACAGCAGCCTCATACGAGCTCTGAAATCCCTTTTTGGTCTATTGCACATTCGTGGATTTAGAAAAGGCTTACGATAAAGTGGTGAGGAATGAAATGTGGTCGGTACTGTCGAAGTATGGTGCTAACAGCAGCCTCATACGAGCTCTGAAATCCCTTTATGAAGATTCTAGAGCTTGTGTGGATAAATGGGTCGTACACTGATTGGTTTACCAGCGAGACAGGTATTAGACAGGGATGTGTAGCGTCGCCGTGGCTGTTCAAACTCTTCATGAACAGTTGTTTGTAATATTTGAAACATAGTGACTTAAGGATGAATGAGTATTTGTCGAATGCCTCCTTTATGCTGCTGATCAGGTATTACTTGCATCTTCAACGGAGGAGTTGCAGGAGATTGTAGCAATCATGCATGGTGCTTTAGGAGGAAAGGAATGAGAGTGAATGTGAGCAAGATGAAAATTATGGTTTTTGAAAAGGAAGAATGTGTTACGGCTTGTAATGTTATGATCGATGGACAAGTGAATGATTTTGTATATTTAGGTACGCTGTTTACTAGGAATGATTAGAATGAAGAAGATATTAAAAGAAGAGTTAATGCAGGTAATAGGGTGAGTGGAGCTTTGAAGGCTTTTATGAACAGTCAAATCGTGTCCAAAAAGGCACGTTTGGCTGTGCATAGAAGGGTGTTAGTACCTACACTTATGTATGGTAGTGAAAGTTGGTATGGCAGAATAGACATGAAAGATGAATAAATGCTGTAGCAATGAGAGCTCTGAGGAGTATCAGTGGAGTGTCTTTGAACGACAGAGTAAAGAATTGTGTGATAACAGAGTGTTGTGGGGTAAAAGAATATGTAGTGACAACCATTGAGAAAGGTATGCTAAGATGGTTTGGACACATGGAGAGGATGGATGACGAAAGACTGACGGCAAGTGTGAATAGGACAGGAGGAAGGGGAAGACCTAGACGGACGTTCTCTGACCAGATTGGAGACATCCTAAAAAAAACAGGTTAGAAGTACCCTTAACAAAAGAGCATGCATGAGAAATTCGATGGGAGTCAATGAAGCAAGATAGATATGTCGGGATCGTTGCAAATGGCGTTCCGTATTGTCTGCCTATCCCTCGGGAAACAGGCGTGAGTATTTGTATGGTTCAAGCCTCATAAAAATAATTTTGATATGTTATTGAAAGCCAAAGTTACATAAAAACATTTTTGAAGTTATTGCTATTCGCTAGTATAATTTAGCACAAACGTTTCAAGTAGCGTGGACTCCAATTAATTTCAATTTCTAATTTGCAACAATGATTCAAGCCATTTGGAACAAAATGTTTCTGGTAAATAAAAACAAATCAGTTTTGCCACAATGATCCAGGAACACTTGAATCGTTGTTGCAAAATTGTTTTTTATTAATTTACCAGAAATATTTTGTTCCAAATGACATGAATCATTTTCGTAATTTATTTTCCTAAAGTTCCATAGATGTGGAGTGGTATACCCTTAGTATATCTTTTTCTAGGCAGCAGATAATAAAATGAGTCTTTGCTACATGAAAATAAGGCTCATTTTAGATTGGTTAGTATAGATAACTCAATTTCGATAAATATGTGGGTTGGCACATTTTGGCACAACTCGGTCCACTTTATATTCTACAAAATACATATGTAGGTATAACACCACGTAGTCCCAAACAAAGTCAGTCAATCTCCTAGCGTTATCCCAGTTGCAACAGGAGGTTCGCTTATTATTCCAACCGGATTTTACTGAATACGACTGAGAAAGTTTTGCGACACTAAAAAATAAATGTTCTATAAGTAAATATATTTTTATTACATCTTTTCAAAGTACTCTCCACCAGCCTCTATTCAAAGTTTCATGCGTCTGAACCAGTTTTCAAAACACTTTTTCCAGTCCGCCGCAGACACCTCGTTTACAGCCTGCTCGAACGCTGAGAGCGCATCATCCGGCGACGAAAATTGTATATCCCTTTGAGCTGTTTTATTTTATTTTTGGGAATAAGAAGAAGTCACACGGTGCTAGGTCAGGGCTGTAAGGCGGGTGACCCAGGAGTTTGACCGGTGTGCTGTCTAGGAAGTCCCTCGTTTTGATTGCTGTGTGGGCGGGCGCATTATCGTGGTGGAGCCGTAGCCCGCGGAGCCCAGTGTTTGGTCGCTTGTTGCTCACAACAGAGAAAACTTCTGCCAAGCATTTGGTATGATTCATTCCATTCGGCGTTAATGCTTCTTTGGTTTCGTAAAGGAATTGACAGTGACACCAAGTAGCCAGTCAAATTGAAAAAGCACGCAATCAAATTCTTCGTTCTTCTCTCGTTGATTCATTTTGAAACACCCAAACCGTCAAAATAATTGTCGGCCCTGAGTAGAGTAAAATCGTCTAAATCATTGTTCATCATCAAATTAACAATATTAATCGAGGTGATTTAATTCATAAATCTTTCGGCAAAGATTCTGAGTTGTGTAGAGACACATTAAATATTATGTAAGTACCTCCAACCAAATACCTAACAAATATTATTTTAGGAAATGGATTAATCATAATACTAATTAGTAAAATGTTTGCAAATAAGCATATCTATTTATATTTGCCTTAAATGTCAGTAATCATAAAAATAGACATAAGTACATTTAAGTAGTAGGTATACTTATCTGTACAGTCAGCTACATAAGTCCATACACGTTTACGTAATTTTGAATGGTTATTTATGCTGCCAAATAATTATAAATCTCAATATTTTATTCTAATTTTTTTATTTCATAACTTTATGCATAAAAATAGTACAAAGGCGGACTTAATGCCGTAGGCATTATCTACCAGTCAACCTTTGGGTTATGCAGAGATACATGTAATAGGTGCAGTTCTTAAATTAAGATGAAAAAAAAGAAATTTTACCAAATTTTAGACAATAATACATAAGTAAATCATAATTTATAAATTAAGACTAATAATCGACTTTTAACTCATTAAAGACTCGGCAAAGATTTTGAGGTGTTTAGCAACTTTGGTAGATGTCTGTATGTTTGATAATCGGTATGCATATTTGAATAGTATGAACAAAATTATTCTACATGAAAAATAATAATGTAATACATACATTATTTACCAAGAATTTTGTTCATCTGCTTGTTTTGGTTATGAATTTTGACATTAGCTTCCTCAACCTTATCCTGAATAGTTTCAATGACGTTAGTCGACTCTCTTATCTCTTCGCCAATAGCAAGTCCAAGACCTTTTAGTCTTGTAATCTGTTTAGCCATTTCTTCTAAATTAGCATCCATGCGTTCATTCACCTGCTGACTGTCCATTCCTTGTGACTTCTGTGGATCTTGTATGTTATGAAGGTAACTATTTGAGAGGGATTTGTAACGATCTGCACTGGTCTTGAGCTTTAAATGGTGAACAATGTTGAGCTTACTGACCCTAGGTCCTGCACTGTGGCTACGATGCGCTGGGCTGCTGCGAGAAGTTCGATCAGATTTGCTTGAGATGACATTATTCAACTTATCCAAGCCAGGTTGAATAACATATAAACTTCTTTCACTGTGCAGCAAATTACTGTTAATATCTTCAAGATGTTTATCCGTATTTCGGAGTACGTCTCCTTGCCTAGCGAGTTCTAGTGCGGCGGCGGTGCCTTTGTCTTCCGCTTCACGTAATATGGCAACACTACGTTCTGAAGACTGCAAAGTCCTGTGTTCAATTTCTCTCATTCTTTGTAGCAGGCCTTGACGTTCAACTTCTATCGCAGGTATATGGTTCTTTCTCCCACAGTTATTACACGGCGGATTACCAGACTCTTGAGGTGGAAGGTGGTCCAATCGCAATCGAAATCTACTCCCGAACTTTTCTTCGTCGATTTTGTCATCCTCGAACAGTTTGTTTCGGTTCACGTAAGCTTTTCCTGACATTTTTCTATAGATGTCCTTGTATATATAAACTGAATATTTTAATTAAAAATAATTTTAAATTTATCCTTATGTAAAGAGTAGATACATATAGACTACGTCGATAGTATATGACTGTCGATGTTCTCTTCAAACATGTTACTGGTTATTTATTTACTCCCAGCATTTGGATCATGCCGATTCATGCCCCCCCCCCCTCTCTTGCTCCCCGCTCTTACTCGCCCACTCGCAGTGCCAGGGTTTTCAACTTCAAAACAAGTATAAGAGGGGGGCAGCTGCCCTCCTAGAGATTCAAAAAGCCCTAAAATTCATACTTTTGTCAGTAGCGACATAGTGTAATAAAATCTAAGCGACGCCCCGATTAGAACAGCAGCAGATGCATAATAATGCAGGATGTATGTACTGCTGCAATTATTTTCACACGGTCTTATGTTTTTCATTATCATATTTACCTACCACCTGTAAAATAAGTTTAAAAAATATGTTTTCAAATCTAAATAGGTATTATTTATTTTCAATGACGGATTAATAAATGTGTATTTTTTATCGTCTTACAATGCCAGGTAGGCACTTCCATTAGGTAATTGTATTTAGCGCCTCAAGCATAGAGCATAGATATTTACATAGAGGCGCATTTCTTATGGGCGCTCTGTAGACAAACTTTCTGTGACCCATATTGTCGATTTGTCGCTTGGCGGCGTGGCAGTCGCTCTGTGACAGCTGTCTCTACGAGTGCAAGAGAGACGAAAGTTTCTCCTGTGTATTTTAACTACGAGAGCAAGAGAGACGGAGAACAACGAGCAAGAGAGTCGCCAACGGCGCCAACTACGAACTACACTGACGTGTCGTCAACACGCCAATTGGAATCGGCACACGAAATCCTTAAGAAATGCGCTTCTATTATAAATCTGTATTCATTGCCTCAAGTAAAAGTAAAATCCTTCATGCCATTATATTTTGTGTCATCAAAGTAAAAATCTGTATAATATATAGATAAAACTCTTGTGTTATTGACTAACTGACAGACAAGCCACAGCCAAAACTATCTTGGTAGGGATCAAGAGCAATAATTATTATAGGGATGCACTAAGAAGGAATTTCCCAAAATTCACACGGGATCAGGCAAAAACAGGTAAGTAGGTATATCAAAAAATCTGCGGGTGTAGCTGCGGGCATCCCCTATCATATTACATGGATCAAAAATAAAATTATCTTAAACTAGAGGACGCCAGCAGCTACGACTGCATTTTTTTTTTAATTTATCGGTTTTGGCCGATCACGTGGGAATTTCGGGAAATCCCTACTTAGAACACCCCTACGGTCCCCAAGGACATACATGCCAAATTTTAGCTTCCTGCGCCCAATAGTTTCGGCTGTAGTGTGTCTGTCAGCCAGTCAGTAACGCAAGGATTTTATATATTAACAGATAAAGTAGTTACGTAAGTACATAATGATTTCATTTAACATTAGTCCCATGTTCGCAAAGCATGGACGTAGAGCTTGAGGAAGAACGGTAACCGGCAACGTTTGGGTAATAATTTGAAAATTAACAAAGAGAATACGATAGTTTGATAGTACGATACGAAGTTCGGCAATGACGGCAATAGGTATATGATCTTTGTCTGTACGAGTAGAGCAACACTATAAAAAAGGAAGAATTGATAGCAGGAAGATGGGCTACTCTTGGGCCAACCGATGTCAGGGCCCTGCCCTGACCCAATCCAGCGCCTATGTGCGAAATCTATGAAGCGCCTGTGCAGTGGCGTAGGCTAGCTTGGGTGGCATCCGGAAGTTGGCGGATGACCTTTTTTTTTAGTCGATACCTAACAGTACCGGGCTAACTCTCGATGTCGTTGAAATTTTTTTTTTGGATGGTCAGCACTCGGGCCGGACCGCCAACGCCGCCGCCCCTTCCTACGCCACTGCGCCTGTGTGCGAAATCTGTGAAGCGCCTTTTTGGCATCCTTTTTCGAAAATAACTGTTCTCGGCGCGCGGCACCCATATCACCCTGGCGCCTGTGTGCGCCGCACACATTGCACATAGGGACGGCTCGGCCCTGACCGATGTTAATAGTTTAAAGGTGGACAATCCGGCGTCCACTCGTAGTACCGCGGCGTCCACCAGTCGACCACCTGTTGACAACAAGTACCTAGTCGTCATGCGACGAAGCGTTGGGCCGTTTGCTTGGTGACCATTATGAACTGTGACCTTTAATTTTGCAGTCGGAGAAGCAGTATATGGACGGCAATCTGAAGCACTCAGTAATGCTGATGTCCACCGGAGATGTGCAAGGCCACTGAACGGTGCGAGGATGCGTAGCGATGCTGTGAAGCTGGGAGCAGATCAATGCATTTCAGAAATGTGGGCTGGGATAGTGCGGGGAGAGTGCGAGCGAGTTTGTAGAGAAAATGCTAGCATTCACTATAGTGACTGATTGGAAGTTTGTTAGAGGAAGATGTGCATTGTGCTGAATTGAGAGCCCGCTATGCATGTTATCACTATCATTGATTTTGCACGATATCTAACGATTTTCATATGAATTCAGATATATATAATATAGATAGATAAAATAAATCATCAAAGTGGCGGGACCAATGTTTTAATCACACAACTTTAATATGGAACTTCGAATTGTATTGGTAATTGAGTATATTATGTAGTACTAAGTCTTCGGGTGTGAATTGCCTGGCCCTGTGTAGCGGTTCCAGATGGTCCCGCCACTTTGACATCATCATGCTGTATATCCTTCACCTTCAGAGGTACAAATGTCTGATTTCGGGTACAAATAGCGCATATGTAGTACAAACTCGGTATTGTGCTAGATTTTAGATCGGGGACTTAGTCCTGCCATCTTGACGCACATCACTACTCGCACCGCTCAACGGCCCAGCACATCTCTGAAGGCAACACTCACACCGTTTCACAGATCTATCACGTATACTCGCATTGTTCGGATATTGCGCACATCACAGGTTGAAATGCAGCTAAACGGAAAAGGAATTTGTATCGCTAACTGTCGTCCAATTACAATGTCATACCTACATCATTTTCCGCTTTGAAACTCATTCCCCACTAGGTCGCAGGTGGAGGTACCTACACAGACATACTCCTGTGTCACCAAGAATAATGGTGCGAATGACGTTATTTGAACAAATACAAGATTCAGTTTGAGGCTGTGATGCGATCGAATGGGTGGACCAAAGAACAGGCCTTAGCCGCCCTAACCTTGGGCCTTCGCGACCAGGCCTAGACAGTGTTGGAGGCACTCGGGCAAGACGTCACCTACGAAAAGCTCCTGGAGGCGCTGGAGGCAAGATACGGTGACGCGCACCTTGAACATGTGTATCGTGCTCAGCTGAAGCACAGGACACAACGCACTGAAGAAACTCTGTAGCAGTGGGCTCTAGAGGTGGAAAGGCTGGTTAGGAAGGCATACCAGTCGTCGCCTGCGCTGATAGATGGGAGCATCGTACAGGCGTTTACGGATGGGATCCGTGACCTGGAGGTTAGAGCAGCGGTAAGACTTGGGCACTTCAAGGCCATCAAGGAAGCCTTAGCCTACGCTCTGGAGGTGGAAACAGGGCGCCGCGAGGATCAAACTCACCGCATCAGGGAAGTTGTGTCGTCACCTCGGTGCTACAACTGCGGGGAAAGAGGCCATAACCGCTTGAGCTGCCCAAAGCGTAAGCGGCACGGTGGTACCCTGTCTCCACCAAAGGGGTCAACTGATGTACCTGTCTGGCGGCGAGAGCAAGGTAACGCAGATGCTCTGACGTGTAGGCCTTACCCCGACCAACGCAAACACTGTACCCGACAGGAAGCAAAGCAGGCAGCGTTAGTGAGGACATTGAAGACGGATCTGAGCGACGAATGGAAAGAAGCTTTGCAGAGTGCTCAGCAAGACGACAAGGACATACAGCCGATTCTCGAATGGAAGAAATCAGACGCTCCTAGGCCCAAATGGAGTGATATCGCAGCAATGAGCCTTATCACCAAGAGTTATTGGGCACAGTGGGAAAGCTTGATGGTCCAGGATGGAGTTCAGTGCCATTTGCAAATGGTAGTGCCCAAAAGTAAGGTGCCGGAAGTCTTGCAGCTCTATCACAATGGTGCTTCAGGAGGTCACATGGGAGTTAAGAAGACGCTTACTAAGATCCGGGAGCGGTTTTATTGGCTCCACTGTCGGGATGACGTCGAGGATTGGTGCCGCAAATGCACAAGTTGTGCGGCTGTGAAGGGGCCACACACTCGTAGCAGAGGTGCATTGAAGGTGTACAATGTAGGAGCTACATGGGAGCGCATAGCATTAGATGTGGCTGGACCATTTCCGGAGAGCCAGGACGGAAACAAATACTTCTTGGTTGTGATGGATTACTTCACGAAGTGGCCTGAAGTGTTTGCAATCCCAAATCAAGAAGCTGGTAGCTTCTTCGTAGCCAGTAGCCGATAAGCTGGTGCATGAAGTCTTTTGTCGGTTCGGGGTGCCCCTGGAAATCCACAGCGATCAAGGACGGAACTTCGAATCTGAGGTGTTCAAGGAGACTTGTCGCGTGATGGGTGCACATAAAACCAGGACCACGGCTTATCATCCGCAATCAGATGGCATGGTTGAGCGATTTAACCAATCCCTGGAAAGGTACCTGGCGAAGGTCGTGGAGAGCAAACAAAGAGATTGGGACAAGCACATCCAACCGTTTCTCCTGTCATATCGCAGTGCGGTTCACGAAACCACAGGAATAACACCAGCTTTTGCCAATTTTGGAAGAGAACTCCGTTTACCAGCAGACTTAATCATCGGTATTCCACCAGAATCTCCACGCAATATAACGGATTACGCGACTGAGCTACGCAACAAGATGAACGATATATATGAGCACTTCAGGGAGTCAGGACAACAGATGTCTGAAAAAAAACAATAAAGGCTTCGATGAGGGGTCATTGGTGTGGCTTTATAACCCAGTACGAAGCAAAGGTAAATCGCCTAAGTTACAAGCCAGATAGGACGGGCCATATCGCATAATTACCAGGATGAACGACGTCACCTATCGAATCCAGAAGGGGTCGCGAGGTGCACCGAAGATAGTTCATGTGGACCGGTTGGCTCGTTACTATGGATCCAACGATGTTCGAGACGAACACGTTTAAGAGGGAGGCAGTTTTGCGAATGACGTTATTTGAAAATAACGCCATCTATCGGTGAATGAGAGAACTAGAAAAGAACTGATATATCAGTGTTTCATCTATCCTCTAATAGATGGCGTTGCTGTTGATTACTAGAACAATGCCACAACGCTAGAATGTTTCGACTGTTGCGAGAATGTTCGGGAATACGCAAGAATGAACTAGTTTGTTATTTATTTATTTTATTTATTTATTTACTTTTTGCACAAATAAAATATGTACATAGGTGGACTTAATGCCAAAGGCATTCTCTAACAGTCAACCTAAGGTGATGCAGAGATGATAGTTGTAGGTGCGTTCCGAACTTTAGTAATAACAATTGGACCGAGTTGTGCCAAAATGTTCCACCCCAGAATGAACACATTTTGAGTTATTTCAATTTAAACATTCAGGCGAAGTTTTTCCATTTAAATATTCCGATTTTGTTACATGTGAAGGTATCAATATTTGGAATATTGAATATGGTTTCTAATCGTATGTTTTACAATATACAGGCGCTGCTATTTTTTAAGATATTGAGAGAAATATCGTCTGGATCATTTCAGCAAAAAATAAATTTGTATGACACTGTGTCAAAATTAATTTTGGAATAATGATCCAAAGTACTTCCATAAACAGTTTAAGATCCATGCAAGTTTTTCTGACATACCTAGATACCTAATAATAAAAGGTTTATTTGAAAGAACGGCGATAGAAACATCGATCGCCGAATTATTTAACTTGAGCTGGAGCACCGGCCGAGTACCTGACGACTGGGCCACAGCAGTGGTTGTGCCTCTTCATAAAGGAAAAGGCTCGCAACAAGACTGCAAGAACTAGAGAGGCATTAGCCTTCTCAGCATTGTTGGCAAATTGTATGCGAAGGTACTGATTGAAAGAGTTATGGGAGTAACCGACAAGAAAATATGGGAAGTACAAGCGGGATTCCGAAAGGGTATGGGGTGCACGGATCAAGAATTTTCCTTGCGGTGCATAGCCGAGAAATTCTTGGCCAAAGGTCAAAAGTTCTATTGCGCATTCGTGGATTTGGAAAAGTTAGCTTACGATAAAGTGGTGAGGAATGAAATGTGGTCGGTAGGTACTGTCGAAGTATGGGGTGAACAGCAGCAGCTCTGAAATCCCTTTATGAAGATTCTAGAGCTGGTGTGAGGACAAATGGGTTGTACACTGATTGGTTTACCATCGAAACAGTTGTTAGACAGGGATGTGTAGCGTCGCCGTGGCTATTCAACCTCTTCATGGACATTTGTTTGCAAGATTTGAAACATAGTGACTGTGGATTAAGGATGATTGAGTTACTTACTAATGCCTCCTTTATGCTGATGATCAGGTAATACTTGCGTCTGCAGCGGAGGAGTTGCAGGAGATGGTATCAATCATGCAAGGTGCTTTAGGGAGGAATGAAAGTGAATGTGAGCAAGACAAAAGTGATGGTTTTTGAAAACGAGGAATGTGTTACGGCTTGTGATGTTATAATCGATCGACAACGAGTGGAGTTTGTTTACTTAGGTACAATGTTTACAAGATATGGTAAGAATGAAGAAGATATTGAAAGATGAGTTACTGCAGGTAATAGAGTGGAGCTCTGAAGGCATTTATGAACAGCAAAAACGTGTCCAAAAAGGCACGTTTGGCTCTGCATAGAGGGTTGTTAGTGCCTACCCTTAAGTATGGTACTGAATGTTGGGCATGTCAGAAGATACTTGAAAGTAGAATAAATGCTGTAGAAATGAGAGCACTGAGAATTATGTGTGGAGTGTCTTTGAACGATAGAGTAAAGAACTGTGTGATAAGATTGATTGAGAAAGGTATGCTAAGATGGTTTGGACACAGGGAGAGAGGATGGATGTCGAAAGACTGACCAAGAAGTTATATAAGGCAAGTGTGAATGGGACAGGAGGAAGGGGAAGACCTAGACGGACGTTCTCTGACCAGATTGGAGACATCCTAAAAAAGGGACAGGTTAGTAGTATCTATATAGTTTATACTAATACATACATACACATATCGTCACGCCTTTTATCCCCGAAGGGGTAGGCAGAGGTGTATTTCTACACCCACTTTTCGCCAGATATACTTTAGTCCCACGTAATAAGGGGCGAGCCTATTGCCGTACCGGGCTCATTTCCAGACTCCGTGCTGCTACTGAGAATTTCGTGACAGAAAAACCCAATAACACTGCCCGACCCAGGAATCGAACCCGGGACCTCCCGATCCCACGTGCACATTTATGCCGCGAGACGGCAAAAAGTATAGTTAGTTTATACTAAATATATATATATATATATATATATATATATATATATATATATATATATATATATATATATATATATAGTTAGTATAAATTTGATGGGAGTGAATGAAGAATGAAGCAAGAGAGACATGTCAGGATCGTTACAAATGGCGTTCTGTGGTATCTGCCTACCCCTCCGGGAAACAGACGTGAGTCTGTGTATGTATGTATGGTTCAAACTTCAAGCCTCTTAGAAAATAATTTTGATATGTTATTGAAAGCCTACACATTTCAAATTACATATAACATTTCTGAAGTTATTGCTATTAGCACAAACGTTTCAAGTAGCGTAAACCGAAATTAATTTCAATTTCTAATTTGCAGCAATGATTCAAGCCATTTGGAACAAAAATTTTTTGGTAACTTAATAAAAAACCAGTGGCGGCGCTAGACCACATGTGGACGTCGGCGACATCAGTTTCGCGAGGCCCTTTAAATCGATGGCGAGGCCCCGTTTAGTTTGTAGTAAAAAAAAACCGTTAAAATAATGTATGAATAAATAAATGACAATTCAAAAAATTTCACCCAGCACAGATCTTGTCACGCACTTGTTCGAATATAATTAAAGTCATTAGCTTTTTCCCGAATGCGAGGCCCCCTCAGGCGCGAGGCCGTCGGCGGTCGCCGACGTCGCCGACGCCTAGCGCCGCCACTGTAAAAAACAGTATTGCAACAATGATTCAAGTGTACCTGGATCATTGTGGAAAAACCGATTTGTATTAATTTACCAGAAACATTTTGTTCCAAATGACATTAATCATATCCGCAATTTATTTTTCTAAAGTCCCATAGATGTGGAGTGGTATACTTTCAGAATATCTTTTCCTAGGGAATAGATAATAAATTGAGTCTTTGCCAGATGAAAATGAGGCTCATTTTAGATTGGTTAGTATAGATAACTCAATTTCGATAAATATGTGGGTTGGATCATTTTGGCACAACTCGGTCCAATTATAAGATTAATTAAATATTTTGATGATATTTAAATACTTACTAATATTTCAATAAACATATAAATACCAATAATACACACATAAACTAATTTAAAAAGGTATATATACGAAAAATATATAAGTACTATATATATTTATATACATATATATAAATAATATAAATATAACTATCTGTATAAATTATCTTATTGTGCTGAAGATTCTGCCAATTTACGTAAAAGTAGCTCTCGTACTTTTTTCTTGAAAGAAAGCCGATGATCTCAAGAGGAAGGTTATTCCAAAGAAAAACAGACTGAACAAAGAAAGAGGAGTTTACGAAGTTAGTTGAGTGGGAAGGACATAACAGGAGGCGATTGTTAGAGGAGCGAAGATCTCTGTTTTGATTTGAGCACAAGTACTTGAAATAGGACGACAAGTAAGAAGGAGGGGTTGGAGAGTGTAGAAAAGAGAAGAGAGTAGTGAGAGCACGCATACTACGGCGTTGACGAATGGGTAGCTAGTTGAGTTCAGTGCGATAAGCAGACACATGGTCATACTTTCGAAGATTGTAAATGAATCGAATGCAGTTATTCAGAAGTCGGTCTAATTTATTGAGAAGATCTGCATTCAGGTCAAAATAACACACATCAGCATAGTCTATGATAGGAAAAATCAACGTCTGCACAAGCATTACCTTAGTGTTACATGGCAGGAAATTCCTTAATCGATATAAAGCGCGCAGGGATCCTGTGACTCTCTGACTAACGCTGGTCACATGAGCCTGCCAATTGAGACTATTATCAATGTGTAACCCAAGCTCTTTTACTACAGGCCTAAATGTTATAGATGACTGGTCATATATCAGCGGTGGGAGAGCCGAAATGTCAATTCCTTGGACCATACGTTGACTCCCTACACTACTGGCCTGACATTTGTTCGGATTAACGTTGACACCAAAGCTATCTGACCAGTTTTTCAATTTGACAAGGTCCAGCTTTATTCGGTCAATAGCAGCAGATATGTTATCTATTTCTGCCTGCTCATATAGCTGCAAGTCATCGGCATACAAATGATACGAACACTGAAAGTTTTGAGTTAGAAGATTGATAAAGATAGAAAACAACAATGGAGAAAGTATTCCGCCTTGAGGAACTTCAGATTGAAGGTTACACCAACTAGATGAAGACTCACCGTGGCGAACCGACTGCTGTCGTCCCTGAAGATAATTAGAAAACCAATCCAGTACCACCGAGGAGATCTTTAGATGGGAGAGGATGGCTAAAAGGATTCCGTGACTGACGGTATTAAAAGCGTTCGTGAAGTCAACCAAGACCAGCACTGTGACCTTGGTTTCCTCCATTCCCGCTCTCATATCGCCAGTCACCTTAAGCAGGGCGGATACAGTGCTATGCCCAGATCTGAAGCCAGATTGGTATGGGCTCAGTAGCTCATTACTTTGAACAAATCTGGACAATTGCTTGTGGACGCAGGCTTCCAGGACTTTAGAAAGGTAAGGGAGAATAGAAATGGGTCGAAAATTATTTGGGAGGGTAGCATTGGTTACTTTAGGCAGTGGAAGGATAAAGGCCTTTCGCCATAAGGACGGAAAGGAGCCGGAGGTGAGGGAGAAGTTAATGATGTGGGTTAATGGTGCCAACAGATGGTCTAAGATTGAGACGATCATCTTACGACTAATGTTGTCACAGCCCACAGCATTTGACTTTATGGATAGGATTATCTTTTTGATCTCCGCAGGTGTCACCGGAGAAAATTCAAAAGGGTCTATGTTTAAGCAGGCAAGATTATTTACGTAATCTACAGTGCGACGTTCAGTGTGCCGATCCAAATATACTGAAGAGGAGAAACGATGATTAAGATCATCCAAACTAAGCGTCGTCGGAGGATCAAAATTACGCTGTCTACCAATACCCAAGGTCCCCAAGAACTTCCAGGTATTGGCAGGGGACGAGAAAGTTATATTACTAAGGATAAATCGGCGTTTGGTGTTGCGTATCAATTGATTACACCGATTTCTTGCAGTCTTATAGCACTTCCAGTTGTCATCGGTGCGGTCTTTTTTGAACCTGCGGAAAGCGCGATTTCTGCGTCTCATCATCATTCGTATTCCCCTCGTCATCCAAGGAGCTGGGGGACGCTTCAATTTAATTCTTCGAACTGGTGCATGTACGTCATAAAGGGCAATGACGGTGTCTCTGAAAGCTTGCACCTTGTCATCGATAGCGACAGCAGTCATTACATGATCCCAGTTTAAATTAGCCGCATCCATGGACAGCTTATCGACATCCATACGACCAAAGCAGCGCCTATACAAGACTTTGGGAACTGGTTTAGGAGCCTTAAGGACGTAGGATAGATATAGGAGGTCATGGTGGGAAAAACCTGGAGCAGGCTATTGGCCGTAGGAAGATACTAAGGAAGGAGAGGAAGTAATAATCAAATCAAGCCAAGTGTCATCGCCAGCGATATTGTGATGTGTGGCATTCATTGGCAGTATGTGAAGATTGGATGATTCGATGACTTGAATGAGTTTGCGGGCTCTAGGTGATTGATGTGGGGGACTAGGTGAAAGGAGGTTAGTGTTGAAATCTCCCATGACTATGTGATGTGTGTACTCGGACCCTATAGATTCCAGAATCGATTCGAGACTGGAGAAATAATCAATAGAAGAAGGACAATAAACAACACCAAGCACAGCCTTGGTTCCCCTGACACAAACCTCTAAAAATAGGAATTCAGCTGTACAAGACTCATGAGAAGAGGAAGCAAGGATTTTGTAGGGTAGGTCACTGCGTAAATAGATAGCGACACCACCCCCTCTTCGGTCCACCCTATCATTTCTGATGAGTATGAAACCTGGAAGAGAGTAGCAGGTAGAAAGGAGATGTGGTTTGAACCAAGTCTCTGAGATCAGGATGGCGTGCACATATGTATCAGAGAAAGCCTCTAGCAAATCATCATAGTGGCTCGGTACACTTTGAGCGTTGATATGACATACATTAAATACGTGGCGTGTATGAGGATTAAAAGTCTGACGCATAAAATCACCCAAAGTATCGGACAAAGAGCAAAAACTTTCATTTGACAATGAAATGGATTCATTAGCAGATTGGTAAGAATCAACATCTATTAACATTACGAATATAATAAATATAAAAGATTTATATATAAATATAAGTATATACTAAAATAAAAGATATTAAAATATTTAACTAAGTTATTAAGTTGGTGGGACGTTTATCTCTGCACCACCCGCCAGCTAACTCTGTTGCATTCGCACAAAACAATAACAAAACATAAAACAAATATGAAGTCGTAATACAATCCGTAATAAGTATGTAAATCTAAAAGCTACAATGTTTCCGAACAAACTTCTTCCAAGTGTCCACTAGTGATGAAATTATTTTATTTTGAAGGTATTCGTAAAATATTTTGTTGACGTTTAATGTTGACAGCTATACGGAATAATTATTTCAATCAAATAACATCAATAATGTTCTGATAATGTGATACAACTTATATAATACTGTGTTATATTATTATTATAAAAGAGAAGATGTTTTTGGACACAGAAATTTAAAAAAAAAGTGAATCAACCAATGTGAAATCAACTGTTGTGAGCACGTACCTAAAATCAGGCCTATGAAACTTCCCTACAATCCCGTAATTAAAAATTATCCATACAAACTAACGTCATCTAGCGCCCGCGGAATGTCATTTTAGCTATTATATCTAGAAATATCTGTAGCGATAACTGAACGGTAATTTCGTCAACTCTGCTAATAGTTGCGTTGCGCAGTGGAAGCGTGCTGTGCCCACAGATTATAAGTCCGTGGATCGAGACCACGCTTAACAAGAAACTAGTTTTTACTTTTTGTGATTTTTATATTTTTTTACTTTTAAATTGCATATTATTTTACATAATAGTTGTAATTTACTTATTTATTAACACCACGCTTAAAAAGGCGTCAGAGCCATCTAGCGGACACAGTACATCGTTTTTTAAAACTGTTTCAAGAGTGGCGTATCTATCTCTAGTTATTTAGTGTATAATCTATGCCTAAAATACTAGTGCCTACGAGGCATGGTCTTCGCATTTCCGACTCCCGTATTAGCCGCTGTGGAACCATCAGTCGTCGCTTTGGGATATTTCTCCATCAGGGAATCCAGTTCCAGCGAAGACGTGATTTTAGAGCGAGGTCCATCTTGGATCTTGATTATGACAATCCCATCCTGAGTTCAGCATTGCCGCATTCCGAAATACTGACGAGCTCTAAGGAACACAGCCTGTCGAGCTTTAGTCAGGAATTCTTTGACCGTGACTTTCGAGCCTTTCAGAGCCGATTTTGCCCGCCAAACAGAAGCCTTCAGATCGACCCGGGAAAAACGTACTACGATTGGCCTGTGATGCTGCTTACTGGGTGCGCCAAGTCTGTAACAGCCACTTATTGACTGAACAGCGAAGTCTTTTAGGCCCAGCTTCGTCTGTACTATGTTCACGATGAGTGCTGAACAGTCCTCTTTCTCAGTTTCGGGCACCCCCAAGAAGAGAAGGTTCTTACGACGGTGTCTGGTTTCGATTGCGTCGATCATATTCGATCACTCTTCGATCTGTTTGCGAAGGAGACCAAGCATGCTGTACATGAGCTCCGGGAACTGACGGAATTCATCTGCCAGTTTCAATACTGTATCTTTGGCGGGACCAGCAGCCTGTAGTTGCGACTCCAGTTCAGCCATCCTCTTCGTAAAGCAGTCCTCCAAACTTTTCTGTGCCGTTTGAATGCTATTAAGCTGTGACATTATTAGCTTTTCTAGTGAGCAGTGTAGTAAAGTGAGTGTGCTGGCAGGTGGTGTTGATGATGTTAGCTTTATACTACATAAACAAAGCTACGAACGTGATTACTTCCTATTTGTATTATACTGGTTTTAAAAAGTGTTAAAATACTTTATAAAAATACTATTTTCTAAATTTATTAAAAATTTCAAATTTGGTTACGTCTAGTAATTTTAAGCACCTACCGCCCGGTGTTATCCGGCCGGTATAAATACCGCGTGAACGCGCGAGTCAGGACAGGGTAAGACGGCCGCGGACGTCACGGCGATCGCACGTGCCACTCGACACGGCTCGCTCGCTCGCCAACGCTCGGGCGCCTTTGTTTGTTTACATCGCGAAACATAATAATTTTGTAATAAAATTATAACTGTTTGCGCCCGGTTCTGTAGCTACAGGATCGTGCGGGGAGTGCCGCCAACTTGATTGCCGGCGTGGTGGTGCCCTCGCCGTGTGGGAGGGGTCGGTCTGGCACCAGCGCCAAGCCCCGACTCCCGACCGCGCGGTGACTGGCATCCAGCCACCACGCTTAGGCGCCGCGTGACGGCACTATCCAGAGATGGCGGAACAGCACCAGGCATCGTCCGGAAAGGGGGCTAACACCACCCCGGAGCTGCAGACCAGGCGTGCGGAACACGAGGGCGACCTGCGTGCTTTCGACGCCCTTCGTGCGAAGGGTGGCATCACGCGGGGCCTGCAGCGCTGGGTCGAGGCCTACTTCCGGGCGATGGACGTCATGATGGGGGAGATGAGGAAGGAAGATCTCACCCCCACAGATTTCAAGACCCTACAGGTGGTCCAGGCCGTGTTCCCGGACATATTGACCGGACCGGACACTGTCGCCACTACCACCACGGCGACCACCGGCCTAACCACGTAGCAAAGTAGCAATTATTGTACGCAAACAACATGGCAGACGTAAGAAAATATGCGTTGTAAGGTAATATTCGATTCTGGTGTGATTTTTTATTTATTTTCATGCAATAAGTACCTAGTACCATCGCATTAGGTAAGTACCTATCACATATTATTATGTATCTTGGTAACGGCGCATCCTAGCTCAAAAATAACCATATTTTTGGCCCCCTTTTATAAACGCCACACATGTTCTACGTAATCTCATAGCCCGGTCACCCATCCATAAAATGACCGTGATGTCTATTGCTTTACCTTAACGTAGTTTGCACGAAAAAATCTGCAAAATACTTAATATCGATAACATAGGCTCTGCTAGCTGATCCCAAGGTTACCCATCCATTAAACCACCGCTATATCATTCGCTTTATTTTAACTTGGTTTGTACGAAAATGTTTTATATTCTTAACCGCCACGACACCTGCGGGATGAAATAGGTGCTGACTGACACTTTGTACGCAAATCTGTCACCGCACGAAAAATGCAACGTGTTTTATAATAATTATTTATCGTTAATAATTGTAATATAATAAACTAGCTGTTTCCCACGGTTTCACCCGCGTCCTGAGGGAACTTCTTCGCGTACCCGGTTAATTTTTTGCCTAAGTTACTCCTTGGTACATTAGGCCAGTGAGGGTCCCGTCAAAATAGGTCCAGCCGTTCCAGAGATTAGCGAGAACAAACAGACAGAAAGACAAAAATTGTAAAAAAATTCCATGTATACATCCATATGCATTTAGTAAAAAGCAATATTACAAACAGAAACAGACACTCCAATTTTATTTATATGTATAGATAAATGATTTACACTTTATTATTCATGTAGCGTAGAAATTGTAATATTTTTCTAAAATAAATAGACGGTGTTTGAATAAGTAGGTATTGTTTACATGTGGCAGCCCTAGCCTACTTACCCTTGTCTAGATTTAAACGTTGTCGGCCTTTTCTACGAGATCAAATGCGTCAAACTACTGTATGTCTTTTTATACTGTGCTTATAGACTCTGTGGTACCCAAGACAATCATTCTATTTCGTTCCTCCATTCGTTCAATTCATAGAATTTGTATTTTGTGTATAGTCTATGGAAACTTGGAAAGTATGGAATTTATTGCGGAGATGTCATGGTGGAACGTATTTGCAACTAGATTTGCAATTTTATCTTAAGAAATATCTGCGGAACAGTACCATCTGCTCAATGGAGTTTACAAATCTAATTTTACCATTAACAAAAAACATATGTCGCACTTGCCTTTTAGAGTCTGATAATACAATGTTTATGAACGTCCAGGATTTGATAGAACACGAGATGAATAAGGTTAAACTTATTGATATTTTAGTTTTCTTGAATTGTTTGGAGAATAACGATGAAGAAAACTGGCCCCAAGGAATATGTGCTTCATGCGTGTCAACGGCATTACTTGCTTATAATTTCAAATTAAATTGTTTAAAGGCAAACAGCACATTGTCACAAATTCTTATGATCCAATCTCCTACGAATATGCAGAGAACTGATATTGATTCCATTGATATAAATGTTGTTTATCAAGACCACGAGTACGATGTGCCATTGTTTAGTAATCATGCTACATTAGACTTTGATAGTACACTATCTGTTAATAAAGAACTAACTCCATTACCGCCTGTCACTGAGATAACATCTGCAGAGCAACCGCCTAGAACAGAAGCTGAAAAAAAGTATGCTTGTACTGTATGTACTAAATCATTCACTAGACTTTATGGACTCAGATATCATATGAATAAGCATGCAGATGTGAGGATGTATCTTTGTTCAAAATGTGGTAAGAGTTTCCACACCTCCGGTGGACTCAATCAACATTTGAAGACTCATAAAGAAGTTGCACAGTTCAAATGTGGCTTCTGCCATAAAACATACAGATCAAGGCAGTCACTCAAAGACCATTTTCGTGTAGCGCATTCTAGTAATCGCAAACTATTTGTTTGTGTAACATGTGGACAAAGATTTACAGCAAGATCAACTCTTATGATGCACAATAAGACTCATAATGGAGAAAAACCATATGCATGTCCTAATTGCCCCAAGAAATTTACAAGGGCATTGTATTTAAGAGTGCACAGCTTGACTCACTCTGGCCAGGAGAGGCCAAGGCCATTCCTGTGCTCTCACAATAACTGTGATAGAAGTTTCCCTAGTAAACATTCCCTATTAGTGCACATTGCACATACACATACCTCTGAGAGGCCACATAAGTGTGATATTTGTTCTAAAGGCTTTGCTACTTCATCGGGTTTAAAGATACATAAAGAAAGTCACCTGAACAAGGAGGTATCTTGTGAAATATGTGACAAAAAACTGTTGAACCAGAAGGTACTGCAGAAACACATGAAAACTCATGACGTAGATGCTAATGACATGATACTAGAGACTGTTGTTGATAATGTATTCTTTGACCAGGTGTATTAGAATATAAAGTCATGTGATGTTGAATATTAGTAGTGCTACTGTTAGATTAGCCATCCTCAGCATGTTTCTTGTGCTTCCATGTGAGATAACTAGTTTTGAAGTATGTAAATGATTATTGTCCCACCCATTATTCATGCCAATAAATGATTCTTGTGAAGCTTGTGTAGTTTCTCTTGCAACATATTTTTATCAATTTTATTGCTGAGCAGTGAATGTTATCTAAATTAGAATAATTTCTAGTTCAATAGTCATATTGAACCTATTTAAAAACAAGTTTTTAACATATTCAAGTTGTTGTCTGATCATAATAAAATTGTGTGAACCTAGTTAAATGCAAAACTATATAGCCCAGTGGTGTATGTAATGGTCTGCCGAGACAATGGTCTTGGGTTCGATCCCCAGGTACCCCAGGCACACACCTCTGACTTTTCAAAGTTGTGTGTATTAAAAATGTTAATTATCACTTGCTTATAAATGTGCCCGGTAGATGGCAATAGGCTCGCCCCCTATTACATTGGGACCGAAACATAACTGGTGAAATGTGGGTGTATACTTAATACATGTCTGCCTACCCCTTCAGGGATAAAAGGTGTAATGTTATGTTAAATTTAATGCAATGCTATAGGAAGTATGTTTGACAAGGAAGAGATACCATCTGGGTATTTGGCTGTGTGTTTGTATGCATCATTACAGGGATGAATCATTTGTAGATTACTCATTTGTGGGTGTTACCATTGAGATAAACTATCTTTGGATTTTGTATGAATATTTTTATTTATTTATAATATATCATGCATTTTATACACGGTGACTTTTCATACACATGGGAATTTTGGTGATAATTTTTGTTTTATCATACATCCAGGCTATTTATGTATAATTATAACATGGGTGTAAATTAATTAGCTGATAAGAACTCATTACAATCCTCTCTTATCAGTAATATTTCAGTACTATAAACATATACATTTCTACTAACTTTACCAAAACAAAAACTACAAAATAAAATATGCAATTTTATAAAATATGTACATAATCATATTGCTACTTAGAGTGCATATAATTTAATGTATCCTGATGTAACTATACGTATGATTTACAGTATTCAGAGTAGATAAAAAGAGGTGCTCAACTTAAGGTCTACACCAAAAGCTAACATACATTGTTTATTTTCCTTGCTCTTTTTCTGTTAATATTTCAATATGCATAGTTACAACAAAATTGCATTAGTGATATAAAAATAATTAAGGGATCAATTTCCAACTATTATAATATAATCTTTATAAAGGACATTTAAATAACAGCTTTCCCTCCAACTTTAGAGTATCAGCTATAATTTTAAAACTAATCAACTGCTAATTTTGCTGCAAGAGCATATCTTGTGTTTTAGGTAACATATTGCTTCACTCACATTCATTTATGTAGTACAATAAATCTATAATAGTACCATAAGTAAGCCATGTATGTATAAAGCATTGTGTACAACATACAATACATTTTCACAGACCCATAACATACACTAATATATAAAAATTGTTCTTAAATTCAAACTTATGGTTATTCAGCATCATGGGCCATCAAAAAAGATTATAAAAGATTGGGGCTGTTATAAGTTTGTCTTTACAGCACATTACCCTCACCCTGGCAAGCAAAGTATGTATCCATTAATTTGACTTCGAGTTCAATAACAATGGAATGTACCTATCTTGTAAAGACTATTTACCAAGAAGTTTGTTCATCTGTTTGTTTTGTTTAGCTATTTTAATATCAGCACCCTCAACCTTATCATGTATGGTTTCTATGAGGTTAGTAGAATCTTCTATTTCTTCACCCAGAGCTATGCCAAGACCTTTCAATCTTGTGATGTGTCTAACCATTTCATCTAGGTTGGCATCTAATAGTTCATTTACCCGCTGACTGTCTGTTACTTGTGTTGTTTGTTGGCCATCCAAATCATAGAGGCGATTGGTCGGGTGTGATCTAAAGTGGTCTTGGTTGTCGAGGCTGGTGCTTTGGCTTAGGCTATCTATTGTTTCATTCAATCTGCTACTGCTTGGTCCAGCACTCTGACTTGGGGAAGCCTGGCTTCTAGGGGGAGTCTGATCAGATTTGCCAGAAATGTAGTTCTTCAGACCATAAAACACAGATTTTATACCATTCAAATGTTTCTGACTGTAGTTCAAATTCGTGTTAATTTCGTCAAGCCGTCTGTTTGTATTTTGGAGCACTTCGCGTTGTCTAACAAGCTCTTCAGCGGTGGCAATACCAATGTCCTCGGATTCACGCAACAATCCAATGCTGCGTGCTGAAGAATCCAAAGTTCTTTGTTCGATTTCTTTTTGTCTTTGCAGCATGGCTTGACGTTGTTGTTCCAAGGCAGCTATGTGACTCCCACTTCCATAGGTACTTGAAGCTGGTTTTGCAGGCTGTCGGGGCGGCATTTGATTTGATCGAGATCTGAAGCTGTTCACGAAAGTTTCATCGTCGACGTCGTCATCCTCGAACAATTTGTTGGGATTCACGTAAGCTGACATGTTTCTAAAATTCGTGTTTCGCTAAGCTAGATATAATATGACAGATCTTTTGTTACTTTACACAAACTCATAGGCAAAAGAGAATAACACTGATATATAAAATGAAATTGAAATAATTAGATTTTACGAGAACATTTTCCTTTTACGTATGTGGTTTTACCTGATAGTTGATACAGATAATACTAAAAAATAGGCTTGTTGAAAAAGTATCGATATATCGATGTATCGATATTTTCAAAAACAATATATCGATACTTTTTGGCGATATATTTAAATTCGATACATCGATAAATCGATGCAAAATTTGCAATATCGAAAATTGTATAAAAACGATATATATTTTTTTTATGTAACTGAAATCGCTAGAATCCAAAACCCTAAATATACTAAGAAAGCAAAAATAAACTTTATTGTTTGTAAAAACTGTACTGTTGATTGCATGGCTGAATTTAGGCCGCTAGTCGAACAGCGCTGCTTTATTCAGTGTCTAGGTTTTTAATTGAGCGGCTGATTTAGCTACTTGTCTGTGATAAATACCTATCTATACATTTTATAAAATAAAGTATAGTATAATTCATGCTGGCTGAGCCGGGGGCAAAGTAGCAGAGTAATGCAAGTACATACATATTTTCTCTTTCCTTATTGTCTGTCTGTGTGAGCGCGATGAACTTTGATTACCGCACGGATTAATTCACGGTTTTCAACAATACAATATACTGTGACTCCTGAGGAAGATTTAGATGTATCTATAATTCACTTGGGTAGAGCCGCGTCCGAAGATTTTATGTATAAAAATATATTTTGATATTATTGACTAGGCCTGAACTAAATACTAAATTATTATTATTATAAAACAGCCAATTGTTTTAAAAATTCACCGATATATCGATGTATCGATATATTTTCCTGGAGATATCGACGCCGATATTGATATTTTTATAAATATCGATACATCGATATTTTTGTTCACTTCCGACATCCCTACTAAAAAATGATAATTCATGGTGTAATCGACTGAATGATGAAATAGAGTGAATGATTTTACTACCCCGTCAGTCCCGTCACCAGGTGACGTGATGTTGTATTCTGCCCATAGACGTACCTAGGTTACACGCTCAATCTGGCGTCAATCTGGTCCATCAGTTAGATCCGGCCATAGAGATATAAAGAATAGAGTGGCAGAGTGGGGCCTATTCGTGTCCGCCGGTGGGAGAGGGAACGCAACATTAACCCTAGATAGATAACCATATTACATAGTACGGTAAAGATAACCTTGGGTCACTTCGCCTCACGGGTTTATATAGGCTTATTTTGCATAATATGTAATATATTATGTTTTATTATTAGTAGGATTAGATTATATGTTATGTTAGGTTATAAATAAAACAAATACATTAATATTTTATCACGTTTTTATTAATAATAATTTGAAATTAACAAAATAACTTTTTTTTAAAACAAAAAACTCACTACTCCTGAGATCTATTCTTCAGTCTTTTAATTACTATAATAAACTTTGTAAAATCATTTTTTTATAATCTTAGGAATATAATCACTATTAAAAAAAATAAAAAAATATGTCATATGACTTATAGGCACTTAGGGCAAAAGCTTGACTTATGTTCGCCACAAATGAAAATTTTGCACTTGTCGCACACAGACGTCGTCTTCCTTCTTATTTTCCATGGACAGAAACTGCAGTATTTTCTTATTTTAGGTAATGGTGCATCTTCTTCCTGTATTGACGTTTCTATAGGGCGTTTTGGTGCGATTCTAGTAATTTTTTCTTTTAAGTTTGTAGGCAATGTCGGAATTTCTTGCCTTTTCAACATCCATGGTGTCACTAAACTATTACTTAATTTTTTCATAAAACTACGACGACTTATTGGTTTTTCTTTTTTTGCTGTGATATTATGACAATAAATTACATATGAATTTATAAAGGCCATGTTTAGCATTTTCAGTTGGATTTCAACATTAGTCCATTTTGTAATCTCGTCCACAATCTCTTCAGTTATGAATATACTAAAGCATTCTATTGGCTCATATAAGCTCCTATTCATTCGAGAGGGACCCCTGGATGTTCTTATAATATTCGAAGCTGATGTCCTCCCACTCGATCTTCCTTTTGAGGCCGTCCAACGGTGACCATTTTTACCTCGAAGTGTTTCACGCTGTGGCATGACAATTTACGTCGCTTGAGAAAGTGCAGAGTTTCCTGGGCTCTCAGAAAGAGTTTCAATGTGTGAAGAACTCTCTAAAAGTGGCGTAGGTTCCTCTATATACTCATAGTCACTTTGAGCATCATCCTCCAGTATGTTGTCCTCGACTTCACTATCTGATCCCTCCACCTCTTCATCACTAATTTCTGACAAAAAACGAGCTATTTGTGAGTCTTCTAAATGTTTTTCTGACGTCGTTTTAAAATAAGTATGATGTTAAAACAAATCTGTAAAGAAATCAAAAAATATATATAACATAAACATTGAGAAATTGTAAAACAAAAGTAAAAAAAGAGCTGAATATTTAATAACAAAAAGTTACGGTAAAGATAACCATGGGTCACATTGACTCACGGTTTATTTATATTTACGAAAATAAAACACTTACCCAAGCGATACGTGTGTCACCTGCAAGCTCTGTGGTCCGACTGAGGTGGCGGGAGCGGGGAGCATAGTGTTGTGAAATAAGCGCGAAATACAACAGTTTTTCTAAACTGAGTGAGTCGATTTGACGTAGGTTATCTTTCTAGGGTTAAAGGCCCCCTGCATCTCTCTCTAACAATACATGCACAACATCAACATTACGCAGTGGCGTGCTATCTGTAACTATTATTTAAATCAGTTTATTAGTAATCAATAGTTTAAAAGTTGTTTTTATTGATACACGAAGATAGTTTGAAGTGACAAAAAAGTTTATATATTTTTAAACTATTGATTACTGATAAACTGATATAAATAATAGTTACTGGTAGCACGCCACTGCGTAATGTTGATGTTGTGCATGTATTGTTAGAGAGAGATGCAAGGGGCCTTTAATGTTGCGTTCTCTCTCGCACCCACGGACACGACACAGTATTGAGTTAGGTACTGTTCTGCCACTCTATCCTTTATATCTCTACGTTAAAGGCCCTCTGCATCTCTCTCTAACAATACATGCACAACATCAACATTACGCAGTGGCGTGCTACCTGTAACTATTATTTATATCAGTTTATCAGTAATCAATAGGGAACATTACGCAAAGCTCGACGCAGATGGCAGCATAAGCAACTACAGTAAGCAAACTATCGTAGCGCGCTTTTCAAATATTGTGATCAACAGGACAACAATATATCTATAGTTATTTATATTGGCAAAACAGTTACAACAATTGTAATTATCATTAACAATAAAAATGGTACACTGTTTCTGTTTTAGTGACTTGTTTGAGATGAGTTAATGAGATCGCGCATCCAAATTTTGAAGTCTAAACGAGTTGTCAAGTTGTCACTCAAATGTCATACTTGCCAAAATTCATTGTTTACTGTAGTCGGTGATACCGCCATCTGGTGGTTTAACTTGGCAGTAATCTTCCCTATAGTTTAAAAATATATAAACTTTTTTGTCACTTCAAACTATCTTCATGTATCAATAAAAACAACTTTTAAACTATTGATTACTAATAAACTGATTTAAATAATAGTTACAGGTAGCACGCCACTGCGTAATGTTGATGTTGTGCATGTACTGTTAGAGAGAGATGCAGGGGGCCTTTAATGTAGCGTTCTCTCTCGCACCGACGGACACGACACAGTACTGAGTTAGGTACTGTTCTGCCACTCTATCCTTTATATCTCTATGGGTCCGGCTAAGACTGATGCCAGAATGATGGATGAAAAACACGGTTACACGCTCAATCCCAGACTGACAGCAGACTGATAAAACTTACGTTAGTCATCATTCGTAAGTTGAAGACGACGGTGACTTTGCTACGTTCCAAAACACGCATGGCTGACGTCGGATTAAAATCTGCTAGACTGAAGTGGGGCTGGGTCGGACACGTTTGTCGTATGCATCCAGAAAGATGGGCCTAACAAAGAAGGCGGGATGACCTGGATGCATTATACAGCGACTGGACGAACTTAACGCGATACAGGGATGCATGGCGGTCCTTTGCTTTTTTTGTACAGACAGGCTAAATAAAAAATTAAAAAATCGTTCGGTTTTGTAGATCAAACGAATCATTTTGTTCAAACGGTTCAATAACTGCATCAATCATTTGTAAGACCATCAAGATAACATAGTTGATAGCTATACTATCTTATAGTAACCTGAGTATGCTATCGGTACTTACACTTACAATTGGCTCGCGCGGCTTACAGAGGGTCTAGTACGAGTTTGCACTAACGGCCTACCGGTGAGTAGCGGTCTCTATCGATCGCTACTCACCGTTAGGGGCGCTTTTACAAAATGTATGGAAATTGTTCCCGTCGACTAGGCTATCGTCCACCGTGACGATCGAGTGCAAACTCGTACTAGACCCTCAGGTATCTCCCACCCTCCGCATACTGTATCGTAGTTGCGTTATACGACATATTACTACGCTAAAGATGAAGATACGATAATATGCAGTCTTCGTATCTATGGGTTCTATTGAAAACAGTATTGTTTTTATTAGATCAAACGATAATCCATGTTACAAAGTAAATGTCCCATAACTCTGGCAAGGACTCGAATGTGAGAATGAACAGTCAACCGGTTAGACGATAATTCTCCCGTCATTCTGAGCAGACTGATGGACCAGAATGACGCCAGACTGACCGTGTGACCTTTGACATAGAGATATAAGAATAGAGTCGCAGATTGGGGCCAATTCGTGTCCGCCGGTGGGAGAGAGAACGCAACAGTTAAAGGCCCGCTGCATCTCTCTCACAACATCAACATTACACACACAGTTAAAACGGTTAAACACAAGTTTAAAAGTTGTTTTTATTGATACACGAAGATAGTTTGAAGTGACAAAAAATTTATATATATTTTTAAACTATTGATTACTGATAAACTGATATAAATAATAGTTACAGGTAGCACGCCATTGCGCAATGTTGATGTTGAGCATGTACTGTTAGAGAGAGATGCAGTGGGCCTTTAAACTGTTACGTTCTCTCTCCCACCGGCGGACACGACGCTGTATTGAGTTAGGTACTATTCTGCCACTCTATCCTTTGTATCTCCTATGATTCTGCCCAAAGAAATAATAAGTAAGTCAAGTCCAACCTCTCTGATTCTGCCTGCCCGTGCCTGCCCTATACCCATACTATTTGAGTTGAGGTCGGCGCAGAATGTCTTTCTCATCCATTCTCTCCACGGAACAGAAAATAAAGTTTTTTCTGTTCCGTGATTCTCTCCTATCAGACGTCATATGACTATTCACTTACTTTTCATAAATGTCATTCTTCACACAATCGATCCATCTTTTCTTTGGTCTTCCTCTTGCTTTATATCACTCTATGCTCATAATCATCACTTTTCGAGTCACATTATTTTCATCCCTCCTCTTTTCATCTCTATACCACGAACCACGACAGACGATTTCCTTGATTTCAGCTTTTCTTACACCGGTGCAACTTTCAAACTTCCCCTGTTATACTCATACTCATTTCTTATTTTATCCATCCTTGTCACCCCACACAATGTAATCTTCTTTCATCCGTCTTCTTCACGGCTCAGCATTCCGATCCATACAGTGCGACAGGTCTTTGACTGGATTTGTAGATTTTCCCCTATAACTCGAGGGGCATCCGTGGCCTCCGTGGGTCACACGTTGTTCCTGTGACCTATTGCCATTCCATCCAACCTGAGTTGATCCGATGCTTGACATCGCGGTCTATTTCTCTGTTGCTAAGTCCGTTGAATAAGTGACTATGTCTACGATATGGACACGGGATTGGAGAGACCGCCGCAGTCGCAAAACATGTATTCAGTTTGCTTTTACTGACTTTCAGGCCCACACTCTTTGCCACCGTTTTGTCAGTCTGCTCTAGACTTCAAGGCCACTCTCGGCAAACAACACTATGTTGTCGGCGAACAGTATACACCAGAGAGCCTCTGTCTGTATGTCCGCCGTAAGGGCGTCTATTATAAGCAGGAAGAGGTAAGGGCTAAAGCCGACCCTTGGTGCAAGCCTACAGCCACATTGAATTTGCCGGTGTTGCCTGCTGTGGACTAGACATGGGCGGTACACCTACTGTACATAGCTCGGATCAACTGTACATATAAGTATGTACAGTTGATCCGAGTAGACAAAATCTCAGGCGGTACCTGATCATCAAACCATGTGCAAGTTTTTGAAATCGGTTTAGTCATACCAGAGATTACTAGTTTGCGACATAAATAGAAATTGGTTTGTATTTATGTAGCAAACTACTTCTGACAAAAACAAGGACGGATAGACAGGCAAAACTTCAAACAGAGTCAGTGACTTGCTATTATGTAACTAAATATACGCACTTGAAAAACAATTATTTTTAAAAGCCCAGTTTCACTACCTCTGGATAAGTCTCATATTTTACATAAATTCTAAATTGGAACATATTTATATTATATAATTGGAATATATTCATATTACAAAATCTTTTAGGGCAGCAATAAAACTGGGCTGAGAAGACGAATGTGGGTGAAAACATAAAATATTTTTAGTCTATCATTCCTCACTAGTGGCTAGCGTATTTACTTCTGTGTTTCACAGTTCATACTACTTATGTTCTGTGCAGTTCTGTGGTCCATACTAAACTATCTTCTATCTGTCAGTCAAAGGTTACACGCTCAGTCTGGCGTCATTCTGGTCCATCAGTCTGCTCAGAATGACGGGAGAATTATCATCTAACCGGTTGACTGACGGACTGATGGTCCAGAATGACAAAAATTAAATATTTTAAATATTTTTCATCACTCTGTTGAGAATGACAGCAGACTGATGCCAGACTGATCGTGTAACCGCTCGAATCATTCTGGCGTCAGTCACCGTCCCCGACGCAATGGCGCAAGACGTGCCAAGCAACGAAGCGCTGGTGCCGCCGCCCGCTTCACTCCCGTCACCGTCAATCGAGATAGAGAAAGAATTCATTCTCACATTCGAGTCCTTGCCAGAGTTATGGGACATTTACTTTGTAACATGGATTATCGTTTGATCTAATAAAAACAGTATTGTTTTCAATAGAACCCATAGATATGAAGCCTGCATATTATCGTATCTTCATCTTTAGCGTAGTAATATGTCGTATAGCGCAACTACGATACAGTATGCGGAGGGTGGGAGATACCTGAGGGTCTAGTACGAGTTTGCACTCGATCGTCACGGTGGACGATAGCCTAGTTGACGGGAACAATTTCCATACATTTTGTAAAAGCGCCCCTAACGGAGAGTAGCGATCGATAGAGATCGCTTCTCTCCGGTAGGCCGTTAGTGCAAACTCGTACTAGACACTCTGTAAAGGCCTTGCCACATGGCACAATTTTACGTCCAACTAGACTAAATCACTCCGCCAGTCGTCCAACTCAAGTTCATCGGGTGGGCGGTACCACCAGATTTTAACCAATCGGGTAGACGGAATGAAAATCAGTGATTTGATTGTGTCGTGTAGACGGGCAAAGCCAATTCGGTTGAAAATTTGATCAGCGGTAAAATTGTGCCGTGTGGCAAGGCCTTAAGCCGCGCGAGCCAATTGTAAGTGTAAGTACCGATAGAATCGCAGGTTACTATAAGATAGTATAGCTATCAACTATGTTATCTTGATGGTCTTACAAATGATTGATGCAGTTATTGAACCGTTTGAACAAAATGATTCGTTTGATCTACAAAACCAAACGATTTTTTAATATTTTATTTAGCCTGTCTGTACAAAAAAAGCAAAGGCCTCTCCCTTGGACCGCCATGCATCCCTGTATCGTGTTAAGGCCTTGCCACACGGCACAATTTTACCACTGATCAAATTTTCAATCGAATTGGCTTTGCCTGTCTACACGACACAATCAACTCACTGATTTTCATTCCGTCCACCCGATTGGTTAAAATCTGGTGGTACACCCACACGATGAACTTGAGTTGGACGACTAGCGTCTACACGTCACGATTTCAACAAGTGATTTAGTCAAGTTGGACGTAAAATTGTGCCGTGTGGCAAGGCCTTTAAGTTCGTCCAGTCGCTGTATAATGCATCCAGGTCATGCCGCCATCTTTGTTAGGCCCATCTTTCTGGATGCATACTATAAACGTGTCCGACCCAGTCCCACTTCAGTCTAGCAGATTTTAATCCGACGTCAGCTATGCGTGGTTTGGAACGTAGCAAAGTGACCGTCGTCTTCAACTTACGAATGATGACTAACGTAAGTTTTATCAGTCTGCTGTCAGTCTGGGATTGAGCGTGTAACCGTGTTTTTCATCTATCATTCTGGCATCAGTCTTAGCCGGACCAAACTGATGGACCAGAATGACGCCAGATTGAGCGTGTATCCTACGTCTAATCTGTAAATAATCTGTCCCGTCCATCTCATTAATTAACATTCGGTCAATCATTCACCAAATTTTATACATCAGATCAGAGAAATCAGAAAGTTGGTTGGAGGATACATAAATCGAATGCAAAATATATAAAATTGCAGCTTCTTGTAATTTTATGACTGTGCTGAGTATTGTTGTAAAGTTAAAATGAAAGAAGACGTCTGATTTGCTCTTTCTTTTTCCTACGATTTGAGTTGAAGATCTATTTATTTCGTTTCCAAGATGATGGCTGGCAAAGGTAATAATAAAAATCACAGTAAATAAGAATTTATATTGAGGAATCTATATGGACTGTAATCAGTGTTACATTTTTGTGTTCTTTCCAGCTATGCCCGAAACTGAAGAACAAAACAGAATCAGATTTCAAGTAGAACTAGAATTTGTGCAATGTTTGGCTAACCCCAACTATATTCATTGTGAGTATTTTAGTATATATTTTAGCCTATGTGGTTTAGTTATTTCTTCCTGATGAAATCGTTAAACACTTTTGTAATATATTGCTAAAATTATTGATGTATGCAATTAAAAAGTGGTTGTTCTTGAAAAGCTTGACAAACATTTGTTTTATTTTTGTTTCTGGATATACATCATTACTTACCTACTGCTATGATTGAAATAATTTACGAATGGCCTAGGGACATGCCTAGTTTGTCTTAATCTGAACTGCAAGCTTGCTAATTTCTATTAGTGCAAATAATTGCGTTCACCTTATAAATATATATTTTCAGTTCTGGCCCAGCGTGGTTATTTGAAAGAGCAGACATTTGTGAATTATTTGAAATACCTTCAATACTGGCGTGAGCCGGAGTATGCCCGTTACCTTAAGTATCCGATGTGTCTTCACTTCTTGGAGCTCCTACAGCATGAAGCTTTTAGAAGAGAATGTGTCTCCGCACAGGTTTGTTCTTTTGTGTTAACAATTAGCAACATTAATTTAGTATTGCATATCATTAAAAGGTATGAATATGTAGAAATATTAAATTACTTCAAAATTAAATAGGTATTGTGTTTACTTGAAAGATGTATTTTTCTATTGACTTTAAAAATCTAATCAGTTTTTAAGAGAGTTCACATAATTTTATGTACGGCTGAATATGCACATAATGAAATCAAACTGCTTATGAAACTGTATTGTATACTTGACTTGATACTTGATGGCATGGGCTGTTTCCGCAACTCCACATCTTGGCGTGTATTTTGCGTACGGGTGGGAATGGTCGTCATTCGAGCCACCCCAGCTCTTCGAGGAAGGCCAGCAGGCTCTTGATGTGGCCCACTGCTTCCCTCAGGGTGCTGTGTCTGGTCAGGTGCTGCTGCCTGTACTGTGAGACCTCAGAGCAGTCGAGGAGCAGGTGGACTGCCGTCTCGTCTGCTGCCATACAGGCTCTGCACGGCAGGCTGTCGTGTGCGGGTGATACCTATAGGAAATAGGTGCTTATTTAAGGATCCGTGTCCTGTATAGGTGGCCGCGACTGTCCGAAGTTGTTGCTTGGACAGCCGGAGGACTTGTTTGGCTATCTTACCGTCTATTGCAGGAAGAGCCTCCTTGACCTGCCTGTATGTTTCGATACCAATCCAAGATTGGTTGTGCTGGGTTCTGGTTCTATTTCTTACCAGGTTGCGATAAAAAGACTGTATTGTATATTAATTCATTAAGTAATGATGAATGCTGTCACTGGCCGGATCTATCAATGAATCTATTCACATAAAAAGTCCCACCTCAAAGAGGGATCATTCCTATTAAGGAAAAAGTTCTGTCAAAAGCAGATTTCAGATTCTCTTTAATACAACAATTTCTATTGGAAGTTAGCACAGCTGCAACAAAAAAGAAAACATGTCATAGACTAATAAATTTTTTTTGTTTTTCAGGTTTGCAAGTTCATGGACGATCAAGCAATTCTGTTGTGGCAGCACTACACGCGGCGGCGTACGCGCACACTGCAGCCGCCGGACGCACCCGCGCCGCCCGCCCCGCCCGCGCCGCCACAACAGGGCCCGCCGCGACAGCAGTCATAGGATAGCTGGAACTATTCCTATGGCTCTTTGATATTAAAGGAGCACATACATAATTACATATATGATGGATAATAGTTTGATAGTTTGTTTCGACCCCAGTTTTGTGGAGGTGTGTTATCGGGCCAATAACTATCCTATTTGCTATTCCCTGTATTTAAAGCTATATTACTGCAAAGTTGCATCAAAATCTGTTTAGTAGTTTTAGTCTGCAAGAGTAACAAACATCCATATTCTCTATCTTTCGCATTTACGTATAATAGTAATAAGATTTGGAATTATCTGATTCTTTTGAAAATCAGCCAAATATCTAAAAGCCTGGATATTTACATAATAGTAATTGTTAAGAACAATTTTATTGGCCTAGTAGCCAGGGGGAGACCTTTGCCCAACAATGGGACAGTATAAGTGAGAAAAAAAAAAGTTGCCAAAGCTTTGTAGCGCTAAATATGGATGACGCTTGTTGTTTTTTGAGAACACAGCACATTCAGATATCTAGGTTTACATTCGATGTTCCATCACCATTTAACAAACGATAAATAGCAATTTGATATGGTCATAACTTCGAAAAGTCAGTGGAAGGTTTGAAATCTAGACCCTTCTGCATAGCATTCTGTTGATCTCTCCACTAGGCTATCGCTGCTCTGGTGGATTCGCGACTTTAGAGTGGTTTATTTGCTGTAGTACTTCTTGACTTAACTTGCCGTTGGTAACTACCATGCTTCGGAAGACACATAAAGCTGTCGGTCCTTGTTCTTGTCTCAGTAAACCAGAGTTGGCCATATTCGAAAAAGAAAGAAATATGTGCTTTAGCTCTAGTTGTGTCTTTTTAAACTTGTATCCTCATGTATGCTGTGTGCTCCAACCTCATGTAGATCATGTAGGTACGTAATGTTTAATTGTCTTCGCGCAGACAGACTGAATTAACTGTTAATACTAGCTATAAGGTAAAGTTATTAATAAAACATTTTTTTGTTACAAATGTGAAGTTTGATTAATGATATAGTAGCTGTTGCATTTTCATAATTACTGCTTCAAACCTGATACCTGATTTGTGTATCAGGCAAAGCGATATCACGATGCTGCAGTCTTTCGTCCGGCAAGCATCGCGGTGGTTCTTAAGAAAAGCGCTACTGAGTTGCCTCCAATACTTACACGCCTATGTGCGGTTTCAGATTAGCGTTTTATACGCGCGTATAAGCTCGTTTTTGAAAGCAACTTGTACGAGCGTTGACACGCTTCTATGTCCTCCTATTATACAAAAGTACTCTGTGCTTCTAAGCGCGTATCCCAGATAACAATGTACACTGGATTCCGACGAGCACAGGTTGGTGGTCGGTCGAACTCCTAGATACAGCAGGAGAGGTGCTCGACGACCAGCTGTCGGACCACCAACCTGTGCTCGTCGTCATCCAAATCCTTTGGAAAACAAACTTCATGCAAGTTTGATGCAAGTTTGTCACAGTGAAACTAGGAAGTTTGATTTAAACTTGCTGCAAGTTTATTGTTATCTTAAATCTGTATTCATTGGTATAAGTGGTACCTATAAGCGCGAGCCGTCAGAATCCATGTTGACACTGATACGATGTCACTACCGTTTCGAGCGAACACACCGAGATATATCCGCGAATGCATTATTTACGCGAATGCGGTTTATTGAAGCGCGTAATGTAGCGCGCGTGTAAGTGCGTATGCTGAAACGACCGTATACACGCAGAAAAATACGCTTATCGGAAACTACCCTATATCCTAGCTTATTACCTACCTACCCAGGCGTAGTGCCGAAGTCTTGAAAAGAAGGCGGATGTACAAATGATCCCCAAAAAACGGACTCGTTCTTACCCAGGCAACCATCGATACATTGCTATCACTCTTATCCTTGGCAAGGTGTTTGATTTGAGTGGATTATAAAGTGTCAACTCGTTCGCTACCTATAAGTCTAGAAGATCACTCTCTTGTTAGTGATTGTCAATATGGCTTCAGACCGAAGTTCGATTATCGAGTGATCTTATAGCGTGTCACTCATCTTTGCCGTGGACTATGGACGGGCCGGGGGGTAGTTGGCTATTAGTCTTGACATTTCCAAAGCCTTTGATAGTCTGGCACTGTATGCTTCTGTCCAAACTTCTAGTCTACGGCTCGCCACCTCGATTGTTCAACTGGGTTGCCGGCTTCCAGCATGAACGTCGTCTTCGAGTTCTCTGTGACACTCGGTTATTAAAGTTTCTCAGAAACTTTTAAACACTCGCGTTGCATGTTTAAGAATATGGGTTTGAACTTACTCTGTCTGAATATACAATGTAAAATTTGCTTTTTTTGTATTAGTAATAGCAATCTAGTTCTTAGGTAACAAAATTGCTCGTTTGTGGACAAAACGTAATGCAAGAGAATGTCGACTGGTCTCGTAGTAATAGATGACATATCCTATATACGTGACCTTTTTGAATGGGTAGCTTTGGTCCCAGAGCACAACCTTGTGGCACTCTTGCATTAGATTGCTTGGATTCACGGTGAAATTCAGGTGCCCCTTAGGTATTATTCCCTACGTATCATAAATATTGACCACACTTTTCTAGAATCGAGTAAAATGAAGGTTTTATCATGGGAAACAATAAAATTGTTAGTAAGTAGGTACCCTGTTACAAAAACTTTTCAAATTATTTAATAACTTATTTATTTCAAGTGTTCACAAATACTAGTTTGAACTGTTCTTATTTAGTTGTTATAATACTTATAATTAACTGAGCTTATACGGTAGGTATCTACAACAGTCCTTTGATTTTCACATTATTATTGTTCTTTGGACACTGGGCCGATGGGCTTCTAAACAGTAAACTTAGTACCTACGATCAATCATTTCACCACTTAACTCGAATCAATTGGCTCACTGCAAGTACATTTTAAGCTTTAGATACTTAAATCATAAACATACACAATACTAATAACTAGGGTCACAGTCGTCACAGATAATATAATACTATAGGGTTAAAAAGAAGGAAAAAAGAGCTGTGTCATGCCTCAGTCTTGAGTGGGATCATAGCCCACTTGGGCTATGAGTGGGATCAAATGTCACATGCTTCCAAACAAATAATAATTTTCCAAATCGGTTAAAAATGAGACGGAGAGCTGAGGTGAAAACTGTATTCCATAAATAACCTCTTTCCTCTTTTATGTCTGTCCAAGGAGCTAGCCAATCAGTGCCCCAAACGCCTATCGAATCGAGATAAAACCTGTCGTGGGTAAAGTCGTACTACCCTTTAGAATATTGTTCAGTCACTTGATGAACGGCCGGTGCGGTCGTCGCTGGCGCGCTATGCACAGCGCTCGTAACGTGAGGTAGTAGAGGAGCTCCACAGCACTCATCATGCTGAAGCCCATGCACAACCCTAGCAGACCGCCGGTGTTCGCTGGAAATATTTACTAATACTAGTATTACTACATACCAAAATAAGCTTACTAACTAAGTATAACTATCAGCTAGGTATAAGAAGTCATAATAATAAAGTACCTAAATATCACTGATGAGAGAGATGGGAGCTATTAGAGTTAAATGATAATTTAATGATTTTAATTTAAACGTGTTTATTAATAAATTTAAAAGGAAGAATTACATAATGTACCTAAGTATAATCATAATTTTCATTGACTTCCTCCGTAGTCTAGTGGATTGCGTATGCGACTGCTGATCGGTGGTCCCGGGTTCGATTCCCGAGTCGAGCAAAAGTGTTAATGGGTTTTTCCGAATTTTCAGTAGCAGCACGGAGTCTGGTGATGTGCCCGGTAACAGCAATAGGCTCGCCTCTATGCGTGGAACTTAAAAATTAATGGCGAAATGTGGGTGTAATGCTACCAATGTTACACCTTTGCCTACCCTTTCGGGGATACAGGCGTGAGTCTGTAAAAAAATAATTCAAATGTACCTTTAAATGAAGCTATAGGTAGGTATGTACCTATCTATCGAAAAAAGTTTGTCCCAATTAATTTTAATAACTTTAACTACATATAAAGCGTTTTCTTAAATCTCTCATAGACAGGAATGGATATGGATAGGAAGTTATTCATAATAACACTTACATAGGAATTCAGTTAATCCAAAGATTTCACCTTTTGTAAATCTTAAGAAAGTGTTCTCCTCGAAGTAAAAGTGTATTAGAAGCATATTTTCCCTGAAAGCATTAGACAAAGGTAATATAATTATGTGTTTAACCTACTGCCTACCTTTTTGGAAAAAAAGTGTGGTCTTGTATGTGGATCATACCATTCGTACCTACGACACTCGGGGCAGTTCTTAACGGCGAGGCGACCATATAACTGCTATACAGACAAATGTCTAAATATTTGGTCTAATTTATAACAAATCGTCAAAGCATGAATCATCTTGTGAGTAATCGCCTTTTTATTGGTAGGTACTTCTCGCAGTTCGACTTCATCCTGTGTTTGTCAATCAAATGTTAGTCATACCAATCTACATAAGTATAAGGTCGGTTCACGAAAGATGACCACTGCGCAGAAATCATTTTTTAGGTCCCCGTGGAGGTGCGGGGAGAGGCGCGGGTGGAATGCCAATAGTGTGGCTCCGTTCTTGACGCATTCCCTAAATGCGTCAAAAATGGAGCACGAATGTACATATGCGCGACGGCCGCCATTTGTGGTCAACTTTCGTGAACCGATCTATACTAAGTATTTCAATATCCTGACTATCGTAAGTTTAATAATGGCAATTTGGCTGGGTTTGTTCTGGAGGAAATGCATTTTCTTCGTGTGTTCTTTGTGTTACAGGTTAAGTTTTAATATTAGATTTTTATTGAAATGTTCATGTGTATCATCGTTGTTCTGGTTGCAGTATGTGACTGTCGTCGGGTTTCAGGGCTTGCTTTATGATCTTCTCTGATTGACAGAAAATTATCTTCTATACGAATTTACTGCCACCTGGTTCCTGCAACTCGGTGATATTGATTCCACGATATAGATCACTCTGTCAGGAAATTTGAGAGTCGTGTCGAAGGTCTTTACAGTTGAGTTTTCTTTTGACTGGTTGGAATGGTTGGCTCCAAGTTTATATATTGTCCGTTAATTTCAAAATATAAGGTCCCTATTATTCGGTATTCACGTACCACTAGGTACTCACATGTCGTAGTTTCAAAATATTTTCTATCCTAGCATTTGCTTAATAGGCTAAAATGTTGTCTCGCAGGTGATTAATAGCAGCAGAATCATGGATAAGACATTTTGTTGATATTGGAGATGACAAACTATGGAGAATAACAATAAATAACTAATGGTTTGTTGAAAGTAAAAAAGGTACGTGGCACATATCTAGAAACGATGGCGAGAATGAGGCGAGACGAACAAACTTACGTAAAATATTCTGGAGTTCTGTTTCCAATGGACTTAGCTAGTGACGCTACGAGGGAGGTCTTGAGAGGTGCCGTGCTCCTGCGCTCCTCATACCCGATCTCAGTGCAAGCTGGCAGACATTCTTCACATGTCACGTCCTTACCTGCAACAGTTGGAGGAATTTCTCAAAATCTAGCCATCATTATTGAAATTTATTGAGATTTGTATTATATTGTAATATTTTGTAAGTTATGATCTCAGATTAGGTATTTGTTCTATAATCTGAGGTTATGATATTTTGTGCGAGGAAATCATTAACTCTATACTAAAATACTTATATCTAATAATTTAAAAGTAGTGCGGAGTTCCTATGGCCACCTTTCAGCTCCATCATCAAATCACATCTCCATGACATCATAATATTGCATTGTCACGCGATAAACACATGCATGCAACATTTCAGCTCAATAGAAAACTGGCAAGTCAGAGTCAGAAGACGCCAAGGACGTCACTGGACGGATGACAGTAAATAAAAACTTGTGAAAACAGTTCGTTCAGTTGGTTGAACGCGCTAATCTCAGGAATGCCTGTTTTGTTTTGAGCCGAGAAATTTTTGGCCAAAGCTCGAAAGGTCTACTGCGCATTCGTGGATTTGGAAAAGGCTTACGATAAAGTGGTGAGGAATGAAATGTGGTCGGTACTGTCGATGTATGGGGTGAACAGCAGCCTCATTCGAGCTCTGAAATCCCTTTGTGAGGATTCTAGAGCTTGTGTGAGGATAAACGGGGCATACACTGACTGGTTTACCATCAATACAGGTGTTAGACAAGGATGTGTAGCATCGCCGTGGCTGTTCAACCTCTTCATGGACAGTTGTTTGCAAGATTTGAAACATAGTGATTGTGGATTAAGGATGAACGAGTTACTTGTCAAATGCCTCCTTTATGCTGATGATCAGGTTATACTTGCGTCTTCAGCGGAGGAGTTGCAGGAGATGGTAACAATCATGCATGGTGCGTTAGAGAGGAAAGGAATGTAAGTAAAACGAAAGTTATGGTTTTTGAAAAGGTGGAATGCGTTACGGTTTGTAATGTTATGATCGAAGAACAACGAGTGGAGCAAGTGAATGAGTTTGTATATTTAGGTACGCTGTTCACAAGAGATAGATGGTAAGAATGTAGAAGATATTGAAAGAAGAGTTAATGCAGGTAATAGAGTGAATGGAGCTCTGAAGGCGTTTATGAATAGCCAAAACGTGTCCAGAAAGGCACGTTTGGCTGTGCATAGAAAGGTGTTAGTACCTACTCTTATGTATGGTAGTGATAGTTGGGTATGGCAGAAGAGTCATGAAAGTAGAATAAATGCCGTAGAAATGAAAGCACTGAGAACTATGTGTGGTGTTTCTTTGACTGACAGAGTAAAGAATTGTGTGATAAGAGAGTGTTGTGGGGTAAAAGAAGATGTAGTGACAAGCATCGAGAAAGGTATGCTAAGATGGTTTGGGCACGTGGAGAGGATGGATGACGAAAGACTGACCAAGTAAATATATAAGGCAAGTGTGGAAGGGACAGGACGAAGGGGAAGACCTAGGTGGACGTTCTCTGACCAGATTGTAGACATCCTAAAAACAGGACAGGTTAGAAGTACCCTGAACAGAAGAGCGTGCATGAGGAATCTGATGGGAGTGAATGAAGCAAAAGAGATATGTTAGGATCATTGCAAATGGCTTCCGTAGTCTCTGCCTACCCCTCCGGGAAATAGGCGTAAGTCTATGTATGTATGTATGAATCGTCATTATCACTCCATAAGCCACGGGTGCCGAGCAGTATAAAGCCATAACTAAGTACAACATGTAACCGCGGACACCGCTAGTATTTTAATAAAGTTACTCTTAGGTACTGTTATTCAAACAGATCGTAGCACTTACCCTCAGGCATAATTTTGCTCATGTTCGAATAGCATTTTGCATCAGATTTGCCACAAATCCTAGTCGTTTTGTTTTCTGTAAAAGGAGCAGGTAGGTTTTCTATAGCTTAGATACACTAAATATACCTATGTGCTGTACACGTATTTACTTACATCAGGCGGTTTAGTACCAGTTTACGTCGCACCTTGATTCGATCTTCGACCGCCGCACTGATTAGCTCGTTTCGAGTCCAAATTGGTGCAGAAGCGAGCTAAATAGTACATTGGGCGTCCTATCTAGATCATGAATGAGGCAAGCAGTGCACAGCATGTTTATAGAATCGAGCTGAAACACCATGCGGTTAAACTTGTGCTAACCCTCCATCTGATGTGATGGTTAAAGCTGACGTGACAAAAAATAGTTTTCATCATATCTAATCATCTGTTCAGATAGTTACATTGTTACCAGTTGATGTAACTTTTATCTTTTAGTAACGTAACCTACCTTTGGAATGCGAATGCATAATACTCACTGGGCATATAATAATATACACATTTGCATACTTCTAGCATCGCCTGCGCTTCACACTCCATTTCGCAATTCTTCAAAGTGTACGTTCTGTGGAAAAATAAAATCATCGTCGTAAACCTTAGAAGAATCTCAATCCAGGAGGGACTTACAGACTAAGCTTTTTCTAAAAGCCCTCCCAAGCCCAAATACTGAATCCACCTCTGGCCTCGCCAAACCTAATGCTAAGCCATAAGGCTAATAGTGAAGTTAACAAAAATGTGATGAATAGGATTTACATTTGGCATTTTGCGACTACTAGTGATACTGATTGTAAATTGAAAATTAAAACTCAGCTTAATGTTTGACGCGACGTATATACCTACTTGATATGAATGGAATGCTTTGGAATTTCAATGGAACTTCCACTGGAAGATAAAGGATTTTGTAGGGCTACTTAATGGATAAATTAACCTGGCAGGTGGCGTGGCGCTGTTGTAGGGATTTTGATAAAAACGGGTGTGAAACGTGAAACCGCTGGCAACAGCAAATTTTCTAATAAAATATTATTTATCCTAATTGTGATACCTGAAAAACACAAGTTCCTTTTCACTGGAGAACAAGCACAACCTCTTCTTGATATCAATGGTGCGTAGAGCTGGCTGTGCGTCTAGTATTTTAGGAAATATCGAAATCCGGGCTTCTATTCCCGGTCCAAAGATTTCACCTAAGTTTCTGATTTTTGGCGTTTCTGTTGGGTTATGCATAAGTATCTGAAAATTAAAAAGGGTTGATGAGAAATTTTATAGCAGGGACCCTGAACCTAAAAAATTGAGAGTTAAGTCCTGTCATGTCAGAACTCATTGAAGAGATCATCTAAGTAACTTCGACTTGCACATGCAAGTCGAAGTTACTAGAAGCAGGTTACCAGTCGCTGTTGGTATACATATACCAGCAGCGACTGGGGTTGATCAATGAAGAACTTAGTTTTGTTAAAAGAAAACCCAGTTTTCCCTAAATGCTCTTTTAGCGACGAATATGAATGTGTGTCACTAAGGGGACAGGAAGATGCAGCAGTATCGCACCCTCACAGTTACCGAAGGGGTAAAATTTCGGACTACAAGTGTCAGCCCCTCAATACAACGGGCTGTCGATGCCACTGAATTGGTAATAACAATTGCAGTTTTACTGAAAGAACACCATCGTACCTTAAACCCGGCACTTTTCGTGGAGGCACAGTAGTACTCGGCTATGTTTGCGTCTAACACCAAGCTCAGTCCGTGCTGGGTACCAATCCCTGAAAATAAAACCCATAGTATAAAATTGGTGCATTTATGAAGTAGTAGGTGACTCATGAACACTTCAGGAGTTAATGTGGAAAGTAATTGTGCACTTTCGAGGTGTTCATATGTTTATTATAGGTAAGCAATTTCTCATAATATAGCCAAAGATTCTTTATGTTTGTTACAACGCGCTTTTTCAAGAACTGGCCACCTAAAGGATGTACCTAGCTTAATATTTTGACAGTCATTAACAGTGCGCTGTCGTCTAGCGAGTTAAGCTGGGCTTTATATCAGTTGGAAATGCAAATTTAAGGTTACCTTTTGGTCTCCAAGGAAAGCCGTTTGCTGGTGCGTCTGGTGGATATCCGTCCTCTGGTGTCCAATCCACCGCTGGCAACGGAAATGTCAGATTTAGATCATTTAACGAACGCCTGTAAAATTCAGAATTTTCTTAAATATCCAATTGCGTGAATTGATTAGGTAATTATTATAATTTTTCTTTATTTCAAATTCTTAAAGCAAATATTTGCAATACTAAACTTCGTGCGCGGTTCCGCCCGTTTGAATTATACACCTTCTTTAAGAATCACGCTATTGGTGCGAACCGTACAAAAATTCGCTCGGCAGTTTATGAATGGATCGCCTTCATACAGACAGACAGCACGAAAAGGGGACTTCATTTTATAATATTTATAGATATCTTAGCAATCTTACGGGTTTCGGAACAGTCTGTTTCTGTGCACGACGTTGAAGGTGCAGCACAGTCCTTCGTCGGTGAGCTGCGCGTTGAACAGGTCCTCGCAGTTCATGATGATGGAGTCCCACGTGCATCGCAACAACATCTCGTTGCATGGCTGTGTCACCTGAAAATACGATACGTTATAGTATGCCTAGTAAAAATAATATAAAATCACGCGCAATATTGCAAGTAAGTCTGGACGGCACGGTTGGCGTAGTGGTTTAAGCGGCCGCCTCGCCGCTTGGCACTGCGCCGAAGTGTTGTGGGTTGGATCCCCACACGAGACAACACTTTGTGTGATTCATAAATTGTTGTTTCAAGTCTGGGTGTGTTCATCGTATCCGTTAGTTGTAGGTTTGTAAAGTTTCCCGCGAAACAGGCTAAATCCTTAGTGCGGGAGCTGTATATAAAAAAAAGTGTCCTAATATCGAGGTCATACCTCAAACCCAGTGAAATAAGGAAGATCAACATCATCATCCTCATCATAGCAGCGTTAGCCTAGTGGAGAGACTGATGGACTGCTACGCAGAGCGTCTCGGGTTCGAATCCACGGCGCGCACCAATGATCTTTCGGAGTTACGGGAGTATTAAATTGTTAATTATCACTTGCTAAACGGTGAAGGAAAACATCGTGAGGAAACCTGCATATCTGAGAGTTCTCCATAATGTTCTCGAAAGACTCAGACATATCTTAGTCCATCTCACTCTTTACCCTTCTCATAGTGAGAAGAGGCCAGTGCCCAGCAGTGGGACAGTATATATACATGGACGATGATGATGAACATCATCATCCTAGCGTTATCCCGATTGCATCCAAGAATTTTGCTCTTTTTTATTTTACTTTAATGATGTACTTATAATTAATTTATCCGACTAAGTGAGAACAGTCTTTGAGAGAAATTTCTGCATTTATTGTTGTGGTAAGTTTTCACCATGGCATTTTATACTTTACTACACACACACAAGAACGAAGCCACAGTCTATTGGTAAATATGTAAAACATACTTTTTAAGCTTTAAATATTTGTGTTTTACAAACAAGTAAGCATTAATAGCAACTTGTGCCAACGTCTTTGCTAATAACACAGGACGCTTATATTTACACCTTGATGTCTTAATTCGTAAGAAATTATACATTTTCTTTAGTGACACTGTAATTTAACGAATGTAAATTGATCGCTTACAGTGCTTTTAAAGAAAAACGAAGGTAACGTATACCAATTATAAATAATTTTGTGAGTCGCCGCAATTAAAGGGTTCTTATACGAGTTTTGGTATTTTTTAACGTTTAGACAGTTTGTTACTACAGCAATAAAAGTGAACGATTGGACTTCATCTATTGCAATTTTATTCCTTTATCTCTCTTAAAGGCCTATTCAAACCTGAGCGATATTCGCTGCCGCTGTGGGTAGAGGTACATACCGCGCGGGTTTCGCTCAGGTATTTAGTATCAAGTATCGCGGCTAGAGCGACCTGAGCGATATTCGCTGCCGCTATGGGTAGAGGTACATACCGCGCGGGTTTCGCTCAGGTATTTGGTATCAAGTACCGCGGCTAGAGCGACCTAAATTTCTTACCTCTCTGAGCGAAACTCGACTACCGCGCGTTATTCTACCCACTAGGATAGCGAATACCGCTTAGGTCTGAACAGTAATACTACCGCATACCCACTGGGTTTTCTCTGCCGCAGACGGTAGCGAATACCGCTTAGGTCTGAACAGGCCTTAATATTCGCACGTCTTAGAAATGTATTAGACTATTATAAGAGGTCACCGTTGACGGCTGTACTCAGTGATGTTAGAAGTAAAAAGAAGTAGATATGTTATAGGGTCAGTTCACACCAAAACGCAACGCGACGCGACGATGCTTGAAGAGGACAGTGGTTTTGCGCTGCGCACCGGGACGCCGCGAGATGCATCGCGGCGTCGCGAGGTGCATAGTGAATTGCACGCCGGCCGTACCGGCAATGCACCGCTGCGGCGCGATACGTCGCGGTACGTTGCGAGGCATCTCGAGGCGCAGTGCTGCGTGGTGCAACGTATTCTGAATTCTCAAAATGAAATGTGTATGTTTTCGTGTTGTAAATAAAGTATATTTTGAGTTGCTCTATTAAAATGTGGGCGCATCGTCACGTCGCGTCGCGTTTTGGTGTGAACTGACCCATAGACGTACCAAAAGCAGGACGCTAAACATAAGCCAGTTACCAAGTCTGACATATGTGTGTGTGAAATCGCGAGCCAGCGCGCAGCGTCAAAGTGAAACTGACACATCTTGTCAACCGAAAATAAAATACATAATAGAGTTATCGATGTGTGCGTTAGTGTACCGTTTCTACGGATTGATTACTACGTAGGTAACGTATCTACGACTTTTCTAATATCGTTGGCTGTACTAGTGTAAACTGAATTACAGTCCGTCAGTGCCATCCACCCTATGTAAAAACAATTCAGAAAATAGTGGTATGTGTGCGTGTGGTGACGGATTAAGAATACGGAATGTCACCACCCCATATCATCCCATGGGTGTCGTAAGAGTCGACAGAGGGAGCATAAGTATTAAGCAGAGAACAACACTGTAAGAGAAGGAAAACTTGATACAAAACCTATACCAACCCGTTTGGCCAGCGTGGTATAGTAGGCCAATTCCTCCTTTCAAAGGAGAGACCTAGTCTAGCAGTGGACTGTTAAAGGCTAATGATGTGTGTGTGTTTGTGTGTGTGCATGTTGTGCGTGTGTGTGCGTGAGTGCGCGTGTGTGCGCGAGTGTGCTCGTGTGTGCGTGTGTATGTTGTGCGTGTGTGTGCGCGTGTGTGCGTGTGTGTGTGCGTGTGCGTGTTGTACGTGTGTGTGCGTGTGTGCGCGTGTGTGCACTTGAGTGCGCGTGTGTGCGTATGTGTGCGCGTGTGTGCGCTAGTGTGTGCGTGTATATGAGTGTGTGTGCGTGAGTGCGCGTGTGTGCACGTGAGTGCGCGTGTGTGAGCGAGTGTGCGCATGTATGAGTGTGCGTGTGTGTGTGTGTGTGTGTGTGTGTGTGCGTGTGTGTATGCGTGTGCGTGTGCGTTTTGTGCGTGTGTGTGAGTGTGTATGTGCGTGTACGTGTGCGTGTTGTGCGTGTGTGTGCGTGAGTGCGCGTGTGTGCGTGTGTGTGCGCGTGTGTGCGCGAGTGTGTGCGTGTGTGCGTGTATGTGCGTGTGTGTGCTTGAGTGCGCGTGTGTGCGCGAGTGTGCGTGTGTGTGCGTGTGCATGTGTGTGTGCGTGTGCGTGTGCGTGTGCGTGTGCGTGTGCGTGTGCGTGTGCGTGTGCTTGTGCGTATGCGTGTGCGTGTGCGTGTGCGTATGCGTGTGAGTGTGCGTGTGCGTGGGTGTGTGTGTGATCATCGAGAGGAAATCTGCATGTTTGACAGTTCCCATATTCTCACTGACCAGATAATAAACAAGGATGATGGTGATAACTAAAGTATGTTCAATACTAACATTGATAAGGAAGGATCTGGTGTGGTCCCAGTCAGCGCTGCCGGCGATATCATCCTCGAATATATCCGAGTCTTCTTTGGTGCTACACAGACTTTGCAGCAGCTTCTTGTCAATAGTGTTCCTGTAATGTACAAGCAGTTAAACATAAAAATATATAAAATATTACATTATAGAATATGAAATAATGATGACCCAGTGGCGTAGCTAGAGTGTAACCGACTGCCACGACGGAGGTGGCCGAGGTTCCTGCTTATTATAATGTAGGAGAATTTGAGTTAGTCTAATTGCTTTCTTACTACCACAGACAATATAATACCTACTACGAAAACTTCTGATATACAATTACTCTCCGTGTAGTGTCGGAATAAGAACACAAAGTATTACAACCCCATTTTATTCCATGGGCGACGTACGAGGCGATAAGGAAAATACACGAAACAAATATAGCATTTTCTTTTAAAAAGCCCTCATTATTGTCATGTCTATGATTTGTATGCGGCACTGGCTGGAGTACCCAGTGAAAACAATCTGAAGTTTTGTCCTGTTTGCGGGCGATCTACTTTTCTTTGTAATGTCACTTTGGGTGTGTATTGCTTGTGGTATTGCTCGTCGTGAAAGTTGTTATGTTTTGGAAGCTTGCAATTTGATCCTAATTTTTTTCAATTTTTTTTTTAATAGATACATTGTACTAGGTATACTTCTTAATTTACGCATATTTTGTGAAATTGGTCTTGGATTTTTTAATTTTTATTTGCATATTACAGAAACAAAAATATAATTTTCATTTTCATCCCAAAATCGTAGTTCTATTTTTTCGAAACTCCTCGGTCGTGCTTCTAACATACTTTCTTTTGATTGCGACCATGCTGTTTTTGGTGACTGTTTATTTGCCACTGTATGTTTTGCGACTTCGGCGGTCTCTCCGGTCCCGTGTCCATATCTCTTGCTGGAGAGCCCATATCAGTCTGCTCCGACTTCCGGTACCTCGGGTCACTTATACAAGAGGACGGAGAAATAGACCGCAATGTCACGCACCGGATCAACTCAGATTGGATGAAATGGCGACAGGTCACAGGAACAACTTGCGACCCACGAATGCCTCTTAAACTAAAGGGCAAAATCTACAAATCCGTTATAAGACCTGTCGCACTGTATGGATCGGAATGCTGGGCCGTTAAGAAGACGAATGAAAGAAGATTGCATGTAGCAGAGATGAGGATGTTGAGATGGATGTGTGGGGTGACAAGGATGGATAAAATTAGAAATGAGTATATTAGGGCAAGTTTGAAAGTTGCACCGGTGCAAGAAAAGCTGAAAGGAAATCGTCTATCGTGGTATGGGCATGCGATGAGGAGGGATGAAATGCATGTGACTAGAAAGGTGATGAATATGAGAGTTGAGGGATATAAGGCGAGAGGAAGACCAAAGAAAGGATGGATGGATTGCGTGAAGAATGACATAAATGAAAAGGGAGTGAATAATCAGATGACGGCTGACAGGAGAGAATGGAAGAGAAAGACATTCTGCGCCGACCCCAAGTAATATGGAAACAGCAGCCAAAAGAAGCAGTATATTTGCCACTATGAGCATTGCTCAGCCATGCCCATATGAGTGTGATCGACTTTATTTATTTATTTTAACTTTATGTACAATACATTTGTAGGTACAATGGCGGACTTAATGCTAAAAGCATTCGCTCCCATTCAACCATAGGATGTTACCATTTCTACTGGGGCTGGAAAGGACGTGTGTGAGACTCTTCCCCATAGGAGTCCCGAGCCTACTTAATAAAACCACCGCGGTGTCCTCAAAGTCCCATGATGTGGCTTGGTAACGCGAATCGCATTTAGCATTCTTGACCTGCGATGTAACTTTCAACAAAAATATAAGGAAAACGGTTGAGAGTTAAAAGGTGACCGAGGAAATAATTTCAATCCAGGAATTCTTTGACGTCATAACGGGCTAGGCTTACAATAGACTAATGGACAAAATATGCTACAAACAGGATATTAAGAAATATTTATACCTCGATCGTTGAAATATTTTTATATAATGGTGTATAATCCAAAACCACATTGACGTAAGTCATTATTACATACTGCACATACGCAAATGCTTTCGGCACCGTTGATGTTTTCCTTAATATTGGTTGCCAATCGTTAAAGGCGGGTAATCCCCGAATTTCTTCCAGTGCACTCAGCAGCCAGGTTCAAAAAGATTTTGAATTTTACCAGAAAGTCAGTGGGGTAGTTGGAAAATTTGGTGATAGTAATGGTAAAGGATTTCCCAAAATTCCCACTGGATCGGGCAGAAGCGAATAAATTAAAATAATAATTATGTCGGCTGCGGACATCTTCTATTGGGTGCATAGGGTTCCCACCAAGAACTTAGGGTCCCAAGCCAACCTCACCTGCAAGTGGTGCACCTGCCGATCAACGGACGAGGCTCTGGCAAACAAAATATCCCGATAAGCGGCAATAGGCTCGCCACCTATTACGTGGTATCAAAACACTGGCGAAAAGTGGGCGTTTAACATGCCTCTGCCTACCCCTTCGGGGAAACAGGCGTGAGTCTATGTATGTATGTATGTACATAAAAGCGTCTGACCGTTGCGTTGTCTCGATTCACCAATACTTCTTAATAAGAAGCACGTAAATTAACTTGCCGTTTGCAAGAGATCGGCAAAGTAACGCAACGCTTGTAGAGGTCAACACAAAGATGGGTAACTGTTAGGAAACTTACATCAGAGCGCCACAGTTAAAGAAAAGCGTCAGTGATGTTTCTGGTCTCAGGATAAAAATTATATTGTCCGTGTGGTGACGGATTAAGAATACGGATTGTCACCACCCCATATCATCCCATGGGTGTCGTAAAAGCCGACAGAGGGACCATACTATGCAGAGAACAGCACTGTAAGAGAAGGAAAACTTGATACAAACCCTATACCAACCCGTTTGGCCAGCGTGGTATAGTAGGCCAATTCCTCCTTTCAAAGGAGAGGCCTAGTCCAGCAGTGGACTGTTAGAGGCTGATGATGATGATAAAAATTATCCGACTCTAACACCATAGTTGGCCATATTTCAAATGAAAGGAAAAGGAGTATTAAGTCTCAGTAAAAATGCTCAACATCTGTTTTGCCCAACATCCCGTTAGGTATTACGATTGCTATTAACTATTTTTATCAAAGACACTTACCCAGATTGCATATACCGCTCAGCAACAGACTTCTTCGCCTGGTTGACGTTGCAGATAGTGAGAGCGGGAAAAGGCAGATTATTGAGTGGCATATTCTGAGGGTTGATGCTCACGATCATCGGAGACAGGCGCCATTTTGCGTACACGTTCAGTATAAAGAATCCCGCACATACTAGGGAACACGCGAATGCGGTTAGCCAGAAGAATCTGAAAGAAGGTACCATGAGCTTTGATAAACCTAGGGGAATATATTTGGTAGAATGTTTCAGAAGATAGGTACACGTTAAACTTCACAGAGCATGAGCAGAATTATTGTAACAGAATTATTTCGACTTTTGACGCAAGGGCATAATAGTTAATTCTAAGAAAATGTTTTCTAGAAGTCCTAAACACCGATTGGCAGTTATTTATAAATTTATATTTTATGGCAAATATTAATAGTTTTAAGATGCTCACCTGATCCTCTTATCGCTTTAGACTGTCTACGATTTGGCGATTTTAAACTGAAGTTTGTAATTTATTAAAATGAAATATTTATATTTTATTATTATTACTATAAAATAGCAATGCATTTATGCTATCTAGTATCTGTAAAATGCCTATAGTATGTCACCGTGTCGAGCACTGAATTAGCACAAGTAATGGAATAATAAATCAGACCAGTAAACGGTAGGGCCAGAGGCCAAAGCTTTTACGTGATGTAAAATTGTAACAGGCACCTGGTACATAACTTATATTTAAGGAGCGAAATCGACAGCAAATCTATAATACGATTTGGAACTAGAATTTGTGTGTATCATTTTAATATTACAATGTTCTGTTCCCTTTCTAAAGAGTAGTGAAGATAACAAAAGACTAGCATGCACAGGGAATCGGGTTCAAACCCACGGCTGCCTCAGAGGAGACGTTATGCCGTATAGTCCCAGAGCTGGCATCAATTTTAGGTAGGTATTTGAGGCAAGCTGCAAACTTGTCTCATGCCTCTCCTAATATAACCCAACGATAATTAACATTATAATACGCACATAACTTCGAAAAGACATTGGTGCGCGCCGTGGATTCGAACCCCTCTGCATAGCAGTCCGTTGGTATCTCCACTAGGCTATCGCTGCCTGTTATTTATTTTATTTTTTATTTTATTTATTTTGGGAAACAAACAGTGTCTAAAACTAATATAAAATCTTTAAGAGCAACTAATAACCATTTAAATGTTTTCACTTATGCATATTTAGAGATTGAGATTGCCCAACAAAAAGTTAAAACACTAATTAACTTGATAGTGGAACTGAGAAGAACAAAAACACATTGAAATTAAAATCCAAGAAAATACTAAACCAAACACAATTAGAGAACCGATTGAAACCATTGAGTTGACAATATTTTGTTAAAAGTGACCGGATTTGAATTAAATAGATCTAGTTCGGAGTAGGCAACCAGTGTGTTTAATAAGTTAGTTGATAGATTACAAAAAAATCGAAAGCTCTTTAGTTAGTGGTACCGTGTGGGACATGAAGAAGAATGGGTATCCTAACTGATCTGCTAGGGATTTTAAGTTGTAGCGATGAAAGTAAGTAGATAGGGTGAGTCTATTTTTGATTGAGCAATTTTGACTAAATAAGTGGGTTTATTCCCATCGGCCACCCCCAAATCCGCCACCCCTGTGGCGGTTGGCACAGATTGATTTTTACAGTACAGTTACGTAGCGTAAATTGAAGAAACCTGGTAAATTTTCGCTGTAAAGATTCCAGACTGCCTATGTAAACATCGTACTGTGGATTCCAGACTTGAGAGCACTATTCAAGGACACGACGTACATAAGAACAATAAGGAATTTTGACAACTTTTAGATTTAAGAACTGAGAACAAGATCTCAAAACAAAACCTAAGTTTTCATTAGCTTTCTTGGCGATATAATCAACGTGCTTCTCATAGATCAGTTTAGAGTCATGATATACGCCTAAATCGCGTATTTCATTAACTCGGTTAAGTACATGCCCCTTTAAGGTATAATTCAACTCTTTGTATTTTGGTTTACGGGTAAAGTTTATTGAGAAGCATTTAGACGTGTTTATTTCCAGATTATATAAGCGACAGTAATGCTCGAGTCTAGAAAGGTCTTGTTGCAGCATGAGCGAGTCGTCAATACTTTTAATTAGTTTAAACACCATCATGTCATCTGCATAGAGCAGAAATTGTGAGTGTATGAAACAGGAGTGAATGTCGTTGATGAACAAACTAAACAATAAAGGCCCAATCAATGAACCCTGAGGAACACCAGAAGGGATAATAATGATAATATTCCATTTAGTCATCGCGCCGTTGACTACTACCGCCTGGGATCTGTTCCTAATGTAAGAGGTGAACCATCAGAATAAGCTGCCGTGTATACCCGCGCGTAACAACTTTTGGAAAAGGATTTCATGGTCGATTCTATCAAAAGCCTTGCTGTAATCGGTGAATATGGCGTCTACCTGTGACCTGTCCCCCCGCAACCATTTTAGACGTAACAAAATCAGTAAATATTAAAAGGCTGCTTGTCGTAGATTTGTTCCTTACAAATCCGTGTTGTTCAGGAATTATCGTGCTCGAGAGTGTATTGTAGACCTGATTATGAACAATCCGTTCCAGTAATTTTGCGAAGATACAAAGCTTCGAAATAGGCCTGTAATTGGATACGTCTATTCCACTTTAATCATTAGCAATATTACCATTATTTCAATCAATAGCGGAAATGTGTGCTTATTATGTAAATATGAATTTTGTAATAGTTAAAACCGCGATATCTCACAAACGAGAAAGTAAGAAAGGCGGACGAGAAAAAGTGTCTAGACCTTTTTTGTTATTTTAAATAAAATTACATGTTATTTTAAACATTATTTTTAAATAAAAAAGAAACCGACTTCAAAAAATACTAAGGAACTAAAAAACAAAAAATAATTGGTTTTGGAGCAAAAATTTTTGGAGTTGGTGCCAAGCCAAGTATTTCTGATCTGACTATAAAACCACTACACATTTTTGTATAACTTTCATTGTTGATAGAATAGGTACTTTGTAATTTAGTAACTTTTTGCGTAAGGGCTTGGTACCGACTCCAAAAATATTTCCTCCAAAACCAATTATTTTTTGTTTTTTAGTTCCTTAGTATTTTTTGAAGTCGGTTTCTTTTTTATTTAAAAATAATGTTTCTTTTTTGCTTTTTAGTGGTATACTAATAAAAATAGTAATAGGTGGTAAGTAGGTACATAGTATAGTGTAGGTAGTACATGATGGGGAGGCCTGCCTTACGTGCCTCAATTATGAAATGTAGACCTGTACCTTTCTGGCAATTTCAAGTATTTTTTGATTCAACTAACTAGCCTAAACACGTTCGTTTCAGTTCCATCATCAGATCCCGGAAATCATCCAGTATCAAAGTGTTTGCCATGGCAAAACAAACGAGCCCAAATACGATGAGATTGCGTTATTGTATTACAAATATCCCATGGCCACCTTCCTGCTCCATCATCAGACCCTAGAAAACATCCAGTACCAAAGGCCATGTAATGACGAATCAAACGACCCCAAACTCGATGAGATTGGGTTATTGTATCACAAAGATTTCCATGGTCTGATGATAGAGTTGGAAGGTAACCTTCCAACTCTATCATCAGACCATGGAAATCATCCAGCATCAAAGTCTATGTAAAGACAACTCAAACGAGCCCAAACTCGAAGGCATTGGGTTGTTATAGTCAAATCGCTTCAAGTATGCTTATACAATTTGAAGAGTTCCTTTGATTTTTTCAGGATTCCATGATCAGATCCTGACCTGATGTTTATGGGACCAACTAGGAAGTATACTCTTTCAATCAAAACGAGAATTTTTGAAATCGGTCCAGGCGTCTTAGAGAAATCGGGGAATATACATTAAAAAAAAAGATTCCGACGAATTGAGAACCTCCTCCTTTTTTTGAAGTCGGTTAAAAATAGTATGATCTACAACTTTCTCTGAGCTATTTTTTACGATAAAATTCCCCGTTTTCGAGAAAAATTAAAGAAACCTAAATGTTGTAAGTCTTCTTCTTTCTCTTAGCGTTATCCCAGTTTCAGTCTGGGGTCCGCTTTCTAGTCTAACCGGATTGAGAAATGTTGAAAAAGTTGTAAGTCTGATCTAGGATAAAAAAATGCAGAAGTAGGATCATATATAGGATGGGGATTTTTGTCATTTTATTTATAATGACGTATTCAACGTCTCTGCCAATTTTCAGCTCTACGCGAATTATGTCTAAGTCAAATGTTTGACTGGACTACTGGCCACACGCAGGATAAAGATTCCGCTTGCCGCTGCAGTGTCGTGCGTGTCACCAGGGACTCTCTCTGTATCAATTTTAATTTGCGATTGTAGGCGTACTATGACCATGCGTGCGAGCCGCGTTATAGCAAAAGCAACACTGAAGGCAGAGAAACGCCGTCCTCATGCGGATAGCACGCACGCAGGCTGTGCGTCCGCAATCAATCCGCGTTCCGCGCGCTTGATGCCCGCATGATAGGATAAACATGTATGAAATGATAGGATGCGGGCAGCCTGCATGCGGATGAGATCCGCGTGCAGACGATGATACGCATGGCAGGAAAAAGGCCGAGCGACTTGCCACACAACAAAAGAATAACTACTTATGTTGTAACCAGTGTTCCCAGTATTTTATTGTGATACTGAACTTAATCGCAGAACATTGCTAATTAATACTTCGGGCCCGTAACGACTGCCATAGATCTGTATGATAGCCGGAACCGACAGCAGTACCTAGTGTTCTCCAAAGCATCGAGCAAGTAATAATTAACTATTTAGTACGCACATGACTTCATCGTCATTCAAATAGCTTCACGTGGTTTCGAAAACGAGAACCTCAGACAGACAGGCTATTATAACTAATTTTGGTTGTACCGATGTGTTGTTTTGATGCAGGTGGTCTTACAGGTGTCGGACACAACGGGAGTCAATAAGCAAAGCCGATTCAGGCCGCCAAGCGGTTTCCAATCGCGCCGCCCCTTTCAAAGTAAAATCTGTACTATCAAATACGTAATCATATTTCATAGTGACCAAGATACAGGGCATATCGCCAGAAGAACCAATGGCCGTTGGAGCAGAAGCCCTTGCAAGGTGGACCAACAACCTTTTTGGGTTCGTGGGCAGCAGATGGATACGGGTGGCTCAGGATTGGTCTATGTGGAGAGCCTATGTCCTGCAGTGGACGTCTTTCAGCTGACATGATGATGATGATTTTTTAGTAATAGTTAATTGTTATTATTCTCCCTACAGGGCTGTCGATGGTCTTCATTGGTGGAACATATCAACATATTACCTGCACATTAGTAATGATCTTGTAGATGCTTACCTCTCAAACCAAGTTAACTTTCGTTCGCCAATGTAGCGCAGTCCATGTAGTGTAGATGTGAGAAGATAAGTTCTCAGATCATTCATAAAAACATTAGACTCCTCACCGGCAGCGGCTGATCTTTTAGAAACCGTAGGTCTTTCCTATATTGGAGAATTGTTATCGATTAATGCGAACTGTGCTATTTAAAATAACAACACGCTAGATGGATTTTAAAGCATTCGCCTTAATTAGAATATATTTTAGTGATGATTGCACCATAATCCTAAAGCCAACAAAATTGTGATCGTTTGTAAACTAATGTAATTATCAGCCTCTTAAGGCTAAAATATGTAGGTATAGTAACGACTGATAAAAAAGAATCCGTAATATCTTTTAAATTAATGAGTTAGATGCAAAAACAATGTGAACTAGAAACGTCAGAGCAAATATTAAATACCTAAGTAAGCTGTAAGTGGAGTATATTTGAGCTGCAGATTATTTATCATTCCTTGATTTGTAGGCCATATTTACAGTTCAGCATTTGTGGTTTCATCGGACGAGAAGACTTGATAATGCTAATATAAATAATTTAAAACATTATTATCTGAACAAGTACTGACCTCGCTCTTACTCCTGGTTATCGGTATCTTTGTGTCCCAGACGTACCACGGCGGCGGTTCTTGGTTACCTTGAGTCCAATAATTTTGCTGTCATAAGAATGCACCGTTAGAATATGCCATTAAGTAACTTCCTCTTTCAGCGATATTATCACGTTCACAATTGAAAATATGTAATGAAATGAATAGAATGCAACATTTAAATTGCTTACCTTTCTAAATATGTCCTTAGGTGATTTTCGAGGGCGTATACCGAATTCTTTATTGTATACCAACATTATCAGATATAGATTTTGAACAATGTGTGGTGGCGTGAGTCAACGAATCACGAATGTGAGTTTGCTTATGCTGGCCACGTGGAAAGTAATAAATGTTCTGGTGGACATCCAATTGGTACTCGTAACCTAATTGGTCAAAGCTAATGTTTGCAGACTAATCGTTTGATTGCGTACTATCTATCGTTTGATAGATCGACCTTGCACCGCCTCCATAGTTAGCTTTCGATGGCAAAATTATACATTTCACAGTAACTGTCGTCCTACCTTATCCACGCAATTACGTGGTTCAGCCGAATCGTAAATTAGGCAGTGAACCTTTAATTTTGTACCTTGTAATTTGGTGGTATTACTTCAATAGCACAAATTGGATTCGGTGATCTCATATTGGTATATCAAAATGTGCTTTGTTTTACGGGTGACAAAGGTGTTGTACCAACTAAATTCATTTTAATTTCGCTTTATATTTTTCTAATAAAGACGAAATCGAAGAAAGCTTTACCTTATTTATGAATTCAGTCCACATTTCGTCGTCAATTCAGTTGTCACATTTATTTGTCCTTCGAACACTTATTAATATTTCAGTTATATATATATATTGTCTTTCATGAATTTTTCAGCTTTTTAAGATTAATTCAAAGAGATATTCAACAGATTCAGGTACATAATCTCTGATTGCTTTGTCATCGTTGTTTGTGTTGTTATATTGTAAATGATGAAAGTTTCGAGAAATTATAGCACCTACACCAGTTCACGTGCTTGGTTGACCGCTAGCTGTTTGTTTTTACATCGCTAATTAAAGTTGCGTTTTTATAATTTAAACACAGAGAATTACTTCAGCATTGCGCTATCTATTTAGAGATCTATGCGGTTTCGTCATGGTGTATCACGTTAACGATAATTGAACACCCTAGTTAGTTTCTAACTTTACATTCACTACCATAATAACCATAGTACTGTCATTTTTGTCGATCATAAGTTTGCAGTCACAAAACCTTGTATCCTACAATATAGATTATTGTTCGATCTTAGCAGTAGGTATCAACTTAAGTTGGCGATGGTGTCAAATCAGATGAACAGATTAGATTTTGTGTCGTAATTGTAAGTTTCATGTTTGAGACGTTTGATAAAGCTGTTGAGTATATGTAAGTCTTGCAATTTGGTATTGAGGTAAATAATGTATTGCGCTCTTATTGGCTTCAATTATGAATTCATGAATTAATTTGGGTTAAATAATAGTTGATTACTCTTCAAATGACTTGTACTTAGTTGAAGAAGAATAATTGGAAGCTTTTGCTGTCAGTGTATGATTACTTGCTTTATCTAGATGTCAACCTTTGTATGAACTGGAATTGCAAATAGTGATTCTTTGTTTCGTTACTTTCGAATTATATTGACATTATGTTTGATGTACTGATTTGGTTGTTTATTGTGTTCTGTTGTTTGATGAAGATAGCCATCATGGCGGCTGACGTGAGCACAACGTGGTGTCGCACTATTAGCGATTCTTCATAATCGACTGTGAATATTATTTATTAGATCGGTATGCTACCCGCTAGCCTTGCGCGCTAACGTTACGTACAGGAGGTAGGTACGCTGTTATTATTTAAACTACACAATATTTTCCGTTCTATATAATTCGTTAATAACGCATACATACAATTATTTATTATGTACAAAAAGTTCGTTCAATAGAAATTTCTTATAAAAGTAACAAAAAAGCCACAAGACAGGATAGGCTAGACGCACTTGCACTTAGAAAAATTCCTAACAAGAAGAGGAGATCGAAGAAAGAAGACTAGTCGACGAGCAACTGGGGCGCAGCCCCGTTGAGCGCGACTGCAACCCAGCTGGACGTCCAAGTAGGTATGGAGAGGAGGAGGTAGAAGGGGAGGAGTCAAGATGTTCACCAGCGCTGCTGAGGAGCGTGCGCGGGGGCCGCGTGCGCGACCTGCGCGTGAGCTGCTAAGTGGGCGGCGCGGGCGGCGGCGACCTCAGGGGTGTCCAGGATGCCGGAGCCGTCATTGGCTAGCCTGATGTTGGCGGGCTGGTGCTGCTGGCCACCGGATTGCCAGGAAGGAGCGCCGTTCCACTGGTTGTGGGCGGGAGCGGCGTTCCACTGGTTTTGCGCGGGCGCGTTCCACTGGTTTTGCGCGGGAGCGGCGTTCCACTGGTTGTGAGCGGGGGCACCGCTCCACTGCTGGGGAGCGGGCGCGGACTTGACGGCGTTGAGGGCGGCGAGGTGAGCGGCACGGGCTTGCGCTACTTCGGGGGTCTCGGCGACAGGGGCGGGGGCACCGGCATTCCAGGCGGGAGCAGGGGCAGCGTTCCACTGGTTGTGAGCGGGAGCAGCGTTCCATTGGTTTTGCGCGGGGGCAGCGTTCCATTGGTTTTGCGCGGGGGCAGCGTTCCACTTGTTCTGTCCACCGTTCTGCCAGTACTCTTCGTTGTCCCACTGAGGGTTGTATGAGCCATCGTCATTGGGGTTGGGGTTGTTCTGGGCGGCCTGGTTGAGCGCAGCCAGGTGAGCGGCGCGCGCCTGGGCTACCTCGGGTGTGTCGAGGATGTTGCGTCCGTCCTGCGACAGAGCGATGTTGGCGGGGGGACCGGCCCATCCCTGCGACGCGGAAGCGCCACACGCCAAAGCCAAACAAGCAACAATGATCTGTGGACAAGCACAAGAAATGTGGTCAGTAAACAAGTAATATTGTGTACTGTAGGCACAATTTGTAAAGTCGGAGTAGTTTGGTACGGATCGTTATCGGTTATTGTACGCAACTCTATCTGATCTGGAGTTATTGCGGCGTGTACTAGCCCACTATATCCTTTATTAACGCGATAATATTCAGAGTTATTGGCGTCGTAGACCGAATCTAATTGCGCGGCGTAGTGCTTGTTCCTGCCCTCTCATTATCCGTCGGACAAGTTGATACAATATTTATATAATTCCAGTTGTCGATGATAAGTCGCCCTCGTTCTGGTCAGGTGTCGCAGCTACGCAACTTGATTTTATGACCGGTACAATCACAAGTACAACATGCAAAGCATTGACCGACATTCTGTTCTGACAGAGATTGTCTTAGATTTACTATCATTCGTCTTAGTTATGCCTGTCCGTTGTTAGATTTCAAATGCACTTTGAAGATTGATGATGAAGTTTATATGCCAATATTGATTTGATGCTGCATCTATATTAGGCAAAGATTATGGCTGCAAAAGCAGTACTGTACTTTAATAAACGTTTGTGACAATAATTCAAATAAACTAGGTATATGTGTTATCAACTAACTGTAAATAATTGAAATACTCATGCATTATAATGTACATAAAACTATTTGTCCAAGATGTTATAGAAACATTCTTTGTTTAGATCTCAATCAAAGATATAGATTGAATCGAGATCTTATCTGGTATCGACAGATTCTTGGTATCTTGTATACAAACAATGGGTTAATAATTTCAATATAACATGGGCAGAGTCGTGCGAAGGCTTGGCAGTCGGTGGGCGGACCCTAGACCAAAGGCGCAGTTCTGTTACCTGCTTACTATGTATACTGCGTTTCAGCTAAGGTATTGATAGTGAATTTTGAAATGTTGTCGTGTCTTAGGCAACGCACAGAAAGATAAGAGAAATACAACCTGTAGGTATACTAAGTTTGTAATAAACTCTTAATTTATTAACAATACCTATACTTAATAACAAAACAAAGAATATAGGCAATCTGAATTTTTTGATGGATATAATTGTATGAATCTTCAACTGTGTCGTTTTAAATAGCAACAGCAAAACATATTGGAAGCAGAAACTACAATTAAAATCTCAGAAATAGCGCTTCTCATTCTTTATCTTTGACAGTTTCTTTTGCTCAATATTGTTGAATCACTGTTTTACATTAACACCTACCGTGTACCCGTCACATTAACATAACTTTTATTTCCTTAAAACCATACCAAGTTTTTATTTATATTCTCAAAGGTCATATAATGGCAATGTATTGGAGCAAGTTTAATGTGGAGTGACAACACTGCCCAAGAATGTCATTATGTACGTTCTAGTTAAATGTATTGACACCGATTATGGAGGCCTTAATGTTGATACAGAAATTGACCGAATATGGAAAGAATACATTTACACTGAATAATCAATGAAGGTAAACTTTAGTAGCGTTTAATTGTAATCGTCAATCTTTAAAGAACAACTACGGCAGAATTGCTGTGGAACTTGTTATAACAAGCCTTCTTCTCGTTGCGATGCAATTTTGTGAGAGTTAAAGCACAGAATAAACAGGTACTTAGTTAAAGTAAAGGCATTGACCATAACCAGATTTGGCAGAATTTTTTCCTATTTCGTACATAATAGGTACATTATTTTTATGTCAAGTAAATCGATTTCATAAAGGTTACCAGAGTAATTTTATATTGCAAGCTGGTCTTACTAAGCTGAAATGAATTGTAATATGTGTGGGTTGCTGTTGGTCATTGCTGATATTGAGTAGGAATCTTGCAGCTGTCAAGTCCGAGTTCCTGTTAACAGCCCTGTAGCTGAGATATTCGAACTCATTCGTGATTTTAAAACTATTATCACTATTGCTCTACCTTATTGCAATAAAATTGATAAATGATTTTACGTTATTTCTTAATAGGTTTAATAACTAATCGCCGTGTTTGTTCCTATTTGATTTTATTTGCATGATCATATCTAATGCGCTGTTAAAGTTTATTACCACATTACAAACATTCAATGGAGCTTTTATATTATTGAAGTTGTAAATGACAATAATATAATTTTATGTTCTGTGCAAAGTGTATGCAACATTTACAAACAAATACGATACGATAAACACATTCGTATGTTTATTTAAAAACCACTCATTTGAAATTGATTCGTTTAAAAAACTGTTTCCGCAAAATTGCGCGCATAAAACACTGAAGAATAAACTCTACGACTACACTATGCCACGGTACCTATGTTTCTTTTTCCTATAGTTGACAGTAAGTAGGTTCTACATTATTGTTATTAAACTACAGTCTGTTATTTAAACATTCTAGTGCAACAGTTCTGTGCTTAATATTGTTGGTGATAAATATTCTAAAATACAATCTATTTCAAGTGCCTGCCAGTCAGAGTTGTAGAACACGGGCCCTAATTCAATTTGTTAAGCGATTGTTGTGGTTGGCTACAAGCTTATCATTATAATGAAAATAACACTGTTCTATCTATTAGGCGTCGTTCTATAGAGCTAGTACACGGTTTCTGTAAACATGTTGTCAAGTGCAATGAAATTGCTGATATTATTGTCCGGATTGTACCTTTTTAATGCTTTGATGAAGTTTTCTGTTTTCTTACCCATTGTACCAATATTATCAAGTAATTGTGAAAATAATGAACATAAGTAAATTATTCTGAAAAGAGAAGCTTCTTGAAACTGTCAAGTTAGACCACGTGATTGCGTTAATCTTACATCTGAACCGTTTTCACTCAATATTCATGAAAAATATCTGAATAAATAAAGTCAAAGAGAGGAGATGAGAGATAAAGAAAGCTGTATAAATTGACATTGATACGATGCGATAATATACAAATGCACTATAATAGATATGACGTGAACGTGCATTACGCGTATGAAATCACTTATTTTTCCAAATTATCTCAGACGGGTGCATTTAAATAAGATGAGGTTATGTCTGCGTAAGTTCACGCACGTAACTCGTAAGTTGGTCACGGCCTGCGGTCACGTCGTGACCATAACTGCATGTGACCGAGTTGGGTCGCCGACACCAGGCGCACTGCAATATGATATGGATCGCTTACGCAATCGCTGTTCTCAGTATTTTGACAAAGCTTTTAGAATATGAATTAATTAAGTGCTTTGGATATTACATTTCAGCAGTTTATAAGCGATATTACATTGAGAAATACTCTGTTGGATATAACCTACCCTAAGTTTCTACTCATTTATTTATATCAGATCATCTCAACAGTGCTGATGGATGGATGGTATCTATGAAGCCTGAAGTCTATGAAAAGTTTCCGAAAACCATAATTTCAGGTAGACCAAAAAACCCTACTCAATTTAATAATTACGGTCTTTGTCATCGTTATTATGATTTCTTTCTTGATTTTCAGGATGTACGCTTTCGTTTATAGGACAGTATATCTCTTCTTCAACGCACAGATCAATCCTTTCTTCGCAACTTCACGAATATGTTTTGACACGTGTCTTGATGTTGTCGATCGAAACAGCTTACGTCGCTTTACTCAGCAATGTGGAAAGTCACGACAAAACTTCAACCGCGTTGCAATCAGAGATGTATTTTAAGTACAAATCAGATAAACGTTTGCAATGAAGAGAAACTGCCCTGCCCTTGAATAAGTGGAGTATAATGAAAGCCACTTATCTGATAGATTCTGTAACAGCATATTTTTGCGTAGCGACCGATTAGGAAGTAATTGCGCAAAGAAAAATGGATATTGTTCCGTGTTAACGGCTTGCTGTAACTATCTCGTGTTAGCTGAACGTTTATAAATAAACTAGCGATTCAAATTACAGCATCGACTTTCTTATTTCTGTTGCAAAAATAAACGAATTTATAGCATTTCCCTTTTAGCATTACAATCTCAAACGAGAGGAATATTTTTTCTAGTAGGTACAGTAGACAAGACTACTCAAAAGTAATTATAACACTTTGGTTAACTAGCAGTAACCTAGGGTAACAGTTGCATTGCAAGAATAGGGTAACAATTTAGAAAAAGTTTCTACATTGATTAATATTTTCGAAAACTTGCCTCTGACTTGTGCGAATGTGATTGCGTGTGTCACGTCCACACACCTACGCTTTCGCTATTAATCGACAAATAAAAGTCGGTAAGTAGTGGTGAGTGAATGGCGTCAAGGCCCGAAGGCCAGCCGAAGGTCACGGAGCAGGAAGCAAAACCTTCCGGACCTGCCCCAGCCGTCACATTCAGACTGGTTACCCTCGCTTGTCATGTGACTTTTGCATTTTTTTCACTACATATTTATGATTTGCCCTTTATTACGTGACATTTTTGTGCATGTAACTCGATCGTTATGTGCATGACTTGTTGTAGTTTTGACGATGGCGTGATGGGTTTTACATGATCGTGCTGATCGGTGTGAGTTCTTGGATGAATAACAATAAAATATAGATGTATTTTATTATATTTCCTTAATTATATTAGTTGTTCTAGTCATATTTAAGATGCTAAACAAGTCAGTCACTTTATTCTGTAAATATATTTTTAGGCAATAATACAACAATAGAATACATCCCTACATAATGACACGAAAAGCACGTAAAAAATGAATAGAAATTCTGCTCAAGAAATATGCCAGCGTAATCTTATCTGAATGTGCTAATTTTATTATTAACATATAAAAACGTAATCTTTATTGAGATTTTAATTTACACTAATAAGTGCGAGTTGATTAGTGGCGCTTTAAATCATACGTTTATTAGTACTGGTGTCAATTATATACAGTAGCGCATTAATTAACAAGTTTACGTGTGAACATTAGATTAATAAATATATTTTAAAACGACATTGACTAATATGTCCATAACAAGTCTAGATAATTGCAAAACAAGTCTTAAAACAATGTTGGAGCAAAAACTGTATCGCGCAACTTTTACGTATAAAAACTATAAAGCTATTTCCTACTGTGGAACTAAATTATGAATACTGATTAAAACGAGCGTATGACTAGGCAACGAGGTTGTTGTGAGCAAATGAACAGTAGAAAAGTGGTTTCCTTTAAGAATATGGCTGATGCAACATACTTGTCCATTGTGAATATATGGTATGTATTGTAGCAAATTGTATGCTTGAATGTAGGCAGTACATTATGGGACGCTTCCATAGTTCCAACTGAGCATAAAGTTTGACGGAGACTAAAACAGATTGAAGTATCGAGATAAAATGGTGAAAAAAACGCCTCGCAAATAACAATATCGAGGAAACATGTCTTAAGAGCAATTGCGGGTCATTTTCAGTCAATTATTGGTGGATACACTTCCTCAATTACATGCGTCGCAGGCGCCGGCTTGCAATGGGCGGCATATAATATAATTAGGGTATCGTTCTGTCGCGGGGCGTTGCGTGGGCATGCCCTTCTAAATCGGTCCGCGATGGAATGCAGACAAAAAGCAGTGGTGAGCGGCGAGGTTAACACTAGCGTCGCGCACCGGCCGCACCTATCGGTAATTAAAACTATATCACTTTGATGTGCTTGTCTATGATTGACGCGGAGCACGGGTGGTATGACAGTTATGGGTTGCGTGGGATCGTGGGCGGTCTATGGGGTATTTAGGTTGGATTATAAGCGCAACTGCAGCGAACCTACGATGGGTTCCGAAGAGTTTGAAATTAACCAAGGCTTGTTGTATACTGATACAGAGTTGATGTAAGTTTTGAGAAGGGTTTGAATGAAACAAAGACCTGCTGACCAGAAGCAAAGAGGGTAGAGTGTTGACGAAGCAGAAGGAGGTTGTTACAGGTGGAAGTGCACATATAATGTCATTTTTGCTTGTAGTGTTTTAAACCAGACCAAAACAAAAAATCTTAGAAATATTTACGACAGCATTATCTTTATGTCTCGGAATTGCTCAGGTACCAAACAACTGCGCCGTCTAGGTTGCAGATAAGCTACAATAAATATGCAGTCAAACAATAAAGCGTTGTGAAATATCATAACGAGTAGTGTAGGTGCCACAGACGGTGCGTAAAGCGAGCCAATGAGAATAAAAACTGCCACAAAGGTTTGACAAGGTGAGGAGGTGGACAGCCTCGTTGGCATTGCGAATGTAAGTGGAGCACGAAATGCGACTGACCCTTGATGCGTTTTGTGTGGGCGCTATCTACGAAGAAGTCTGACATACGGCTTTACTTAGCCTTTTTGGTGCAACGATGCAGGCAGGCAAGAAATGAAAGCCGTATAGAATGTGTACCACATTTCTTTTTTTTTTCGCCATTATGCTAGATTATTGCAGCACGTAAAATGATTCGAACGCATTGGTCCTTAAAAGGTTATTTTACTGTCTTGCTCTAATATTTTTTGTAGCTAATCTACATGGTTTTGAATAAGAATAAAATTAGACATTCCTGCTATGTTAGCGACAAAGGTATGTCATAGACAATTTCTAATACTCATTTTGGTTTTATCTAAGGTAGACAGCACTTAAAGTATGTCTTGCAACAAAGAGCACTCAGCAAAAACTAATTCAACTAAAATACCTAAGCTTCATGTAATGATTTATTTGAAAAGAAAAAATGTATTATTAAACTATTATAATAGAGTAAAAACGGTAGCTAATTTAACAATGCCGGGGGCTTTACATTTAGAAATAATCGTGGCTTTTCGTAATTGATCACATTACAAGCCTGTCATCGAGTGTCGCCGGCCTGTTTTTTGTTGTTGTCTAGTCATTTGTCATGCAGTGACACTTTTGTACAAGTCTATATTAAGTTTTCAGGGACAAGGATGTTAAAGGTACTAAGTGTGGAATGCCACGTTGTTAGAAAAGTATGCTGAGGCGAATAAAATTAGCCTCATGCAAGTTTTGCGCTCTTTAGCTTTCATAATTGAGAATGCTTGTTTCTTTTACGTTTTAAGAGATACTAATATCTAAAAACGTTAAATAAAACAAACAAAATAAATAAACTAACAAAAATTATCAGGATGTCGCATTGGAGAACAAAATTAACTATTAATTACTCTACGTAATTTGATAGACAAGAATGGAATGTGTTAATAGTCTTAAGTAATATAATGTGCGTAGGTAATTCAAAGTAGCTCAAGATTTACGCTTAGGACTATCTAGGCTAAGGACTAGTATAAATATGTATTAGTATAATAGATCTGTATCTACAATTGGTCAACTGAATGACATTGACACGGCCAGGGAACGCTTAGCCATTTGTGCTCTGATTCACTGACGACGCTGTAGGAACCTTAACCGCATTGCTGTTGCAAAAATACAAGTGCACACTACCGAAATACTAGTGTACGAATTTTACTTATTTATGACACGTGATTAAGTTTGCGTAAATCGCCTGTGAGTAGCGCACTTTACGCGTTTGGGTAATAGGGTCAATGTTGCACCGAGTTCCGGATTCGAAATTTTAAAAAGAACTATTTGAAATACCATGAAGATAAATGTTAGAGACGTATGTTTTATGGGACAAACAAAAGATGGCGATAAGGCGCAAAACAAAGAGGAAAGTCGCATGAAGCTTATAAGCTGTTTTGTTTTGAATTAAGCGATGAAGTTGCGTGGAGGAAATGGTTTTTCGTGTGCAACAGATGCCAATAAACATTATTTTTATGTCGTTACGGAAGATAAGGAACTAAATTGACGGTTAAATCTGATCGATGCTGTTTTGAATTGAAAGTTTCCATATCTATGAAAAAAAAAAATCTAGTAAGTATAAAATATTTCAAACCATTTCTCGCTTTTCAACTATTTAATTGTTATAGCATTGAACGCAATTAAGATCAAATTATGATATGCGGCATGTATGAATCAGAGCGAAAATATATAAAAAATTGACACTGACCTGCGGCGGCGTGCGTGCGCGCGCATTATTTTCGACACGGGCCTACTTGTGCATGACATGCTAGTTAACTTAATTTTAGCTATTTGACGCATTATTACTAGACGATTTTTCAAATTAACGACTCTATGCTCCAGTGGCGTTGTAAATATTTGTTATAATGCCGTCTTTGTGGCTAGAGCTACTTGTTTAAGTAATTGGAGTTGTGAATTGCAGCATTTTTATTGCATAGCATAGCATCGTAGCAGTTGTCAAAGTTATGCGAACTAGTTGTTTGTTATAGAGGTCAGGTATCCTGTCGGCCGACCGCTCGGATATTGGGCAAATCGCGATCGCTACGTGAAAACAAAGTTCGCCAACTAGTCCTGATATCAGATGCAACAATAAATTAACTTATCGTAAGCCAGTTAATCAATCGAACCGAACCGAACAATTTGCATAAATGATGTATCGACAATTGAATAGCTCCGGAACATTTGGACGATGTTATCGCACACCGAAACGTTCACAATGAACTTGTCACTGTCACCTCACAAACATAATGATTGATTGTTAATAGAAATGATGTCGAAGAAAAGAGTACTCACCATGGGGTTCATTTTTGTTTTGTAGTTAGCACAGAAGTGAAAAGGAAAGAGTAAGAAAAAGATATGTATTTTTGAAATTATTATCGATTAATAGCGCTGCTGGAAGACTAGTATCTTCCAGGAATCGCTATGTTGAAGTGCAACTTGCGTCTGTGCGAAATGAGGGCGGGAGCGGGCTTTTATAGTTCGACGCATGCGCAGAGGGGGTGGTGCGAGTGCCGCGCTCCGGCCGAGCCGCGCCGCGCGTGAAAGTATTGGGACATTGATAATAGGCGAATATCATACACATTTCAATGGCAATCGCCGGTGAATTCGGCTGCTTATGATTTTGTGAGTGATCTTGTACTTGAGCCATCGTATCAGTCGTTTCGTAGACTCATTAGTGTACACGCCAAGTGATTTGTTTCAGTTTGATTTGTCTTTAGAACTTTTTCTGTGGTGTTTAATACTTACATTCGTAAAGGGCTGATATCGGATTTACTTCGTGTTTAAGAAAATTGTGTTTAAATTTTAAATCACATCGTTTTCTTGGCGTTTTCTAGTCTTGATGTAGTCTAATTACAGTTTTTGTAACGTTTAGAACTTTGAATAGTTGTAGACCTGTTTTGTTATGTTTTTGTTGAACTCGTAATATTTTGTAAGTGATGGTTTTGATCTCAAAACTCGATTGTTGTCAAGAATCAATTGAATTGTCGTTTATTTGTAAACGAATCCTTCAGTTCAGTAATCGCCATAATAATTATTAGTTTAGCTGTTGACGAGTGTTTATTGAAATGTAATCTGAGCATTTCAGACAGCGTTGGATAAATTCTACCGTCTTTACAATGATACATGTTTACCTTTCGGCCCTTTAAATTAGTTATCATATTCATTTAGCTGATGTTGTTATTGTAACTATGTACATGACGCAACCAGGCCTGAAGTTACATATAAGTTTGACCTCTCAGTTGGGCAGTCAAAAAGTAATATTATGGACTTTTATAAAGAACTGCTCTCGTTGGTCTCGTGGTGAAATTGAACGGTTAGCTTGCGACGCAATCTCTAGATGTTCGATTACTGGGTCGATAAAACTTAGTATTTTTTTATGTTTACTTTTTGGAAAAACGTTTGCATATGTAACTTATGGGCAGCATTTACGTATAGTTTAATACTATTCATCAACCACCTGTGAAAAGCTTAAAATTTTGTCAAATTTGGTAAGACTAGAAAGCGGTCTTAGGTTGCCAAGGTGAAAGTCATAGAAAAACACTGATAACGCTAGGACGATGATAATGATTATCTGTTTCTTTTAACCCTTAATTGCATGATTTAATATTTTCTTGTAGAAAAAATCATATGGATGTGAATATAGGCCTAAAAGTATGATGGGAATTTCCATCACGATGCAATTAAGGGTTAACAGAACTATTCCTGCGTAACGAATAATTAATCCTTGTTTAAGAAATCTGTCGTTACGTGGGCTCCGAATTTTACATCTGAGACAGAAGGAACACTCGGATTTGGAATAGATTGTAGGCAACTACAATAAATGGCAACTTGACAAACTTGCAGCAAGTTTTAATCAAACTTTCTAGTTTCACTGTGACAAACTTGCATGAAGTTTGTTTTTTCAAAAGATTTGAATTACGAGGAGCACAGGTTGGTGGTCCGACAACAGCTCGTCGTCGAGCACCTCTTGCTGTATCTAGGAGTAGCTCGAGCACCTCCGAGATACAGCAGGAGGTGCATTAATATATTACCTACATACATACATACATAGACTCACGCCTGTTTCCCCGAAGGGGTAGGCAGAGGCATATTAAACGCCCACTTTTCGCCAGTGTTTTGATCCCACGTAATAGGTGGCGAGCCTATTGCCGCTTGTCGGGATATTTTGTTTGCCAGAGCCTCGTCCGTTGATCGGCAGGTGCACCACTTGCAGGTGAGGTTGGCTTGGGACCCTAAGTTCTTGGTGGGAACCCTATGCACCTAATAATACATTTGAAAATCAAAATTCATGCAAGTTTGTCACAGTGAAATTAGAAAGTTTGATTTAAACTTGCTGCAAGTTTGTAAACTTGATATTGTTATCTGGGTGTGGATTCTGAGCGGCCTACATGGATCTTGCAACCAGTTGTCATCGTCATTTTTAGGATGTTATTCTCCGGCCTGCACCTAATTTGTCAGTATAAATAAAGATAGACTAGGTACTCTGTCTGTCCCTATACTGAAAAAAGCGCCTATAGGTACACGAGGTACTTAATTCTTATTAGTGTAAAAATCTTAGGTTGATGGCAACTTTTGTTCTAATAGGTACATTATGGTAATCGCGAAAACAAAAATCAGCTGTTCCATAAGTATCAAGGTCAATGGTCAATTTTGTAAGGCACTGCTATTTTTTTTAAACTCCGTCATAAACAGTGAGGTGTGCAGTTGATATCACATATTTTTTCACTTTAATGACTGCACATAATAATATTGCGCAGGAGTTCATGTGGTCACATTATCGATGCTTGTGAGCAGATTTACTGTAGATTTGATTTCCTTATAGAACACTTATTTTTGAGTTTTAGAAATAGCTATTCTAGTAGTGTTTAAACATTTAAGTTTACGGGGCACCTAAACAAAGCGATTTCGTAGTTCATTTTATGTCACTCCACTACACTTGTATGAAGTTGTTGAATATTATTAAATTTATATGCACCTACATTTAATGTGATTTAGCAAAACCTCTGTGCCTTTGTCATGAATGCTGTGGTGTTATTTGTACCTAAAATTACTCATCATCAATATCGTCCTAGCGTTATCCTAGTTATATCAAGGATATTCGCATTGCGGTCGGCGTACCTACTAGTCCAATTACCATAGTGACTTTCGTCTGAACGCCGCAACCCGAAGAGATACGATATGCCATATTTTAGACTAAGTAATGTCAGTATCACAGAATAATAATTACCTAGTACCTTACGGTACAGAAATTTCACTTCCGAGTTTAGGTATGATAAACGCAAGCGTCCGGTCACCGGACTAGTCTCAAGAGGCTGGCACTCGCTCGACTTGTCGCATACGCAGCGCACGCATCCGCGAAACAAAAGTAAACTGTTAATACTGTAAGTACCTCTGACAGCCCTACCAGATTGAAGCGAGACAGCAGACAGTTATTGTACTATGAACGGTAGGTATACGCAATGCAAAAGGTTGAAATTAGGTTGTTTTCCAGAATAGTAGGTAAATATTTCGGGGATTTTGTCACTTGTATGGAAGTGAGACAGGCCTGGTCAGTATATTCTCAAGAGCATTGACTATCTATATGAACTGTCAAACATTTTCATGATAGCTGAGGCTGACCGCCAGTTTGAACCCGACACTCTCTACATGTCTTTACCTCCACTAGGCTATCGCTGCCTGAATTTGAAATCAAATCTTTGTACCTATAATTACAGTGATGGCTTATTATATATATTAAAAAGCCTTCCTTCGGGACATTCATCTACGCTACGCTACGCAAAAGTAATCCGCTATCCAAATGGGTTCGAATCTACGGCCCGCACCAATGACTTTTCGTAGGTATGAACGTATTTAATTGTAAATTATCGCTTGAGCCTTGCCTCGGAGAGACCGCTAAGCTGTCGATCCCAGCTTTCATGAAGATGTTTGCCAGTCCTTACAGAGTAGGTACCTATGAATAAACTGACGCTAGTCTATGCCATGGAATATAGCTATCCTTTTGGGTTGCGGAGGTCAGACAGGCAGAAGCTCTGCGAAGAAGTTAATATTCAGTGAAATCTGGTTAGACTAGAAAATGTACCCCAGGTTCAAACTGGGATAACGCTAGGAGGAAGAGATCGCGCAAAGATATGTACGAGTAGGTACAGCGTGGGAATCGAACTCGAATTATGATCTCTTATCACTAGATCAACAGGAATTGGCAACAGATATTTCAGTTTAGGAAGCAAGTTTACAATCCTCCAAATAGGTTAAATTTAAATATTTTCACATATTATTTTTTTATTAGTTCACCTAAAAAATTTTTACTAAGTTTTTTAAGGATTTTGGTACAGCGCCATAAGTTTATCTGTAATTAGGCACAAGTATCGGCGCAAACCGCCCCTCGTAGCTGTACTTAAAATTCTTAGACACCGGAAGTCGTTAATTTACAGGCGGCTTTATAAACTCTAACATTAGGCTAGCTATTAACTAAAAGTTTAGTCTACTTACACAGTTTAACAACTAATATTTAAGTAGTACCTAAGTATGTATATTGAACTTTAGGGTAATGCAAATGATGCTGAAGCGAGTGCTACCGACTACGACTTCTATAAAGAACAATATCGGTCAAGTTCGTGTTAGGCCACGCACAATGTTCATTAATGTCATTTTGCAGCCGGTAGAAAGATTTATTTTTATTCACTCGACTATTATTTATCAGGTCCTAACTTACGTAGCTGTGACAATAGGTATATCTAAGCTTTTCCACAGAGCTACTACGGTCTGTCCTCCATAACCAAAACGGATAGCGATTTTCCATGTCTCAGACCAGTATCAGTTTATTCAAAGGTACTGACTCCCTATAATATATATCCCTCCCTATATAGTGAGCGAGCCCTTGGCACCAAGGTGTAAGTCTTGAGTGCAACCGGGATAACGCCGGGACGGTGATGAAAGACAGAACATGAAGGAAATAACATAAAAGACAGTCTGTGAGGCGCGACGTTGAGCGAGCCCGTGACCCATAGCTCATCAGCTACGTAGCAGTAGGTATCACCATTAGAAGTTTTAGACACGGCAAACACTTCAAATTAAGCAAACTTAAAAACATACCTTGTTAAGTTGAACCTTGAAAATTTACAAAGAAATGAAATCATTGTCGTGACAATAATTGGTCATCGATCGCAATAGTTCCTACTTTATATTGTTGAACTGTTGACAGCGCAGACAGTGTTGCGTGATATCCCCGTAATTGATATATATAGGTTTATACATGCGATTGATATAAATCATCTTAATATATAAAATCCTTGCGTTACTGACTGACTGACAGACACGCTACAGCCGAAACTATTGGGCGCAGGAAGCTGAAATTTGGCATGTATGTTCCTTGGGCACCGTATGGGTGCACTAAGAAGGGATTTCCCGAAATTTAAAAAAAATGCAGGCGTAGCTGCTGGCGTCGTCTAGTATTATATATTTATTATCTCTTGATGCGTTACTGCTCGGCGTAAGCCAAATGAAACGGATGAAAGACGTAGTGATGAAAGCTTTAGCTTCTTCATTTAACTTATTGTCAACATACCACACATTTTACAAGTGCCTGTTTCACGGTCTGTTGACAGAAGATTAGTTAATGTCAACTGCCTCTGTGGTCCCTCGGTAGTATTAGCGACTGTGAATCATGAGGTCTCGAGTTCGATTCCCGGGTCGAACAATAAATTATATTTTGTTTATCTGTTAAGAATTATCCAATAGAAGTTAGGAGTTAGGCATTTGGCTGTGTTACATACATCCCCGTGCCTCAGAAAGCGCGTTAAGCCGTGGTCCTGTGCCCAATCCCTCTCCTTCGGTCGTGTCCGAAGTACCTTTCCATCGGAATATTCCGATGATGAATAATCAGGGGGCCAATTCTCCTATTTTTATATGACATTGATATTATATTTTGAATAGACTCAGAACCGGTATTCTGATAACCTAATGTCATTATCGTATAATTTGAATTAACCAGTTCGTCGTTGACACATATTTTGACACTTGTTTCAAATAAAGATCTCAATACAAATTCGTTCAATTATCAGATAATTAAGAAGAATACGCTTTTTGTGACGTAAGTATGACACTGACATGATATCGAAACTATATTTATTTAGGAGAATTTGGCCCCTGAGTGAGAAAATAGCGAGTGCACCTGTGTTTGCGCTCACACTGTGCACTATAATGTGCTCCGCGCAGTTAGTGAGTCTCATATGAAATGTCCACCGAAATTTGGTCGGAGGACATTATATGTTTATTTATAATGTCAACCGGATACGTTGGCCAGCAACAGATACAAGAAACAATTAGCTGTCGATACAACGCACCCAGTGTAATTAGGTCCTCGATATAACAGATACGATTACGTAACAAATGCCTACGAGCCCGGCTTATAAACTATTACAACTATTAGATTGTATCAATAGGTGCCAAGTTGTTTGTACGCGAGAGCTTTTTATGTGTTTTTATTCTAAACTAGATTACGCTATCCGCACTGGTCGCGTGGGTCTCCGCTATTGAGACAAGAGAGCCTGCACATATGTGCTTTTCTGATGTAGGCAGAAGTTTAAATCATTAGGCCGGCTTCCCACGGTACGCGATTTTGCGGACGGACGCGCGCGACACCTTTGAAGTTACTTTATAACTTCAATGTTCGATGTCCGTCCGGCAAACCAGGCACCGCCGGAAGTGGTCTTTAGATGTGCCCATACCATATATATGCCGCACGAAAACGTGTCATCGTTACTAAAAGGGAACACAGTCTTCTCGTAATAGTAACTTGCTTAATAAAATTAGAACTGCGCACGCATTTCTAGATTGAAATTGTGATTTCTTTCTTTTGTTTCATTTCTTTCTCTTGATTTCTTACAATGTGGACAGCTTTTGGAAGCACAGGGCACATATCGGTGCCTATATTAATAGCTTTATTATCTACTGAAAAGTTTCATTAAAATCCTTTCGAAAGTTTTTGCGTGCAAACGGAGCCGACATCTATTCATTCCCCCATTCTCACAAATTATCGTATAGCCTTAGCAAAGATTTAACTTATAAAAAAATGCTGGAAGTTCAGTATCGGTCATACCAGCTCATTTTGTACAATTTCCAAACTGATGCGATTTGTACACATACTACTACAAGCCTTGTTTATGTACTATGGTCAGTCTTCAAGGGTGGTTTTCCCATGCCGAAATGTCGGAGCAAATAGCAGGTGTTTCATCTTTACTTTTAATATCTCGCCTTTCAGATCTGTTTCATAAATAGGTATTAGCATGTCTTACTGCCTTGTAGAGATTGCTTTAATTATAATTCATTCCTGGGCAAGACCAAGTGTTATGTGACCAATAGATTCGCGCATACTTTACCGTGACAGGTACGCTTGACCTCGATGGACTTGACCTATAGGATGGACACCGTGGTGGTTTTAATTCGTCGGCTGAATTTTTTCAAGAAGAGGCATTATCACCTTCCACCAAGCTGTAAGCTCAGCTTTGAGCATGGTTTTAAAAACGAACGAAAGACAAGGCTACGAGACATTAATTAGTCCTGGTAGCACAATTTCACTTTCAGCTAAGATTTCACAGCAATGCCTAACATCTACATTTCGTAAATGTGTTAGCCGATTACGTACCCAATTAGGTACCTACTTGTAGTAGAAATCGACTTAATTAGTGACTTGACATGCCTTTGCATCCCTGAAGAAGTACGCTAAGGTGAATTGTATATAGCTTAGAAATTTCACATGGCAACAAAATTAAATATAAAGCCAAACATATACAACAAGTTGCTCTGATTTTTTAGTAGAGAATTATAAATATTAGAGCATTTTGAAAAAAGGAATCGCATTTACTGCCAGACCACATTTCTATATAATAGGGTAGTTTCCAGGGTCAAAATAATTACATTTTATTTAGTCCGTATTTTACATTATAAAAGAATATTGGACACGTATTTTTCTTTTTTCGATTAAATAAAAAATAACAAAGATATAGCCCATTAAATTTACGCGTGATGTCACCTAGTGCGAAAAAATGCAGCACAGCGTGACGTTATACGTAACTTTAATGAGCTATATATTGGTAATTTTTGGTTTAATTTACAAATAAAAAAATACGTATCGCTTATTTTTTAATAATCTAGAGGACGGATTTATAAATTTTTTTTAGTCAACTAGCCTATTATATGACCGATTTCGCCACTATGTAGGCTATCACCGATTTAAGAGGCTACCTCTGCACGATTTTTTTACCTTCGTCAAAAAATCGTGCAGAGGTCATCGCTAAGTGTTAGCTATAAAGTAGAATGTCGCACGGTTTTTGACATGGCATGTCATCACGAAACTGTCTGAAATCTTATTTCGTTCATAACTCAAGTAATAAACATTTTAGAGAAAATTCGTTCAACCAGTCTCTAATAAACTAGCTCTTCTTTCGGTGAGTAGCAATTTCAAGGCGAAAAATTAAGTATTTTTTTAATTTCCATAAAAATATTTAGAGAAAGCATGTTTTTTAAATTACAATTCTATCGAGCGAAAATCTTCCAATCGTGTATCTGTCCGAGGAGACCCTAGATAAAGACCTGATAAATAATATACAAAATTTTCACTTTGTTGGTATGTCTCACTGCTTCAAAATCGGTAATCAAAAAGGGCATAGGTACATTTTTGAGGTAGCGCCTGTCAAAGTAGAACGCAAAATGGACATCGAAATCGCTGTTGTCCGCCGCCACTGCTCGGTCGTATGGCTCCGTACACATTTACGGTCCAGCTAGGACCGTAAATGTGAACGGAGCCTTATTTGTGCTTTTTGAACGTAATGATTTTTAATCTATCATTCATTACGTCGCTCAGATTATGTACAAACTTGTTTTTGTTTGATATCTTTGAATTGCAAATGGAATTGTCTTGCCTTTGTTAGGGAAAAACTGTTCTAACTGTAGCAATTGATTTATATTAGCTATTCTATTTTATGCGACAGTTTGGAGCTTGTGATGTCTCTGTTTACAATGTGTTTGACGGCATGGTGCACAGTTTATGTTCTTAACTAGTTGACTTATTTAAATGGAGCGTACATAATATGTATATGCAGTGATTTGACAATCGAAAATTGTGCATTTTTTACGTAGCTATTGTGAGCTTTGGAATTTGGATTACTTTTACTTCTTTGTTTGTTACTACTTCTGTGTTTTTGGTAACCATGGACCAGTGGGCGACTTACCTAATGTCCACAACTGTGGATAATACCTATAGCCGTCTTCACTTCACATAAAGGATGTCATTCTTGGAAAATGCGTCTAAATAGCTGCTTATTGCGAACAATTCATGAGAGAGGAAATAGGAAGATGATAAAAGTGTGCACGTTGCTCGATAGGACGTCTGTACTCTAATTTACTTGACAAAACGGACCTGTAAATTATCTATAGGAGCTCTTTATATCGTAGACAGCTACTCCAACTCTACCAATGTTATTTGAGAAGGCCTGGGCATTAGGTATTTATCCTTTAAATTGTCCACGTGCGAATGTAACGATACTTGTCACCTGTGCAGTATGCACATAACCGATCTGCATGTGGGCTGTACTTATTGGCAAAGTGCTCTAAAGCCATTGATCCATCCTTCTTTATTTTTATTTATAGACTCACGCTTGTATCCCCGAAGGGATAGGCAGAGGTGTAATTACAGCCACATTTCGCCATGATATTTTAGGTCCCACGTAATAGGGGGCGAGCCTATTGCCGTTACCGGGCACATCACCAGACTCCGTGCTGCTACTGAGAATTCGGAAAAACCCAGTAACACCTTTGATCCTTTTAATGTAAGTATATTAGTATTGTCCTACGATTGCATCTTCATTTTTTCATTTACATGTAGTGAGGAAACACATACACGATCAAGAGCAGTAAAATACCATGTAGTCAAGTGCACCGCTGCGCTGGCCTCTGCCAAATAAATTACATCCATCGATGTTTTCTGTATTCTATATGATATTTATGATACTTTTACACGATCACAGAATCAAGCATATGCTGTACACGACATATAAATAACAGTACACATTGTAATTACAATAAACGTACAATAAAATTGGTATATTGAGTCTTAGTCCTTCAAAATATTTTTGTTTATAAAGACGCATCGATACTTCACCGGCAATCATTTTCTTTTTTTGTCAGAACTATTATTGAAAACACGGGTGGTCATTTTTAATTGAATAATTGGGAGAGTATATGTTGTAGGTTGTATGTAAATAAGTATTTTAAGTTTAATGAGAGGTTTGTGGCTAAATGGCTACTGTGTGATTGATACATTGATGGTGTTGCTCAACCGCCTCGGGATGCATTTCTACTGGCCTTGGTGAATGCTTCAATGTTGAATAGTTGTCTTAGCCGCGACATTATGTAGGTATATACATGTTTGATAGATTAGTGTTTATATGCGAACTTAGTGACAATATTTAGGAGGAAAGGGGTGCTGAACAAAAAAACTGACGAAGCAACTAATTTGTAAACAAATACTGACTTCACGGTTGGCGTAGTGGTTTAAGCGGTCGCCAAAAAAGTAAGAAAAAATTGACTCATAAAAAAAATTGCAAAATTTAATACTAAAGTAGTGGTATGCAAGTTTGTGGTAGACGTTAAGGAAAAGAGAATACCACCAAAACCATTTTTGTTTTAATTTATTTGACTAGCTTCTAACGGCACGTTAGGGCACTACATAGAGTACTTAATAGAGTCGCTGCCGTCTGGCAGTAAATGTAAACTGTAACAAGATAATCAGTATCTTTGTTTATCCACTAAGCATTTACGTAAAATAATCGCTTTTAGGAATATGGAGCACTGCGGCACGGTAATATAATCTAACAGTATTGTAACTCGGCCGTCTTCGTGAGTTATATACCTACCAGACGCGCCGCATGCGAGCTGCGGCACGATCGCGGCTGTGGGTACTGTACTTTAGGCACAGTCCGCACAGTCTAACGCTCGGGCCACACTACCTTACCGTCTACCGGGCTGTTACCGCCATAATTATGGCAATAAATTACCGTTAAATTACTGCGTGAAGTCGTGTGGTTACACTAGAGTTTACCGAGATATGCCAATGAACTAGGCGGTAAAAATATCATTTTTCAAGATGGCGGATGAAGCTGCAGCTGTTTGGTATTTTATGAGTGCCAATTATTTTAACATGAATCTTTTAAATTTTTAGCTTTCTGTCGGGTATCCTAGAGAGACGGTTCGGATTGCAATAACTCCAAAAATTCGAGCGCTTTTTCATTTGACCACTCCATATCGGTAGATAGTGTAGATACGTGCGTCGTCGTCGAACTCGTGTTGCACACTGAACAAACGGTAGTGTGGCCACAAACGCAATAATTACTGCGGTAATCTTCTTTGATGTGCGAAAAAGACCGCCGCCGGAGCTATTGCCTACCGGCATATGCCATATTGATTGGCATTGTAAAATTATGGCCATAAATCGCGGTTACACCTAGGCGTTGTTGAAATTATGGCAATAATTGTTGGCATATCCCGGTAGTGTAGCCCGAGCGTAATGGGTACTTTGCTCGAGGCGCGTAGGTATAACTCGAGTTTCGTGCGTTTGTATGGAGTTACAATACTGTTAGATATTATTACCGTGACTGCGGTAACATGTGAGGTCGTTTGACGAACGGTTTCAATTTCGTTGCGACAAGTAATTTATAGGTACCTGTACCTGTGTGCATTTAACCTTCACACGTGGAGCTGCAGTAGTATTAGATTACTCTCATTCATAAAGGAATTAGGATAGTAGGGCAGGCATAAATCATGTTTAAACAGGTCTAGGGGGAAGGTCGGCTACTCAAAAGAATATAATGTCTCCATCAGTGCACCTATTTGTCTTGTGAATTTTCAGATTTTCTTCGGATCTGCGGACACTAGGTAATACTAAGCGGCAACGATAGCTTGATATAGTTACCAACATACCATGCGTTCGAATTCACAGAGGTCGGCGTGTTCTGACTTTTCGAAGTCATGTGCGTATTTAGTTATAAATTTTTGCTTGCCGTGCCCGTGTTTCGGACAGCATATTAAGCAGTCAATTCCGGCTCTCATGAAGATCCTAAGCAGTCGTTACTAAGAGCCAGTGTCCTTGAATAAGCTGACACTGCTCTAAACCAAGGAATATAGCTATTCCTATACCCATAGGGATAGCTACACACATCAACAAAGTCTAGGGATATTTTATATTTCATCAAATATCTAAAAATCTATGAAGAATTTTCTGATACAGTAAATAGAAGAATCATAGATTATTTTAAGGTCTTTAATAAAAATAAAAAACATTTCGTGTTTTTTTTTGTTTTAAATAAAAAAATTAATTTTTTTAATCATCATGGAAAATTAGTATGATAACAACAAACATTTCTTCTTAAAAAACTATTAATTTTAATAAAAATGGAAAAAATCTTGTAAAATCTAATCATTAATAATCAGTGTTGCCACCTCTTACATTGATTACACATCGACATCGATTGTTAATACTTAAAATTAAATTGTCAATGTCTTGCTGCGGTATGAGGTCCCATGTCCTTTGCAAGTGTTCGTAAAGTTGTTGTTCAGTCGTCAAATTTGGTGGAAAATCTCTCAAAGCTTTTCGTTGTAACATGTCCCAGGCATGCTCGATAGGATTTAAGTCGGGCGACTGTGCAGGCCAATCCAAAACTTGAATATCGTGCTCTCGGAGAGCGGTCGATACCAGCCGCGCCGTATGGCAAGGAGCATTATCGTGCATGAGTAGAAATTCATGGCCTATTTGAGTTCTGTGTGGGACAATAACGGGCTCTACTACCTCCTCGTGGTATTTTTGTGCAGTCATGCTGCCTTGGATCCAAACGAGTTGGGTTCGTCCGCCAAGACGAATTCCTGCCCACACCATGATTGTCCCGCCTTGGTATGGGTGGACCTCCTGAGGGTGCCGTAGACGGCTAACTCTCCCTGGAGCTCTCCAAACGCGTGTTCTTCGTGAATCCGGGTGAAACCGAAACCGGGACTCATCGGTGAACAGCACCAAAGACCATTGTTCGTCACTCCATGGTAAATGCTCCCGAGCCCACGAAAGCCGCCGACCGCGATTGCCACGTCGCAATGCTGGAACACGCAATGGTCTTCGAGCATGAAGATCAACTTCATGTAACCTTCTTCGCACGGTTTGGTCGCTTACCAGCAGCTGGTGGTCCTCCTGGAGCCTTTGCACTAGTTGCAGCGCTGTGATATTGGGTTGTCTTCTGGCGGTCATTTGGAGAAATCGATCCTGTCTCTGCGTAGTAACACGATATCTACCTGTGTGCTGTTCGGCCACATCTCCAGTACTGCGATAACGTGACCACAACCTTGATATCACATTTTGACTGGTATGTAGGGCCTCAGCAACGACGCGTTGAATTGCACCATTTTCTAACATGCCCACGGCTCGTAACATTTCATCTCGACTCAAATGACGACGTGACATGACTTTTAAAGTTCGTACGTCACGTTAAATTAAAAAAGAAAAACAATTAAAAACCCTTTTCATTAATAATTATAATAAAACAGTTTTAACTTTCTTTAATGTAACGAATTACTAGCAAATTTGCCGCCATATTTTGTTTATTATTTTGTTTTTTTTCTTTCCATGTTCAAATTTTGAAAATAGAATAAAAGAGGTTTTAATCTGTATATAAACTTTTTGTGGAAACTAACAAGGTTCTAAACTATAAACTCGTAAATAATTTAGGATTAAGATATCCCTAGACTTTGTTGATGTGTGTATATTGAGGAGGAAAGACGGCAGTCGCTTTGTGGAACGACTGATATCTGTCATATTTGGTTAGTCGAGTATGGAACCTCGAATGCCAAGGCGTAAATCTTTGGTGCAGATGGCATAAAGCTAGGACGATAACGAGACGATGATTTAAAGGATACGTAGACATCTGTATCATTCTTAAAGGAAATGCTTCCTGAAAAACGGATTAATACGTTATATTATATAACAGTGTTTCTATTTAAATGGATCTTATGGCTACACTTAAGATTATTTAGTGAAGTTGAGAGCATAATCGTAGGAATCTTGGTGTTGCTTTTGCAGGCTGCATAGTTATTAGATTCATGCTTTCACTGCTAAGTGCTAACTAAGTTTAGTATAGGGTTGTCGCTTCTGGACAAAACATTCTGATGATGCAATGGCATGTTGGACCAGATATTACACAAAGAATATTAATTTTAAGGCAACAACACGTATTCGGTATTTGGCTACTATAAGTCAGTAAACTGATGATTTACCAGGACACAGATGTATTTAATAATATCTTAGCTATAAAAGATGTTAAAAATGTTATCTTAACTTAATGGTAGAGTGGTGGTTCCTTCTTCCTTACGCTAAGCAGTGCACATGTGTTTACTTGACTGTAAGGATGTTTACTTGTGACGTGCTGCTACGAAGGTGTGAAAGGGATGCTACGAAACTATGTGATCGTTTCCATTGATGCTAAGTTACGTGCGAGATAGCTGATGCGATAAGAGTAAAATGTGCGATTACGCCGCTGTATGGTATCTGCGCGAGAAAGATGCGCAACTCGAGCTATGCAATCGACAATAGGCTGTTGACTGAAATCGGTAATAGCATAACGACCAATGGTGGCTTTTCTTTTCTTTATTGTCGGTAGATTTTCGTTTGATCGCAGATGTTTTCTGTTGAACTAAGGCAACCATCAAGTGGATGGGTTGAAGACTTCACAGGTAAAACTACCTAGTTAGTGGGCAATAAATTATTCATATCGAGTTTATTTAATTGTGTTTATTTAAAGTGAGGATCCGAATGCTGCTGTTTTTGCCAAGGTTTTGACCGGCTTGTAAGGGTCGTGGTCGCAGGCGGATTTTTATATTTAAATCAATGTATTTAAACGATTTATTTGTAATGCATGCTGTCTTTTTCGGTGTGAGTATGCAAATGTCCTAATACATAACTATAAAAAAGTTAATTTCAAGTTGTCAGGCTTTTGGACGGAACACCAGAAATAACATAAAAATTTAACATTTTGCTTCTGGGTATGAATTTCGCCATTTTATTATTACGTGGGTATAACTACCTCGTTACTGTTGCGGTAAACACGACAAAGGATAACATAGCTATCTTACAACGTGACACAGATCGCTGTACGATTCAGTCCTTATCACAATCAGTAGCTGTTACCATCTGTCTGATCTGAAGATAATGTTTTTGGATTTTCATTTATTTTGTTTTTTGACTTTCATGAACTTATATTTCACAACAGTGTTATCCATATTAGTGTATTTATTATTATCTCAAACAAGAGTTTATTTTTATTAAGTGTCTGCCCCAAAGTTTTGGCAAGGGCAGGGTTTAAAAACATAATGTACCCCTGTTTTATTCTGCAGGATTTTTTGTTCATTAACCTTCACGCACATAAAATACAAAGTGTCACTCTTACTACCTCATTTTATGCCACGGGTATTGTAAGAGGCAAATAGTATCTTGCGTAAGAGACTGAAACCTCGAAATCAAACCCTATGCCAACCCGTCTGGCCGGCTTGGTGAAGTATGTCAAAGGGAACTACATTTGAAATCAAAGTCGAATGCCTATGATTCTCTTGCTTTGTCCAATGTATGAGAGCGCACACTCACAGTCTATTTAGTAAACCCCGGCCTCTTGTGAGGGTAACTGACGTTTGACAGGTGGTAAGGATTGACTTATCTTCGTTGGCGACTTGTAGTAAGTTATGATTAAAGCTCGCTTCAGATGAAGCCAATCTTGTCGGTCACAATTCTTTTTTTCTTCGCTGTGGAAATGCTTTCACGCACATATGTGGGACTCGACGGATGGAGTGCAAGGCCGTAATACCCACTAAAACCACAGAGCATACTTCAACGCCATTTTGGAGGAGCCAGGGAGTAGCATTAGCATTCTACCCTGACACCCCGGCGGTATCTGAAGGCCACAGCGGATGAAGGTTTTGGGCTCCACCGCCAAAACACCCAGCGGCCGCAGAGGATAGGGAGGACGGCAACCTGACAACACCGCATCTCCTCTTCCTCTGCGGCCCCACTGCAACGCAACAATAGTGCGCCCCCATTTGGTCGCGGAAGATATGGCACGCGGCAACGCAACACCGTCACGCCCCTCCTCCCGCGACCGCGCCCTACTGCAAGGGGCAGACAGAACTGTCCCCCGCACCCGCACCTTCGGACGCATCCTGCGCAGGCCCCCTCCAAGCCCACGCGGAGCGTCCACTCCTGGGATCTCTCTTAGCTTCACCGCGGGTGTCCAAGCCACGGTTACTAAGCTCCCCACCACGACAAGGTGGAGATCCCACGGGGAGGTCGGTCACGCCCTTGATCTGTTACCTCAATGGGTATCTATATCTAGCAGTGGACAAATAAGGCTGTATGATAATGATGAGTCTATAATTCAGTTCATTCATCATCAGCCCTTAACAGTCCACTGCTGGACTAGGCCTCTTCTTTGAAAGGAGGAATTGGCCTACTATACCACGCTGGCCAAACGGGTTGGTATAGGGTTTGTATCAAGTTTTCCTTCTGTTACAGTGCTGTAGTCTGCACAATATGCTCCCTCTGTCGGCTCTTACGACACCCATGGGATGATATGGGGTGGTGACATTCATGATAATTCTGATAATTCAGTTACCTGCATGTATTCTTTTACTCACCACAATCTTCATACCAGCACGTTGATATAATAAGTACCTACTTCCTTTTACTAGATTTATTAAAGCTTTAATATAACTTAACGAGACACATGAAGGCCTATAATCGATGCATTTCTTCGAATAATTATTTATTTGTCCGGATTGAGGATATCCGCGATCTATTAACGTCGCTGACATAATGTTTGTATTTACATTACTAGATTGTATTACACTAGAGGACGCCACCAGCTACGCCCGCACATTTTTTTAATTTATCCGTTTTGACCGATCCCGTGGGAATTTCGGGAAATCCTTTCTTAGTGCACCCCTACGGTCTCCAATGAACATACATGCCAAATTTCAGCTTCCTGCGCCTAATAGTTATGTCTGTAGCTTGCCTGTCAGTCAGTCAGTAACGCTAGGATTTTATATATACAGATTAGTGAATGAATAGTGCCCTATGTCCTGTTCTGTACTTTTAACCATGTGTATGCAAAATATCGTGATGATTGGTCGAGTAGTTCAGGATGTCAAATACACTCATATTTACATACATACGTAAATACATACATAAGTCTATGTATGTATTTACGGCCTGCCTGTTTCCGGGAGGGGTGGGCAGAGACTACGGAACGCCATTTGCAACGATCCTGACATATCTCTCATGCTTAATTCACTCCCATCAGATTCCTCATGCATGTATGTTTAATTAAAAAAATAAATTATACACTTAGGTCTATAGTTTTTTTAAAAGAGAAGCCCCGCTCTATGAATAAATCCTGTATCGACCGGTACCTCAGAAAGATTCAAATATTTGATGCAAAAAGGTCCGAAGGTGAAACATTGATTGATTACACCAATTTTGTCCCGTATTGGACTCGAGCCTATAACGCTCGGCGCAGTGTAATGCGGCGAGTCCGCGATGTAGAGATCGGACCTACAACACTATAATAAATAATAATAAATAAATATTCTACCACATTCACACAACACCATCTAGTCCCAAACTAAGCAGAGCTTGTATTATGGGTAGGTACTAGACAATGGATAAACATACTTACATAATTATATACTTTTTTTTAATAAATACATACATATTATACATAGAAACACCCAGACCAAGACAAACATCCATGTTCATGCACACAAATGTTTGACTAGAGCGGGAATCGAATCCGCGATCTTCGGCATAGTAGTCGCTTACACTCCCGCGGCGCGCGGCGCCAACCGGTCGTCCTATAGTTAGTCGTCGTAACTATAGTTTGACATCACTTTGACAGTGATGTCAAACTATAGTTAGAGTAAGTATGGCAAGTATCTACGAAGAAAGCTACAAAGCTTCGAGAGGAATTATTGCAAAAGCATCTTTATCTCTTATCATATAGTGACTACGATGGCTTTTGTACAATAAAGATGTAGGCCGCATAAGGGTATATCTCTCTACTACACTCTACACGACATGCACACGCTCGAAGAACGCGCATACCTCATGCGAGGGAGGCCAAGACTTGCAATTTACTTTTAAGATACTGGGTAGATGGTATAAGGTAGTCCTCAAATTAAAACTTCAATTGCAGGACTGTCCCCGTGGTCCAGTGAATAGCGTATGCGTTAGCTGATCATGAGATCCTAGATCGATTCCGGGTCGGGCAAAAGTGTTACTCAGTTTTGCCAAATACTCAATAGCAGCAAGGAGTCTAGCAATGTGCGCGGTACCGGCAATAGGTTAAGCCCCTATTAAGTAGGATCTAAAATTCATAAAATGGTGAAATGTGGGTGTAATACTACACCTCTATCTAGCCCTTCGGGGGTACAAGCGTGAGTCTATAAAATAAAAAAAATTTGCAGGTTACAATATTACAAAACCTACGTAAATAAGCGATTAAATTAAAGAAGACCAATAACGAATAATTTCAATGAAAACATCGTCGTTTATAATTCGCAGGGCTATATAAAATCATCTCTATTTGTCGCATTGGCGGCTCAAGGCTTGGAGCCCTGTTATCCTTTTATGAGACGGTAATTGGCACTTGAACGAGCCTCCTGCCGCGATGTAACAACATACACTGTGATATTTAAAAGGAGTGTAATTTCTTTAAGCTATGTGATCTAAGTGGCTATAAAACGACTTCTGCCAATGACTTTTTTGGCTAAGGGCAGGTGTACCCACCTACCATTTTTCAAATTGCTATTTTTGGTTGGCTTTGCGAGCCCATTTAACAGCAACTATCGCACCTGACATGAGACTTGGCCGACGCATTTGAAGGGCTTTGCAATGACGTGTGTTTGAAATTGACACAAACCAAAATAAAAATATGTAGGTAATAAATTACGCTATTTCCTTTGGTTTAAAAGAATATTGGAACTCCTGCATGTGCTTTTATAAATCATGTCTGTTTTCAGTTTTGGTGGCTTGTGACTTGGGCGCCTATAATTCTTTAATGCGATGCCGATGGTAATAGCCGCCTGAACAAGCTCCCTGCTGAGATACAAACTATCTAGGAAGGCTTTTGAGTAATAATTTTTCTACCTTGATGTCACGTAATTATATTCACAATACCATTTTTGATATTTTTGGGAATCTTCCTTATAATCGCTTTTATAATTACCAATATTCGCTATTACCTTTAATTTTTATTGCACAAAATATACGTTTTTATTTAATTTTCAGTCTCTCAGGTCAGAATTAATCGGCTCTACCGATATGGTATCGTGATTAACTAGTTTAAATATATTAAACCTTATAAAGTCCAAAATGATTATACTCATTTTTGACATTAACATGGTAGATAATGGCGATAATTTACCTAAGTAACGACAACAGGCAGTTATTTTGATAAATAGTATGTCAATTGCTTTGTCTAAGACCAAGTCTTTGTTAAATCTGATTTTTTAATAGACTTACGCCTGTATCCCCGAAGGGGTAGGCAGAGGTGTAATATTACACCCACATTTCGCCATGACTTTTTAGATCCCACGTCAGAGGGAGCAAGCCTATTACCGTTACCGGGCACATCACCAGACTCCGTGCTGCGACTGAGAATTTGGATAAACTCAGAAACACTTTTGCCCGACTAGGGAATCGAACCCGGGACCTCCGATCAGCAGTCGCATACACTGTCCACTGGGTCACGGAAGCAGTCTACTGGTCCACGGAGGCAGTCACTGGACCACGGAGGCAATTTTTTTTTTATAGTAATAGGCGGCAAACGAGCAGACGGATCGCCTAATGGTAAGATCGCCGCCCATGGACACAAGCAAGATCACAGGAGTCACAAGTGCGTTTCCGCCCCTTGCGGATGGGAAAAGGGATAGGATGAGGAGTGGGATGAGGGAGTAGGAATAGGGGATAGGGCCGCCGGCACTCTCACTCACCGAACGAAACGCAACAGTTTAAGTACTGTTACTTTACGTTGATTTTCTGGGAGAGAGTAGTACTTCCCCGGTCGAGCCTGCCCATTCATGCTGAAATCAAGGTAGTACAGCTTTGCTGATTTCAGCAGGATTGCTTATTTTTCAACTCCTCCAATATTCTTCTGATTAAGTTCGTTGCAGGTTCCAAGACAGTTTAACTTTCCCCGGGACGTCACGAGTGCCAAAACTCGTTGTCATCAATGGTCACTGCTGCTGAACCTGGCTACACAGGTGACACAGTAGTGGGAATGAGGGTGGAACTAATAAAAAACTAGTGTTAATTTACGTCGATTTTCTCTAACAGGGTAGTACTTACCCAGTCTGGCCCATTCATGCTGAAATCAGGAAGGCTCTACTACCTTTAAAATCTGGAATGCAATCAGAATATCTCTAGGATGATGATGAGTATATGATTGTCTGTGTGGTGACCGATTAAGAATACGGAATGTCACCACCCCATATCATCCCATGGGTGTCGTAAGATCCGACACAGGGAGCATATTATGCAGAGAACAGCACTGTAAGAGAAGGAAAACTTGATACAAACTCTATACCAACTCGTTTGGCCAGCGTAGTATAGTAGGCCAATTCCTCCTTTCAAAGGAGAGGCTTAGTCCAGCAGTGGACTGTTAAAGGCTGATGATGATGATGACTAATTTTAACATCTGCATCGTAAGTGGCAAGAAGTAGATCGAAAATGGTAGACAGAGCATGACGGACATTATAGTCCTCACGGAATTTTTAAACATACATGTTTGTATGTTTATGAAATGACGTTCTTGAAAGTCTCCTTAATGGTTTATCAGGAAAATCGGAAACTTCAGTCATGCAACCAAGTGGTTTATTACAACATTGACCAGTGTAGCGAAAAGTACAATTAGTGTGAACCACGTGTTTTGTTATGAATAAATAATTGGTGTTTGTAAGGTGCACGTAACAACACTTATTGAGTTCTCAGTAATGAGCATCGGGGGTACTGGCTGGGTACACTGACTTAGGTACTTGATAATTACTGCGAGAGTCTACACAGGTGTTGTAATTATATGTGAAGGCGTTTAAACCTAGGGGTTTGTAGTATGAAGACAGCTAGTGGCTTGATTTAAGAAACGGACTGGTATAGTGACTAGCCTAATCTAAAGAAGGAGAATGTGTCTTGAGGCAAGTTATTTTTAGATAACACGCTCATAAGAAACACTTCAGCCTAACGTTATTCACGTTGCATCCAAGACTTTCGCCTGATAGAAACTTTCCACAAAGCAATTACTGCCGTCCAACAAGCGCAGAAAAAGATAGCCATATGCTATGATTTACGGCCGGTTTCAATATTCGATCCTACATGGATTTTGAGATTCGAGATTCTGTCAAAAACGAAACTAAAATCTCAAAAAATTTGAATATGGAATTCAGACGTGTGTCAAGATATTTGAGCAACAAAAAAGCAAGAACCGTGCAACATACTCTTCAAGGCTCGGAAGGAAATATAGTATAATACTATAATAATAATACTTTTTTTGATCTATCAATCATCTATGAAAAGCACCGTCTTTTCACAACAGTACTTTCCTTCGCTAAACGGAAATACTGGTACAATTGTACCAGTATTACCACCAGACTTAAAAATATGCGTGCGTAGCTGCCGGCATCTTTTATTTATAAATATAAATATCGTATTTTATATGATATCAGTCCTGTTACACTAAAAAAAAACCATTGCCTCACCAAAATTAAAATTGAATCATTGGATAAGAATCTGGTACATGTAGCAAGGAGAGCAAACATGTAGTAAAGGCACGTCGGCATTTAAATGGTAACAATGATAATTATTTCATGCATTACTTGTTTAATACCTGTTCCTTTCCACCAGAGCTGGCGGCCCACAGATTTATAAATATACACACGCCATGTCACCTGACAACGCAGTAGTAGATCGCCTTTCTCTCGATAAAGAGTTTATCTTTGTTGTTTGCTTTGTTGTAAAAGGACAACGCTGGGGCTTGTGCCGCAAGGAATTTACATAGGTAGAAGAATTTCATATAGGCAACAAATGTAGGGAATCCAATCCTTATCCTGTTTGTGGGTGACAATGTTTATATATTTTAAGGCGGAAGAAATCGTACTTTTAATGGGACAGGCATTGTGTATCATGACTCATGAGACTTATTAATCGAAATAAGGGTTACATATAGCCAGGCATATATGTATATCTACAATTCTTGCGTTATTGACTGACGGGCAGACAAAGCACAGCACTACAGGGTACAAATAACTGAAATTTGACATGTATGTTCCTTGAGGAGTAGGGGAACAATAATACGGGAGTTTTTGAAATTCCCACCCAAAGGCGCTAAAATAGTCCCACGCGAGCGGAGCCGTAGGCGAAGTCGAGTATAATTATAAGATGAACAGAATTCTGAAAAAAAGGATCGTAGCCGGGGGCAGTATGTGATGGGTAATGCGGTCATGCGTTGGATTTGTAATAAAAGCTTCTAAAAGTACACATATGTTATTGTATTTAAGAGGGCATCAAACTTTTTAACTACAGCGGATTTTAGTTATTATGAACGCTGATCCTACGCTCGCACTTTGACTGAAGCCTTCAATGTTGTGACGACTTACCATCGGATGAACCGTACGCTTCTTTAGTTTCAAATTACAACCCTTAAAGGTTTTGTTAATACGAGCGAACTGTACCCTTCTCTAATTTAAAACTAAAGTGTCTACTAAATTGTATTTTGTGTACCATAGGAAGTACGGAAGTAGGCACTACTTTTGATTAATATAAGTCATTATCAATTAATTATATCAGGAACTTATACGACTACTGATCTATTATAATCATTATATCCGGCGGTTATTCCACTCTTAGACCATTTGCACAGAAACTGGACAGTCATTCACATTCACATGTAACAAAAAATAAACTAGGTATTCACAACATATTAAGGTCGAGCTAAAGAAACACAGCTAATCTCTGTTAGAAACTTATAATTTATTATGACAAAAGAAGTTCCAGTTTATCAAAGTGTTTATTAAAGTTCGTGAGGCGAGTACGTCACACACCGTTTACTTAGTTGGATTTTGTTTGGCAGCTATATTCACTGCAAAACTATCTGAAAATCAAAATACCATTTCGTCTGGGTCAACAAACAAGAATCGAGGTTTGATTAGTGCACGCAATGTTCTATGGTGTTATTTTACAAATAATATACATATATTTAAGAAAGCTATTAAAAATAATTTCGTAAAATTTGACTTTTAAGAAATGTTCACATCGTCCTTTTGGCTGTATCACTACGGACATCAATCACTATTTTCGTTTTCTAGTGTTATACTTGCGGTGGCTTGTCTTAACGAGAGTAACGAACGTGTGTCATAATCATAACCCATCTTGCTCTTTCTATGTATTTTCACAGTAGAGTTCTTACAACTTTCAGAAGTTCAGACGCTTATTACATACGAAATATAGACGAGCGGAAAAGCAAAGTATATCTAATCCATAATAATTTTTAATAATGTCTACTATTGACGGAATTTAAAATTCACAAAATAACTGTAGTAATTGTCCCAGAATTTGATTCAATGACGCGATTTAATGATTACTGTGTAGGTGCGTTTCCTCATTCTTGGGCGGAACACTAAAAATAATTAAAATCCGCGCCTGCGTCGTCGGTAACTAGCCTTAAATATATTATTTACACTTCAGAGAATGACTGTTTTCTGATAATTCAATACATTGCCGTTTTTAAACATGATGCACCGTTTTACTTGCAGAGTTTGTGAGCAGGCTACGTTAAACAAGTGCGTATTATAGAATAGTTACGTGTAACATAATCTACATTCTCGGCACGACCTTGCCTGCATTTTTCACTTGCATGGTCCTTCCGTTCAACTTGACATGTTTCTGGGTGTTATGTACTTTTATTTAAATGGAATCTGATACATTTAATTAATTGCTTTACGTTGCTGTGATCTTTCAGTGTTTTCAATCAAATAATAGGTATGTGAAGTTGTGCACCTTCAAAATTTATTAACGAATCATCATCATCAGCATTTAACAGTCCACTGCTGGACTAGGCCTCTCCTTTGAAAGGAGGAATTGGCCTACTATACCACGCTGGCCAAACGAGTTGGGTTTGTATCAAGTTTTCCTTCTCTTACAGTGCTGTTCTCTGCATAATATGCTCCCTCTGTCGGCTCTTACGACACCCATGGGATGACATGGGGTGGTGACAACACCACACAGACGTTATTTACGAATAGGTGGACGAATTTGCATCGCCAACTATTATCATCCCGTGATGCAGATTAAATTGACTAGCAGTCATCACGTTCAAGCCTGCCATGCCGAAACATCGGAGTACTCGTATCAAAAAAATAATTATCTACGCGACGTAGGGACCCATTCCCAATATACATATTAGGTTAGTAGAATTCTCTAAAATTAGGAATATTCTCAGTGATTTAGGCAAAAAGCCCCAAAATTATTTGACCAACGTCTTACATGACTTGTTATGTCTAAATTTTGGGTAGGTATGCGGAACATTAAGATAGGTAGCGAGGAGTAGGATGTTCAGCATCAATTATAATTTGAATAATTCATTTATCAGGTAAGTATGGTTGAACGCTCCATTTAATACGATAAAATACGGTAATTTTATTAGGAAGTATACAGCATAACATGTACGTAACCTTTGGATACATTGTTCTAAGAAATGTTACAGTAAATATTTATAAAAAATGTTTAAAGAGTATTGCTAAATGTCAGGGATATATGGAGTAGGTAATGTGTATCACATTCTCGTAACGCACTTCGTGTTCTGTATCAAATCGATGTTAACCTTAAGCAGGGCGCCCACTAGTGCGTAATTACGCACTTTTTACGTTACCATTACCTACGTAAAAAGTGCGTAATTATGCACTTGTGTGCGTGCGTGACGTTACGCGAAAACTCGTATTATATCATATCACGTCGCCCCCATCTGATCAGATAGTCGTTACAATAATTAAATTAATTGGTATAATATCCGTTGTAATTATTAGTAAGGAATTATTTAATTATTAAAAGTATTGTTTCCTGTGTACTTCCTACAATTATTATTTAGTTTTAAAATCTATACAGGGTGTCACAAGATCCATCACCAAGCCGAAGTCTACGCGTTTTGGACATCATGCCAAGTCATACTAACTAAAACTAAAACCTGGGAAACGACATTTTTTCTAATTTTTCACTTTTATAAAGCCGCTATAAAAAATACGCGCGTGCAATTTTCGAAATACCTACTAATCGTTGGGTGCATAGGACATCTATAGAACAGGTTAGCGGGGCAAATGCATCGATTTTGTACCTAATTACAAAACTTCCATAGTAACTTTGGGCCTCAATATCTCCTGAACCAGTAATTTCCCAGGTATGATGCCGAAGCAAAAAATGATCGTAATGATTGGTACAATATGGGGTTTCAGTTTTCGTCAAGGGTCTTTTTACACCCTGTATATGTATATCTTCACGCTCTAATTTTCTCGCTAAATGGTAAAATTTTAAGAATCTTGTGCAAAATGTTGTATGTTGATTACAGATAGATATTGCCATATGTATTTTAATTGATAAACTATGAATGTCAGTTTCTTTATTAAAGCTATATTGCCTGCACTGAATATTCACTATTTCGCTCAGTTGCTTAACAAGCCCTATGAGTTTTTGATTAGCATTATTTGAAACTATTTAATTACTTAATTAGTGAGTTTCTGTCTTGTATTTCATAATTTCGTGCATGGAATGTATTATTACAAATTTAGTGACATAAATTGCTACAAAGGAAAATTTCAACTCGGCAAAGATAACCTTCAGTATTTATAGGTTAATAATCTTACTGGCACACCGTCATGTTGACAATTAAGTAATAAGTGTATTATACAGCCTTCAGAGTCCATTGCTGGACATAGGCCCCTCTTAGTCGGAGTCGATAGGAGGGTTGGGCCTACTACCGGCCAGACGGGTTCATTTAAGGTTTGATGACGAGGTTTCGTCTCTTTCCGAAGAAACTTATGTGCATCGTGTATTTTTTGGAACCTAACGACTTAGCGTTTAACCCCTCTGATGAAATGAGACATTGACACTTTGCACGAAAAAGATTGGCAAGTCACTGTTCAAAATGGAATAAATCTATACCCATAAATAAAATTGGAGTGTCTGTTTGTAATATTAAAATAACGGCTTTTACTTAATTCATATGGATTTATACACGGTACATATACCGAAATTACTTTTTTTACAATTTTTGTCTGTCTGTCTGTCGCTAATCTCTGGAACGGCTGGACCGATTTTGACGGTACTTTCACTGGCGGATAGCTGATGTACCAAGGAGTAACTTAGGCTATAAATTAACCGGGTACGCGAAGAAGTTCCCTCAGGACGCGGGTGAAACCGCTGGAACAGCTAGTTTAAAATAAAAATGTTTGGTAATGTTCTGTAATGAAATTATTTCGATAAAATTGATCAGATACGAACTGACAAATAGCTACTAAAGTTTCATACTCCATTGTCACTCACAGTGCATTGACACCTTAATATCGTCGGAGTAAAAGTCATGCATCAACATGATCGGTCGTGACAGCTTGTAACTGAAGTGACGCTAAGCTCGGAATGTACTCAGAGGGAAATTTATGTCCAAACGATTGAACTAAACGTAGAACATTAGTCTTGTCAAAATATTGTTGTTGTTCAATGTTCACAACTGTTCGGTGCCAATATTTTGTTATAAATGTGACCGGTTGGCCCGGGGTCACGACGCCCTCGAAATTTCGAAACTGAAATTGTAATATCTATATTTGATATATTTGAGAGTGGTTATTAGCAGTAGGTATGTATCATGCGGGTACATAATTATGTTTATGTATTTATCTAGTTGTACAGTATCCGTTACTATTTAATAGTATAGGATAGGATAGACCTTTGGAATATTTAAATCTTGGCTCAACTGACTGCTCTAAAATTATAATAGCATTTTGATTACGAAATTTAAAAAAATAAGTTATTTAATCTTAGAGTGCGCAATAAAGTTCCTCTACATCGCTCACAGGAGCGTACCCAGAAGACTGGCAACATTACCCCTTTGGACGACAATGCTTGACTTGTGAACTTTTTTTGTCGTGTATCTCAAGGCGCCGGTATCTAACAAATGCATGCATAATATATGTACCTATATTATATTACATGTAAACCATTGTGTAAACCCTGTGTAAACCTTTTAACTTAATGACAATATTGACAGATTTTTTTATGGTTGAGCATTCAAGATGATTCAGTTGATAATGACATTTAATAAGTGTTAAATAAATTGACAGCATACGTGTTGCATTACTTGCACATCTTGAAACAATAAGGCTGGGTCTCCACCAATAATTTGCGAGGCGGTAAAACGGAGTGCGAAAAATGCATCCAACGATGCTTATTTCGTACTTTACCCAAGTCATATCTGCACTTTTATCGCGGTGGACTTTACGAACATACAAAGAATAGACACAAAGTATCGTCCCTTCCCGTCCTTCTTTTCCCGTCTTGTATATCGACTTAGATCTCTACCACATGCCTGCAGTTAAGTGCTTCTATTCTCCCGTTTAACAATGATTTTGACGTGTATTTGGCATTGCTTCTGTATTACTAAGACGATAGCCAAATTTATTAAACATAGTTACAGCTTACCATCTGGTAGGCTGCTGCCTTACCTGCCGATAGCGCTGAAAGAATTAGTTTAAACAAGGCTAGGAAAATAAGGTGACTGCCGCAACTTATAATACTTGATACAGTGGAGGATCTTTTCCTGGAATATCGCTAGCTATCTCGCACATCTCCATTGGAAACACAGCCTAACCGTGCTTACACCCAACGATATTGACAGTCGTGAAATGTTGATCGCCCTGGTATTATTCATTTACGCTCTCGTGACCTCACGCCTCAATGTGATAATGACAGTTTCCATTCTTGCACTTTTTAATAGGTAATTAATTGATTCGTTGATAGGTCACCGGACATTTCGTTGGTTTACCAAATTAGGTCCCATGGCGCGCAACACAGATTTTTCGAATTAATGAGTTTGTATGTAAATGATAAACATTCTACATTTGGCACAAAAGATCAGCATTGCCATACAACGTGGCAATGCTGCCAGCATTCTGGGCACGCTTCCAATTGATGACGATGTGGAGGATTTAGATGACGCCCTTTAAATTCTGCTTTTACTTTTTTTATGTATTTCCTTTTATTTGTTAGTTATTTAAGTATAGAAATTATTGTTTTAATTTATGTGTAAATAGCCACTTAGTCATAGTTAGTTTTAACAACATTTATATTTATTTGTATTCTACAAGTCAATGAACCTCTCGAAGATGATTGAATGACTTGTATATACTTATCCCTTCTGTGAAATTTAGGAAAATAAACTGATCTGGAAATTGCTTACAGTCCCAACCGATTAAATCCGATTTATGAAAAGAATTTGAAATACCTTATGTTTGCCTCGACGTTTCGCTATGGGTTACACCAGCCGTGGTCATGAGACGTCCGAAGACTGCTGCCTCAGAAGAAATTAAACTGGATCACAGCTAGCCAATGACCTTAGTACAAGATTAATTAAATGGAATAACGAGTTTTGGTATTGACATGTCTTGTCCCAGTGATTGCAATGTGGCCCAAACAACAAGATTTTCAAGGTATGTAAGAGCCAAAAAATGCACGATTTACTTAGACGATATTACTTAACACGTTGGCTGCGGCAAGTAAAATCATAAACCTTCATCTGGTGCGGCGGCAGGTCGAAATGTGTCCCCAACGATTTTTCCGCCAGTGCGTGGCAGGTCTTTTTCGACTCACCAGCACTAGAGTAGCTTAAAATGCTATAACTTTGCGAAAACATGGTGTATACATTTTTTTTTACCCAGCTTCCTTAGGTTTGTTTCGTCCCGGAATCTACCAAATAGGAAATGAGATATAAACCAGGAAAAGCGGCAGGCCGATATCGACTTGAACCGCACTAGAAGGTATTTTTAGCAGTGATGGGACATACCAAAATAAAGGAATATCGAAAATAAAACAGAACCATCGTACATAAAAGAAATGAAAATTTTTATTTAATTGTGGCTGTTTTGAAAACATGACACGCAACGGTTCATGTTGCATTGCCTGCAATATTTTTTTATTTTTTTTACCTCTTTTTTGCTTCGTCGCTACTGAAGGTTCTCCGCAGTCTCTCGTAGCACCCTGCACAATTTCACACGATTGAAAAGAAACAAAATTATTTAAAAACGGGACTTTATACTTAATTAATATGTTTTATTATTAGTCAGTCTGCCGTGAACATGAATCCTGTAAAGAATTCCAAACGTCGGCTAGTAATAAATATGTAGTTTCTAGATCATTCGGTTTAAATGTAATTACCAGTGCAACCAATATAACGCGATAAAATCCGTAAACTGTAGTTTAATTTCAACGAAGCTTTTAAATCACCTTTCAAGCAAAAAAACTAGATCGAAATCGTTTTAGCACCGCTCTGTTTGCGTCGGGGGTTAAAAAGCGCATATCACTGCACTTTCGCAGGTAACCGTACATTGCCAAATATTAGAAGTACTACAATAAATATACGTGTGGGTAGTAAGCAAAACTTACCGCTTTTACTTGGTTTTCCATGATGTTTTATTCCTAAATACTTTTTATTTTCCATAATTGGACATATTTCATCACTACTGTCACTATCAGTTATAATTGCAGGGCGAATCACTCTATCTTCCAAAATTTGTATTTTTACTTTATTGTTTGCCATCGTCAATTTTTTCGACAGAACACACGTCAGATAAGCTAGATAGCACAACACTAACTGGCGGCGTGTGCGCTCTGTGCGGTATCAGGTCGCCGGCGGCCTGTTGGGTTGGCGGGCTTAAATAAACCCACTGCCGCACTGAGCGGATATATTTCACCGCTAGTGCGTGGTAGGCTGAAAAAGGCCTGCCGTGATGTTTTTATGGGGAATACCTACAATTTTGACGACAAGCCGAAATATATATTTGTATCTGTCAGAACCTTAAAAACACCTAAAATAATCGTTCCGCACCAGCGAGAGGGACATAGTTTTCTTCGTCCGCACCAGCTGTACGTACAGCGGCAGGCCGAAATCGGCCTGTTCCGCAGTGAACGAGTTAATCATATTGCACTGCATTTTATGAGTTATTAGGTGTAGTCCGCATTCTCAAAGTACTAAGCATCAAATCCAGGTGTATTTAAAAGCTGTTTACAGCTTGTTTTAAATACACCTAAATTTATTTCAAACAAGCTGTAAACACCATTTTACCTCTTTACGAAAGGATTATTTGGGGATACATACATAATATATGCCTACATCATAAAAGAAACGCATTGTTCAATTGTCAGACTTAACTAACTCCGATGTGAAGGGTTTGCGATTATATCTCAGTCGGGTGTAGTCCTTTTATACATAAAGGTAGATTATGGCAGATCTGTATATATACAATTCTTGCGTTACTGACTGACTGACAGACAACCCACAGCCAAAACTATTCGGCACAGTAAGCTGAAATTTGACATGCGTGGGCCTTGGGGACCGTAGGGGTACACTAAGGGTTGAGCTACACCTATCAGCACCGCATCGCACTTTTATATGCTTCTATCCTTTTCTGCCACTTAGGACCGTCATTTACTAGGGCGAGAAAGAGAGACGGAACGCTTCAGCACGCCGCGGAATCGAAAAGGCGATCGTGTTCCCTCTCTCTTTCTCGCTCTAGTAAATGACGGTCCTAATTGACAGAAAAGGATAGAAGCATAGGATAGTGCGATGCGGTGCTGATAGGTGTAGCTCAACCCTAAGAGGGGATTTTCCGAAATTCCCACGGGATCGGGCAGAAACGTTTAAAAATTAAAATGTGCGAGCATAGTTGCGGGGTCCACTAGTGGTTTATAAAAGTGTTCTAGTCATTGTAGGTACTGTAGCTCACATAGCTGGTGCGTTATGAAGTAAAAGTAAGTCTAATGTTCTTTCGCCGGCTGCGCGGTTGTACGCAGGACGTGACCGAGGCCAAGGTTGACAGGTCAGCACTAGCCACCGTAGGGTTGCCAAACAACTATTACTACATAGGTACCATTAGTTTTTAAACTTATCTCTTTGTCATTTTGTATCTATAATACAGTTGAAAGGTCAATTTTCTTAAGTCTGCAGCCGTTTTGCAATATTTATGGAATTGCCTTTGTTTAGGTAGTTGTGGTTTCTTTTTTTTATCGAAAGTTTGTTGTTATAGAGTGTAGGAATGTCGAAATTGTTTGTCTTGAACACGACACGTAGATACACAACAACAAAACAATATTAATAAAATAGTATTTTGTTATTAGGAGAAGTTGCAATCCTCATTTCCACTACAGCATCGCCTGTATAGCCAGATTTAGCAGAAGTAACCGTAGAAGATACCGTGAAGTATTGGGAAAAGTTAAACTATCTTGTTTGTGGATTGCCACGAATTTCGTCAAATATATATGTACAGTTACAATAATAAATTGTCATTGTCAATCAAAACAGTATCTAACTAATCTTAAACGCAAAAACATATTGTCACCAACGGCTCAATAGGATATAAATGCCAACCCTAAAAAATTATATGCCTAGTGGACGGAAAATTTTGTTCGCATGCCTGGTAGGTATTTAATATCAAGTCGGCGCCAGTGTCACACATTTTACTAACAAGGAGGAAGGAACGAGCGCACTCATGTATAGTTAGGTAGTTCAAGAGTTAACGAGGTGACAGTGTGTCTGAAGCTCCGCCTCTGAACGCATGTATCTCACGCCAGGACGACTGCTGCTGTCACTTATAATATAACTAGCTTTCGCCCGCGGCTTCGCCCGCATGCAATTTTAATAAAGGATAGCCTTTGTACTTCCCCAGATTTCAAACTATCCATATCAAATTTCATCACAAACTGATCTGCACATTCGCCGTGTAGCATACATATAAACAGATAATACTTAAAATTACTTTTGTTTTCATAGTCGTCAAACTTCAGGTAAAGATGAGTATGTAGGTATATTATTAAAGTTATTGAAGAGCTTATGTATCTACTGATTAGAATAGCAGCAAAATAAAAACTGAAAGCATTACCACAAAGTACATAATCAGACCGCCCCTCCGCCCCGCTGTGCACGACAACTCATAGTAAGGGCTTTTAATGACGCTGCGCTTAGGTCAATTATATCGTGATAACTTTTAAAGTATTCGTCCAACCTACTAACTGTAAAGACAAAGTTCATCTACATTAAATACTGAAGGCAATAAATCTATCAATTTTGAAAACAATTTGATAACTACTCTAGAATGAGCATTGTAAAAAACATATTTTTTTATGTTTTACTGTTTTATTACAATAAAAATTATGTAGTTAGGTTACGTAATAAAAGCTAAAAAGTAATTCGGTAAGTCTTAGCTGCCCAATCGCACCCAACTTCTCATCAATCTGGGGTATTGATCAGACAAATATAAAATCGTTAGGCAAGTGAAATTTCTATCATAATGTTTATTCTGGATACGCTACGCCCAAAAATGTAATGTTTTTTTTTAGTTTATTTTATTTTCAAGTTTTTAGTTTTGTTGTTAGTTGATACTTCTCATTCTATTTTCATAGTGAGGCCTTTTCTACCAATCAAACCCTGTCATTCGATACCCATATTGAGGTATTTCTGAAAAATAAGTAATCTGCCATTTTGTGGCGGTAGCCATCTTAGTTTTTTCATAGTGAGGTCTATTCTACCAATCAAGCCCTTTCATTTGATACCCATATTGAGGTATTTGTGAAAAATAAGTTATCAGCCATTTTGTGGCGGCGGCCATCTTGGATTTTTCACATTGAAGTCTATTCTACCAATCAAGCCCTTTCATTCGATACCCATATTGAGGTACTTATTTGTGGCAAATATGTAATCAGCCATTTTGCTGTGACAGCCATCTTTGATTTTTCTTATTGAGCTTTATTCTACGAATCAAGCCCTTTCATTTGATACCCATGTTGAGGTATTTGTGGAAAATATGTAATCAGCCATTTTGAGGCAGCAGCCATCTTGGTTTTTTCATAGTGAGGTCTATTCTACCAATCAAGCCCTTTCATTTGATACCCATATTGAGGTATTTGTGGAAAATATGTAATCAGCCATTTTGTGGCAGCAGCTATCTTAGCTTTTTCATAGTGAGCCTATTCTACCAATCAAGCCCTTTCATTCGATACCCATATTGAGGTATTTATGGAAAATATGTAATCAGCCATTTTGTGGCAGCAGCCATCTTGGATTTTTCATAGTGAGCCTATTCTACCAATCAAGCCCTTTCATTCGATACCCATATTGAGGTATTTGTGGCAAATATGTAATCCGACATTTTGCGGCGACAGCCATCTTGGATTTTTTGTAGTGAGCTGTATTCTACGAATCAAGCCCTTTCATTTGATACCCATATTAAGGTATTTGTGAAAAATAAGTAATCCGCCATTTTGTGACGGCAGCGGCCATCTTGAATTTTTCATGGTGAGCTTTTTCTGATAAACAATTTCACCGTACAGTATCTGAAGTTCAAGTAACTTTAATGGTTTAGGCAACGTACGCGATGACAGCTTTCTGAGCTCAGGATTTTTGCCGACTCAGTTGATACTTTTCCTTATGTTATGACAACATTATGCAAAATCTTTATAAATTGTAGCCTATGTGTTATTCTGATGTATAAACTATATTACTATAAAGTTTCATCCAAATCCGTTCAGTAGTTTTTGCGTGAAAGAGTAACAAACATCCATCCATACATACATCTTCACAAACTTTCACATTTATAATATTAGTAGGATGTAGGATACAGGCTCCAATAAAAACCATTAAATCTTTCCAAAACGAGACTTCAATTTGATTTCACGGTAAATTTAATTCATAATACTTATTTATTGAAATAATACGACAGTTTACGGATTTTATCGTGATTTTTTTTACTGATATTACATTTAAACCGAATGATCAAGGAATAAACGTTTTCTTTACGAGTAAGCGTTTCAACTTTCATGACTAACTTTGTGAGGATATCCAATCCATCGATCCCGTCAATCCTTTCAGCAGTTTTGCTTAAAACATTTGCCTGTTTCACGCAAAACTGCTGAAAGTATAGCTGAAATTTTACTGTTGAATAGCTTAGATATCAATTCCCACATATGCTTCTTTTTGCCACGATAACCGGCATCCACACGGACGAACAGCTGAGAGAATTTCATGGCGTGCAGAACAGTTCCAATTTGATAGTAATCCTAGTTTAAATAATAAATCGGAAAGCAATCAAGAGTTTTGAATAGCTTAAAATGTTCTTAATATTGATATCAAGCACTTGACGTAACTGTATCGGCTCGATTAGGTTTGGTTATAAGCCTGCACCTGCAATGCCTGCGACTGTCTTGTAAAAAAATATAATACGTTTTGATAATATTGACTTGGCTTTAATCAATATTTTTTAAGAATAATTAATGAATAACTGAACCTAATTATAATCCAAATCTATACCTAAACTTGGTAGCATAAGATTCTGAACATGTATTTTAAAGAAACTTTGGCTGTTTTGTTGAGCACAAAAGGCGAAACTGGCAAGGGACGATAGTATGAATTTGAATGACTATAATAGGGCAATATCAGAAGTGTCCGAATAATATGCAAGAGAAACGTAATATAGTTTTGTCATTTTTATAGAAATAAGTGACATAACATAACCTGGTATAGGTACATAATCTGTTTCTGATAACAAATCTGGTTTGACTGGAAAGCAGACTCCGGGTTTTCATGCGTAAGTCTTGGATCCAACCAGGATAATGATGATCTGGTAGCACTATTTGTTTCTTCAATGTAGTGTATGACGTGATGCATGATAAAACCTTCTTAATAACTGAAGACAGTAGCAATGAATAAAAAGCATGAGTCAGTGTGAACTGAAATCTGATTAATCTTTGAATTGACTATTCTAATTCATCACAAATCCTGATCGAATTAAAGAACGGATCCGGATAGTACCTTCTGAAATAATTATCATATTTAGCCGCCACGGTATAACGTTAAAATTGCTTCATGCTACCTTTAAGTTGCTATCTGTCTATCTCTGACCTCGGCAGAACAAATTCTTAAGCACAGCATATTATTTATGAATAATGTGCAGTGTTGGGTATTTCGTTACGTAATGCAGACTGACGATCTCAGCTTAGTTTGAACTTGCTGGGAAATAGAGCGGACTTAATTTGTAGCTCTACGGACTTGATTGGGCTAGTCATGTTTTGACTCCTTGGTGTGACGGTAGGCTACCTTGTAGGATATAAGTATAAATACTTACTAGATGTTTCGCGCGGTCTCACCCGCGTCCTGAGGTAACTACTTCGCGTACCCGGTTAATTTATAGCCTAAGTTACTTCTTGGTACTTCAGCTATCCGCCAGTGAAATCCCGAAAATCGGTCCAGCCGTTCCAGATATTAGCGAGAACAAACAAGACAGACAGACAAAATAAAAATACATTTTGGTGTACTTACCGTGTATACATCAATATGCATTAAGTAAAAAGCGGTTATTTTAATACTTAATACAAACAGACACTCCAAATTTATTTATGTGTTTAGATGTATAGATTATAAAATGAAGAGACCTTTAAGTCTTGTCTGTATGTATGAACACCATAAACAGTAACTACTGAATAGATTTTTATATGGTTTTCACCAATTATAATGTGTTTCCTGCTTAGGTATACAGGGCGGATGAAGCCGTCGGTGAAATCTAGTTTAGGATAGGCCGTGGAAAGGTATCTGGTCCCTCGAATATGTGTACATTGTAAAATTACCTATTAGCACATAGTAATACAACTATACACCAGTAATTGTAATGTCGTCGTATCTAGAGTATGATTATTAGGCCTCTCATTTTTATGACTCAAGTGTGATAATTAGGCCTCTCATTTTTATGACTCAAGTGTGATAATTTTTTTCAGCGTGGCATAACAGTAAATTGAAGACTGTTTAGACGGGAAGGGAATGGGTTCGAGACGTCGTCTCTTCGTCAGCTCTGAGTCTGCTCTTAATATGATTCTTTAAACACTCTGACTGGATTTTCAAATTAAGCAATATTCGATATCTATTGCTTTAAAATCCGTATAACTATTTACAATTAATTGTGATATGGGGCAAATAATGTTATTGTTAATGATGTTGTAAGATTGCTTTATATTTTACAACATATACGAGTACATACCTAGAGTTTGTGTATTTTGAAATACACAAATGCACTTTTCAGCTACACGTTTCGTAAAAATGACACAGGACGTAATGTAGGGCGTCCTGTAACTAGGTGGGGCGATGATATTCGAAGGGCAGCGGGCAGGGATTGGAAGAGGAAAGCTGAAGACCGAGCTCATTGGCGCGCCATAGGAGAGGCCTACGTCCAGCAGTGGACTGATATAGGAGTGATGATGATGATGATGATGACCCAGAACTAGGCTTGTCAATTGCTACTATTAGACGTTAGTAGCGTTTGCAGCATACGTCAGAAGACAAACACAAGATTGCATCGCTGTTGTACGTATTTCGAGATATATTGATATGTTTTTGTTGTTTTGTGTTGTATCACGATGAAGTCACCGTATGCAACCTCCCTGCTTTTCATGGTATGAACGCAACAGAATAATACTGTCGATATTTAGTGAGAGCTGACTCATTCATGCTGCAATCCAAATTCTGCCTGTAATTCCACTCTTAGTGACACCCCTATATGATTTCTAATTGATTCTGAAACAAAACTCGCAACAATTTGATTTGCAATTGGTTTAAGTAATTAACATGTTTTTTTTTTGTTTGAAATGCATTCTAGTGCACTTAATTTTGTCTAGTTGATTCAAGTTATTTTTATGATTTTATTATGGTTGAGTCTATTTTTATATACTTAGTGTTATAAGTTTCAAGAATTTGTTGTTCATGGTGTTGCGCTGCTTACCGATGTCTATTATCTATGCCAATGCAATCTAATATATACAAAGTCTTCATCATCATCCTTCTAGCATTATTTCCATTCAAACCTCTGTCATGGAGCCCTCTGAGCACAGTGTCCACTTCTTAGTCTAACTAAGTCGTGCTCACATTACATTTGTATGTATCTGATATGCTATGCGGTATCTTGGAGTAAATATAAAAAAGCCTATCATAATTTTTATAAGTAATTTCGTTAATTAAATGAATAAACCACACATACTTATTTCTGGCATATTAAGAAATAAAACATCATAATTTGCATTCTTGTAACTGATTCTTGTTTTAGCAATACATAACTTACTCGTAATATATTTATTGGTTTGAGATGAATACAAAATGATAAAGCTATAAGTATTTATTGACAAGTTATGGGCAAGGCGGTCGCGGCAGACCTCGAAGGACATTCTTTGACAAAATTGGGGCCGTCTTGAAAGCGGAATTGTCTTGAAGCAGCCAAAACCGGCGAGCGTGTAGGAAAAGAGTTTTGAATATCGAAGAAGCGCGTGAAGTTTGTAAGGATAGAAGCAAGTTAAGTTCTAGTGTCTCTGCCTACTCAGACGGGAAAAAGGCGTGACTATATGTATGTGTTTATTGACGGCGAACAAGACGCATTTAATAATGCAAAGCTTTGAACTTGCGAGCGAAGTAAACCTTCATGATCGCGTCGAGTATAAACAGCATTCCACGATCTATCTCGACCGACGGCTTTTCAGAAGAAGTGCATAATCGTAGGCATTTATGCAAATATGTCACGAAGATGGAGCGTCGTATCACCGCGACTGAGAAACTGACATAGGCGTCGACGATAAGGTCAAACGGCCTATGCGCAAGGCTAAGTGCAGACTATCGCTGGAGCGATAGTGTCGAGCTGGAATATAATGCGTAATGAATAACACCGATGTGATTTGTATAATAGTGATTGGTTTTGATGCTAATATGCATATGTATGATTACTGGTTAGAAAAAGATAAAAGTCCTGACCAATACGAGTACGTCACAAAATTGGCTTTAAAAGCCCGTAGATTGTCTGGCGTTCTCACTTTCTGTCAAACCAAGTGTTCATACCATGGTTGTTTTAGGCGATTTTTGCACATGGTTGCGAGATTAGAGTAGCCGCCGTTATGACTGCTGACAGAGGCGGATGTCATTATTGAAAAGATGACTCTGCTCAGCTTGACGGAGTGTTCTGTCTGAGTATAACAGCGCTGCGAATTGATCACGAGATTACAACGGAACCGACATTCCTTTGTGCTCTCGCTACGAAAGATTATACATACATACATACATAGGCAGAGGCATTGTCTAGAATTACCGCAGCCAGGCAGGTATTTTCTGGGTGCGCAGTGTAAGATGTAATACATCTACCTGACCACGATAGACAAGGCACCAGACACAATGCACTGCGTTGCACAGTGATGAATTGAAATCCAAATTACAACTATTAATATTATATTTCACTTACCTGATATCTTTACTGATGTCAGGCTTGAGCTAAATTAGACACATTCATACAAGTATATTGGCCAAAATAAATGAATGAAGTATCATATACTTAACTATTAAGCTGCAAACGCGACGTTTTCAAGACACGTTGGCACGTGGACGTCGATACCGGATTCACTATTTTCGCAAATGTCAATCAATAGTTCACAATGTCTTTTATCACTATTTACCGTTGCCAGCACTAGATCAGGCGGCATTCAAGACGGTTTACTCAATTTAATTCAATTCGCGTTAATTCAGAAGGCGATAATTTTACGTACGAGACGACAACGAGGTAATTTTTCAAGGGAAGGACGGAAGTGACAGTTCAGTGTGACCATTGTCAGAAATTTTCAATAGACTAAAACAAAATCTTACTCAATCGATCTAATCGATTTGACTTATAATAAAAAATAATTCTATTTCAAACATCCACCCGCCCCGGACCGGCCTACCGGTCCGCTAATCGGTTGGTAGACGTGACAATGTTGCAACCGCTCTCCTCAGAATCGAACCGTCCACCAAGACCTCAGCAAATCGGGGAACTCCATCAGCCCCAGTTACCAAATGAAGGATGCGCCCCCTGCGCCATCTGAGTGGCGGAAGGTTAGCCTCCTTGATCAAAACGAGGTCTCCAATCTTGGGTGGATCGGTCTTGTCGGTCCACTTAACGCGTTGCTGGAGTATGTGCAAATATTCCAAATTCCAGCGTTTCCAAAAGCTCTGAGTAATCTGGCGTACCAATTCAAAACGCGAGAGAAGACCAGGTCTCGTATCAATATAGGGGTACTCAGGCAAGGCGACAAGTGGGCGACCAATCAAAAAATGGCCCGGCGTAAGGGCTTCCAAATCATTCGGTTCTGAGGAGATCGGGCACAATGGCTGAGAGTTCAAAACGGCCTCAATCTTACAAAACACAGTTGCGAGTTCCTCAAATGTAAGGACAGACTCACCGATTGTCCTGCGCAAGTGTGTTTTGGCCGATTTTACGGCGGCCTCAAATATACCACCCCAGTGTGGACAATTTGGTGGAGAAAACAACCAATTTATCCCACGTCGGGCAAGCCTATCACCTATATCAGCCTTGTTGGTTTCAAGGAAATTAACTACGTCATTCAAATAATTATAAGTGCCCTTGAAGTTAGTGCCGCAATCAGAACGGATCAAGGAAGGCAGCCCTCTGCGGGATACAAATCTGTCAAATGTGGCTACAAACGCCTCGGTCGTAAGCGAGGAGACCAGTTCCAAATGTACGGCCTTTGTGGAAAGACAAACAAAAACACACAAGTAGGCCTTGACAGTCTTGCTGTTTCGAAGTGTCGACGTTTTCACCAAAAAGGGACCAGCGAAGTCCGTGCCAACACCGTCAAATGTCCTGCTCTCAGTTACGCGATCTGCCGGTAAGTCCCCCATCAACGGCTGCATGGTAGAAGCCTTGAGCTTATAGCAAGGGGTGCAGCGAAAGACTACACTCCGAATAATTCTTCGGGCAGACAAGATCCAAAATTTGCGTTGCAAAATGGCCAACAAAGCATTACAACCAGCAAGCGAATTTTTAAGGTGACGGTCAGTTACCAACAAGCGTACCAAATGACCGTCCTTAGGTAACAAAAGGGGGTGACGTGCTCTGTAAGGGAGGTTGGCGTTCTTGAGACGCCCTCCAACGCGCAAGAGACCCGTTTCGTCCAAAAAGCGGTTCAATTTAGATATTGCTCCCGATAATTTCGATTTCCCTGACTTAAGGATTGCAATCTCCTTCTCAAAATGCGCCAATTGCACAGAACGAACCCAAAAGGTGAGGGACTCCTGTCGTTCCTGTGATGAGAGAAACGGTGTCAGACGTTTCTGTTGTGGGTGCCTAAAATTAAAAACAAAACGCTTTATCCAAGCAGTAACACCTAACAACTTGTCGAGAGAGCTGTAACGATTCAACGGGAAATCGGGGTCGAAGGCGCATTCTACCTTCTCAAGAGCGAGTAATCGTAGACCCGGCAAATTAGAAGTATTCAAAACTGGCGTTCGAGGCCAATCAATTTCTGGTCGACTCAACCATTCCGGACCCCACCACAGCGAATGACCTATCAAACTAGGCGTCAAGCATCCGCGCGAGGCACAATCAGCGGAGTTGAGCTCACCTGGCACGTGTCTCCAAACAAGTTTGACTTCGGATTTCTGGATTTGGGAAACGCGATTAGCGACAAATACCTCCAAGGTGTGAACAGAAGCCTTCAACCAACAAAGAACAATTTGGCTGTCTGTCCAGGTGTAGGTCCCATTAATACAAATGCTTTTACCCAAAGTGTTATACACGTGGTTCAATAAGCGTACAAGTAGTGCTGCTCCCGAGAGCTCCAATTTCGGAATGGTCACAGATGTCCGAAGGGGTGCAACCTTGCTCTTCGCCATGATCAGGGAAACCCTCACCTGACCTGATGCACTAACTGTGTGCAAGTACACCACGGCCGCGTGACCACGTTCCGAGGCATCACAAAACCCGTGAAGGGTGGCCTTGTACTTCCCGGGAGGGAGGATGGGACGAGGCAAGGAGATCTCGTTGACGGCAGGAAGTGAGGATACAAAGGAGGTCCATTCCTCAACAAGAGTGCCGTGCAGAGGTTCGTCCCAGGTCAATCCTGCTGTCCAAAGCTTCTGCAAGAAGCATTTTGCCCAAAATATAATTGGACAGATCCAACCGTTCGGATCAAAGGTTCTGGCGACAGTAGACAATACGAGACGTTTATTCCAAGAACACGGCAATTTCAAGTCTACGTTATATGTAAAGATGTCTTGGACTGGTCTGTACTGAACGCCGAGAACAGCCATCATGGCGGGGTTGTCAACAATCTCAAACAAATGTGGATCTTGCTGATGATCCTCTGGCAAGCCTTCCAAAAGCGCTGGTGAGTTGGAAATCCATTTACGCAACTCATAACCGGCGGAGGCCAAAATACCTATCAATTCGTCCCGCAGGAGGATCGCCTCGTCCGCTGTGGAGGCGCCCGAGCAAATCACCAAGCGGAGGCCGAACAGACAGGAAGGGTAGCCTCGTAATAATCCGACCAGAACGGAGTCGACCAGTGTTGTTCTGGAAGAACAGCTCGCACTCCTCATGTTCTGGATTCAAACGGGTAGCTTGAGGCGGCTCCTCTACCTCCCAAAACCTCTGAACTGCATCAGAGAGAGCAGAGCCTACAGAAAACAAATTATCAAGTTCGGGTGGAGGGGGGTCCCTAGGTACAGGGCCCATCAAATCAAATCCAAATATGGTCGGGATGGCAGTCAAACCATTTGGCACCAAGACCCGTTTCCCACCAATCAAAATTCCACCGAGGACATCAGAGCCCATCAACAAGTCGATTTGTCCCGGTGTGTCAAATTTGGGGTCTGCCAGTTCCAATCCCGATGTCAAATTCACCACAGCAGCGGGTAGCTGTTTCTGTGGGTGCATACCCAAAATATTCTTCAACACAATAGCCGAGGTTCTAATTCTCGGGTGTGAAGATTCAACAGGGCCAAACAAAATCTTAACTTGCCCTTCAACATTAGAGGCTACGTCCCCTATGCCCCGTATACAATTTTGAAAAGAGCCCATATTTAATTTAACCTGCCCTACTAAACAAGTGGAAACAATGCAACCTTGTGAACCTGTGTCCAATATAGCACGGACAACAACAGAGGTCCCCGTGGGTCCCCAGACCCTAACAGCAACCGTTGGTAGGATAACGGTCTCAATGGGGGAGGTTGGCGTTATAGGGCAGGGATCAATGACCTATTGTTGCCTGGGCGGCGACCGTTGGCCAGGACCAGGCAAGTCAAAATGAGGGTGCGGCTTGAAGTCCTCAAAAGCGCGATGACTCGATCCGCGCGCCATCTGTGGGGGGTCATAGTGACGCACCCGCCCAAAACGAGGTGGGCGCGAGTCAAGGCGGGGACGCTCCGCCAAAGGAGGGGAATACCTGGGGCAGCAGTCATGGTGCTGGTGACGCTGAACAGCACATTCAGGTGCGCGCGAGAGAGGAGGCGTGCGCACGCTACGGTTCTCCAAGCGGGGCGAGTGGCAATCAATTGAGCGAGGCGACTCTCGGCTACGCGCCGGTGAGCCTCGGCTGCCACCTTCAAAACACCCGCCCGTGCGCGGCGTCGGCTGGTTCGACAAGCGGTCATCCTCTCTGGCATTCATACAGAGAATGTCCAAATGCTGTCCTCCACAGTGAGGACAGGGGCGAGAGTTTGGGCAGTCTCGCTGGTAGTGGGACCCCAAGCAAGAGAAGCAAAGGCGGCGGGCATTCGCGATGCGACTACGAGAGGCGACATGAAGGTCCAAAAATGCCCTGCAACTGGCCGTTCTGTGCCCCGTGACCTTGCAGTAAGAGCACTCCACTGGGCTCTGCGTGACTGCAAAGCGAGGAGGGCGCCGGTCAACACTGGCTCGGGTGTGAACGCGAGCCTGCTCCTTGACCTTGGGCGGCTGCGTCTTAGCCGGCGTATCACCACCGGAGTTGTCCAAGACCCGGCACTCATCCTCCAGGAACCTCTCCAGGTCAGCAAAGGGGGGCAGATGGGTCGCGCTATCCCCACCAAAGCGCTGTTCAAAACGCGACCTCAGGTCGGCAGGCAGCTTCTTTAACACAATGTGCACCAATAAATAGGACCATTGGTCTACGGGCAGGTCAAGGCACTTAAGTGCGTTGATGGCCACCAAGAGCGGGTTCAACAGTTGGGTGCGCAACCCAGAGACCCGGGTGAGCGTCGGCAAACCCAAAATCTGCTCGATGTGCGTATCGGCGAGGCCACGCTTATTATGGTACCTACGGGTAACTAGGTCCCGAGCCGTCTGGTACGCCTCGTCAGATACGGGCAGATGCTGGATAAGGCCCTTAGCCTCCCCATCCAGAACCGACATTAGATAGGCCAACTTTTGTGCCGGCCGAAGGTCAGCCCTATCATTGACTAGGCTGTCGAACAAATTAACGAAGCCCAGGTAGCTTCCTAGGCAGCCATCAAAATGAGGGAGGTCCAAAGTAGAGAGCCTACTCACCAGCCCCGGTGCTGACCTAGGAAGCTCCTGCTTCAGGCCGGGTTGCCCTTCCCTATCGGCAACTAGTTGTCTCGCACTATTGGAGACAGCATCATACAGGTCTAAGACCTGGGCATAGTCTTCACTGACCTTATTTCGCTGGTCAGCGGTGAAATCATTGATTGACACTTCAAGACAGCAAGTGCTGAAAGTGCGGAATTGCTGTTCCACACTTGCCAGGCGATCGTCAATCCGCTCGTACCTTTGTAGTAAGGCCTGCTGGCGATCAGGCCGGTTCACTAAGGCACTGGCCGAGGCAAACCAGCGCAAATCTGATGCAATAGCACCAGCAGCCGCACGCAAGTCCTTGATAGCTGACATAACCAAAATTCAAAAGAGCCCGGACAAGCGTTAAATAATATTAACAATCAAAACTTAATTTTTCTTAATTCCTTGAAACCAACAAAGTATTAGCCTGTTTACTGCTGGTACAAGCAAGTGACAGGTATCTACTGTCCAACAAAATTAATAGTTTCAATATTGAAACAAACACAAAAGTTATCAAAAGTTATAACTTATAACAAATTAAAAGTTGAAACTTCAAATTAATTAATTAATTATTTGCAACAGACAGACTGGCTGTGTTATTTGAGATATACAATAGTAAGTAAGCACAGAATATGTGTTACCTAGCAATATTATCTATATTATAACAAAACAAAGTTTATTAATGTGACCCGCCCAAGTGGCAAGGTCAAGTTGGTTGTTATAATGTTTATGAATATATGCAATAAACTAAATTTAAATTTATTTTCTAAATTTATTGATACATACAGCTATTATGTATCCAAACAAACTGACTTATTAATGCAACAACAAATTTAAGTTAGATTTTTCAACAATACAAATCAACAATTACTGATTGAGGTTATGTGACAATGTGTTTCAAATTATCTAGGTCAACTTATACAATTAAATATTATGTATTCTAGACAATAACTGACCTGACAAATACTACAATACTGTCTACAAGGTGATAAGATCATACCAATCTGAGTTTATACTCAGTAATGCAACAGCGGCTAAATTTCAACTACAGCTCTGCACCAAAAATTATGTCTAGAATTACCGCAGCCAGGCAGGTATTTTCTGGGTGCGCAGTGGAAGATGTAATACATCTACCTGACCACGATAGACAAGGCACCAGACACAATGCACTGCGTTGCACAGTGATGAATTGAAATCCAAATTACAACTATCAATATTATATTTCACTTACCTGATATCTTTACTGATGTCAGGCTTGAGCTAAATTAGACACATTCATACAAGTATATTGGCCAAAATAAATGAATGAAGTATCTTATACTTAGCTATTAAGCTGCAAACGCGACGTTTTCAAGACACGTTGGCACGTGGACGTCGATACCGGATTCACAATGTTCGCAAATGTCAATCAATAGTTCACAATGTCTTTTATCACTATTTACCGTTGCCAGCACTAGATCAGGCGGCATTCAAGACGGTTTACTCAATTTAATTCAATTCGCGTTAATTCAAAAGGCGATAATTTTACGTACGAGACGACAACGAGGTAATTTTTCAAGGGAAGGACGGAAGTGACAGTTCAGTGTGACCATTCTCAGAAATTTTCAATAGACTAAAACAAAATGTTACTAAATCGATCTAATCGATTTGACTTATAATAAAAACTAATTCTATTTCAAACAGGCATATTAAACGCCCACTTTTCGCCAGTGTTTTGATCCCACGTAATATAGGTGGCGAGCCTATTGCCGCTTATCGGGATATTTTGTTTGCCAGAGCCTCGTCCGTTGATCGGCAGGTGCACCACTTGCAGTAGTTGCAGTTGAGGTTGGCTTGGGACCCTAAGTTCTTTCTTGGTGGGAACCCTATGCACCCTAATGAATATAATAATGAAATGAAATAATGAAAGATTATACGAGCCTTCAATATGAGCAAGCCAGCTTGGAACCCCTACGCCGTCTCTTTTTAGGCGAGGGTATGCAAGATAGATGAAGCCTTGTTTTGAATGGTAGCGCCCTGTTAGTTTCAATATCATTTGGCCACCTGTGCAGTAGAGACAACACGATTTTAACACATTGAAGAGTTTTCAGCCATTTTGAATGATTTGTGTATATTATAACTAAAATACCGATTAACACCTGATTGATTTGATCAAATATAACTAGAGCTTCTAGTAAAATATTTTTTAATATCTCAACACAGTATCAGCTGCATCAAGTATTGAAAGAGCATTTCTGTTTATTTTGTAGAAATAAAGACCTGCAATAAACTTCACATTGTGCTCTGTACAATAAATTAAATACACAAAGCTATCTTATATTTTACAGCTCCAATTCCAAAACTCAGTTTAATTTCATAATGTCAATATGCAGACCAGCATTAAAGCCGAACGCCTAACATATTCCGCTTGGCCGCCTATCACAAAGGGCGGGAACTAATAGATATTTCGAATAACTTATCTATATTTAACAAGCTAATATTAAATGCGAATGTTTATTTGTCTGTTAGCAAAACGGATTGTTATGAAACTTTTCAGTAATATAGGTATACTGTATATAAGAATAACACTTTGTCGCTATGCAACCGTGCGGACGGAGTCGCAGGTGAAATTTAGCACCTATTTATTTAAATGTGTATATTTGTATAATGATGCTGAAGAGTTTGTTGAACCATGCATGAGATACCAACGGACTGCCATGCAGAGGGTATCAGGTTCGAATCCACGGCGAGCACCAATGACTTTTCGAAGTTAAGTGCGTATTAAATTGTTAATTATCGCTTTACTTTTTACTGTTCCTACGGGATATATACCACGACCTTTGTTTTGAGTAGCCGATATTTCCCAATTTAAATTCCTAATTATCGCTTGTCCCGTGCCTCGGAGAGCACGTTAAACCATTGGTCCCGGCTGTCATGAAGATCTTTCACAGTCGTTACGGGGAGTCAGTACCCTCAAATAAACTGATACTGGTCTAAACCATGGAACATCGCTATCCATTGGGGTTGCGGAGGTCAGACGGCAGTCGCTCTGTGGAAAAGTTGATATTTTGTCATATTAGGTTAGACTAGTAAGCGGACCTCGGGCTCCAAAGCGTGTCAGTCTTGGATGCAACCGGGATAACGAAAGGGAGATGATGATTAGATGAATATCTGAAAGTACTAGTCGGTGTAACGTATGTCCGGTACTTACCGCGTTGCGTCACAGTACCGCCCATACGCTCGGCCAATCAGAGAAAGCCATCGTCCGCACTCGCCAAGCCTGACCAAATATGGTCATAACGGACTCTCAGCCTGATGGAGGGCCCGGTATATAAAGGGGCCGACAGAGAGGCCGGCACCGCTACTCTAACGTCGCTTCTACTATAACTAAGCGTACCTACTGACCCTACGTCGTATTTACGTGTATCCTGGTCCCAGCTACGGGTAAGCACTACATTTACTGCGTTAGCGTACTGCCCATCTCTCTACCTGCTAGCTGAGGCCGGCTGACGCCGCCTGCCTGACTCTATTGGTTGTGGCTCTCCTAATGCTGCTTTCCTTCAGGTTCCAGGTTCACCTTAAGACTTCGGCTACGCTCCTAGACCGCTACACTTCCTGCATCGCCTTCGGCGTCACTTCTCCCGAAGAGTCTGGCCTGCCCTGCTCATCGTACACACACCGCCGGCGTCTGCCAGCTGAGCCAACGTCAGCGAGGGCCTGTACCGCTACGCGCAGCCTTCGAGCAGCCTGCCTACACACTACCGGAGGGAACAGCGTGGGAGACTGCAGCCCTTAGTGTTCAGGCCAGTGTCGTGTTGTTGGTCGGTCCTACTCGTGGCAAGGGAAGTGAGACAATACTCGGCAATTAAACGCATCTAGATCCTCTACTGCGTTTTACTACCAGAACCCGTTACAGTGGCGCCCAACGTGGGTTATTGTCTCGCTTTCCGTGCTCGAGTTCTCATCTAGCAGGTCTCCATCATTGTAATTTTACTAACGCCTAAGAAAGACGGTAAACTAAGGTTTTGTTTAGATAGTCGGAAACTTAATTCTATTACTAAAAAAGACGCGTACAAACTACCTTACGTATCCGAAATTTTAGACAACCTTAGGAACGCTAGATATCTAAGTAGTATAGACTTATCTAAGTCCTTTTGGCAGACGCCTCTTCGCGAATGTGATCGTGCTAAGACTGCGTTCTATGTGCCTACTAGAGGAACATTTAGATTTGTGACTATGCCGTTTGGTTTAACGAATGCGCCTGCGACACAACAGCGTTTGGTGGATCACTTGTTTACGAACAGTCCTGAGTTCGAAAACTCTGTATTCGTTTTTTTAGATGATATCGTGCTTATATCGCCATCCTTTAATGCTCATGTGTCACTATTAAATAAAGTATACGAAAAATTTAAATCGGCCAACCTTACCATCAACTTGGAAAAATCTAAATTCTTCCGTGATGAATTGAAGTACTCGGGTTACGTAGTAAACTCTAAAGGATTACAAGTAGACCCATGTAAGGTGGAAGCCATTCTTCAATATGCTACGCCTAAGAATAACAAAGAAGTCAAAAGGTTCTTAGGCATTGCATCATGGTATCGGCGATTTATACCTAATTTTAGTACTATTGCCGGTCCTCTGAACAAACTTACCTCTACCGGTAAGAAAGCCGCACCATTTCAGTGGTCGGTGGAAGCTGATGACTCGTTTTGTAAACTAAAACAATTGTTAAGCTCCGCACCAATATTATCGTGTCCCGATTACGAGAAACCTTTTCAGGTTCACACAGATGCGAGTGCGAGCGGCATCGGTGGGTTACTTACACAAGAAATAGATGGCGTGGAACTACCTATCGCTTACATGAGTAGGTCACTAAATGCACAGGAACAAAACTACAGTATTACAGAACGGGAGACATTAGCAGTTCTAACAGCCCTCGAATATTGGCGCTGTTATTTAGATAACGGGTTAAAGTTTGTTGTGTATACTGACCATTCCGCACTGAAATGGTTCCTAAACTTGAGCAACCCGACTGGTAGATTAGCTCGGTGGTCGGTTCGTCTGTCAGCCTTCAACTTCGAAATAAAGCATCGGCGCGGTGCGGATAATATTATAGCCGATGCGTTATCACGATCCCTACCTGTAAATATAATTAATGCGAATAATAATAACGTGAATGACCCTAATGTTAACACTGATCAATGGTATTTAGCCACCTACAATGGTTGTTTATCTTCGCCTAATGACTATCCAGACTATTCTATTAAAAATAATAAATTATATCGTTTGATTAAATCTAGGTGTATGCTACGTAAGGAGTTCGAATGGAAAGAAGTACTACCTTCTTCTGATCGAAATAATGCCATATTAGAGAACCATGCCGAACCCACTTCGGGGCATTTCGGTATATTTAAGACTTACAAGCGCTTAGCACTGCGTTACTATTGGCCCAAAATGCGCGATGACGTAGTTAAGTTCATAAATTCTTGCGACACTTGTATCGCGCACAAACATCAGAACCACGCACCATTGGGAACCATGGGACGACCCAAAGTGTGTTCACGACCCTTCCAAACCATTAGTGTAGATTTGGTGGGGCCACTACCCGTCACAAGAAAACAAAACGCCTACATCTTCGTAGTAACTTGTTGTTTTAGTAAATACTGTCTACTTTTTCCTATCAGGCGCGCAACTGCTGAAATAATAACTAATATTTTGGAAGAAAAAATATTTTTAGTTCATGGTATACCATCTACAATTATATTGGACAATGGTAAACAGTTTGTCAGTGCTACTTTAAAAGCTATGTTGCGCAAGTACAAAATCCCTATTCTTCATTATACTCCTAAATATTCCCCACATGTCAATACGGTCGAACGCTATAATAAAACCATTGGTTCTACCTTAGCGGCGTTTGTAGGAAATGACCAGAGATTATGGGACACTCTCGTACCTAAGGTGCAGTTTGCATTAAATACTGCAGTTAATGAAGTCACGGGCTATACACCTAGTTTTTTAGTCTATGGACGTGAACTAGTTCCATGCGGCTCACACTATGTCCACACAGACGCTGATGATATAGTATACATACCTAGGGACGACGACAGAAAACATAGGTCACTTATCGGGCATATTTGACAAAGTTCAGGCACTCCTCATTCAAGCTCATGCTAGGAATTCCCAAACGTATAATTTACGCCGTAAACCAGTTGAGTTTAATGTGGGAGACACTGTGTGGAAACGGACTTTTTATCAGAGCGACAAGGATAAGTCCTTCTGTAAGAAACTAGCCCCTAAATTCGTGAAGTGCACAGTGATTAATAAAAAGTCGCCTCTCGTTTACGAGTTGTCGGACGCGTCTGGAAATTCTATTGGGTTTTGGCACATTAAGGACCTAAAACTTATACACTATGGTGCCTAACTATTTGTTACAAACCGTAGAACACTTTCCCTTCCTTCTCTCTATATGCCGTCTTAGCTTGGACAGTAGCGGACTCATAGACCTAACGCAGCTAGTCGGATTTTCCTTGTTAGCCACGTAAAATCCTCTCCTAAGGCGGGCGGTATTGTAACGTATGTCCGGTACTTACCGCGTTGCGTCACAGTACCGCCCATACGCTCGGACAATCAGAGAAAGCCATCGTCCGCACTCGCAAAGCCTGACCAAATATGGTCATAACGGACTCTCAGCCTGATGGAGGGCCCGGTAAATAAAGGGGCCGACAGAGAGGCCGGCACCGCTACTCTAACGTCGCTTCTACTATAACTAAGCGTACCTACTGACCCTACGTCGTATTTACGTGTATCCTGGTCCCAGCTACGGGTAAGCACTACATTTACTGCGTTAGCGTACTGCCCATCTCTCTACCTGCTAGCTGAGGCCGGCTGACGCCGCCTGCCTGACTCTATTGGTTGTGGCTCTCCTAATGCTGCTTTCCTTCAGGTTCCAGGTTCACCTTAAGACTTCGGCTACGCTCCTAGACCGCTACACTTCCTGCATCGCCTTCGGCGTCACTTCTCCCGAAGAGTCTGGCCTGCCCTGCTCATCGTACACACACCGCCGGCGTCTGCCAGCTGAGCCAACGTCAGCGAGGGCCTGTACCGCTACGCGCAGCCTTCGAGCAGCCTGCCTACACACTACCGGAGGGAACAGCGTGGGAGACTGCAGCCCTTAGTGTTCAGGCCAGTGTCGTGTTGTTGGTCGGTCCTACTCGTGGCAAGGGAAGTGAGACAATACTCGGCAAATAAACGCATCTAGATCCTCTACTGCGTTTTACTACCAGAACCCGTTACATCGGATATAAAAAAATATTATAGATGCACGAGGAAGCTAGCAACATCACGCTACGTCCTTTAGGGTCTGAACAAAAACAAAAACTGTTTCACAAGGATGTCATAGCACGGTTGTAGTCCACTGCTGGACATAAGCCGATACGTAATGCGATACGATAGTGCAAATAGATAAGTAATGGCGAGTGAAGCTGCAGGGCGCGCCTACTGATCCATAAAGACGCTTGAGGCTTAAATATGTTAATACAACTATTACTATTTAGTTATGAAGTTGTAAGCGTTGAAAGGTTCAAGATAATTATAATAATAACATTTAATTTTATGTTACTATTAGTATGTGGTTTAGAATAAATGTCATCACTACATAGTATAAAACAAAGTTTGTCTGTTGTCTGTCTGTACGCTTAAATCTTAAAAACTACGCAACGGATTTTCATGCGGCTTTTTTTAAGAGATAGAATTATTTAAGAGGAAAGTATAGGTATATGTATAATTGACGCGGGCGAAGCCTCTGGCGACGTCTAGTCTATACTAAATCGCTTTGTCGAATACAACGTACTGGTCACAGATAGTATTTGATTACTATAATAATATAGTAATCAAACTTCGTTTTTAGCTTCTTTTATGCAAAACACATTTCAAAGAGAGTAGTTCATGTTAGAAAGTGTTTACCTTGTGTTAAGTATACAATATTTTAGTTAAGTGTTAAAAATCTCTATAGAGTTTTTAGATTTGCCATCCTATTATGAATGTTCACGGTATATTTTAGATACACAAGGCAATTGTAATTCAGAGTTGTGAATAAATTACCCATACCAGCAGACTGCCACGCTGAGAGTCTCTGGTCCTGCCTCGGCGACCATGTCAAGCCGGTCCTGGCTATCACGAAGATCTATGACAGTTTTTGTGAGGGGTCAGTACCCTTGTATGTACTGACACTGGTTTAAACCATGGAAGATCGCTACATCTACCCCTTTGGGTTGCGGAGTTCAGACGGCAGTGGCTAAAAAGCTAATATTCTGTCAGCAATCTGGTAATACATCCAACCGAGATAAGGCTAGAGCGATGATGCTGATGATCTTTATGCAGGTACATTTTGAACATTGTATCATCCGTGTGGTGACGGATTAAGAATAGGTACGGAATGTCACCACCCCGTATCATCCCATGGGTGTCGTAAGAGCTGACAGCGGGAGCATATTATGCAGTGAACAGCACTGTAAGAGAAGGAAAACTTGATACAAACCCGTTTGGCCAGCGTGGTGTAGTAGGCCAATTCCTCCATTCAAAGGAGAGGCCTAGACCAGCTGTGGACTGTTAAAGGCTGATGATGATGATGATGTATCTATATTTATAGGCCCTATGCTCTTTCTCCTTTTTCCTCATTCCGCTCCTCCTCCTTTTCCTTTCTCCATGCTAAAAGATGGCAACGCCAACGCGTCACTTCCGATAATGTCGTCATTATCAGGCGATTCGTCTGCTTGTTTGCCTGCTATCTCTACATTTAAAATTCTTGTGTTACTGACTAACTGACAGACAACGCAGATCCAAAACTATTGGGTGCAAGAAACTAAAGTTTGGCATGTATGTTTCTTAGAACCATAGAGTTGTACAAAGAAGAGCTTTCTCAAAATTCCTACGGAATCGGCCTGAAACAGGTACCTAAAATTAAAAAAAGTTTGGGCGTAGCTGCGAGCAGCCAGTCATATATAAAATTCTGGAAAGGAGATCTTTTGCCAGAACGGTATTATTTATTTGACTCATTTGGAGTCAAACGTGATATAAATTACAGTTGTTTTACTTAATTTCCGTAGTAAATAGTGATTAATGCTACCAGCTCAGTAATATATTATTTCATTTCATCGTCGATAAGAAACGCAGAAACAAATTATAGCTTTCAGTGAATAAATTACTCGCAAGACGTTCAATGTCATATTGAAATGCGTTTAAGGCTTTAAGTTGTTGAAACAGACGTACGAGTATATCTCTTATCGAAATCGTAATCTTGATATAGAGTAAGTATGACTGAGTATTTTATAGACATCCTCAGCTGAATCTTTTGTAGGCCATGATCAGTGCTTTATTTATTTTGTAATAAAAACATTATGCTCTCGTAACAAACTTAAGTATATATTTAAAATCGCACTTATTAGATTTGTAAGGAGGCTCTTTCACGCAAAAAGTATTACACGAACTTTGATAAGATGATATCTGCGTGTTCATTCGGACTATTTTTAAGCAATACAATGCAAATCGAATTAGTTAATTTAAGCAATTATTATGTTCGCTGTCAGTAGGAGGTCTTATAAATGATCTTATTATGCTAAAATATTATGAGTGGTGTGGGTTTTATAGTGCGCTAGGTAGGAGCCGATTATGTAATCTTTTGATCGGAATCTGCTGCAGCCATAATGGTATTATGTTAACTGCTTAAATTAAAACGAGTATATTCATACTGTTAGCGGTGTTTAGATGAAACTACCACTAACCAGTGGCGTAGGAAGGGGGGCGGCGGGGGCGGTCCGCCCCGGGTGGCACCCTTTTTGGGGTGCCAACCATCTAAAAAAAGGGGTGACACCCAAAACTCAACTTTAAGAACAATGTACAAAAATATAAAACAACATAGGCACTAGCTCAGCACTACAAGAGTTAGCCCGGAATTGTTAGGTATCGACTAAAAAATCCGCCCCGGATGCCACCCAAGCTAGCTACGCCACTACCACTAACCTAGTCTAATCAGTGTAGATGGCACAATAACTAAACTTTAGCCTAGTCATTGCGAAAATAAATGGCTATTTTGTAATTAAAGTATTTTTTTTATAATATACCACAGTCCTGCTAACGTTCTATTCAGTTAGAAGGTGGCTACGGCGTTCTGCAGCTGACTTGGTTTGAGCGAATCCCCGACTCTAAGGAGAGGGGCAACTGGGATAAGCAGAGGTAACGGTGATGACCACAAGCTTGCGTGCAATTTTAATGCACTTAGTTTAATCAAATGATAAATACTTTTAAAACATGCTCTTTTCAGCATGTGGTGTTATAATTTCATGTCCCGGGTGTCTGGTCATAGTGTCTGCGAAGAAAAATTTCATTCCATTGTGAAGAATTATTATGGTTACGGTGCGGTGTAAGCGGCACCCGTTTCGTTTTTACCGAGACTTGAACTTGGTAGACGCAAAGAGTTATGGAATGTCAACCGCCTTCTAAAAGAGTCAAGTATGAAAGGCACTATTTGTCTATTGCCAACCGGCTAGGTTCTATGTAGAGCCGTAGGTCACAGGAAATGTTTTCTATTTATTATTTTAATGGCTATTGCTTCCGAACTCTCAAAAAACTGCATGATATGTATGTGATACACATGTTAACTTCAATTGAATTAAGTTAACACGTTTGTTTACCTAGAACATAACTGGGGGCCAATTCTGCTATTTTTATGTGACATTGATATCATATTTTGAATGGATTTAAAAGCGGTATTCTGATAACCTAATGTCATTATCGTAAGAATTTAAAATAAACAGTTCGTCGTTGACATCTACGATCTCGTTACAATTTCATTCAAATATTATATAATTTAGAAGAATACGCTTTTTGTGACGTAATTATGACACCGACATGATATTGCGACTATATTTATTTAGCGGAATTGGGCCCCAGATCAGTAATGAATAAATATTTTATAAATAACCAATAATGTGAAATCGAGTAACATGCATTTCTTATACACTTTACACTTACATAACTAGATTTACAGATCGCCGATCGTGTGCACGTTTTTTAAAAATCATTTATTAGATTTACCTAAATACATATTTTTAGATACTCATATTATTATTTCACTTAAATTTAATAATGACTACATAGGTAAAAAGTACTGTAAATATTTTAATTTGTTCGTATTATATCAAAAGGATTACCATAACACCAAGTAGAGTCTTAAACTTTGAGACCTTGCTAGCACATGTTTTGGTTAGCTATATTCATACAAACATATGTATGGTGATCTGATTAAAACAACAACGTCCACCGGAAGCAATTATTCTTAAAACACATTAACCTAAATCAGCAAATTGATAGTTCACAATTAGACACACCCTGTAAGTAAATAGTCACCGATAACGGGCACTTAGACAGATGCAAATTAGTTCTAAAGGTCAATTTTGATTAGCAACAATGGACATTTCTAACGGCCTCAAGCGATTGCTCAGGTATTCTTTAGTTAAAATGCGCGGTTCAACGATAGTAAAACAAATTAAAAGTTCATTTATTTTGATTTACAAAAAGAACATACAAGAGTAAATAGCTACTACAAAAATACAAAAAGGGAAGAATACCAACATACTACCTTGCAGAGGGTATCGGATCGTATCGGATCCAAAACTGCGGCGTGTACCACTGATTTTAATAATGTTGTTAATTATGAAATGCTCTGGGCCTCAAAAGCACGCTTAGCCGATGACATAACGCGATCTCGGACCCCCTGCATGCTAGTATGTACTAACATCCTTGCAGATGTCATGGCTTAACGTGCTGTTAAGGCGTTATAGTAAGAGATCCGAAGAAGAGTGACCTGCACCTATCTGATAATTGGAGGGTTCATACATTCTTTTAGTAGATACTAAATATATTCATTAAATGCAATGTTAAATGAAAAGCCAGATAAGTTTTTTCTGCTTTTCCTAGTCTGGACCGGTTGTTTTTAACAACCCATTCGCGATATATCTTTGAACATGCAGATATAAAATACTTTTCATCCAATTATCAGATTGGTGAAGGTCGCTCTTCTACGAATCTTAGACTATTATGGCAAGTCAGTACCCTTGAATATACTGACTCTGACCGAAGTCAAAGAACTCAGATATTTACATAGAGGCGCATTTCCTATTGGCGCTCTGATGACAAACTTTCTGTGACTCAAATTGCCGCTTGGCGGCGTGGCAGTCATGCTGTGACAGCTATCTCTACAAGAGCAAGAGAGACGAACGTTGCTCTTGAGTATCTTAACTACGAGAGTAAGATAGACGGAGAACGACGCCAGCGCTGCCAACGGCGCCAACTACAAACTAAACTGGAGACAGTCTCCACTTAGAATCGGCACACGAAATCCTTAAGAATTGCGCTTTTATGCAAATCTGTATTCATTGCCGAAGTCAATGAATAACACTATCTCTTTCGGTTGGTTACGAAGGTGTGACAGTAGTCGCTCTGTACCCTATGTGCAAAAAATAATGTATCGTCAAATCGGAATAGCGGACCCCTGGCTACAAAGAGAAAGTCATGGCAGCATGGCGATGATAGATACAAAAAACAAAGGATTTCTATATTACTTGTATTCGCAATTTTGGGTTTCATGTTAGTTTTTTTATTACGGATAAAATTAAATACTAAAAGGCATATTCTAGGTTTCGGTCATGCTAAGGAGCAGGTCAGAGGTCGTAGAGTAGACATTGTTAGTAGGTTTTAATGATTAGCATCAAGGGCAAAGGGTATAAATAGTTATTTTCACCACAGCAGCTCAAACATGCCGCTTTTGCTGCGAGACAACAGTGAACAAAACGCGATTTTGATTCGAGCGTGAGGCAAAGTAGCTTTTTAATTTTTCAATCTTCACTGCCACGAATTGACATTGTTCAGCCACAAATTTGAAACATTCGAATTTTACGGTGCTCTGTCTCTTTCACATGCATATAAAAAGTGAGTGACAAAAAAACCCCTTCGAATTCGAAATTCGATTATGGAATTCGACCTCAAAGAAAACACCTACGGCAACGCAAAAAAAAAAAAAGATATTTGTAAAAAAGAAATTACTTTTTTTATGTTATTGTTTACATGTTTAATGTATTATTGGATTTTAATAAAAATAAGTCTAATTAATAGTATAAGAATTACAACAATGATAGATTTGAAAAATAAACATCAGGGACGCAGTATTAAAACGCGATTTAAAAAAGTAGCGGAAATAAAAAATTCGCTGATGCTGATACAGTAGGTATAGCGTAACGTGTTAATTTATATTAATACTAGAGGACGCCAGCAGCGACGCATGCATTTTTTTTAAATTTACCCGTTTTGGCCGATCCCGTGGGAATTTCGGGTTTAGTGCACCCCTGCGGTCCCCAAGGAACATGCATGCGAAATTTCAGCTTCCTGCGCCCAATAGTTTCGGCTGTAGCGTGTCTGTCAGTCAGTCAGTAACGCAAGGATTTTATATATTAAGATATAAAATAATCTAAAAGGATGAGTGAAACTAGCGATGATGACTGTAACACCAGAAGAGTTAAAACAACAAGTGATTATGCAGAATTCAATCCATTCCTGTTCATTTCTATGTCTCCTAAGTAATATATGTTCTCACTGCTGTGGTGAAAAGTTATGTGTGCTACACGAGAGCAAAGGTTTTTGTATCTCGTGCTGTTGAGTCCCTCACCACGCTCAGGATTCTAACTTTGATTCACTCGCTACGCTCGTGAATCAATCATAGAATCCTTCGCTTGCTCGGGACTCAAAATCAGCACTAGAAACAAAAAACAACTTTGCTCTCTTGTTGCACAAATAACTATTGTGCAACAAGAGAGCAAAGTACATAACTATTCACCTCTGCAGTGAGAACACATATTACTTAGGAGGCATAAAAATGAACAGGAATAAATTGTAAACAAAATTCTGCATTAATCACTTGTTGTTTTAACTCTTCTGGCGTTAAAGTCCAGTCATCATCGCTAGTTTCACTCATCTTTTTAGATTAAGTATTTTATATTAATATAATTTAACACGTTACGCTATACGCTATCAGCATCAGCGAAATGTTTACTTTATTCCCGCTATTTTTTTAAATCACGTTTTGATACCGCGTCCCTGATGTTTATTTTTCAAATGTATCATTGATAAAATTCCAAATAAAAATGTATTGGTTAAATACCAATTTTATACTATTAATTAGACTTATTTTTATTAAAATCCAATAATATATTAAACATATAAACAATAACATTTAAAAAACAACATAATTTCTTTATACTTACATAAAGATATTTGTATATCTTTAAATTTTAGGGTATAACGCGTTTCCGAACGTGTTTTCTTTGAGGTCGAATTCCAAAATCGATTTTCGAAGGAGTTCGTTTTTTTCACTCGCTTTTTTATATGCATGTGAAAGAGACAGAGCACAGTAAATTTCAAATTTATGGCTGAACAATGTCAATTCGTGGCACTGAAGATTGAAAAATTAAAAAGCTACTTTGCCTCACGCTCGAATCAAAATCGCGTTTTGTTCACTGTTGTCTCGCAGCAAAAGCGGCATGTTTGAGCTGCTGTGGTGAAAAATATTTTATTATTGTTACGGTCACGGCGGAGATATTTCAATTGACTTTCTGGTAAAAATAATGAATATAATTTTAATAAAAACTTACGCCGTCAACAATACATAGTGCCAATATCCACCGTGATTATAAATTTCAATAAATTTAAACACTAGAGTCTCTCACACTGGGTTCCGAGGAAATGGGGGCAGTTCTGGCAATGTCGAAAATGGTCTTGAATGGTCACAAATGCTGAAACTGGCTACACAGGTGACTTATTGGCATTAAGGGTCGGAGGTGCCAAAAACTAAACTCACTTATCACATTCAACTTTCTAATAAATAAACTGTTAAAATTGCTGTACCTAGAATATATTTTCTTGAGATTTCCCTGCAATAACCTTCTAAACATGATCGCTTGTTTACGTAGTTTTCTACCGTACAACTCAAAGTGTGTTTAAACCGTAAAGAGTGCCCAGCTCACAAACTAAAGTACCAGTTTTCTAATTCAAGGAGCTCAGTAAAATTATAGTGAGCTGTACATTTATAAACATTCAATGATTTATTACTACTAGGCGTATTGCGTAAACGTGTTGATATTACGATTTATGAGCCCCGTGTTATTCATGTGTAGGCAATGTATCAAGGTGTATGGCTACATAATAATTTGTCTTGGTTTAGATATATATTAGTGTCATAAAACACTGGTTTGTAGTATGTACATAACTGTTTTGAAACTTTAGCGTAGATTTGATTGAATAATTAAAGTAGATAACATTTGGTAAGTTTAGCAACTATAGGTATATGTATTGCCTTAACACCAGAGTATACACACAAAAATACTTTTTTTAAGTGCCTGTGACGTACCATTGCAGGTCAAAGGCCTCCCCTCTTCCTCCAAATATACAAGAAGGATTGTTCCAAGATATATGTACCTAAATACTACATCAGAGATACTCTGCACAGAGCCTACCTCTGTGCAGAACACCAAGACACACACCGCAAGCGATGAGGTCCTGTAAAAAATAATAAATGAGAAGCCGTAGTATCTGTCTATCCTCATTATATACAGTGCGTCCTGTCTGTACAAAATATACATACATACACACATAGACTCACGCCTGTTTCCCCGAAGGGGTAGGCAGAGACATAATAAACGCCCACTTTTCGCCAGTGTTTTGATCCCACGTAATAGGTGGCGAGCCTATTGCCGCTTATCGGGATATTTTGTTTGCCAGAGCCTCGTCCGTTGATCGGCAGGTGCACCACTTGCAGGTGAGGTTGGCTTGGGACCCTAAGTTCTTGGTGGGAACACAAAGGGAAAATATACTGTGTCTCTTAAAATGTAAGTGTTAAGCTTGTTCGAGGGTCCATTGATTACCGACATTCGCAGTTCGCACATAGCTCTACAGTGAGCATAGTCAAAATATTATCCGTTTCAGAAGCTAAAGAAGAAGCGATAGCCCAGTGGTGTACGTAACGGACTGCCGAGACGATGGTCTCAGGTTCGATCCCCAGTTACCCCGGGCACACACCTATGACTTTTCGAAGTTATGTGTGTATTAAAAATATTAATTATCGCTCGCTTAACAATGTGCCCGGTAGATGGCAATAGGCTCGCCCCCTATTACATTGGGACCGAAACAAATCTGGCGAAGTGTGGGTGTGTAATACACCTCTGCCTACCCCTTCGGGGATAAAAGGCGTGAAGATATGTTATGTTATGTTAAGCTAAAGGGTTCAGGAGGTCAGAACTTTGTACTGGCATCAATATATATTTGACCTTTCAACCCCTGTTTTCAGGGTGTTGTGGTCGTTTTGATAACCGGGCTTCAACAGGACCTGTTGGTAGACTTGGATGCTATGGAAGCGGCCTGTCAGTTTTGTTTTGGAGGACATGGAGACAAATTAAATGTAGGTACCTATTCTTAATTACTGACAGTAAAGAAACTTATAACAACCAGAGGAAAATAAATTGATGTTCATAGATTAAGTTACTTTGTTATTTTTGGTTGTACGTTAAAAGAATTTTGCAACTTAAAATATTTCACTCATTTGTGCGCCTTTTAATAGTTTTTTCGCTCAATAGCAACAATAATCATCTGCACCCCTTTTTAAGATGGTGGCCACGACACAAGTGCTGGGGGGGAGGGGGCTCTATATTTAAAATTAATAGGCCGCGGTGTGGTAAGATCCCGGTTTTTGTGTCATCCTGTTTTTATTAAATAAATCGATCGAATCTACAATTTTGATGATAAGAGTAAAATTCCGGGTTCGCGATATACGACGTTTGAAAAACGAAAAAAAATAATCATTTTAATTTAACGTAAGTACTTATTCCAGAATTTATTTATTCTATCAAAAAAAAGTATAATAGCCGACCCTTCCACCAATTCCTCTTGCTTTAGTATGAATGGGTCGATAGATATGATTTTTTTCTCATTTTTCGTTTTCATTTTTTTATTCATCTAAACTGCTGTAGTAGGTGGTCATTCTTACATCAAAAAATTGCTGATACTTTTTATTATATGTGGTATTATTTTCCAAAACCTAACTCATTGGTTTCCAGGAGTTATTGTAAATTCAAAATTTTCCTTAGAGTTTTCACTTTTAAGTACCCAAAAAAAAAATCCTTTCAAAATTTTCCTTAGAGTTTTCACTTTTAAGTACCCAAAAAAAAAATCCTTAATGGTCAACTGTCTGTTGATACGTATCGTTAGGGCTCTGTTGGTTAGTTGAAAACATCTCGTCTGAATCGGTGTCAATTGGCAATGCTAAAGTCGTCTGTGTTGAAATTCCAGGTTTATTTGTTAGTTTTTGATTAGTTTCCATTGTTGTTTCCACAAGTAGGGTCGATATAAGGTCCACCCCCGGTCGACGCCCATTCCAGGGGTAAGGCTACATACTACCGAGGTCGCTAGATATCTGTAGGGCCGCGTGTTGCCGGCGTGTGACGTGTGTGCAGCGAGCGCGCTACGTACCTAAGAGCGGTTTCAGATTAGCGTTTTATACGCGCGTATAAGCTCGTTTTTAGAAGCGCGTGTAGGCGCGTATAGGCGCGCCTTTTGGCACACGCGCAACTCGTACGAGCGTTGACGCGCTTCTAAGCTCGTATAGCTACCAACCGTCAGAATCCATGTTGACACTGACAAGACGTCACTACCGTTTCGAGCGAACACGCCCGTTTACGTGAGTCTGGTTTTTTGAAGCGCGTAATATAGCGCGCGTGTAAGCGCGTATGCAGAAACGACCGTATACGCGCAGAAAAATACGCTAATCTGAAACCGCCCTAACTGAGGTAGTTGAAGTGCAGAGTACGGTTACAGTATAAAGGTTGACTGGCGCTCAGTTCCCTGAAATTGTTCCAACTCCAGTTGCAACAACCATTGATTTCGCTTTATATAAAACTATGCTTAAAAATATAGTTACATATTGTATATAAGTAATAATATATAAATAGTAGTATAGTAGTACGTAAATAATTTCAGCAGGGGCGCACTCTCATCGTATTTTTTATCAAAAATCAATACAATTGATGTAAATACATGATGAACATTGATTTAAAATAATTAGATAGGTATATAATTCATATAAATAAAAAAAATGCAAAATACATTATTCTAAAAAAATTGGAAAAGTACTCTAAAATTGATTCAAAATAGGTTGTAAAATCAAAAAGTAAAACAAAATTGATTTGAAAGAATTGTAAAATTATTAATGAAAAGAACTGAATTGACTACAAATATCTAAACAATTTACAAAATGTTGATATAATACTCATGTTAAATGTTGATTAATGCTCATATGATCACAGATTGACTTACTATAAAATGAACACCTTGCAGAATAGGCGGATGATGTTAGATCTCCTTCTACTACAAAAAATATTAAAGGGACATCCCACTATGAGGGTTTACTAGATCGCATGAAAATTGCTGTCCCAAAACTAAATGCTAGAAGGAAATGTATTAACTTCTTTGATGTCCCCATTCATAGAACCAACTTAGGCTCCCGTTCCCCAGTAGTAAGACTGACCACCGTTTACAACCAATCCTGGCGAATATTAGACTTGGATACCTATATTTCACGACAATCCCACACGTTTTCGGGCTAAAATAAATAAGTCTAAGAATGAGGAATAAATAATAGATACGTATCCAGTCCGAAATAAAATTAACATTTTGTAACAGGTAAGTCAAATCTAGTGTTAAATAAATACGATATAATATATTTGTTTACCTACCATTGCAATTTTATTATAATATGACTATTTGATTAGATTTTAGTTTTATAAGTACCTAACAACTAGTTCCTATTAGATTTAAGCATATAACTAACATGTCTATTTTTATATTCCTTCTTTACTAAATATATATTGTATCTATGTCCAAATTTTAAGAATGTCGTGCATGTCTGTAATTGGCATAAGCATAAAACTGTATAATTTGTGATATTTTTTGTAATTGTTTATGTTTATTCTGTTGACATGCCTTATTAATAAATAAATATACTTATGAGATATCAGAAAGAATTTTGTTTTATTTACTATTAGTTGAGTCTTTTGGGTTAAAATTTATAGACGGTTTCCAAAAAAGGTGTATCAATCAACATGATACCAATTTCTCCATATGTTTTTTAATTTCCTTCATAAAATTACTCAATCTTAGCCATTTTAAGCCTTAAAATGATGATATCTTGTTATGGTTGTGATAAGAAAGCTAAAACTTAATAAAAAATAAACAAATTATGGTTTGGATGAAGTGGCAGCCCTAAGTGCGAATATTTCGGTTATTACTAAAATTTCCAATAACTCCTGGAAACCAATGAGTTAGGTTTTGAAAAATACCACACATAATAAAAAGTATCAGCATTTTTTTGATGTAGAAATGACCACCTACTACGGCGGTTTAGATGGATAAAAAAATGAAAACGAAAAATGAGAAAAAAAAATCATATCTCTCGATCTATTCATACTAAAGCAACAGGAATTGGCGGAAGGGTCGGCTATTATACCTTTTTTGATAGAATTAATAAATTCTGGAATTAGTACTTCCGTTAAATTATAATGATTTTTTTTCGTTTTTCAAACGTCGGTTATTCCGAAACTTTGTCATTTTTTTTATAGTACAACTCATAGCGAACCCGGAGTTTTACTCTAATCTCATCTCAGAATTGTAGACTCTATCGATTAATTCAATAAAAACACGATGACACAAAAACTGGGATCTTACCACACTGTGGGCCGCTTCCCCATATCTATACAACAATAAAAAAAAACGGAATTTGCGGTGCCTCAAATTCCGTTTCCTTTCTCTCCCTCACATGGAACTGAATTGAAAAGATGTCTTAAGAAAGGTCTTTAAAATGACCTCAAATTTCCCATACCCATTATTTGTCCTAGTCTTCTAGCTTCCAAAGTGGTTTCTTCTTTCTAACGTTTGGTCTGTTTGTATGTATGTAAAACAGCAAAAGAATATATGGAGAAGAATAAAACATTTGATTTGAATTTTAATCAAAAGAGCGCCCAGACCCTCTTTTTTTTTTAAATAAGAGACACGTGAAATAAGTGCACATCAAGAAAAATATATGCTACCGCTCGTAATAAAACTTTTGACAATTGGTTTGTACGAGATGTAGTTAGCAGTTTTTGTAATACAGTACAGTAGATGAACCCACGATTACACCCGCGTTTTTTAGGGCTGCTGGGCACCCGTGTCCAATAATGACCTTGTTTTGAATAGGGCTTGAATAAACGACAAAGTTATGTTTGCGATTTCTTAACTATATATTATAAAGCTGAAGTGTCTGTTTGTTTGTCTGGTTGAATGCGCTAATCTTAGGATCCACTGATCCGATTTGAATAATATTTTTTGCTTTGGATAGCCCATTTATCGAGGCAGGCTATTGGTTATGTAACACTACTGTAAGAGCTATGAGTACGGAGCAGTAGGTCTAAATGTCGCGGGTGTAACCGCAGGCTCAATAAGTTTTTATTTTTTAATATATTTACTGTTTAAGTAGATATTAGAATCCAACAAACATATATTTTTGGGTCCAACATAACCTAACTCATTAAGTGTTTCTTTTAAACTAAGCACTTGAATAGAAAAAAGGGGCGCCTGCGGACGGCCCGGTCGCTTCGTGCTCGAGTAAGGGGCAGGCAACCGCAAAATGATGATGGCTGGGAGCAAGCGTGTGCATTTATCAAAAGAGTGGAATAGAGTTAGGGAGGATTGCAGAGGGAATGCACGAGGTTTTATGGAGGTTTATCGTAAAAAGATTAGAGTTCAACCACATCAAGACTTTCTGCAATACCATTTCTCCTTTTGATTTGACTATCTCTCAAGTAGAACCGTGAACAAGAATATATGGTATTGTTAGTATAAGCAAACATGTTCGTGTCGGTAAAGCTAAAAGTACACAAATTATTTATGTAGATTTGAAATATGGTAGGAGCTAAGATACTACCCTGGGGAATGCCATAGGTCAAAAATTTTTCCTCGTTGGGGTGAGTGCCAATTTTAACGCCCGCTGTACGATTTTTAAAGTAGTCCTTAAAACATTCTAACGGTTTGCCACGTAAACCAATTAATTCTAGCTTAGAGATTGGGAGAAGAACAGAGACTGCGTCAAATGCCTTAAACAAATCTAGAAATATATCTGTCTATCCAATTTTTAGCTATATATTGGGTTAACTGCACACACTTTATTTTCCGTGGAGACACCGGAGATTTTTTGCCATTAATTGATACTTGTATAGTAATTACTTATTATTGTAGCTATTTTCTAAATAATGTATTAGAAATCAATCCCCTGGCCTATATGACTATCTACACGAATTAGATAGCCTTTAGCAGATTAACAAATTAGGAAGTTTGCTTCGCACACTATAAAATATATAATTATAATAAATTAACTAATTATAATAATATTAGGAAATAAAATAAACCTGAGAAACTGAAGACAAAATAAATTTATTTCATTTCATTTCATTCATTTCAAGACCTCTATAGTGTTCTACTCTCAACTTTATGAAAAAAAAGGTATTAAAAATTACGTAAAATAATTTCTAAGGTCCTTTTAGTGATGTCGAGCGAGTCACAGGTGTAAAGACCCTTAACGAAAACTAAAATTCCATATCGTACGAGTACCGATCATTACAAACATTTTTTACTTCGGCACCATACCTGGGAAATTACTAGTTCAGGTGATATTGCTCAGTCACTTTTTCTAATTAGGTACAAAATCGATGCAATTACCCCGCCAATTTCAACCATAGATAAGAAGGATTTTCGGGAATTGCACGCGCGATCTTTTATTTTCAATTTAAAAAATGTCTACTTTAAAAGAAATTCGTTTCCGCACTATAATTTTTGCTTAGTATGACTTAGTATGATGTCCAAAACGAGTAGATACCTAGACTTCGGCTTGGTGATGGGTCTTACGACTGTACATATGTATTTGTAGTGTTTACCTGTATTAAATCTTGTTTATCAACAGCATAAAAAGTTTATTGAATATTTTTGCTTTTACTGCCTATCGAAATCTATCTGTTCCCTCTCTACTTTTATCATGTTATAGTCGCATAGTTTATAAATTTCCTAGGAAATTGATAAACTCATAACTTACTCGATAAACTCATAACTTGATTACACAATATACGACATAAAAGCTTGTCACGAGATTTAAATAAGTATCTACCCGTATTTCCTCAATTTGAACATTTACCATATAAATGAATCGCATCAAGTAATTTAATTTACCTACTCGTTTACCTATTTGCACAGGTAAATAACGCGACAAGATTTAATACCATAATGGCGCTTGGCACAATTTAAGCGGGAGATTTCTTTTAAAAATATTTGTTTTTTTTAAATACTTTAGCTCAGTTTGTAAATTCAATATTTGATTAATCACATCAAGTGACTTCCTTTACCTACTAGTTTATCTACTCAGGTAAATTTTGCGACAAGCTTTAATACCACAATGGCGCTTGGCACAATTTAAACGGAAAATTTCTAAAATATGGTGATGATTTTGTCCCTTGCTTTTTGCATACTAACCAGTACAGGGGTAAGCAAAAAGCTACCTGTGTGCTCGATAGATGGCGTTATACCAGTTGGCTGAATCGCGCTATGGTTTCGTTACCGCGACAAGTATAAAACATACAAGTATATAACGTACATTATGTTTTCCTTAATAGTCGCCTCTTACGACACTTATGAATTTTTGATATCACAAAAGCTATTAAAGTAGCACTTGTGATTGTAAATTAAATATGTAAACTGTAAAGGGTATATCGTTGCCAGATATTCAGTTAATATTATAATTATCTAATTATCTATTATCTAGTTATAAAAATAATAATCCTCTATAAGTTGAGTATAAGTAGAAGTTGTTAGGTAAATGAGTTCGATTGTATTAAAAATCAAAATAGGAAATGACTGCCTCGTTTGTCTCGAGGCATAAATGTGCGCGTGTGATTGGGAGGTCTCGGGTTCGATCCCCGGGTCGTGCAAAGTGTTAATGGGTTTTTCCGTCAGGAAATTCAGCATGGAGTCTGGTATGTGCCCGGTACGGCAATAGGCTCGTCCCCTATTACGTGGGACTAAAATAAATCTGTCGAAAAGTGGGTGTAGCAGTATATCTCTGCCTTCCTCTTCGGGGATATAGGCGGGAGACTATTTATGTATGCAAAAGGGGAAATAAAAACTATGAATGAAGTGTCAAAAATTCCTCCGCAACGCTGTCGACTGGTAGCGTACCCAGAAGGCTGGCAGCATTGCCATTTTGAATAGCAATGCTTATTCTCTCTGCAAAATACAAACCAGGCTTCTGGTCACGGGAAGCATTGATCAGCCTTCTGGCGATTTCTTTATATAGAGCGTGTGCACTAGGGCCCCATGACCCAGCGTTTCGACCTCAAACGGATCAAAAACGTAATTAGCAGCTAGGTTTAGGTTTCGATAGTTTAGTTTAAGTAGTTTAAATTCGTCTGTGTGGTGACGGATTAAGAATACGGAATGTCACCACCCCATATCATCCCATAGGTGTCGTAAGAGCCGACGGAGGGGCTACTATGCAGAGAACAGCACTGTAAGAGAAGGAAAACTTGATACAAACCCTATACCAACCCATTTGGCCAGGCAGGTATAGTAGGCCAATTCCTGCTTTCAAAGAAGAGGCCTAGTCCAGCAGTGGACTGTTAAAGGCTGATGATGAATGAGTTTAAATTTATTGGACTCATTTAAGTTTATTTCAATATGTTAATTTTAAATTTAGTTGTTGAAAATAAATTAATTACCTACTCAAAAACACATTGGCAAACTATAAAAAAATATATTAATTAAGTATTACTGTCAATTACTAAGTTCGTTTTAAATTTTATCATGTATAAATCGTAATGACATCATAGTCGATATTAAAGTTTAAAATTAAAGGGTATGTAGTATATTTCAGTGCATTTATTAAAAGGTTGCAAAATATTTTTACCTCTTTTTACTCTATAGTTATCACTGGACATATTGATCTTAGGGTTTCTACGGTGAAAATGCGTTGCTAAATTACTATTGCAGCAATTTTCTAAATCTTCTTTCTCTTAGCGTTATCCCAGTTTCAATCTGGGGTCCGCTTTCTAGTCTAACCGGATTTGGCTGAATATTAGCTTTTCCACGGAGCGACTGCCTGTCTGACCTCCGCAACCCGAAGGGATAGCGATATTCCATGGTTTAGACTAGTGTCAGTTTATTTAGAAGGTACTGACGCCCTGTAACGACTGTCAAAGATCTTCATGACAACCGGGACCGACGGCTTAACGTGCTCTCCTAGGCACGGGACAAGCGATAATTAACAATTCAATACGCACATAACTCCGAAAAGTCATTGGTGCGCGCCGTGGATTCGAACCCGATACCCTCTGCATCGCAGTCTGTTGGTATCCACTCGGCTATCGCTGCCTTCAGCAATTTTCTAAATAATGTGTTTATAAATCAATTCCTTACATGACTATCTAAACGAATTAGATCTCCTTTAGCAGATAAACATATTAGGAAGTTTTTTACACAAATAAAATAATATACATAATAATATTCAGAGAATTAATAAACCATGACCTCAAAAGTGCAATTGTATATAAAAAAACATCGGCAAGGATATAATATTATATAATTAAGTCCTATTTTTTTCTGTCTGTCTGTCTGTTTGAACATGATAATCTCAAAACTACAGAACGGATTTTTGTATGACTTTCACAAATAGCTAATGTGCTTTCCGAGGAAGGTTTAAGTATAGATATAATTCACTCTAGCAGTGCTGTGGGTGACGTCTAGTACAGTGTACAGCATCTTCTCATGATGTCGATAGAGTCACAAGAAGTAAAAAATGGATCTTCTGTATCAATTTTGATACAGAATTGATTGAAGCTTGTGGTAGATACATCAATGAGATACAATAATGAAAGCCAAACTGGAACCGGCTTCGTTAGCATTACTTTGTTCAATAAACTCTATGTAGAGTAGTAGTACTAGAAGATGGCCACAGCTACGCCCGCACATTTTTCTAGTTTAACGGTGTCTGCCCGATTCCGTGGGAATTTCGGGAAATCCTTCCTTAGTGCACCCCTACGGTCCTCGAGGAAAAGGTATTGGCTGTAGCTTGTCTGTTAGTTAGTGAGTAACACAAGAAATCTAATATATAAAATTCTCGTGTCACAGTTTTCGTTCCCATACTCCTCCGAAACGGCTTGACCGATTTTGATGAAATTTTTTGTGCTTATCCGGTATCTATGAGAATAGGCCAACATCTATTTTTCAAAAAAAAAAAAAAACAAAAAAATGCAAAACAACGTTTGCCGGGTCAACTAGTATATATATATTAATTTACTAGCACAGCAATTGAAACGCAAACAGTCTAAAAAAAGATTCTCTTCAGATAGGTACAGAGTAAGGTGGCTGGGATAAATACCACCTAGGATTGGCATGCGTGAAATAATTCCAACAACCATATCATGCTGAACCACTATTATCTTTTCAATTCATCTTAGTCAGTTATCCACCAAGGCCTAACACCTCAGGCGTGGAGTGGGAGTGCGGTGGTTCTGTTTTTCAAAACAGTTGACAAGACCTTGCTGAAAAACTATAGACCCATTTCACTCCTGACCCACGTCTACAAGTTGTTCTCGAGAGTCCTAACAAACCGCCTCGCTAGAAAACTCGACGATTTCCAGCCACCCGAACAAGCCGGGTTTCGAAAAGTCTACAGTACTGTGCACATAAAGACATATTTATTTCTGCATTTTGGTTGTTTACAACACTTATACATGTCAAAACCCTATTCTAGATGATGCCGGCTTTTCCTAGCTAAATGACTTCCTGAGAAGAAAGGCCGAAACAAACTCAGAGTCATTGTTTTTTTTTGTCACTTCAATTTCTTTAGTCTTTTCTTCATCTTTTAAAGTCCAGACAAAAAAAGGGTTTAGTATGCAAGTACAATGCAGGAAATCATCTGACGCTTTTGACTGACTCGGCCCATTGATGGCCCGCATTCAACAGCAATTGTACGGCTCAACCTTGATTGAGGGGGCCAGCGCGATCTGTATCACTATGCCTCCACGCCATCAGAAGGTGTATGCATAAGCATGTCAGCCTAAGCCATCAGACAGGTTGCCACAACTATTTGTTTATATGATTAATAATACCCACATCATACTCACAACTTTACATGCTAATACATAGTAAAATACATGTTGCAAACAATATGTAAAAATAATAAAATTTAAACAATAAAATGTCATATATTTAAAATGTCAGAAAATATTATTGAATGTAAATTTAGGAATAATAATGTTACGCCATCTATCGGTGAATGGGGCTACTAGAAGAGATTGAATGTATCGGTGGTTTAAAGGTAATTCAGCTACTCTGTACTAGATGGCGTTGCTGTATCGAGCATCGGACTGTTCGCGATTATTCGACAGTTTTGTGGAAGTATCTAGAATGCGCTAGTGATGTTATCCGGCCAGTATAAATAGAGCGGGAGCGAACGGAACGGACACAGTTACAATTGAATATCGAAGCGATCAACAAGAAGCGAAGGAAATAAGTCGGAAGTGTTTAGTGTTGTTCTAGTGGTGTGAATAGTGTGTTTATTAGTGAAGTGAAAATTAAGTGTGTGTATCTAGTGTTATTGTGTTACTGAATAAAGTGCAGTTTTTCTGGCATAGTGCATATAATTTATCACGAACCCCAGCTCGTAACAAATTGGTGTCAGAAGAAAGGGATAAATTATGCCGGTTATGCTGAAGGAAAAAACTGAAGGTGTGCGTACCAGGAACCAGCGCCAGCAAGACCTGGACCAGAGACGCTTCGGAGACGTTCCTTCGCCATCGCCTAGTGGACCAGGCGACTCCGCAGCTGCAGTGGAACCTGCAAGCGCCTCACACTCCGGAAAGGTGCCCGACCTCGCGGCTCTGATGGCGTTCATGGAGGAACAGCTACAGCGCAATAAGGAGGAGCGGGCTCGCCGTCAAGAGGAGCAGGCCCGCCGTCAGAAAGAGCAGGCTCGCCACCTGGAGGAACAGCTACAGCGCGACAAGGAGGAGCAGGACCGCCGTCAACAGGAGCAGGCTCGCCGTCAAGAGGAGAACGCGCGCCGTCTAGAGGAGCAGCTGCCGCGCGACAAGTAGGAGCACGCCCGCCGTCTGGAGGAACAGCTGGTGCTTATGAAGGACCTCAGCGCCGCAGTGGGGAAGGACTTGAAGGCGGTCAAGGAGGAACTCCAGCAGCACGAGGCCCGTATCAGTGACATTGAGAAGCGTGTACACGACCAGTTCGAGACCCGTATTGCCAGATTGGAGAAGAAATTGCGTAGGCTTGAGACCAACGACGTTACACCTGCACCTGTGGCGCCCTCGCCCCGTTGGTTTAAGGTTCCATCCTTGGCTCGTCATCGTGGTCTGCATACAAGGTCCAGTTTGAGGCCGTTATGCGAACGAATGGGTGGAACAAAGAACAGGCCTTCACCGCCCTAACCTTGGGCCTTCGTGATCAGGCCTTGACGGTGTTGGAGGTGCTTGGGCAAGACGTCTCCTATGAAAAGCTGATGGAGGCGCTGGAGGCGAGATACGGTGACGCACACCTAGAACATGTGTATCGTGCTCAGCTGAAGGACAGGACACAACGCACCGGAGAAACTCTGCAGCAGTGGGCTCTAGAGGTGGAAAGGCTGGTCAGGAAGGCATACCAGTCGTCGCCTGCGCTTATTGACGGGAACCTCGTACAAGCGTTTACGGATGGGATCCGGGACCTGGAAGTTAGAGCAGCGGTAAGACTTGAGCACTTCAAGTCCCTGAAGGAAGCCTTAGCCTACGCTCTGGAGGTGGAAGCAGCGCGTCACGAGGATCGAACTGACCGTATCAGGGAAGTTGTTTCTTCACCACGGTGCTACAACTGCGGGGAAAGAGGCCATATCCGCTTGAGCTGCCCAAAGCGTAAGCGGTACGTTGGTACCCTGTCTCCACCAAAAGGGTCACCTGACGTACCTGTCTGGCGCCAAGAGCCACGTAGCGCAGATGCTCTGACGCGTAGGCCTTACCCCGACCAACGCAAACACTGTGCAAGACAGGAAGCGAAGCCGGCAGCGCTAGTGAGAATGTTGAAGACAGATCTGAGCGACGGATGGAAAGAAGCTTTGCAGCGTGCTCAGCAAGAAGACAAGGACGTACAGCCGATTCTCAAATGGAAGAAATCAGGCGCTCCTATGCCCAAATGGAGTAATATCACAGCAATGAGCCTTGTCACCAAAGGTTATTGGGCACAGTGGGAAAGCTTGGTTGTCCAGGATGGAGTTCTGTGCCGCAAATGGGAAAACGCTCGAGGTAACCAATGCCATCTGCAAATGGTAGTGCCCAAGACTAAGGTGCCGGAAGTACTACGGCTCTATCACAATGGTGCTTCGGGAGGTCACATGGGTGTTAAGAAGACGTTTACTAAGGTTCGAGAGCGGTTTTATTGGCTCCACTGTCGGAATGACGTCGAGGATTGGTGCCGCAAATGCACAAGTTGTGCGGCTGTGAATGGGCCACATACTCGTAACAGAGGTGCATTCAAGGTGTGCAATGTAGAAGCTCCATGGGGGTCGGGACGGCGGATGTCTGGGAGGATGAGGCCTCGCTGCGACCGGCGGGCGAACAACAACGGCTTCGATGAGGGGTCATTGGTGTGGCTTCATGGCCCAGTACGAAGCAAAGGCAAATCGCCTAAGTTACAAGCCAGTTGGGACGGGCCATATCGCATAATTATCAGGATGAACGACGTCACCTATCGAATCCAGAAGGGAAGAATCGCGAGGTGCACCGAAGATAGTTCATGTGGACCGGTTGGCTCGTTACCATGGGTCCAACGATGTTCGAGACGAACACGTTTAAGAGGGGGGCAGTGTTACGCCATCTATTGGTGAATGGGGGTACTAGAAGAGATTGAATGTATCGGTGGTTTAAAGGTAATTCAGCTACTCTGTACTAGATGGCGTTGCTGTATCGAGCATCGGACTGTTCGCGATTATTCGACAGTTTTGTGGAAGTATCTAGAATGCGCTAGTGATGTTATCCGGCCAGTATAAATAGAGCGGGAGCGAACGGAACGGACACAGGATTCGCCTCGCCGCCGCCGCCGAAGAAGGACCTCTCACCGCTAGCACCTGCGAACAAAGTGAAGAGCTCCAGTCTCAGAAGAGTTGCACGGACCGCGACGTTGTTTGTTACGTGCAGTACATACGATTTTCGTATGTGCTGTACGGAGCAAACACTCAGCGGAACTCCCAGCGAAACACCATTGTCGCCGAGCGGTCGCAGCAATAGCGCGACCTAACAATGTCGTCGCGCCGCAATAGCCCTTCTCAGGGCTCACGCGACGAAGACGACGAGGACGAGGACTTTACACCGGTGTCCAAACCGACACCGCGATCACCATCATACCGTCACCATACTCACCACAGACCTAGTGACCATACAAATACCATCACTACCACCATAGGCCATCATGGTAACCACAGACCATTAGGTGACCATAGACCATCAGGTGACCATAGGCAGGCTGACTCCGCTGTCGCCGCCTCCGCGACCGCCGCCCCCCCGCGCCCCGGGGCACCCCCCGCGCACACCCGCCCGCCTGCGGGTCCGAGTGCGCGCAGCGCCGCCGTGATGCAGGCGCCCGCGAACCCGCCGCCGCGACCGAGCGCCGCCGCGCGAGACCGGGCCCCCGCGACCCGCGCCGCCCCCCGCGCACACCCGCCGCGGCCCGCGCCGACGTCGAGTGGCTCGTCCGTCGCGAGCTCTCCGCCGCGCGTCGCCGCCGCGCGCGACTACGTCGCCGAGTCGCCGCGCATCGCCGCCAAGGATTCTCCCGCGCCGCGCTCCGCCTGCTCATCAAGGAGTGGTTCTGAGCTGTCGATGACATCGGCAGACTCGAACCCGAGCGCGGCCGACAACACCAAAGCGGACCTGGTGCTACATGTGAAGCGCCGCCGACACACTATGTGCATGTCGGCAAACTTGCAACGGGCCCACTCATTGCCCTCAGTAGCGATGGAAGTGGACCAACCAGCCGCCCGCCCATCTCCAGCAAGACGAAGAAGGAGCCCGGATGAGGAGGAGGAAGAAGAGGAAGCCAAGAGGCGTCGTGCCGACTTACTCGGACAGGCACCGCTTCCACAGCGTGACCCCCGCCTCCACCGCCCGCCGCCCGCAGCGCCCTCTACCGCCGGACCGGGTAATAACTCACCGCGCGCGCCCCGCCGCCGCCGCCGCGCGCCCCGCCGCCACCGCCGCGCGCCCCGACGCCGCGCCTGCCGCGACCGCCGCGCGCCCCGACGCCGCGCCTGACGCCGCGCCTGCCGCGACCGCCGCCGCCACCAGCAAGCCGCGCTACCCTCCGGTGATCGTGGAGCACTTCCCGAACTGGGCACACCACCTGAGGGAGTTAAAGAACCAGTTAGGTAGAGCCGCCAATGCCCGCCCCTTCGGCAAGGGCATTAGATTCACGCTGAGGGAAGAAGAAGAATACCGGCTAATACAAAGATACCTGACGGAACTGGAGAAGACGGAGAAACTGTCCTGGTTCTGTTACTCCCTCCCAGCGGAACGCAGCCTGAAGGTGGCTATTAGAGGACTGCCCTTTAATACGACACCGGAGGAGGTCGAGGAAGAACTCCGCGAGCTGGGGTACGAGCCCGAATATGTGCGGAACATTCGGGCCCGCCGCGACAGACCGGGGTGCATCCTCCTCGCGATTATCAAGAGGACGAAGGACGTCACACCGGGGATCTTCGAGGTCACGGAGATGCTTGGCATCCCCGGTGTCAAAATAGAGAATTGGCGCGGGAAGAGAAAGCCAGCCCAGTGCCATCGGTGCCAGAAATTCAGGCACTCGAGCCACCAGTGTCACCGACCCCTGGCATGTGTGCGCTGCGGCAAAGAACACGCCGCAAGAGACTGCCCGCGCCCAATCAAAGAGCCTGCAACTTGCGCCAACTGCGGGGGGACGCACCCCGCCAACCACGTCCACTGCCCGGTCTTCAAGCGGGAAGCGCGGAACAAGAAGGCCGGGACTGTCGCGTTCTCCGGTGAGCCGCGCAAAGTGCCGGAACCGGTAAAGCCTCAGCCGCAAGGAGAGACCGCGCAAGGCGCGACGCTCATGGCTGAGGCAAATGACCCCACAGCTCGCGGAACCGCGGTCGCGGCTAAAAGGAAGAGAGGGCGGAAAAACCGCAGGCGAGGCAAGGAAGGGACGACCGCGCCCGCCGCCGCGGAAGTACCCCCGAAGGACCCACCACCAACCCAGGGCGGCCCAAGGAAGCCTAAACGCAACCCGGCGTCTACACAAGAAGCACCCCAGCCGTCCGCTCGCCCGGTCGCCACCCCCGCCGAACCAACTGCGGCCAGGGGCAAGAAGGCGAAGGCCCTACACCACAGTGAGGGACCAAGGAGCGGCGGCAAGACAACAACTGTACAGGCAGCCATCAACGTGCTACACGATGTGCTCACCGCCCTTAGCGCCGGGCGCGATAAGCAGGCCATCGTTTCTATCATCCTCAAGGGCCTGGCGGATCTCGTCATGAACGACGATGAATAAGCCCTTGAGGATTCTTCATTGGAACGCCCGCAACCTCCAAAAGAAGGCCGCCCTGCTCCGCCCTCTCCTGCAGGAACAGGACATCGACGTGGCGCTGATAAATGAGACGCACCTGGGACCTGCAGACCGACTACGATTCCCGGGTTTCCTCATTTATCGGAGGGACGAACTAACGCCGGACGGCACGCGCTACCGCGGACTGGCAGTGCTCGTCAAACGAAGAGTCGTACACCAACTACTACCCGTCAGAACACACAGCACCTTGTACACGCTGGGTGTAGAGCTGCACCTAGGCGGTGCGCACCTCCACCTGTACGCCGCATACAAGCCGCCCGCAGTGAACATCGACGTCACAGAACTGCGGACCATCCTACAAGCACCCCACCCGGTCGTCATTGTGGGCGACTTCAACTGCAAGCACCCAGCGTGGAACTCGTCGACCAACAACGCACCGGGTATACGACTCTTCAACGACGCCGAAGCTCAAGGTTACATCGTCGCGGGTCCAGAGGTACCAACTCATTACCCGGACACGCTCACACACATACCCGACGTCATTGACATCGTCGTCCATAATGACCTTTCGCACTGCCAGTTGCAACTTAGCCAAGAAGTACTCGACGACGAGCTACAGTCGGACCACCAGCCGGTACTCGTCGTCGCCCAGCAACAACCCACCCGCGTCGTCCCTCAAGCGCCACGTCCAACACCGGACTGGACCAAATTTAAGGACACGATGGAGACCACAACACCGACTCGCCCTATCAGCTCCGCAGCCGACGTCGACGCGCTCGCGTCCGATCTCACCGGCGCTATTAAGTCCGCCCTTGTCAGCTCCACACCACCCATCAACACCCAGAGGAGGCTACCCCCTCTGCCGGCACACATCGCAAAACTGATAGCTGACAAGCGGCGCCTAAGAAGACAGTGGCAAAGCACGCGATGCCCTACCCTTAAGTTGCAACTCAACCGGCTGACGGAGAGAGTGAAGGGCGAGTTGAGGACTCACACCGCCGAGAGCTGGGAGAGACTGATCGAGGACTCTCGCGACGACTGGCCGTTGATCCACCGGCTATGTCGTCGCCTCACGAACACCCCAGCTCCGGTGCGCCCGCTACTACACGCCGACGGAACACCGCGCTACAAAGCAGCAGACCGAGCAGCTATCTTAGCCGACCTCGAGGGCGAGTTCAGGCCTAACCCGATTGTGGACGCAGAACACGCCGCAGCAGTCGAGACACACCTTCGGGAGTACTTCGCCACGCCGATAGCTCCCGATGAGGACCCCATCTTCTTTTCCCCCGGGATGGTACAGCGCGCCATACGGCAGACCCAGCCCCGGAAGGCCCCTGGGGCGGATGGGATACCGAATTCAGCGCTGCGCCACCTGCCACACCGTACCGTGGCAGCGTTGGCGCGCCTGTTCACGGGGATCGTCCGCACAGGCGCCTTCCCCGCCTGCTGGAAAGAAGGCCGCATCATCATGCTACCGAAGCCGGATAAGAACATCCTGAAGCCGGGGAGCTATCGGCCGATCACTCTCCTGCCCACGATCTCGAAGGTGTTTGAGAGACTCCTGCTGCGGCACCTCACACCGCACATAACACCCAGACCGGAACAATTCGGGTTTAGGTCTGAACACTCAAAAACATTGCAGCTGTCGAGGGTACTGCATCGGATAACGGCGGCGCGCAACAAGCGCGAGCACGCCGTAGCAGTATTCCTCGACATACAGAAAGCGTTTGACCGAGTGTGGCACTCCGGTCTGCTGTACAAGCTGTCGACGTCCACAGCGCCTCGCCGTGTAGTTAACGTGGTCTCCTCGTTCCTAAACAACCGGACATTCCGAGTGGTAGTGGAACAGGAGCTGTCTGACATCCGCACAATCTCCGCTGGAGTCCCGCAGGGCTCATGCCTCTCGCCTGTGCTTTACACCAGGTTCACCGACGACATCCCCGTCGCCGAGGGTGCCGAGCTAGCGCTCTACGCCGACGATGCGGCGTTCATCTCGACGAGCGTCAACGCCGCCCACGCCGCCAAGAAGATGCAGCGTACCCTCGACATACTCCCCCGCTGGCTATCGCAGTGGCGACTGTCGGTGAACGTGGGTAAGTCACAGGCCATTCTAATCAGCAGCAAGCAGCTCCATCCACTGCCACTCAAACTCCAGGGTGAGTACATCCCCTGGACCCGGACGGTGAAATACCTGGGGATCACCATAGACCGCTCCTTGTCTATGAAGCCGCACGTCCGCAACGTCGTCGCTCAGGTACGCGCAACCAGGGCGCTACTGCGTCCAGTGCTCTCCTCTCACCTGCCTCTGCGAGCAAAGCTGGGTGTGTACAAGTCTTATGTACGCACCCGGCTCACCTACGCCGCGCCCGCTTGGTTCGCCCTCACGAGCGAGTCGAGCCGCATTCGCCTCCGCGCGCAGCAGTCACTGTCGCTGCGCGCCGCCGTACAAGCTCCTCGCTACGTGAGGAACGATGTCATCCAGCGGGACACCCGCATCGAGAGCCTGGACGCCTACATCCGCCGTCTGTCCGTGGGGATGTATGAGCGAGCCGACGCCTCGGCCTGGGACCACGTCCGGGACCTGGCCCCCTGGCACGCTCGCCCCCCGGACAAGAAGAAGCTGCCCCGAGACCTCATCATCGACCACGACGACTCTGCGGACGCTGCGGCTGCCCCGGGCAACCGCCGTCCCCTCTAACATGACAACCCCTTTCACAACTCTGTTGCAGGTGGCCGCCCCTTTCCGCGCGACATCTGCGCGTATCACCCAGGATACGCGCATCATTCGCGCGCGCGGACGACCACCGCAACAGCGACGCCAAGGATTCGACACCCATATCACGACGTCGACATCAAGCCAGATGTCGACCAACTACTCCACACCACACCATTAAGACCTCCGCAGGCCGCGCGTAAGTCGCCGTCCGCGTCGCTGGCTTCACGGAGCTGGGCCTCCCTCGGTTCGCCGGGGGTCTCACCTGGCTCGTGTTGACCGCCCGGACGGCGTGAAGATCTAGCGGCCTGCGAGTACACGCGCGTACACGCCTTCTAGGTCCCTAAGGGCAACTACTGCCCGCCCCCAGGACCTGCCCTTATTAAAGGGCAGGAGAAAGAACCCGCTTGCGGGGGGCTAAACTGCCCCGAACAAGCCTCTGCACGCCCTTTACGGGGCGTCGCGACGATCTACGTTGGAACGGACACAGTTACAATTGAATATCGAAGCGATCAACAAGAAGCGAAGGAAATAAGTCGGAAGTGTTTAGTGTTGTTCTAGTGGTGTGAATAGTGTGTTTTATTAGTGAAGTGAAAATTAAGTGTGTGTATCTAGTGTTATTGTGTTACTGAATAAAGTGCAGTTTTTCTGGCATAGTGCATATAATTTATCACGAACCCCAGCTCGTAACAATAATATATTACTTAAGTAATTTTAAATAATAATAAAAATTTTAAATGTCATATATTTAAAATGTCAGAAATTTATTGAATGTCAATTTAGGAATAATAATATATTACTTAAGTAATTTTAAATGTCAAAACAAAATAAATAAAATTACAAATGTCAAATTAAAAATGTCAAAATATAAAAATATAAGTATTACAAATGTAAATCAAAATATCATGTCACTAATTTCAAAATGTCAAAATTCATAATTTTTAAACTCAATTCCAGGCATTTTTGTCTGCTAAATAATCTTTAACTGTGTAATAAGCTTTTGAACACAAGCTCTGTTTAATAAATACTTTGAATTTATTAATACTTAGTTCCTGAATATTGCCTGGAATTTTGTTGTAAAAACGTATGCTTTGACACTTGTATGAGTTACTTATTTTTTGTAGTCTAGTTGAAGGTAGAACAAGTTTGTTTTTATTTCTTGTGTTTAATTTATGAATGTCGCTGAATTTGGAAAACATATTTATATTTTTCCTGATATAATATAACAAGTTCTCATAAATGTATTGAGATGCGACAGTCATTATCTTAATTTCTTTAAATTTTTCCCTCAGTGAATGCCTTGAACCAAGACTGTAGATTGCACGAATAGCCCGCTTCTGCAGTACAAAAACAGTTTGAATGTCAGCTGCGTTGCCCCATAATAAAATGCCATATGACATTATGCTGTGGAAATAACTAAAATATACTAACCTAGCCGTATCTATATCAGTTAACTGACGAATTTTATAAACCGCGTACGCTGCAGAGCTAAGTCTATTCGACAACTGACCTATATGTGGGCCCCACTGTAGCTTAGAATCTAAGGTTATGCCTAAGAATACTGTGTTATCTATAAGATCCAACTCTTCTCCATTCAAACATATGTTAGGCTTAACTTGTTTTACATTCGGTCTTAAAAATCGTATACATTTTGTTTTTTTTCATTTAACAGCAAATTTTTAGCAGTAAACCATTGAACTACTTTTGAGAGAGCGTTATTTACATCGTCATTATTTGATTGTTGTCGTCTAAGTTTAAAAATAAGTGATGTATCATCAGCAAATAACACTATCTCTTCATTATTTTGCATAATGTATGGCAAATCATTAATATATACAAGGAAAAGGAATGGACCAAGAGTTGAACCTTGCGGTACTCCCATTGTGACCACTGAACCCATAGAAACTTTTCCATTTACCTCAACTCTCTGTATCCTATTACTCAAATATGATGTTAGGAGATCCAAAGCAGTGTTCTTAACTCCATAGTAATGTAATTTCCTGATCAATGTTTCATGAAAAACGCAATCAAAAGCCTTAGGTAAGTCACAAAAGACTCCCAGAGCATCATGCAACTCCTCCCAGGCATCAAAAATACTATCTAAAAGCTCAACTCCAGCATCGGTAGTTGAGCGACCCCTAGTAAAACCAAATCGTTTTACATGTAACAGCTTATTGTTATTAAAATGAATTTGAAGCTGACCTAGAATTAATTTTTCAAAAATTTTACTAAACGTGGGTAGTACACATATTGGTCTATAATTTGTGGGGTCAGATGTGCTACCTGATTTAAATAACGGAACTACTTTACTACTTTTCATTTGATCAGGAAACACACCACAGTCAATGCATCTATTGAAAATCATTGCCAGTTCAGGTGCTACTGTGTTGATTATGGATTTCGTAATCACAACAGAATGGCCCCAAAGATCACTAGTCTTCTTCAAATTAAGGGTATTAAAAGTTTATACAATATCTCTGTCAGTGACATAACTAAAACTAAATTCAATGTTACACCTATTGACATTTTGTTTCAATAGAGATTCGGCGTCATTAGGGGACAAGTTGAGGGATTTAGTGGTTGAGACTGGAATGTCTGTGAAGAAATTTTCAAATGCTGTGGCAACCTCAAAATCTGATTTTAATATCTTTTTATTTAATTGAAGAGTGTAATCATTACTTTTAATCTTGACCCTTCCAGTCTCATTGTTTATAATATCCCATGTTGCTTTTATTTTATTGTCACTGTTTTTAATTTTTGATTTTAAATAAAGTGTCTTAGCTTCACGACAAATCTTTTTAAATAACTTAGAATAATTTCTTACATATTGACAAAATTGTTCATCATTTTTATTAATTACTTTCTGTTCATATAATTCGTAAAGCTTTTTTCTACTTTTATAAATTCCAGTGGTTGCCCATTCACTGAAGGATGTAGTACCAGCAACTGAGATCCTCTTAGGGACAAAGATAGAATTGAATATAGTACAGTACATGTCAAAGAAAGAATTGTACCTACAACTTATTAGGATCGTTATCATAGCATAAATATGGTAGTGTACTTGTGAGTTTATCCTTAAGTCCCTCCAGACGACGCAAAGTTTTTGGCACCACACTCAATTCCTTTCTACCTACTTTTTTAGACTGCATGGCAAATGTTATAGATTGTCCACAATGATCTGATGCTAATTTGTTAATTATTTGCTTTCTAACTGGTACAATGTCTGTAAATATATTGTCTATACAAGTAGATGTCGTGGAAGTTATCCTGGTGGGTTCCAAAAATAAGCATGCAAGATTATATGACTTGAACAAATTCTAAATTTTTTGGCAATTGAGGGAATCTTCTAGTAAATTAATATTAAAATCACCACCTACTATTATAGATTTATTTTGTTGGCATAGCTTCCGTAACATTATCCAATCTCTTTGTTCCGTAACACATCATCCATGACACTTTCAAAGTTATTATAGAAGGATGATGGTGGCCTATACACACTCAACACAACAAGTTGGTCCAACTCCACACAGGCTATTTCAACTGTCCGTTCAACAGAGAAACTAACAATGTCACTACGATTCTTAAATTTAAGCAGCTTGTTAACTAAAAGCAACGATCCACCTTGTATTGCATTTTGTCTGCTGAACGAACTACCAACTAGATGGTTATTAAAATTGAACATGAACTGGTGATCTTTAAGCCAATGTTCTGTTATACACAAAATATCAATGCATTCACCGTTCATGAACAACTCGACTTCTAAATCTTTATTTGACATACCTTGTATATTTTGGTGTACCAGTTTTAATACTTGCGAATTTCTAAATGCATTATTAGTTGAATTGGGCTTGTTTGTACATACCAGCCCATTATTAATGAAAGTGTCATTGCAAGAGGTATTCTCTATTGTCGAATTATTTAATTTAAATTAATAGAAATGTCAGACTGTGTAGCCAAAATATTGGCTGAATCATTATAAATGTCATTTTGTTGCTGTATAGGGGCAACACGTTTATTAGCCAAATTCTTGGCTGAAATGTCAATACTATGTAGACCACATAATATCCGTTCTGTTCGGCAGATTGTACAGAAGACCAACGAGTACAATCAGCCGCTGTGTATGCCTTTCGTCGAGTACGAGTAAGCCTTCGACTCCATCGAAACCTGAGCGGTTCTGGATGTTCTGCAGCGGTGTCGCATCGATTGGCGCTACATCGAGATGTTGAGATGTTTATATGACGCGGCCACTATGACCGTACAGCTCCAGGACAGTAAAACCAGCCCCATCGAGTTGCGAAGAGGGGTGAGGCAGGTGGATGTAATATCCCCTAAGCTCTTCACCAACGCACTCGAAGAGGTCTTTAAGACGCTGGACTGTACTGGACGGGGCATAAATATTAATGGCGAGTACATATACCAACTTCGGTTTGCCGACGATATCGTCATCGTGGCAGAGAACCTGCAAGAGCTGAGCGAGATGCTGCACAGCCTAAATAGAGCCTCTCGACGGGTCGGTCTCGGCATGAACTTGGATAAAACCAAGATTATGTTCAACGAACACATTGTGCCGGGACCGGTTTATGTCGACGGATCGATGCTCGAAGATGTTCAAGAGTATGTCTACCTTGGGCAAGTAGTCCAGCTTGGTAGAAACGACTTCGAGAAAGAAATCGAGTGCAGGATCCAGTTGGGTTGGGCAGTGTATGGCAAGTTACGTCGAGTTTTCTCTTCGCCCCTACCGCAATGTCGTTGCGTATAAAGTTTTATTAATTTATGTCGTATCTTAAATGAAAAGTCAAGTATATATTTTTTTATACTTTAGTCTAGTCTGGGCAGGATTTTTTAGCCAACTCATTCGCGATATATTTTTTACATGCAAAATTTGATATAAAACACTTTTCATCCTATAACTAGATCGGTGAATGTCGCTCTTCTACGGATCTTAGGCTATCATCTATCATCAGATCCTTTCTATCCGAGAACACATTGGTTTTATTTTGCTTCATACGTGCCTATTAAAAATAAAACTTGTATGTATTCACATTATTTATACATATTTTATTAACTACCTAAATGTAAAATGCTTAACCTATAGTTTAAAACCTTTTTTCTAAAGAGTCTCGAAAGTCTCATTTTTCCCGGTAATTTCGAGACCGGGCTGAGTTTCGAATTTTGTTCCCGGGACTCGAAAACGTATCGAGACTGAAAGCCTTAGTAGGTATATAAACGTATAAGCCGTCTCATGTTTAGGGCATGCATGGTCTTTGGTTAATTCGCGAATAGGATAATCGAATATTATAAAAATATATAATAGGTATCTTATTTATTCCTACTGCCTCGTTGCTCTCGCGGCATAAATGTGCGCGTGGGATTGGGAGCCCTCCCAATCCCAGTCAATCAAAAATCCCAATCGGGTTCGATTCCCGGGTCGGGCAAAAGTGTTATTGGGTTTTTCCGTTAGTAAATTCTCAGTAGCAGCATGAAATCTGGTAATGTGCCCTGTACGGCAATAGGTTCGCCCCCTATTACGTGGGACCTAAAAATTCATGGTGAAATGTGCGTGTAATATTTACACCTCTGCCTACCCCTTCCGGGATACCGGCGTGAGACTATAAAAAAAAATAATAGGTATATTATTTATTCCTAAATACATAAATACTTTAATTATCACTGGACATCTCAGCTTAGAGATGTTCTCTGGTGGGCTCTGGCTCCCCAAGGCTCTCCACAAAGAACGATCTTGCGCCACCCACCTCCAACGGGTTCTCGTGATCTTAGCCAGCCCATCGGTAGACCTTGCGGCAGGACTTCCGAACCCTCTTGCTCCAGCGGCCAACGGTTCTTCGAGCTATATGACCTGCTATGGCCTATTCAGCTTGGCTATTCTATATTCTATATAGATGCATATTAAATAAATTACAACCTAGACACAGAAATGAGTAGATAATTTTCATGCCAAAGCTAAAGGATCTTCACTACTTTCTTATGAAGCGAGTTCGCGCAAATCATTTCTTATTTCTATTTGGCTACTGTTAATTAAACATATTTTAGACTAGCTGTTTCCCACGGTTTCACCCGCGTCCTGAGGGAACTACTTCGCGTACCCGTTTAATTTATAACTTAAGTTAGTCCTTGGTACATCAGCTAAGCGCCAGTGAACGTCCCGTCAAAATCGGTTCAGCCATTCCAGAGATTAGCGAGAACAAACAGACAGACAAAAATTTCACTTCGGTATATGTACCGTGTATACATCCACATGCTTTTAGTAAAAAGCGGTTATTTTAAACACAAACAGACACATCAATTTTATTTATGTGTATAGATGTATAGAGGGGTTTTGTAACAAGTATAAGTATGGCTAATATATTCAGATACCCAAACTTCTGTTTAATTATATTAATTGGTTATGATTAGGTCGTAACAGACGGAAATGACGAAACTTTAATGTTCTCTTACTTGATTTCTGTAATTGCTAATTATATTTTGTCTGCATAATTATATTTGATGAATTGACATTCATATATTAACATATTTGTCTCATTTCCGTGCTTCCGAATTGAACCGTCCATTTTTAGGGTTACGTACCTAAAAGGTAAAAAACGGGATCCTATTACTAAGCCTCCGCTGTCTGTCTGTCTGTCCGACTGTCTGTCACCAGGCTGTATCTCATAAACCGTGATAGCTAGAAAGCTGAAATTTTCACAAATTTATTTAATATTTATTTATTAGATATATAATATTTTGGTTGCCGCTATAACAACAAATACTAAAAATTAAAATATTTAGGGGAGGTCCCATACAAAAAACGTGCTTTTTTCGTACTTTTGCTCAAAATTACTAACTGTAACAGGTAGATACTTTAAATTTTGACAGAATATGTAGTTGAATATTACCTTTCAAAATAAATAATAAAATGAAAAAAAAAGAAAATAATAAAGGGGGGCTCCCATACAACAAATTAATTTTTAAGCAATTTGTTACTCGATCTTAATAAACAGGTAGAAACTTAAAAAGTATTTAAGTATACATACAACGAACGTGATTTTCTTTTATAGATGATGGTACGGAACCCTTCGTGCGCGAGTCCGACTCGCACTGGCCCAATTTTTGTATACTGCCAAGTTTTGCTCGATGGTAAGCGCTCACTGTAGCTAGCTAATATCCAGTGGTATTTTTGTTAAAGATAGAGTGTTTTTAAATATCAAGATTATTTATTTGTCTCAACATGTGTACATTTTGGGCGTTAATCAGTGCTCCTACACATCTTTACAGAGACAGGCAACTGGGAGGCTGCTGGATCGAATCCCAGTGAGCGGAGCACCTCTTTGTAACCAACACAACGTTCTATTCCGCAAGGGAATCTAACTAGCAAAATAGCTACAATCACCGAAATACTGGGGGCCAATTCTCCTATTTTTATATGACATTGATATTATATTTTGAATGGACTATCTCAAAACATTGTACATATTTGTCTCATTGCGCACTATCAAATTTATCTCCGAAAAGGAAATGTAAATCAATATCGGCCATTGTACAAGTCGTGAGTTCTTTTTGCGTTCTCCTATCCATTAGTCGACTTGTCATAATTGTATGCATACCAATTTGACACGACTCATGATTTATAGTACAATGCTAATGAAAATGTAATTTGGTAGAAAACATGCGAAATACAGATTTTTTATCTTCCTTGTTAACTGAATTTTATTTATGAGCAGGTGTTTTTGCGGACAGAATCAATAAATGATAATAAGAAGTAGGTAATCAATAACTGTCCCGCTGTGCAGCGATGGTATATGTGGCCGCTTATATTTGGCTTTCGGATGGTTGTATTCACTTTCGTTCCGGTGGATTTTTATTAATTAAAAAATAAATAAACTAGTTTATCGTAGATTTATATATTTATTTATATAATATGTAAACGTACTATAAACAATAAACAAAGCTAATTGTGAATATTACCTTGTCGAATCTTATTCGATATAGGAAGTCAGTACTCCTGAATAAACTGATGGCATAGACTATGGTATATCGCTATACCTTCGGGTTAAGGAGGCCAGGGGCCCAATTCTGCTAAATAAATATAGTTTCGATATCATGTCAGTGTCATACTTACGTCACAAAAAGCGTATTCTTCTTAATTATCTGATAATTAATTGAACGAAGTTGTAACGAGATCGTAAATTGAAACAAGTGACAAAATATGTTTCAATTACGAACTCTTTATTCCAAAATTATATGATAATGTCATTAGATTATCAAAATACCGCTTCTGAGTCCATTCAAAATATAATATCAATGTCATATAAAAATAGGAGAATTGGCCCCAGATAGCAATCGCTCTGTGGAAAACGAAAAGTTACAATGTTGTTTTTCGTGTGAGTGTGTGGCCAACTCTAGTGTCGGAGTTTTAAGACCACCCAAAGGCCTCCGGCTTGGTCTAACGATCCTTATACTTAGACAAGAACCGGGACCGACAGCTTTACGTGCCCTCCGAAGCACGGTAGCGCTCAGATGTAAATGCCACACGCGGTCACCCATCCAAGTGGTGACCGTTATAATGTAATTTATTTATTTATATTTTTTATTTATAGACTCACGCCTGTATCCCCGAAGGGGCAGGCAGAGGTGTGATATAACACCCATATTTCGCCATGAATTTTTAGGTCCCACGTAATAGGGGGCGAGCCTATTGCCGTACCGGACACACTACCAGACTCCGAGCTGCTACTGAGAATTTCCTAACGGAAAAACCCAATAACACTTTGCCCGACCCGGGAATCGAACCCGAGACCTCCCAATCCCACGCGCACATTTATGGCGCGAGACCAACGAGGCAGTCTGTAATGTAATTCTGAGGCATAAAACCGTTTGTTGCCCAAATAATTTCTGATACTATAATTATAATAATATGCTACATAGGTACCTAAAGAGGTAACACTGACATAGAAAAATTGTCATTAATCTCCAAGAAAATATTTCAAAAGTAAAAGGATAATTAAAATTTATGTAGAATCAGTGTCAACCAAAATTAAATGCACCGTAGGACTTATTGCAGTTATCGACATTCCTTTGTTGTGCGAATAGCTTATTTTTTGTGACAGTAGATTAATAAAGCAGTCCAACAAATATCTAAAGCTAATCAACATATTTAAAGCTATGTAACTACGTATTTGTCCGTGTGGTGACGGATTAAGAATACGGAATGTCACCACCCCATATCACCCCATGGGTGTCGTAAGAGCCGACAGAGGGAGCATATTATGCAGAGAACACCACTGTAATAGAAGGAAAACTTGATACAAACCCTATACCAACCCGTTTGGCCAGCGTGGTATAGTAGGCCAATTCCTCCTTTCAAAGGAGAGGCCTAGTCCAGCAGTGGACTGTTAAAGGCTGATGATGTGAAACTACGTATTATGTTAGTAACGAGTGTGAATAAAGCGATATATTTCAATCGACAGAACCTATAATTACTGCCTTTGTTTCAATAACCATAAGCCATAACAAAGTGATTAATTTTGTTTTGTAACCTCCTCTAAAATATATCAATCTATGCACAATCAATATTAGAAATAATTACAACGGTAGACATAATGACTTATTAAAATAATACTATTACGTCGTGTTCAATTTCTAATTGATAGTGCGAGGTGATTTATGAAGACGAAGTATACGGTAGCCATATTTTTTATGAGAGTTTCGGATATTTCGGAATTAGGCCGAAGTGTAACTATGGGTGATGATGATTGTACAATACGCAGCATAATTTTGGTTATCTTGTATTAATAATAGGGAAGTTTCCTGCAAGAGATATAAATTATACAAGTATTTTTATCTAGTGAAACATGTCAAAATAATAGTAGTTTCATTCATCAATTAATATTAAAACCTGGTTTAACATTTTTTATCGACAATTTATTGATAATAAGTATTCTACTTGACAGCAAAAAACTATGACGTCACTATGTCATATTTCATACAAACGCCACCGTACAAAAGGTCGTTTTTGACATTTCATTAAAAGTGTTTGAATTGACTAGTTGGTAACAACCCTATTACCGATACCATAACGGCACGGCACGGTGCTGTTTCTAATGTGTAGTCAGCTTGCTGACAAACAATATGAAGCACAATCTTTGAGCTTAAGGTCAGGTTTCATTGTATCAGCACCATAACGGCGGCAGCGCGGCGCTGTCTCAGCCCAAAATGATGAGCCAAGATCCCTGACAACCAGCCGTTGCCTTTAATATCATCATCAGCCTTTAACAGTCCACTGCTGGACTAGGCCTCTCCTTTGAAAGGAGGAATTGGTCTACTATACCACGCTGGCCAAACGGGTTGGTATAGGGTTTGTATCAAGTTTGCCTTCTCTTACAGTGCTGTTCTCTGTATAATATGCTTCCTCTGTCGGCTCTTACGACATCCATGCGATTATATGGGGTGGTGACATTCCGTATTCTTAACCTGTCACCACACGGATATTTAATATTGACGTCATAAAATATACCTATAATAAGACATACGATTAATTAATAGTTAAACAAAGTTATTGAGAAGCGATGCGAACTAAGTGAAGCTATGGTTACTGTATAGTATTATATTTATCTATGCTATGGTGTAAACTGAACTATCGAGTGCGGAAGCCATCGGATATTCTGTTGACATAGTTTAGTCGCTAACGTAGCTTAGCCCTATAGTTCCAGTGTGAACCAATGTATGTAAAAGATTAGCGAGTTTTAGAGCTAAAATGATGCTGGGATGCGCTTGTTGGCATTGCCCTAGTCATGTAAGCCTGAGTCAGCACAATTAAAATCATAAAATATTTAAGCGCAATTCACACAGAACGTACGTACGCACTCCCGTCCCGACCCGCGCCCGACACGCACCCGGCGTGTCGGGCGCGGGTCGGGACGCGAGTACGGCGGGTCTAATTACTCGTATTCATAATATGGAAGATACCACACTGCGCCACCCGACCCGCGCCGGACCTGCGCACCCTTTCAGTGTGGTATCTTCCATATGAACGACACGCACCCGCGTTCTGTGTGAATTGCGCTTAAGAATTGGATTTTAAGACTAGCTGTAGTATCATTGAGATTTATCCGCTGATCCTTTATCAATTTGTTTATTTGTTCGGCTTATAAAACAGTTAAAGGCGTACGATTATATTATAGAAGGTAGGGCAAGTGGGGTGTAGAATGTAGATTACTTTCGAATACCAAGCGGACGAAGTTACAGGTAATAGCTAATATCTTGAAGAATAGTAATATCAATACATATAAATCTGTATTACTACCTACATAATACTACTAGTACATTCATAAGTAATTGACTTAGCAATAATAAAGAAGCCGGATATATTTTGTCACTTTAGAGTAGCATAAAATCAGTTAAGCACGACTAAAGAGTTTAGATTGGATAACTGTACATGATTAAATTGACTAATCGTTTGTCCTTTTAAAATCTATATCTGTAGCACAGATTATACAGATATCAATGCCTAGACCAAAAGGACAGGTTTAACTGGTTTCACGGTAACTACTATTTTTAGCGGACAAATGAATTAAACCTTTTTATATTACAACTTACTTTTCAAGAATGTAGTTTAATAAAATTATATAAATGTCTTTGAGTTGTGTTTTTATCTGCACGTATAAATAAAATTGAAGTGTCTCTCTGTAATTTTCAAATAACTGTAGCTTTTGTAAACATACTACATGCTTAACAACGTTTTAAGTTGTTATCTGTATTTTTGTTTATTCGGGACGATCTATAGAACGGTTTTACCGATTTAGTAGTCAGTTTCCGTAGTTTACTGCAAGATAGACACATTTATAGGGCTACGTTATATCCCAGAAATAAAAAGGATGTAAATAATATAACCTAATAAAATGTATGACAAAAAGGTATTCTAACAAGGAAGTAGAAATGACACAGTTTTCTTGTGTAGAGACTTGTTCCTAAATATGTTAGTAATATTGTGTCGCAGGAACTTTACAAACACGCAATCAACGGCCCCAAAGTATCACTACACCCGGGCTCGAAACAGCAATTTGTGGATCAAACAAAGTGATAACCCCTACGGGAATCGAACCCTCAACGCTCGGCGCAGCTCTCAGCGGCGAGGCGACCGCTTACACCACTACACAATACGTGCTAACGCAAGTGACACCGCATGAAACAGCTGGTGTAATATAAATAATATAGGAACGTCCTACAGACCCCTGAAATGATGGTGCAACTGGCACAAGAACATCGAAGTAATTTTAATATTATGACCATATATGTTGTCATCGGGGTCCGTGGCGAAGGTTAACTGTATATTTTTATTTTATTTTTTTATTGACCACTTACTAATGTATCTGTACGGAAGATATATGGCCTTTTTAAATATATACTGTGTACATATAAGTAATGATAGATTGTGCGAGGTCACAATTTTAATTCAACCATTATGTTCAATTAAGTTTACTGTCGACGCCCTACGGCTGTACACGTTTATTGACAATATGAATGTACAAATAAATATTACTTTATCAGGCGCCTAAAATTATACATTTCTTATCTGATGTAAAATTAAATTCAGTTAAATAATGGTTAGTTTTAGGGACCCGGGGGGTCACGGCAAAGTATGATAATCGCGATTCACGTGACCATGCTACTATTGGACGTCGACGCCGTGCTGGTTTCAGTGGGTAAACCTTGATCGCCTAAAGAGGAGAGTCACACACAGTCCTCTCAAGAAGTGGAAGACGAGCCCGTATTTTGGAAATTCACCATGAAACCATGAAAAACACAAAGAAGGGCAATTTAGCAGTTTCTTGTGAAATACAGGAAGAAAGATAAAATTGAACTGCGACCACTGTTTATGGTGCCATCTAAAGTATGACAGCGTTCTGATTTAAATATACGCCGTTCCCCATTCAAGACTTCAAACCTTGCTATGTGAAAGTTGCTTCATCATCATTAGCCTTTAACAGTCCACTGCTGGACTAGGCCTCTCCTTTGAAAGGAGGAGTTGGCCTACTATACCACGCTGGCCAAACGGGTTGGTATAGGGTCTGTAACAAGCTTTCATTCTCTTACAGTGCTGTTCTCTGCATAATATGTCTCCTCTGTCGGCTCTTACGACACCCATGGGATGGGAAAAGTTGCTTATATTTTTGTTAATATGTCGTCTACGGCTACGATATCATCATCATCGTCCTGACTATCGCTTTAGAGCCCAAAGTTCGTTTATAAGGTTTGTTTGTTTTGTTTGTTCGTATGTATTCGACAGAATATTAACTTTCACGGAGCGACTGCCGTCTGACCAACGCAAAACAACGATTTTAATGGCCGCAGGGACCGATAGCTTCATCAGCTCTACAGAGACGTGACAAGCGGTAACTAACAATTTCATAGGTACCTAACTCCGAAATGTGAGTGGTGCTTTGACCCCAATACCCTCAGCATTCGATTGGTATCTCTACTGCGTTATCGCTGCCTATGGCTACGATATTAACTCAGCTTAAATATTAGTGAGACAAAGCATATAAAAAATTGTTGCTCCACTGACAGTATACTTAATTTATTTTAGGAGGTTGCGTCTTTTAAGTGTTGTAAGTAGGCGTCAAAAATTTAGTCTTTCCTTGCTACAAACTGAATATTTTGAAGAATCTGAATTCCTTTCTCAACAGGTTAGAATACAATCAGTGTACATAATGAAAGAGTAATCCTTATCATCATCAGCCTTTAACAGTCCACTGCTGGACTAGGCCTCTCCTTTGAAAGGAGGAATTTGCCTACTATACCACGCTGGCCAAACGGATTGGTACCTATAGGGTTGTATCAAGTTTTCCTTCTCTTACAGTGCTGTTTTCTGCATAATATACTCCCTCTGTCGGCTCTTACGACACCCATGGGATTATATGGGGTGGTGACAGTCCGTATTCTTAATCCGTCACCACACGGACGGTATTGAATTCCTTATACTGAAATATTTTTGCCCGAGACACCTTCTTCAAAAGTGTAAATAAATCATGAAAATCTTGGAACCCATTGCGTTCCTTAACCCCTTGTATGCCGGAACGCAGACGTACGCGAGACACAATAGCTTTTTAATTGTGTCTGGTATTCCGGCATACGAGAGGTTAAACTATACAAAACCATCGCATCTCTTTCGAATGAGTCACCCTCATCTAAATACTTATTTCATTCGAGACAATATACGTCTCCAATAAAAGGAATTTAAAATAATACACGATTATACCGTGTTCATATATTTTATTTGCCTTGTATGAAGACATTGCACATGAGATACATCGTCTTGAACACTCATACATATCCTAGCACTTGAGTCGTGAAGCTCATCATTGGGCCGTGTCAAAGTAACCCTGCCATGTTTGGACAATAATACAATTAATCGGATGAGTCGTGCTGTGAGGAGTCGTCTTGTTTACGACTAACAGTTCACGCGGTTACACTCACGTTATTTTTGTACTAATGCTATGCTCATCGGTTTAGATAAGAAAAGTCGAAAAATGCGTAATTTTATAGAGATTTTTATTTTCGCCCAGGAACTCTAAGGGCCTTATTACAAAACATGGTTTACATATAAAACCAGGTTTAGATATTGATAGAGAATTTTTAAAAGGACTTTTTCACGCAGGTAGTTATTTTTTTTATTCGACATTAATTGTTAGAAGGAATTTTAGTGGCAATAGTTTTACAAAAGAGTGGTTTTAGCGCACGTTTATTCAATTTTACGCAGGTAAGCTTAGGACTAAACCTCGAATTATTTTTAATCCATGTTTTGTAATAAGGCGGTAAATGTTTCTAAGATAGAAGAATCGTAGAAACTTCACTGTCTTGCTGTGAAAGTCGCATGAAACAACGGTTTCTTCATGCCATCGCGTACCCCGGACGAACGGAAAGACAGACATACGGAAAAACACACATTTTTATGTTTGTGCCTTGCACTAAAATAGTTTTGTATTTTAAATCGCAGACAGACACTTTAATTTCTTTTATATGTATGAGTAGATGAAATATAACATCTACTTCGACGTGTCTTATCATTGTTTTAAATTGCTCGTATCAAGTAAATTATTAACGATATCAGGCAACACTGTCCTTAAGTGCCGCCAGAACCTTGTAACCCCACCTAAATGTTATTATTAATATACTACAATATGTAATTGACAATAACCGTTGAGGCCTGCGACCAAATCGGGCAATAATTATGACAATGTTTAACAATCTTATATAAAATATTTTTATTAAATAGGTATTTTAACAAGAAACTCGTGTTTTGACAGCTTTAAAGTGTCAGTGTTTAACGTAATGATTGGTTTTTGTGTGCCAGAAACATATGGTCATAATTATAGGGAGTAAAGTAATCGTGTGGTAATCGTAGTGGGATGTCATTTTAATAAGGTTAAATAATATCTTGGGCAATTTTCGACAATCATCTGACCACCCTTAACTAGGTAGAGCCTGTATAATTAATGAAATAAAGGAGGACGGGCAAAAATTTATGGAAGCCCGCCTAGGAACCAATAAGAAGAAAGAAGTCAAAGATAAAAAATTAAGAAAATCAGACTGTAGTCCAAAGTGAGGGCACTTTGGACTACAGACAGAGTGAACGCTGAGCGCACGCCCGCTCTAGGAACGTGCGTGCCCAATGTACCGTAGATTCAGCCTAAGATTAGCTTACACAAATTTCGCTAGGTCGTATATTAGTCAATGTCCTAACGAATTCTATCATTCTAACAATTGCATTCTACTGTCCATTTGTCTTTGTAATACAGTTATTACCAAAGGCACCACAGCGCGCAAATTAAATGTTAGTGCACTGAATAATTTACCTCTATTCGTCTTTGACAAATTGAATATGACAGTATGTCCCACATCCCACACTTTTGCGTGAGATTATAATGCTAAACTTGCGTGACTAGTGTGATATGGTTAACTTTACTACTGTCAAAATATTGACTGGCCTATTCATCTAGTACCCGGTGAACCAGACTGCTTAGTCCGAGGTCGTGAATTTCATTCTCATCGTGGACAAATCTTACACGATTATTTGCTCTGTGTCTATCTGTAATTTATCCAGCTTACTATAGTTTAAGCATTGCTAAGTTTGAGATAAGATTACCGTGAACATAATTATTACTAGTTTTTTGATGTCAAGCAAATCTATGAAATAGGTAACGACTTAAAGCAGATACCTAACAGTTTTATGTTATTCGGCCAGTTAATATGGAGATCCTAGCTGGTGGTGACACATACTAGTAAACTTTATTAAAGATATGTAGAATAAGAAAGATAAAAAAATCGAGATTAAGTGTTACATTGAAGTACAAAAGCACTGTGTCAGGTTCACCGTCGAGATAAGATCTGGCTATGATCGCATTAAGTATTTAATTCCAACTATAAATTGCAAGCTTGGCAATGATTTTTGATATAGCCGTAATTTTATGTGATAATTTAAAGGCCCGCAATCACTATTGCGTAGCACTGAACAGCATTCTTATGATTGCCATACCGAGGTCTACCAACAGAGCAATAAATTGTGCGGTAGTTTAGTTTCCATCCTATTCAGCAAGAAGGAGAAACACAAGTACGACAGTGGGTAAAATATCGCTATCCTTTTGGGTTGTGGAGGCCAGACAGGCAGTCACTTCGTAGAAAAGCCGAAGATGCAGTCGAATACGGATGCAGTTTTTTAGCAACCCAGCGGGTTGCAAATGCGATAGTGTTAGCTGGATGATGCTGACAACTGCGCGGGTTAGTCTTAATCTGCTACGTGGACTTATTATCGAATTTGGTACCGACTAAAAAGCCAATTAGTGGGCCGAACTCCATCCGAATCGAGCTGAGAACTGCGGTGGCTAAACTCCGACTTATGCCTTAAGATTTTTAACATTCTTCTTAGGTATGTTACATTAAATTTAGTAATGAATTTATTTAGGTATTGGACAACCAGTAGTTGCAACATTGTATTGTATAATAAAAAAAGAAGTGATAAATTCTAACTAAATGCACAACATTCATAAGAAGTAACATTTACGTAGGAATATAAAAGGAAAACATTCATTATTAAATAACTAAAAACTAAATTAAAGACACAATGCGAATAGCAAATAATAGTAATGCAGTTATACTGTGTAAGCACTGCAGAGAGTAAGTACCTTAAAACGTAATTTCGGCGAGATACGATCTCTGCTCATAAAAGCTTGCTTTAATACGTTTTAATACATAATTAATCTAAGTTTATGGGAATTGTGATCTTAAGGGTGAAGTACAAAGATGAAAAATGGATTGATTATGTATATTATTATTTAATCTTTAATTTAATGTGCAGAATGCGCGCAATTATAAGGTTGTCTTTGCCTTTTACTTTTAAGGAAACAATACTTATTATTTATATAAGAGTACGTATGTAAGTATGTTTCGCTTATAAGAGAACATGGCTAAACAAATTTAAAGAATTAAAGCTTAAGCAAATAAATTAGATATTGGAGAAGAATGAAACCCTTTTTTCAAATATAATAATTAAAGAAGAGAAAATGCCATAGAGAGTAAAAGTTAGTGCAAGAAATCTTTATTTTTTAGAGATAGGAAGTTTATTTTTATATTTGGTTCTATGCTAAAATGTTATCTACTATCTCTCCGCGTGCAAAAGTCGCGGTCAAATCCAAGTATACTCATATGAAATTAATACCAGTCAGTCGTTGCAGGCATATAGCTTGGAGTCATATTGGCAGCTTTATAGCCTCTACTTAAAATTATCAACATGTAATATGCACTTGCGAAAATATCATAATTTTTAACTTATTGTGTTGACTGTCCACTTTATATTAAATAAAGGACATTGGACGAAATATGTTGTGGGCTGAAACGGATATTGTAATATACCTGTTTTATTACTTTTGCGTCCTATGATAATACACTTGACTACAATTTCTCATATTATATAGGATTGTTGGCTTTTGTTGTTATAATTAAATGCAAGAGCAACAGCAGTCCACATGATAGAGCAGCAGATTGCTCTTTCCAAGTTTATAGATTCAAATCTACAGCGTACACCACTCACTGATACAGGGATGTCACAAGACCCATCACCAAGCCAAAGTCTACTCGTTTTGGACATCATGCCAAGTCATACTAAGCAAAAATAAAACTTGGGAAATGTTTTTTTTTCAAATAGACACATTTTTTAAGCCGTGAGCGCGTGCAATTTTTGAAATACTTACTTATCTATGGGTGCATAGGACATCCAAAGAACAGGTTGGCGGGGTAATTGCATCGATTTTGTACCTAATTACAAAAAAATTACAGTAACTTTGAGCCTCAATATCGCCTGAACCAGTTATTTCCCAGGTATGGTGCCAAAGTAAAAAATGTTTGTAATGATTGGTACAATATGGGTTTTCAGTTTTCGTTAAGGGTCTTTTTACACCCTGTATAATAAAACAAGTAACTACGATAAACTTAATGTACTCTTCAAAAGTTCAAAGTAAAATAAAACTATAAGAAGTCGTTTAGTTATCGGCCCTGGCTGTTATGGAGATCTTTGTAAGACGTTATGACTTATGTGACTTGCTTTCAATTCTTTAGGTAGTAGAGATTTCAGCATGAATGGGCCGGCTTGACCGGGGAAGTACTACCATCTTACAGAAAATCGGCGTAAGGGAACAGTACCTAAACTGTTGCGTTTCGTTCGGTAAGTGAGAGTGCCGGAGGCCCTATCCCCTATCCCTCCTCCCTGATCCCACTCCTCATCCTATCCCTTTTCCCAACCCCCAGGGGCGGCAACGCACTTGTGACTCCTGTGGTGTTGCTTGTGTCCATGGGCGGCGGTAATTGCTTACCATCAGGCAATCCGTCTGCTCGTTTGCCGCCGATTACCATAAAAAAATAATCCTAAAGCTATTCTTTAGGAATCGATAGCCTAGTGCAGATACCAACAGACTGTCGGTTTCGAATCCACGGCGCGCACCACTGACTTTTTGATAGTTATTTGCGTTTTGTATTGTTATATATCGCTTGTCTCGTGCCTAGGAGAGCACGTTAAGCAATCGGTCTCGGCTCTCATGAAGATCTTTGACAGTTAGTACCTCAAAATAAACTGACACTAGTCTAAACTATGGAATATCGCTATCCCTTCGGGTTGCGGAGATCAGACAGGCAGTCGCTCTGTGGAAAAGCTACTCGTTATATTCAGCCAAATCAGGTTAGACTAGTAACCGGACCCCAGGCTGAAACTAGGATAACGCTAAGAGGATGATGATTCTTTGGGTTGTGGTTGTTGGAGTGCAATCACTCTATGGAAAAGATAATCTTTATATATTAAATTCTTCCGCTGCTGACTAACTGATAAATAATGTACAGCCGAAACTACAGGACACAAGAGACCGACATTGGGCATGTATGTTCCTTGGGAAGTTTAGAGGAGCACTAAGAACGGATTTTGGAAAATTTCTACTTCAGCGGAGTCTAGTATACTATAAAACTGTTGGAATAGATAGTAAGCGCTGGGACTCAAGATGAAAGTCTTTGATTGCAACTGGGACAACCCTTAACTCATCAGCCCTTAACAGTCCACTGCTGGACTCGGCCTCTCCTTTGAAATAAGGAATTGGCCTACTATACCACGCTGGCCAAACGGGTTGGTGTAGGGTTTGTATCAAGTTTTCCTTCTCTTACAGTGCTGTTCTCTGCATAATATGCACCCTCTATCAGCTCTTACGACACCCATGGGATGATATGAGGTGGTGACATTCCGTATTCTTAATCCGTCACCACACGGACGGGACAGGACAACCTTAGTAAGTACATATATCTAATTATGAATTAGTTGCACGATTAACCATAAATTGTTGCAGATCTTCATCCAGTATTTATTACATTATAACACCCACTAATTCATTCATCCACAAATCATTATGAAACCTTATTTTTGGATTTAAATGAAACTAGGCAAATTAAACCTTAATCATCACACCACCTGTGCAGTTTTCAGTCATCAGTGTAATGTTTTTACAATGTCTTATCACTGAAACGAAGCTTTAGAATCTAATCATAGTATACAGGATATGGAATTATGGAAATAAACGATAAACGTAAAATATTAAAACAATATTATACCGTTACCACCGAACTAGGAAATGCATGCGATATTTGAATACAATGGATATAAGACAGTAATCGTGTCTTGTCGTTTGTTCGACCGACGGAGGTTGCACACTGGCCAGAAACTGGGCCGGTTACCTCACATAATATGTTAATTAAATTATTTGTTTCGCACCTCAAATGTGTTTTCATTATTATAATAATAGATGTAGTGAATGTTGCAATAGTTACATTGTTTGTAGCGTTGCATGTTACTGGTTGCTGATTAACTGTCTGTGAAGCTGGAACAAGGGCGGTGAACAACAAAAAATGCAACGGTTTAAATTCTACATTGTGGAGGTGTGATGTAGAATGAGGATCCTCTGATCAGGATTGGATAGTGATCGTGCCTTGTAGACTACAATCCGACGGAAGTACTTGAGAACATTTATAATCAGGATCAAAGTTTTCGCGTGTTTTCACACTTTAATTGCGCGATTTAGAATCTAGTTCCGTCGTGTCCGTTAGATGTCGTCAGTGTTTGTGTCTTTGCAATTGCTCGATAGATGGTTTCAGTTGTATGTGGCAACGGCCATAACATAAATATAATGTTACTAACCGAAAATTAAACCCTTGTGAGTATGATATTCATTCTTGCATGGACGTCCCATCTCTGGAAAGGACCTCACAGGATTCCAAGTAAAGTTGCTATTTGTTTTTCTTACGTTCTTGTTTCATTTCTCACATTTCTTACTCGCGATGTACAGAGACTTTGATATGTCTTTAATTGTATGTGGCAGAGCTTTGTTTAATTTATAGGTGTCCGTTGCCACATTCTACATTCATTTACACTAGTTAGATAATTATTATAATATTAAACTAGTGCCAGGGACTCAGCCCTGGTTTCGGCACTGGCGGTGGTACCGTCATCCAAGAGTTGATCTTAGCTATTTTCTTAAGCTTTGCCAATTTATACAAACGGTAAGTCGCGCTGTGGGTGCTACGCTGCGATGACTACACAGTGACATGTGTTAAGATATGTCACAAAAATTATCACTTTACATTCATCATGCTTGTCTTTCGCAGATCGTAAAGTCGAAAGTTGCTGTCTATATTTGGTTATGGTACAGGATAAATCTACATATAGGCTGCATGAACCAAAGGCATTTGTGAAGTATCTTCTACATTCTAGAGAATATGTTTAACTACAAACGACAACAGGTAATAAATTTGTACAGTTCTCTGTGAGTTTTGAGTCATTCAATGAGTTTTGAATGACTCAAAGTTTGAAATGACTCACCCTTTACCAGGCCTCGGACAAATACTGTAGTAATAGCACAGAATAGATAGTAGCAATAGTGATGTTCTTATAGATTTATATGAGTAAAAACGTTTAGTATGGGATTTTATCAATTACTAGAGGACGCCAGCAGCTACGCCTGCATTTTTTTTTAAATTTACCCATTTTGGCCGATCCCGTGGGAATTTCGGGAAATCCCTTCTTAGTGCACCCCTACGGTCCCCAAGGAACACACATGCCAAATTTCAGCTTCCTGCGTCCAATAGTTTCGGCTGTAGCGTGTCTGTCAGTCAGTCAGTAACGCAAGGATTTTATATATTAAGAATTTAAGATATTTGAAAATTAGCTGAAACCTGAAAAAAAGACACGTGGGAAAACATAATCCCATTGCCTCTCTAGACGTTGACTTTGATATTTATCTTAATATATAAAATCCTTGCGTTACTGACTGACTGACAGACACGCTACAGCCGAAACTAATGGGCGCAGGAAGCTGAAATTTGACATGTATATTCCTTGGGGACCGTAGGTACGTAAGTACTATCTAATCTGTGCCGTAGGGGTGCACTAAGAAGGGATTTCACGAAATTCCCACGGGATCGGATAAAACGGGTAAATTTAAAAAAATTGCAGGCGTTGCTGCTGGCGTCCTCTAGTATATATATAAATTAAACAAGTATGTTTGTTATTTTGTTAGCATTTTAATTTCCTTCAATCTTGCTTTGAATGATTTTGGGACATAATCTGAATAAAAATCTTCATCTTCATGAGTTTCATCCTTTGATAAAAACATCTCATGAAGCTCATTTTCGATCTCATGAATTGTAATACCTGTAATACCTGTATAACAAAAAATACACTAAAGTAGGTAAATGCTGACTGACAAATCAATGATGACAAAAGTTTACCACTAAACACAATTTATATTTCGATAAAGCAATACGTAATTTCTTCTTAACTTGTAATCTATATGACAGTGAGTAAACCAAAAATAAAACTGGCGGGAAAAGTTACTATAAAATAAAGATGTTAATTCACCAGGCAATGGACATATTACTCCCACAATAGAAGGTCTTCACAGGCTAAGGTTATATGATATCCCACATGATTTATTTTGTTATATCATTATATTTTTCAAATATTTACGTATAATTTATGTAAATATCACTAGAAAAACTCAAATTCTACAACATATAAAAAAATGGTACGACTTACCTTTCGCCGATTCGTCATTACTCATTATGAATAAAATATACCGCACTTCCCACGAAAACAACAGTTAGACGGACGACCTTAGAATAAAAGTAACATTTGCGTTTCGATTGAAGCAAGTTTTTTTGTGGCCATAGGTAATGTTTCTATTTGGGTGTTTTTGACAGTTTGTGGTAGATTCTTTACCAAAACCTGGTAAAAACTTCCTAAAATCGATGTGGGAGGACCTCAATTCATAGCCAGGTTAAGGGTTAATATTCTTTATCTTGATAAGCTGGCCGCTCTCTACCTCTTCACTAACGATCTGTAGATGACATGTATGTTGCATGCCTATACCCTAAGTAATGATAGCTTTTCTTCACAGCCCATTGCCAATACTGATAATTTACCTTACACTTGTGCCTCCGCTATTATTGTCGGAAACAGTATATAATTTCATGCCGTTGTCTAGAGGAAGGCAGCGCTTAGACAAATGTTGAATAGCGATGCTGCTTTGCAACTATAACAGGTACCTATACGTATAGAGATACTACAATATGTAATACCTAAAACATAAATCAGAACCACACCTAGACCACGGCGTGTAACATTTACATGACATTAATATTGTTTAGTCTACAACACGATTGATATGATCAGAAGTAATACACGAGCTCATACACTGACTAATACACATGTTTAACAATATGCAAGTAACGGTCTTCAGTGATACTGATGTAATCCTGCATAATAAGGTCACATTTTCAACCGACCTGTATAAACTGGGCGTTCATTGTAAGCGTTCAAAATATACTGGTGGTTTATACAGTTTGACACATTATTGATTTCTGCTATGTCATTCGTGTAGCCAGGTGCAGCAGCAGAGGCCATTGAAGATACCAAGTGAAGTGTCGGAAGGAGTTTAACTGACTTGGAACTCGCAATGCATATAATTTGAAGTAGATAGGATGAGTCGGCTAAGCTAAATGATGTGTCAAGTCAACAAAGTACCTACCATGTGCTTTTGTTTCGGGTACCTATCAGATATTTCGGCACTATTGCGACACCAAGATCACGGCAGTATTGAAGTATTACAGGTGAACCATCCACCTCAGTTACTATCCTCAGCATCGTCCTTGCGTCATCCCAGCTGTATCCAAGAATTGCGCCTTGGAGCCCGGAGTCTGCCTTTTCGTCTAACCAGAGTTGACAGAATATTATCTTTGCCTCAGAGCGACTACTGACCTGCGCAACCCAAAGGCATAGGGACATTCCATGACTTAGACCAGTAGACCTGCTAGTTTATTCAAGGGTTACCGCCTGACCCTTGAGGATTCCGTAGGTACAACTGCTAAAGTTCTTTCTCTCGTGACAGCCGCTAGCCGGGACCGACGGCTTTTCGTGCTCTCCGAAGTACCGAGCAAGCGGTCATTGACAATTTGATACTATTACGCACGTCGCACATACCTCCGAAAAAGTCAGTGGTGTGTGCTGTAGATTCGAACCCGACACCCTCTGCGTGGGAGTCTAGACACTAGGCTATCGCTGCCGTTTTAGCAGAGTCTTAAAATAACCTATTATAACTTGAAGATGGCCTCAGCGACGCTCACACATTTTATTTCATTGAATGTAACCATTTCGTCCCGATCCTGTAGGATTTCAGGAAATCTCTTCTTAGTGCACCCCCACGTTCTCCAAGGAACATAGATGCCAAATTTCAGCTTCTTGCGCCCAATAGCAAAGAGCTCAGATATTTACATAGATTCGCATTTCATATGGGCGCTTTGAAGACAAACTTTCTGTGACTCAAATTGCTACTTGGCGGCGTGGCAGTCGCGTTGCGGCAGGTATCTCTCTCTCCTCCAGTGTATCTTAACTACGAGAGCGAGAGAGATGGAGAACGACGCCAGCGCCGCCAACGGCGCCAACTACGAACTAAACTGGAGACAGTCCCCACTTGGAATCGGCACACGAAATCCTTAAGAACCACACTTCTATGTAAATTTGTATTCATTGCCAATAGTATGAGCTGTGTGTTGCACGTCAGTCAGTTAGTAACGCAACAATTTTATATAAACAAATAGGCTTGTTATACAAATATCAATCAATATACACTAGTAATCTACTTATAGTTGAATGTGTAGCAGGCGTGTGCCGGCATTGTCCCATTCACAAACACAATAATATGATAATTATCGAGAGAACTAGTTAAAGCAGCCAAATCGGCTTAGTCCCACTAAGCCGATTTGGCTGCTTTAACTAGTTCTTAGATCACGACCCTAGCTTTAGGCAACGCCGAAAGATACTAGAAATGCATAATTTATTCAGCTACATACCTACATTACTGTTCCATACGTGATTTTTTTATGTATGGTATTTAACATAATGATTCTTAGATAAATGATTGATTCAAGCGAGACCAATCATTTATATCTAAGATCATGACTGTTTATAATGAAAATGTTGTATAGCGCATGTGTTTTTTATTATTGAATCTGGTGGAAAATGTACCAGGAACACACTTGATCACATGCATCGTTCTTACTTTTCGTCTTCCAGCCCACTCACTGATCTAACCAGATTTGCCAGGATATTACTTAGCTTTTTCGTAGAGCGACTGCAGTCCGACCGCCGCAACCCATGGGTTGGGTTTAGACTGTTGTAAACATAGATCATATAGTATTCCATGGTGGTAAACCCTGGAATACTGCTATACCCATGGGTATAGCGATACACAGACGGAACAGTCTCAGTATATTCATGGGTGCCTAACACGTAACTAAGACGCAGCTTTTTAGCACTTTTGGGGCAAAAGCTTTCTACGTAAAAATAATTACAAAACCGCGGCGTATTGCTAAAACTACTTATTGCAAATTCTTGACCTACGAGCTACGTTAAGAAAGAAAACGTACGAAAACCAATCATATGAATATTTGAATATAATGAAATAAATTTGAGCATTGATTGGGTCAATGAAACAAAAGATAGCATTGTCCATTGTGAGCCGTGCCGTGGTCATTCTTAATTGAACACCTGTAAAGGACACGCGATAAAAATCTCTGATCGTTGGCTGTCCAAATAATTTTTAGTGTTTAACTTTGACATTCCTTTGTATTGCGTAAGCATCTCTTGTACTATTGACCGCGGTGCATTTGACTGGCTAATAAACTTTACAAGCAACAGCTGCGTCATAATAAAGTATGATGGTAATGATACCAATATTGCAAAAGCTTGTAAGATTCAGATTACTCTAGAGCTGTGGTACCTAGTCTAGGAATAATTAACCGCCAGGGTTTAATCAGCAACGAATAATATAATTAAGACCAAATAAAGACTGTAAAAATTAAAGTTCGCCGCGCGCTGTAGAATATTAGTTAGGCGGATGATAATGATTTGCTGTTTTGCTTACAATTATTATACATTCATGGTATGAAATGAAAAATATTGGTTGGAATGAAAAGGATTGGTCATGATATGAAAAAGATTAGGAACCACTTATCGGGCGTTGTGCCTCTGCGCGGGCTCAAAAGGATTTTGCAGTTAGCAACGAGAGTGTGGGAGGGTATTTTGCTATTGTTATCGCATTGGATTATAATCTCCTGGATCTCAGAATGTGAAAACACCTGAGGAGAAGTTGATTTTCTCGTTTGGAAATCAGTTTTACTTTTCAAAAATAGCTGATATCCTTAGGATTAGGTATACGGCCTGGATACCTAGGGTGATTAGATCTTCTATGTAATTTTTTCCAGCCTTGTCTTTACATAGAAACAGCGGTAGTTCCTACGACTCCATTAGACCTGCACCCACACAACACATTAGACAATTGTCTTAATTTCGATGAGGTATAATTTATTCGACAGACGCGTGACTTCATGATTAGCATATGTCAGGTTAGTGAATGCTTATTTCATGTCAGAAGTACCTCGCAATTGTAGTAATTAATTGCGATATAATTAGCTGTCTTTCCTGAAGCTTGCGTCATTTAATTTGGTGTAGTGAATTCCAACTACCCGGATAATGAAAGGTATTGTTTAATAGTAATATTACATACACAAAAAATAAACCCCATACGTAATGAGAATAAAAAGTCTTTGCGCCATTCAGGGTTACGTCAAGGTTGGTTGGTATTACTCGGTGCCAACGTTTCTCTGCTGCGGTTGGCAATCTTGTTTTATTTCCAGTTCCGGTTGTTAAACTCACAAACAACTAATTCCTAAGGATATCTAAATGTCAACTGTGCAATGATTGTAGCTGATCGGAATTTGTAAGTTTTGTTTACGATGGTCGCACGGTTGGCGCGCATGCTTATCAAAAGTTTGGAGTACAATTTTGAGTAATTCCAACGTTAATTATAATTTGTGGCGGCTCATTGAGGTTAATACACTAACTTCATAGACAAGGATAATGATACATTATTTTGGTTAGTTCTTTGTTAAGTTTTCGATGTACTTTAGGTACTAATTCTATCGAAGGATTGAACGTGATCTGCGCTTATTTAGGTTAACAGCATAGAATAAGGCCATGGTATATAATACGATCACTTAGGCCTACGAACAATGCAAGATCCAAGGCTTGGTTCTCGTGTATAATTGGGTAAAATCATCAATATCATCAGCGTGCGTTAGTCCACTGCTGGATAAAGATCTCTCTAAGTAAAAGCACCACACAAGTGGAACAAGCGAGACTTGACTCGCCGTTCGTAGAAGATTGGCAAAGTTAAGCAACGCGTGCACAGGTCGCCAATTGGAGGGGTGACCACGTGTTTACATCAGAGCGCTACCGTGCTTCGGAGGCCACGTAAAGCTGTCGGTCCCGGTTCATGTCCCACGAAAAGAAGAAGGGAAGAAGAAGAAGTGGAACAAGCTATCTGCAGCGGTATTTCCAAGCCAATACGGTAGTGGAACCTTTAAGAAACGTGTATATTCTTTTTTTACGAGGTCGGCAACGCACTTGTGATCCTTCAGGCATTGCAGGCGTCTGTGGGCGGCGGTGACCCCTTACCATCAGCTACCCGCTTGCACGTCGTTTGTCTTCTATCATCAGCATTTAACAGTCCACTGCTGGCCAAACGGGTTGGTATAGGGTTTGTATCAAGTTTTCCTTCTATTACAGTGGTGTTCTCTGCATAATACCTATGCTCCCTCTGTCGGCTCTTACGGCACCCATGGATGATATGGGGTGGTGACATTTCGCATTCTTAATCCGTCACCACACGAACGTTTGTTTTCCTATGCATTTTTTTTACTTTAAAAAAACTAGGTAAAGTGTAAGGTAAAAAACGACGGGTAGTGTATGAGTTCATTTGGTAGAAAGTGACAAACAATAAAAATTAAAACTTTCGACCTTGAATACTATCGTAGTAGTAGAGCCATAAATGAGGAGCAATTATTTATTTGCTTTATATAACACCTGTACCTAGAAGACCTAGAGAGCCATGGCATCTAGCCTTCGATTTTCGGATACAGTGAACATCAATCCTGGTTGCCTGGCATTCCTGGTTTACGTTAGCGCTTACGATTTTAACTGAATGAATCTTTGTTAACAAAAGCAAAAGGCAGCGATAGCCTAGTGGAGATAGATCCCAACAGACTGCCATGGCAGACGGTATCGGGTTCAAAGCCACGGCGCGCACCACTGACTTTTCGGAGTTATGTGCGTATTGAATTAGTAATTATCGCTAGCCCCGTGCCTCGGAGAGCACGTTAAGCCGTCGGTCCCGGTTGTCATGAAGATCTTTGACAGTCGTTATTGGGCGTCAGTCAGGACCTTCTAAAATAAACTGACACTAGTCTAAACCATGGAATATCGTTATCCCTTCGGGTTGCGGAGGTCAGACAGGCAGTCGCTCCGTGGAAAAGCTAATATTCAGCCAAATCCGGTTAGACTAGAAAGCGGACCCCAGATTGAAACTTGGATAACGCTAGGAGGATGATGAATCTTCGTTAACAAAACTCAGTTGCAATTTCACGTGAAAATCTTGCACAAGATTTTACTGTTGCCGCACGGATTAACTTGGGACGTGTAAGGTGATTTCGTAGGCGATAAGCCATGTGATCAAAATTGACTCCATATAAATTCCATGTTAGATACCATCTATTGTTTTCATTAGTAATGTTGTATATGTTTATTTGCCACCTTTGTTACACAGTGTTATAAAACACTTTTACTCATTACCCTATTACAAAGCAGGTTGTTGTTTATTTCTTTTTTTAATTAGGTATATTTATTTAACCACTACGCCGCCTATTGTAATAGACTATTATTGTGCTAACAATGTGATTATTTCTTTTTTTATATTTATTTACATGGTTACGAACACAATGTCCGGTCAATAAATAAGATTGGATTACGGTGTCTTTTTTATGGTAAGTGAAACTTAACTCTCAGAGAAAAGAAACTTTATTTTTGGATTACAGCATTAAAGTTGCATAGGGAAGATTTTTGGCCCTGTGTCAGCGAGCTTTTGTTAGCCAGAAGTACACTGATTATCAGAAACTTATAATACGATTTGAATTTTTAAATTCATGGCTTTTCCAGCTCTTCAGACAATGGGGGTCTTCTGAAATGACGCTCACTATGCGGCAGCACTGAGGCATCAGGTCCAAAAACCTGTCAAAACTGTCAAAGCCCCTATATTTTCGTACGTCTGTATGTGTGTACGCGTCAGTACATATCTGACGTCAGTTTGGACCTGTCGCATGCTAAGCGCCGTCTGGTGGTAGAAGAACAAACCGCCTCATTGTTTGACCCCAGGACCTTACGATCTTTGTCAGTCGTTGAAAGATTCAGTTAGACTTAAATAACCTGCTATCTCGTTAGGACTAGAAAGCGCAACCGGGTTGACGTTAAGATTATGATGATACTGATAGCCAGCGCTAGTCTAGTGCAGATATCAATAGATCATGCAGAGGCTATCGGGTTCAAACGACGTGCACCACTGACGTTTCGGAGTTGTGTGCTTATTAGTTGTTAATAAATTAATCTTAATATATAAAATCCTTGCGTTGACAGACACGCTACAGCCGAAACTATTGAGCGCCGGAAGCTGAAATTTGGCATGTATGTTTCTTGGGGACCGTAGGGGTGCACTAAGAAGGGATTTCCCGAAATTCCCACGGGATCGGCTAAAATGGATAAATTTAAAAAAATGCAGGCGTAGCTGCTGGCGTCCTCTAGTACTTGATAAATCCGTGGTTAATAGAATCTAGTTACGCCGTCCATTCCGGCAGTCATGAAGAACTTTGACAGACGTTATGCAGATAAAGGCATTGATGTAAGCCGCGGCATATAACTATCCCGTTGGATAGCAGTGGCCAGAGGGCAGTTGGTCCGTGGATACGCAAATTTTCAAAAATTGACTGTTGCAAATTTCTTGGTTGCAACCAGGATGGCTGTAGGACGCCAATGGACTAGAGGAACCTTATAACTTACTAGAGGACGCCAGCAGCTACGCCTGCAATTTTTTTTTAATTTACCCATTTTGGCCGATCTCGTGGGAATTTCGGGAAATCCCTTCTTAGGCATCCCTAAGGTGCCCAAGGAACATACATGCCAAAAATTCAGCTTCCTGCGCCCAATAGTTTCGGCTGTAGCGTGTCTGTCAGTCAGTCAGTAACGCAAGGATTTTATATATTAAGAAGATAAGATAGATAGCGCTGCATATTTTGTTAAACATATGTTCCAAATAAATCACGTGAGAATAACCGTGGGCGGAGGCTAGTCAATTGTATAAAGTTCCTCTTTATTTAATCCATAAAGTCCATTAGAGACAGACAAATATTTTTATAGGCGTGGAAAGAGTTGTCATGGTGAAATACCAAACGGTTGATAAAACACCGTAAGAATTGTCTTTTTATCGTATAACATGCCATGTATGATCGTTTGCGCAATAGTCTGTGAAGATATTGTGTTTTTCTTTAAGTAACTTTTTTTTTGTACACGATTTTTTTTACTCGAAAGGGTAACTATTAATACAGATATGAAGTTTGATGGAATGGCAAATTCCGTATCTTACTTATTTAGATAAATAATAATAAATTAATAAATATTCTACCACATTCACACAACACCATCTATATAGTCCCAAACTAAGCAGAGCTTGTACTATGGCTACTAGACAATGGATAAACATACATAGGTATATACTTTCGCGAAACTTTGAAGTAATGATCGTCGGTCAAACCTTTCATAATGTAAGTACGTGTGTTTTAAGGGCTGATAAATTAGAGCATTCGCTTGTAATAAGAGCTTGTAATGAAAATGAAGAAATATAGAGTTTCAACATTAATTGATGAATGAACTGCTAATTAAAATCTTAATATATAAAATCCTTGCGTTACTGACTGACTGACAGACACGCTAAAGACGAAACTATTGGGCGCAGGAAGCTGAAATTTGGCATGTATGTTCCTTGGGGACCGTAGGGGCGCACTACGAAGGGATTTCGCGAAATTCCCACGGGATCGGCCAAAACGGGTAAATAAAAAAAAATAGCAGGCGTAGCTGCTGGCGTCCTCTAGTACTTGATAAATCCGTGGTTAATAGAATCTAGTTAAGCCGTCCATGCCGCCAGCAGCTACGCCTGCATTTTTTTAAATTTACCCGTTTTGGCCGATCCCGTGGGAATTTCGAGAAATCCCTTCTTAGTGCACCCCTACGGTCCCCAAGGAACATACATGCCAAATTTCAGATTCCTGTGCCCAATAGTTTCGGCTGTAGCGTGTCTGTCAGTCAGTAAGTAACACAAGGATTTTATATATTAAGATTTCGATCCGTTGAATTCTGCTTTTCACACTTTCTTTGCCTTAACACCTTTTGCTATACAAGAATCGCAGGAGCCAGTGACCCGTGATGAGATTTTAGGTATTACTGCTCATCTTACCACCTACCGCGCAGTAACGGTAGTACAAGTTCTTACTCAGAATATACCAGACAAATCAGGTTTTTTGTATTTGATAATGTACCATATTGAGGAAGGTTATATGAACATAAATAATTAACCTGTACAAGAGCAGCAGCAGGTATAATAATAATTTCTTTCAATCAATCATCATAAGCATTTGTCAAAACATTGCAGGGGCACAGCTAGTAATTATAAAATATTTACCGCACAAGTTATATCCACCATTCGCGACTGTAAACTATGTACAATAAGTAGGTAACCAAGCACCTGCCCGCAGTTAATTAGTGGTGTTGGCCCACACCGACATTCATTAAGACATTGTGTTTATGTATTAACTCGTTTGCGTAGCTAATACACTGTTACAAATAGTTATAGAGATAGGAAGTGTGAACTGTAATGATATCACTTACTGCAATCGAGTGGTACGCTTTATTGTGGAGTTAGGTAGTGTGTCATTTGTGTTGGGTGTGGAGCCACACCTCGATCAGGGGGCCTAGCACGAGTTGGGTACTAATTGTTAGCATTCAAATCTTTTGTCCAAAACGGCTTCGTACGGTTGGTAGTAGCCGCCAGGAGCGCTTTTAGAAGATGTGTGGCAAAAGTTCCCATTAACGAATGCGATTCATTGATGTGCAAGCTCGGGTTAGGCTTCCACGTCATGACTTAACCAAACACTTTATAGATATCTCATGAGACCAGAGTGCGGGTTTATTTTTTGCCCTGAGAAGATTTTTGCAGTGATGCAGAGGAATTTAACGAAGTCTAAGACTTTCACTTTTGTTGATTATTTGCTTTCAAATTTACGTATCGGTTTACACAAATAGGTTTAGCTGTAAGGTCGCCTCAAAAATAATTTTATCCACGTTTCGGCGATGGCGTTTTTGGTATGATGGCTACAGCAACGGGATGTTGGCTGTTGTCCATCAGTCATCAAACCTCACACATGCATGAGGTTTAAACACCAGGCGACTACAAGGTGGACTGCAGCTGTCGGAATTCCTACATCGGACAAACCAAAATGACGATTGCCGAGCGCGTATAGGAATATATACATATATACCTTATCACTGCTGTTTATGGTAGTGTTTATGGTAGTGTAGATACGATAATATACGGTGGAGTAAAGATTTCGTTAGTGCTGTGTGTGGACTGATAGTTCCGAATATAAAAGGCTCCAGTACACAATGGCTTATGCTGGCCCACTTCAGGCGATCGCCATTGTGTACAGGGGGTAATGGTATATAGTGGCGGGCAATTGTCAATCGTTTCGCGCAATCGGGTTGTTGTCGGTTATTTGGGCACACTTCAAAAGAATCGTGGCGTAGCGTAGTCTGTGGTGTTCACACAATCACCCATTGTTTAGTTCGACACCGACCGCAGACCAGGATTGAGCACTTTTTTGTTACGTGCTAGTAGGTACTTGAATATTTGATCACCCAAAATGTCAGTATCGTAGAGCAATGAAGAGACTTTTAAGTTTATTAATTTATATTTATATCAATCTGAGCCTTGTCCTATTACGGTGAATGATCAGCATCCACCGTCGCCTTACGCGCAATTTTTTTATAATAAAAATTATTAATAAATGAAATTTAGCACACTTATTGCTTACATGTAGAAGGTGTGCAGAATGCTATTTTTTATTATAAAAAATGCATTAGATATATATGTTTTTATGGAAAATACGTTACCTATATACTCAAACATTTATATACATACACACACACGCAAGACATGTATACGTATACAGTATTACTCTACATTTAAACTGGAAAGAGATTTTTTGCCTTTGTTTAAGGTTTATTGTATTCTGTCTAATAGATTCTATATTTGTCATTTTAAAAAACAAAATTAACCTCGGCTTATTTTTATTTACCAATTAAATACACGTACACTTGTACATAATGTATTTTTTAGATTGTCATTATAAATTTCTGACAATGTGTAAAATGACAAAATTGATATTCGTAGAAGAAAAAAAAACGTAATTGCATTGCATTGTCGAATTAGAGTGAATAGTTATTTGTGCAACAAGAGAGCAAAGTTGTTTTTTGTTTCGAGTGCTGATTTTGAGTCCCGAGCAAGCGAAGGATTCTATGATTGATTCACGAGCGTAACGAGTGAATCAAAGTTATAATCCTGAGCGTAGTCAGGGACTCAAGAGCACGAGATGCAAAAATCTTTGCTCTCGTGTAGCACACATAACTTTTCACCTCAGCAGTGAGAACACGTATTACTTAGGAGCCATAAAAATTAACAGGAATAAATTGTAAACAAAATTCTGCATTAATCACTTGTTGTTTTAACTCTTCTGGTGTTATAGTACAGTCATCATCGCTAGTTTCACTCATCTTTTTAGATGAAGTATTTTATATTAATATACTACGGCCGAGTACTCGGTTGGTATATACACTTTAACGAGTGCTCGGCCGAGTGCTCGGCCGAGCAAAGAGGCGAGAGAGTCACTAGAATCCCAATCTGTTTACTAGGCCGAGTACCCACCTCCCCGCATCATTTGTCTACCCCCGCAGCGACTCGGTATACCGCTCGGCACGTATGAACACGCTCTCGATTGTCACTCGGCCACTCGCCACTCGTTCGTTCGTTATGTTTGTTTATGTTTTTGTTTTCAAATTATCCTAATCTCAATTAAAAAGTCCGTTAATAACAAATAGAGCATGGAAACAACAATAAAACTCATTCAGTGTTACAAAATACATGAATGTTTGTGGAATTTTTCTACAGTCGTTCTCAAAAGTGCCTTGAATTCTTTGGGATCTTCTGACTGAAAAAGGCAATTTGTTGCTCCAAGGGCATTTCGCTTTAACATCTATGTTCTAGCCCAAATTCTTCAGTCTTCATCTTCTAATAAATCCCACAATTCGTTTATTATAATGTCTGGTAACAGCTGGTTAAAAACTTTTTTAAATTCTTTTTTTTTGCGATCCATTGCAGACGTAATCGTGATCAGAACTAAACTGTCTCGCCACTATAGTAAATACGTGTGAACACCCACTCGGTTCGGCGACTCTCTCGGCCGAGAGCGCATTTACTGACTCGCCACTGCTGTACTCGTTAGGTGTAATCAACCCATTAGAATCCTTCGCTTGCTCGGGACTCAAAATCAGCACTCGAAACAAAAAACATCTTTGCTCTCTTGTTGCACAATAGTTATTTGTGCAACAAGAGAGCAAAGTTGTTTTTTGTTTCGAGTGCTGATTTTGAGTCCCGAGCAAGCGAAGGATTCTATGATTGATTCACGAGCGTAGCGAGTGAATCAAAGTTAGAATCCTGAGCGTAGTGAGGTACTCAACAGCACGAGATACAAAAAACTTTGCTCTCGTGTAGCACACATAACTTTTCACCTCAGTGAGAACACATATTACTTAGGAGACATAGAAATGAACAGGAATAGATTGAATTCTGCATAATCACTTGTTGATCAGTCATCACAGCTAGTTTCATTCGTCTTTTTAGATTATTTTATATATTAATATAATTTAAAAGGCAGCGATAGCCCAATGGAGAGACCGACAGACCGCTACGCAGAGGGTCCGGGTTCGAATCCACGGCACGCACCAATGACTTTTCGGAGTTATGTGCGTATTAAATTGTTAATTATCGCTTGTTAAACGGTGAAGGAAAACATCGTGAGGAAACCTGCATGTCTGAGAGTTCTCCATAATGTTCTTGAAAGACATGTGAAGTCTGCCAACCCGCACTAGGCCAGCGTGGTGGACTATGGCCTTACCCTTCTCATAGTGAGAAGAGGCCCGTGCCCAGCAGTGGGACAGTATAAAGGGCTGTTGATGATGATAATTTAACACGTTACGCTATACCTACTGTAGGTATCAGCATCAGCGAAATTTTTATCCCGCTACTTTTTTAAATCGCGTTTTAATACCGCGTCCCTGATGTTTATTTTTTAAATCTATCATTGTTGTAATTCTAAATAAAAATGTTTTGGTTAAATACCAATTTTATACTATTAATTAGGCTTATTTTTAATAAAATCCAATAATAAATTAAACATGTAAACAATAACGTATAAAAAAAAGTAATTTCTTTATTACAAATATCTTTTTTTTGCGTTGCAGTACCTAGGTGTTTTCTTTGAGGTTGAATTCCAAGATCGAATTTCGAATTCGAAGGGGTTTGTTTTTTCACTCACTTTTTATATTATGCATGTGAAAGAGACAAAGCACAGTAAAATTCGAATGTTTCAAATTTGTGGCTGAACAATGTCAATTCGTGGCACTGAAGATTGAAAAATTAAAAAGCTACTTTGCCTCACGCTCGAATCAAAATCGCGTTTTGTTCACTGTTGTCTCGCAGCAAAAGCGGCATGTTTGAGCTGCTGTGGTGAAAATAACTATTGATCTATAGGCTTTATGTATCGATGTGAAATTGCTGATATTGGTAAGTTTTCCGTGTGGTGACGGATTAAGAATACGGAATGTCACCACCCCATATCATCCCATGGGTGTCGTAAGAGCCGACAGAGGGAGCATATTATGCAGAGAACAGCACTGTAAGAGAAGGAAAACTTGATACAAACCCTATACCAACCCGTTTGGCCAGCGTGGTATAGTAGGCCAATTCCTCCTTTCGAAGGAGAGGCCTAGTCCAGCAGTGGACTGTTAAAGGCTGATGATGATGATGGTAAGTTTTCAGTGTTTCTCATATTTGAAAATTTTGTTTATAAACGACAACTGGTCATATTGTAGTACAGTTGTGACTTGGGTACTATCTAAAAACAAACCTCCTACCTGGTAATATTATTGTTGCAAAGGAGAGGGATAGGATATTAAGTGTGAAAGGAAATTTAGTCATGTAGGCGTGGAAGTTTTGTAGGGATATTGGGTAATAACCATATTGAAGTGCCGCATGTATAAAGCCTTTCGTATTGTATGACGTTGAGTGTTCGGACAGAAGATGGATGAGAGGAGAGGCACTTGCATCTAGCAGAGACGAGAATGTTACGGTGGATGTGTGTAAGTAGTGAATAAGGAATGAGTAGGTAACTTAGATATAATCTGAAAGTGTCGCCCATATGTGAAAAAGTTAAAGGAAATCGTTCGGCACGGTGAATAGACGGTTTGTATGTAGATGAAATAAGTGATGAATATGAAAGTAGAGGAACGAAAGGGAAGAGGGAGGGCAAGGAAAAGATAGGAAGGATAGGAGGAAATGTATGGACTGTGAGAGGATCGACATGTAAGAGAAAGGGATAGGTGACGGGTGATATTGAAGTAACCTTTAATACTCTGGGACCAGGACATGTTTATAAAAGTACAAGTCTATAAAGTTATTTTTTTTTATCAATAGAACATTTGTTTTGGAGTGTTTTTAAACTAAATAAAGTATTCAATAGCCGTTCCAGTAATTTCATTAAAGATTTTACTCATTTTCATTATGCGACGAGGTCTGTGATAGTAGAGGCTTTGACAATAAAACCTTAATAATCTAGAAAGTTAACATTTAAACTAAATTATGGTCGAATTTCGACCACTAGGTGGCCTCTAGTGCTTTTAAAAAGCTGCTTATCGCGAATAATTAATGAGAGAGGAAATGGGAAAGTGATAGGAAATTGTACGTTGCTGGATGGGCTGCCTGTACTCTCATTTATTTAACAAAACGGATTTTAAAGTATCTATAGCAGCTCTCTATACCGTAGCCAATGTTATTCGAGAAGCTCTGGGCATTAGGTACTTATCATTTAAACTGTCGCCTGTGCTGTCAGCCATTGCAGTTTTCGAGAAGGTAGAGGCTGTAGTTATTGAGATAGTGCACTAAGCGCTCAGATCCATTTACTGTATCTATCCTACGCCTGCTTCTTCTTTCTTTTCGTTAACGAATTGTAAGGAAACACAAACACGACCACCAGCGATAAAACACCATGTAGTCAAGTACACCACTGCGCTGACCTCTGCCGAATAAATTATGTTCATCGATGTTTTCTGTGTTCTATACAATATTTAAGATACTTTTACACGATCACAGAATCAAGCATATACTGTACACGTCATATAAATAACAGTAGACATTGTAATTACAATAAACGTACAATAAAATTGGTATATTGAGCATTGCCTTCAAAATATTTTTGTTTATAAAGACGCATCGGTACTTCACTTACTTCACCGGCAATCATTTTCTTTTTTTGTCAGAATTATTATTGAAAACACGGGTGGTCATTTTTAATTGAATAATTGGGAGAGTATATGTTGTAGGTATGTAAATAAGTATTTTAAGTTTAATGAGAGGTTTGTGGCTAAATGGCTACTGTGTGATTGATACATTGATGGTGTTGCTCAACCGCCTCAGGGTGCATTTCAACTGGCCTTGGTGAATGCTTCAATGTTGAATAGTTGCCATAGCCGCGGCATTATGTAGTTATATACATGTTTGATAGATTAGTGAATATATACGACCTTAGTGAAAATATTTAGGAGGAAAGGGGTGTTGTTGTAAACAAATATTGACTTCACGGTTGGCGTAGTGGTTTAAGCGGCCGCCAAAAAAAAAGAAAAATTTGGATAAATTAAATACTTAAGTAGTGGTATGCAAATTTGTGGTAGAGAATACCATAAAACCATTTTTGTTTTAATTTATTTGACAATTGTTAGGGCCTCCTAACGACACGTTAGGGCACTATTAAGCCATAGAGTGTTTAATAGAGTCGCAGCCGTCAGGCAGTAAATCTAAACTGTAACAAGATAATCAGTATCTTTGTTGATCTACTAAGTGTAGAATTTACGTAAAATAATCGCTTTTAGGAATATGGAGCACTGCGGTGACATGTGAGGTCGTTTGACGAACGGTTTCAATTTCGTTGCGACAACTCATTTATACCTGTACCTGTGTGCACTTAACCTTCACACGTAGAGCTGCAGTAGTGTTAGATTACTCCCATTCATAAAGGAATTGGAATAGTAGGGCAGGCATAATCCATGTTTGAACTAAGAACAGGTCCAGGGGGAAAGTCGGCTACGCAACAGAATATGCCTCTACCAGAGCACTTAGGTATTCATTTTTTGATTTTCCAGCAATATGTGATACTAGATGGATAGATCTGGAGATACTAGATGATAGCAGCTGCGATAGCTTAGTAGATTTTCACTAATTGGAGACACTAACAAAGGAATATCGCTATCTCTATGGGTTGCGGCGATCAGACGGCAGCCGCTCTGTGGAAGGCTTGTGTCCAATCTGGTTATACCAGTAAGCGGAGCCCAAAACATCACCATCATCGGCCAGTTGCAGTCCGCTGCTGGATAAATCTAGTCCTAAATTCTATGGCGTAAATCTTCAAAGCAGACGGCATAACGCTAGAACGATGACGAGAAGACGATGATTCTAAAGAATGCGTAGACATCTGCATTCTTCGTAAAGGAACTGCTTCTTGAGAATCGGATTTAAACGTTAGATACTCGTAAGAGTGTTTCTATTTAAATGTATCTTATGGCTACATTTAAGAATATTTGATGAAGTTGAGAGCGTGATCGTAGAAATCTTGGTATTGCTTCTGCATGCTGCATAGTTATTCGACTCATGCTTTCACTGCTAACTTAGTATAGGGTAGTCGCCTCTTGCCAATACATATCTTATTCTGATGAAGTATGAAGCGGTGGCGTGCTGGACTAAATATTTACTTACACTTTAAGTTAAGTTCACGTTTTAAGGTGGCCGGATGTATTGATGGGCAGCACTGTTATCATTGTTCATTGAGCAGATTTACCAGGGCATTTAATATGTCTTCGCTATTGCAAGGGATGTAAAAAAAATTAACTGAATGGTAGGGTGGGGGTTCCTTCTTCCTTACGTTGAGCAGTTCACATGTTTTTACTTAACTATAAGGATGTTTTTCTTGTGATGACCTGCTGCTACGAAGATGTGACAGGGAAGCTACGAAACTATGTGATCGTTTCCATTGATGCTTAGTTATGTGCGAGAAAGACGAAATACGATTCAAATGTGCGAATACGCCGCTGCGTGGTATCTGCACGAGAAGGATAGACAACAAGAACCATGCCGTATATCGACAGTAGGCTGTTGACTTTAATCGGTAATAGAATAATGACTAGAATGGTGGTTTCCTTTTTTATATTGTCGGTAGATGTACGTTTGACCGTGGATGTTTTCTATTGAATTTAACCAACCATCAAGTGGACTGGTGATGACCTGAAAGGTAAAACTACCTAGTAAATGGGCAATACATAAATTTCATATCAAGTTTATTTAATCACCTTAAGTAAGGGTAAGGGTCGTGGTCGCAGGTGGATTTTTATATCTATTTAAACGATAAATGCATGTTTTCGTTTTGGGTGGGAGTATGTAAATTTCCTAATACATAAATATAAAAAAGTTAATTCAAGTTGTCAGGCTTTTGGACGGAACACCAGAAATAATATATAAAGGGGTTTGGGTAACATTGTATGGACCAGTGGCGTCATTTTTTTTCCAGCGGCCACGAATAATTTTAATAATACTTCGTAGTACTATACTAAATATATACATAACTTCAATTATTTTTGTCCTAAGTAATATCGGAGCTGAGATTTTAGCATTTGAAGATTCTCAGAATGTCGTCAATATAAACTAATAGAGAGATGCGCTTAGTGTTTTACTTAAGATTATTTACGTTTTAAGATCGTTCACTTACATGACATCAATGTTATACGACATACCTAAACGAAATAATCAAACCATATGTTCATACTTTAAAATATCTATTATATTACACAGTTTGTTATCTTCGTACATTTCATTCTCAATATCATGTCTTATAATTGTATCTAAGAATTGCGCCGGTGGAGATAGGCTATTTTGATACTTGCCCCATCCCAAGTACCAAATAATTGATATTACTTGGGAACAACAGCCCAAGGTCCGTTTCCCAACCACGCATGAACAATAATGCCCTAACAGCGCATTTAACCCTTGCGCAGCTATCGCGATGAGTATATACATAGTCGCGATTGGATTCTACCTCTAAGAAGCCACGGATCAATCCAACTGAAGCTCGTCATCGTTTCTGAAAAATCAGTGTTAGGTTCTTTGTATATTTCGTTCGTCGGAAGGGAGTGGCTTTGGCTGTCAGTATTGAAATAGTCAACGCCTTCAACTCCCTTCTGTGGCTAGCAATTAGGGAGGCACTATTCCATCACAACGTGCCTCCATATCTGCGTAAAATCGTCGGGACGTATCTGCGCGACAGGCACATTACGTATACTAGTATGGGTCGGGACGGCTTTGAACACCGGAGGGAGGTCACTCTGGTGTTAGTATGAGGGTGTGGCTTTCCTGAAGTAATTCAGCTTGCGGAATTGGGAGTGGCTTGTGTCGTCCGACAGATAAGCGGGCTGGGCCTACTCTGTCGTTTCCTGTGGTTCAACAGGAAACGACAAAGTGTGGTTCCATCTAGCTCGCTTATTAGAGTGGATGGTGTGGAGGTCCGAGTAGACCGGTACATTAAGTACCTCGGACTCACTCTCGACAGCCGCTGGACCTTCAAGGAGCATTTCGAGCGTATGCTCCCTTGAGTTCGCGGATCAGCTTCAAAGGCTGCTTCTGAAACTCAGAGGTCCATGAGAAGAAGTTCGACGTCTCTATTGTGCGGTCGTACGATCCATGGCCCTTTACGGAGCGCCTATATGGGCCACACGCCTAGCGGCCTCCTCACGCTGTAAAGCCAAGCTCAATAGCGTGCAACGGGTGGCGGCCATTGGGATCGTACGAGGATACCGCACAATTTCATCAGACGCGCCAACAGTTCTGGCTCGTTTCCCGCCCTTCGATGTCCTGGTAGACATGGACGCGAAGGTCTATGACCAGACTCGCGCAGTTCACCGGGAAGCGAACGGGGAAGTCCAAGACGCGCTCAAAATGCGGCGCAATGCTCACCGACAGCCTCTGCAGCAATGGCAAAGCGCTGTCAGTGCCATTCTGCCAAGCTTTGAAGCGTGGATTGGAAAGAAACGCGGCCGCATCACCTACTGATTGACTCAGATACCCACCGGGCGGGTACGGGTACTTCGGTGAGTATCTGAATCGAATCGGACGCGAGAGAACGGCACAATATCACCACTGTGCAGGCGACCTGTTTGGAGGATTGCCCGGCATGGGTGTCCGAGCGCGAAGTCCTTGTCGACCAGATCGGACACGATCTGTCCCCGCCAGCAGGTGTTGCTGCCATGCTGGCGAGCGAGGAAGGCTGGCAAGCAGTGGCCTCCTTTTCTGAAGCTGTTATGCTCCAAAAGGAGGCTGCAGAGCGGGTTCGGGAGAGAGCCGATCCTGCCCGACGACAAGGGCGGCGTCACAGAGAGCTGCCAATGGGGCCGCGGGCCCCCAGCGCATGGGGAGCTCTGGTCGCTGATTAGGATTCGTTGCTCCGGGAAGCCGCCAGTAAGGGTAATAGAGGGCGTTTAGCCTTTCCTAAGAACGGATTCTATTGAACGTTGCGCCATAGGAGGAAGACTAGATAGCTCATGTACCCAGTGTTCCTCCCGTAAAGCGTCTTTGGTTGGCAGTCGAGGTGGTTTTTAGTGGTAACACCACATACTCCGGGTCTCATTTCCCTAAGAGTCGGAGATCCGAAGGGATTTTCCACCTCGTAAAACCAAAAGAAAACGTTGCATACTTCGATCAGATACGAACCGTCGCTTTTTGTCGCTCGTTCTACGTACTTGTTTAAGCGCGTATAATACCAAATCGTCGGAACTCATATATATGAGAAATTCATATAGGCCAGGTACTTTTGCATTCATTATTTCAAAATCAACCCCTCTACTATTTGGATTATTCGCAATTACATATTCACCTAAATGGTTTTGACTGCTATAATTAGGTATACGAACGTAATTAAACTATTTAACGTTAACTATTTAAACGGACTAGGAATGATTTTTCTGCTATTATCAATGATTACGAAAGAGAATCTAAAATAGTGTAGTTAAGTGTGATAAACTGATAACTTATTCGATTTTACTAAGAAATGTAAAACCGAATATTTCAGATCCGATATGGTTTAGAGAAATGTGGTCATATTAACTTTTGATCGTTTCATCCTGATCTTTCATAATATATAAATTTCATTGATGGCCGCAAAAGTTCAGAATGACGCCAACTTTACCCAAACCCCTTTAACATTTTGCTTCTGGGTATGAATTTCGCCATTTTATTATTACGTGGGTAGGACTACCTCGTTACTGTTGCGGTAAACATGACAAAGGATAACATAGCTATCTTACACCGTGACACAGATCGCTGTACGATTCAGTCCTTATCACAATCAGTAGCTGTTACCATCTGTTTGATCTGACGATAATGTTTTTGGATTTCCATTTATTTTGTTTTTTTGACTTTCATGAACTTATATTTCACAACAGTGTTATCCATATAGGTGTATTTATTATTATCTCAAAAAAGAGTTTATTTTTATTAAGTGTCTGCCCCAAAGTTTTGGCAAGGGCAGGGTTAAAAATATCATGTACCCCTGTTTTATTCTGCAGGATTATTTGTTCATTAACCTTCACGCACATAAAATACAAAGTGTCACTTTTACTACCCCGTTTCATGCCACGGGTATTGTAAGAGGCAAATGGTATCTTGCGGAAGAGACGGAGACCTCGAAATCAAACCCTATGCCAACCCGTCTGGCCGGCTTGGTGAAGTATGTCAAAGGGAGCTACATTTGAATTCAAAGTCGAATGCCTATGATTCTCTTGCTTTGTCCAATGTATGAGAGCGCACACTCACAGTCTATTTAGTAAACCCCGGCCTCTTGTGAGGGTAACTGACGTTTGACAGGTTGTAAGGATTGACTTATCTTCGTTGGCGACTTGTAGTAAGTTATGATTAAAGCTCGCTTCAGATGAAGCCAATCTTGTCGGTCACGCCATTTTTTCTTTTTTTTATCTTCGCTGTGGAAAAGCTTTCACGCACATATGTGGGACTCGACGGCTGGAGTGCAAGGCCGTAATACCCACTAAAACCACAGAGCATACTTCAACGCCATTTTGGGGGCGCCAGGTAGTAGCATTAGCTTTCTACCCTGACACCCCGGTGGATAGCCAGAAGGCCACAACCTCCTTGGCGGCGGATGAAGGTTTTGGGCTCCACCGCCAAAACATCCAGCGGCCGCATAGGATAGGGAGGACGACAACCTGACAACACCGCATCATCACAATGGTGCGCCCCCATTTGGTCGCGGGAGATAGGGCGCGCGGCAACGAACACCGACACGCCTCTCCTCCCGCGACCGCACCCGACTGCGACTGACAGACAGAACTGTCCCCCGCACCCGCACTTTCGGACGCACCCTGCGCAGGCCCCCTCCAAGCCCACGCGGAGCGTCCACTCCTGGGATCTCTCTTGCGGGTGTCCAAGCCACGGTTACTAAGCCTCCCACCACGACAAGGTGGAAATCCCACGGGGAGGTCGGTCACGCCCTTGATCTGTTACCTCAATGGGTATCTGTGACTAGCAGTGGACAAATAAGGCTGTATGTTAATGATGAGTCCATAATTCTGTTCATTCATCATCAGCCCTTAACAGTCCACTGCTGGACTAGGCCTCTTCTTTGAAAGGAGGAATTGGCCTACTATACCACGCTGGTCAAACGGGTTGGTGAAGGGTTTTTATCAAGTTTTCCTTCTCTTACAGTGCTGTTCTCTGCACAATATGCTCCCTCTGTCGGCTCTTACGACACCCATGGGATGATATGGGGTGGTGACATTCATGATAATTCTGATAATTCTGTTACCCGCATGTATTCTTTTACTCACCACAATCTTCATACCAGCAAGTTGATATAATAAGTACCTACTTCCTTTTACAAGATTTATTAAAGCTTTAATATAGCTTAACGAGACACATGAAGGCCTATGATCGAGGCATTTCTTCCGATAATCATTTATTTGTCCGGATTGAGGAAACCCGCGATCTATTAACGTCGCTGACATAATGTTTGTATTTACATTACTAGATTATATTAAACTAGAGGACGCCACCAGCTACGCCCGCACATTTTTTAATTTATGCGTTTTGATCGATCCCGTGGGAATTTCAGGAAATCCTTTCTTAGTGCACCCCTACGGTCTCCAATGAACATACATGCCAAATTTCAGCTTATTGCGCCTAATAGTTATGGCTGTAGCTTGCCTGTCAGTCAGTCAGTACCGCTACGATTTTATATATACAGCTTAGTGAATGAATAGTGCCCTATGTCCTGTTCTGTACTTTTAACCATGTGTATGCAAAATATCGTGATGATTGGTCGAGTAGTTCAGGATGTCAAACACACTCATATTTACATACATACCTACGTAAATACATACATAAACTCACGCCTGTTTCCAGGAGGGGTAGGCAGAGACTACGGAACGCCATTTGCAACGATCCTGACATATCTCTCATGCTTAACTCACTCCCATCAGATGCATGTATTTATAATTAAAAAAATAAATTATATACTTAGGTAGGTATATAGTTTTTTAAAAGACAAGCTCCGCTTCATGAATAAATTCTCTATCGACCTCAGAAAGATTCAAATATTTGATGCAAAAAGGCCCGAAGGTGAAACATTGATTGATCACACCTATTTCTTCCCTTATTGGAATCGAGCCTATAACTCTCGGCGCAGTGTAAAGCGGCGAGTCCGCGATGTAGAGATCGGACCTACAACACTATAATAAATAATAATAAATAAATATTCTACCACATTCACACAACACCATCTAGTCTCAAACTAAGCAGAGCTTGTACTATCGGTACTAGACAATGGATAAACATACATACTTACCTATATACTTTTTTTTTGTAAATACGTACATATTATACGTAGAAACACCCAGACCAAGACAAACATCCATGTTCATGCACACAAATGTTTGACTAGAGCGGGAATCGAACCCGCGATCTTCGGCATAGCAGTCGCTTACACTCCCGCGGCGCCAACCGGTCGTCCTATAGTTAGTCGTCGTATCTATAGTTTGACGTCACTTTGACAGTGATGTCAAACTATAGTTAGAGTAAGTACGAAAGCTACAAAGCTTCGAGAGGAATTATTGCAAAAACATCTTTATCTCTTATCATATAGTGACTACGATAGCTTTTGTACAATAAAGATGTAGCCCGCATAAGGGTATATCTCTCTACGACATGCGCACGCTCGAAGAACGCGCATACCTAATGCGAGGGAGGCCAAGACTTGGAATTTACTTTTAAGATACTGGGTAGATAGTATAAGGTAGTCCTCAAATTAAAACTTCAATTTCAGGACTGTCCCCGTGGTCCAGTGAATAGCGTATGCGTTTGCTGATCATGAGATCCCAGATCGATTCCGGGTCGGGCAAAAGTGTTACTCAGTTTTGCCAAATACTCAATAGCAGCAAGGAGTCTAGCAATGTGCGCGGTACCGGCAATAGGTTCAGCCCGTATTAAGTAGAATCTAAAATTCATAAAATGGTGAAATGTGGGTGTAATACTACACCTCTGTCTAGCCCTTCGGGGGTACAAGTGTGAGTCTATAATATAAAAAATATTGCAGGTTACAATATTACAAAACCTACGTAAATAAGCGATTAAATTAAAGAAGACCAATAACGAATAATTTCAATGAAAACATCGTCGTTTATAATTCGCAGGGCTATATAAAATCATCTCTATTTGTCGCATTGGCGGCTCAAGGCTTGGAGCCCTGTTATCGTTTTATGAGACGGTAATTGGCACTTGAACGAGCCTCCTGCTGCGATGTAACAACATACACTGTGATATTTAAAAGGAGTGTAATTTCTTTAAGCTAAGTGATCTACAGTGGCTATAAAACGACTTCTGCCAATGACTTTTTGGCTAAGGGCAGGTGTACCTACCATTTTTCAAATAGCCATTTTTGGTTGGCTTAGCGAGCCCATTTAACAGCAACTACCGCACCCGACATGAGACTTGGCCGACGCATTTGAAGGGTTTTGCAATGATGTGTATTTAAAGTTGTCACAAACCAAAATACAAATATGTAGGTAATAAATTACGCTATTTCCTTTTGTTTAAAAGAATATTGGAACTCCTGCATGTGATTTTATAAATCATGTCTGTTTTCAGTTTTGGTGGCTTGTGACTTGGGCGCCTATAATTCTTTAATGCGATGCCGATGGTAATAGCCGCCTGAACAAGCTCCCTGTTGAGATACAAACTATCCAGGAAGGCTTTTGAGTAATAATTTTTCTACCTTGATGTCACCTTATTATATTCACAATACCATTTTTGATATTTTTGGGGATCTTCCTTATAATCGCTTTTATAATTACCAATATTTGCTATTACCTTTAATTTTTATTGCACAAAATATATGTTTTCAGTCTCTCAGGTCAGAATTAATTGACTCTACCGATATGGTATCGTGATTAACTAGTTTAAATATATTAAACCTTATAAAGTCCAAAATGATTATACTCATTTTCGACGTTAACATAGTAGATAATGGCGATAATTTAAGTAACGACAACAGGCAGTTATTTTGATAAATGGTATGTCTATTGCTCTGTCTAAGACCAAGTCTTTGTTAAATCTGTTTTTTTAATAGACTTACGCCTGTATCCCCGAAGGGGTAGGCAGAGGTGTAATATTACACACACATTTCGCCATGACTTTTTAGATCCCACGTCAGAGGGAGCAAGCCTATTACCGTTACCGGGCACATCACCAGACTCCGTGCTGCGACTGAGAATTTGGATAAACTCAGTGACACTTTTGCCCGACTCGGGAATCGTACCCGGGACCTCCGATCAGCAGTCGCATACGCTGTCCACTGGGTCACGGAGGCAGTTTACTGGTCCACGGAGGCAGTCACTGGACCACGGAGGCAATTTTTTTTTATAATAATAAAAGAAAATTAAAGTCATGTCGGAAAAATGAAAAACAAATTAAATTAGATATTATTGCAGAAAATCACAAATCTAAAGACTTTGGCAACTTTTGGAAAAACACAAATAAGTTAAATCCTAGGTCCAGCCTTCCCGTAAGTGTTGGTGGTAAGCATGACCCTAAAAATATTGCAAATGTGTTTTTAAACCAGTTTAAAGTGATTGCCTTGACGGAGTCGTTGGTTTTTTCTGTCTCGCTCATTCGCGCAAGAAACTTGTATTTTCGTTGCTCTCCGCTTTATTATTGGTAAAAATTAGTAATGTCTTCGAAAAGTGCAGAAATTACTATCCAGGAGCTGAACAAGTCAGTGATCTTGCTTCAAACCAAAGTTTCTGCGCTTGAAAAACTGATATTGGAGCAGAATAACTTAATTAGAATATTAGTTGGTGAAGAATCAGTGTCCCAAAAAATCCAAAACACAAATTTGAGTGAAGGTATTATTCAAACGGATTCGAATGCGCGCCCAATACGAGAAGCTCGTGTTCGGGCCGCATCGGCTATCACCGCAGGCGCTCGGAAGAACACGGCCAAAGTCAAACTTGTATGTACTATGCTTGTACCGGCCGCACCATCTACGAGTACAGCCCCTACTACGGACTGCGAGTTACCGGCGAAACAACCCACTAGCGACAACGGCGAGCCGATCGAGTTGCGCACGAGTTCCCGCGAAGCGAAGGACGACGAGTGGATCGAAGTGCGCCGTCGCAGCGCTAAACGTTCGAGTGAGAAAGTAACTCGTGGTACTGCGGCGCCGACCGCGACTCCCACTACTTTGTCAGCTGCGGAACGTAAGGCGTACCTACATTTATATTATTTAAAAGTAGGGACGTCAGTTGAACAAGTGCTAGAACATTTGAGTTATATATGTCCAAATTCTATATGTACAGCTGAAATACTTAAGTCGCGAGGTGACTATGCTTCTTTCAAAGTATGTGTTCCAGCTAAAAGTTTAGATAAGTATCTGTGCTCAGACAATTGGCCTGAAGATATATTATGTGTTAAGTTGTGGCGGAATGGATTTCGTAAACCAGGTACACAAAACGTTCAAGCCTAAATGCTATTCGATTTTTTATCAAAACGTTAGAGGTTTACGATCGAAATTGAACACGTTTAAATTATCGGTTTTGAATGAATCTGCTCATATTTATGCTTTGACCGAGACTTTCCTAGTGAGTAGTATATGTGACGGGGAAGTCTTTCCTGACGGGTACACTGTACTGCGTCATGACCGCGCTAATGATACTGGTTGGGGAGAAGTATTATTGGCGGTGCAGGCGCAGTTCCCCGTTGAACGAATACAAAACATTAGCGATTACACAACCGACACAGAAACTGTTATTGCTATTGTAACGTTGAAACACAAACGAATCCTGTTCTGTGTCGTATATATTCCTCCTAACTCTAAGGATGAAAAGTATCTTAATACTTTCTCACTATTAGAAACCGCCATTGAGAGGTTTTCAAAATTAGACGTAATTGTATTGGGTGACTTCAATCTAAACTCGTGCAGTCAAAATGTAAATCTACACTATGCCTACTTTATTTCCTTTTGTAAGTTGAGACAACAGAATAGCATTAAAAATACTTATGGTAATATGTTAGATTTAGTTCTTAGTAACTTGAGCGATGAGTGTGTGTGTGTTGTTGGAGATGTGGAGCCGTTAGTGCCGCCGGACGCGCATCACCCGCCGCTCGGGGTCCGCCTGAGCGTGTCGCGCCCGGCGGCTGAGCGAGCTCGGCTCCCGCCGCCGCCGACCCACATGGATCCACAACAATATGACTCACCTCAATACAATTTTCAACGCGCGAACTTTTATGCCTTATACGACTGCCTGACAATGTTGTCATGGTCTGAGCTATTAATATGTAACAATGTTGACGATGCATTACGTATTTTCTATGCACAGCTTTTAGCATGTTTTAATGCTCATGTTCCAATCAAAAAGCAGCCTAATTATTATAATAAGTATACATATCCAACTTGGTATACGTCGGATATTATAAGGAATATAAAGAATAAATATTTTCATCTGAAGAAATATAAGCAACTTCACTTAGAATTTAATAAAGAAATGTATCGATATTATAGGCAACACACTAAAGTACTCATAAAGCAGGCATACTATAACTTTATTGAGCGTGCGGAGACGGATATAAAGAAGGATCCGAAGACATTTTGGACGTTTGTTAGAGCCCAACGTTCGTCTCGAAGCGCTTGTTCTGAATTTGAGTATGACGACAAGGTAGTGACTCAAATAGATGCAGCAAACGCTTTTGCAAGTCACTTTAAATCTGTTTTTTTAGTAGATAAAATATCTTTGCCGACGAATATTACGGAGAATGTGACTAACAGTCATTTTTGTTCCTCGCGAGTAAGTGTTGATCACGTCAGTGAATCTGACCTATTACATGCGGTGAAACGGTTGATGGCTCGTTCGTCCATAGGTCCCGATGGTTTACCGGCCTACATTATTAAATACTGCATCAGCGTTTTTAAAGAACCACTGTTACACATTTTAAACTTAGCCATAAGAAATGGTACATATCCTAGTTTGTGGAAGGTGTCTCACGTTACACCGATACCCAAGGATGGCTCCAGGAGTCAAGTAGTTAATTATAGACCTATAGCCGTGCTTTCAGCGCTCGGCAAGGTATTTGAGTTTATCTTAAATAGTCATATCACCAGACAGATCCAACAGCAACTGAGCGAGAGCCAGCACGGGTTTAGAAGGGGCAAATCGACTACTACTAATTTGATCAACTTTGTTGATTATTGTGTTGCGGAAATGGATAATAATAGGCAAATTGACGTGACATATTTTGATTTCAGAAAAGCTTTTGATCGGGTCCAGAATGATATCTTGTTGCAAAAGTTATCCGCTTTTGGTTTTGCTCCTAAACTTCTCGACTTATTCGCTTGCTATTTTACTAATCGCACTCAATTTGTGAAACTTGGTAGGTACCGCTCTGACTTGTATGACACTCGTTCTGGTGTCAGTCAGGGTAGTATCTTGGGCCCTACTCTGTTCCTGATCATGGTGAATGACTTGCCGAGCGTTGTCAGCACTGCTCAGTGTTTAATGTTTGCTGATGACCTGAAGTTATTCTTGGGAATCGGTAGCACGGCGGACTGTGACGCGCTCCAGCGCGATATCGACAGGGTTGTGGCTTGGGCTGAACATAACCGCTTGGAATTTAATGTCAGTAAATGTAAGACAGTAACATTTACTCGTTCTCGCTCGCCACTTACATATAGTTACAATATTTCTGGTGACCCGTTGGAGCGAGTCAGCGAAATACGAGATTTAGGTATAACTCTAGATACATGCTTAACATTTAATGCACATATCTCTTTAATTTGTAAGCAGGGTTTAAAAGCATTGGGATTTGTGATGAGGCAGTCTATCCCTTTTCAGAGCAGGTGTGCTACCGTTTTGCTGTACTTTTCCTTTGTTCGCAGTATTCTGGAATATAATTCGATAATCTGGGATCCACATGAGGAGAAGTACATCACAATGGTTGAACGGGTACAACGCAAATTTGCTCGGTTTTTATACAAAAAGTTATATGGCTTCTACCCTTATTTATATCCGTCTCTGTTCGTGTCTGGTATGGTAGGCCTCGACACATTATTACTACGTCGGAAATGTAAATTAGTGTCACATTATTTCTTATTGTTACACAACCAAATTGATGACTCTAATACGTTGTCTCGTTGTTCGATCTCAGCACCGAACCAATATACGCGAGTGCGCTCGCGGCGCTTACTTGCCGCACCACAGGTACGAACTTGTACCGCGCAGTATGCGCCTACTACTCAAGCACTCACACTGCTCAATAGCATTATTGGTAAATATCCGGATGTGGACATATTTATCACCAAATTTTATATGTTTTTAATTATATATAAAATGTTTTTTGCAAATGACTACATTAGAAAATAAGTTAATATTATGTACCCACCTAAATGTAATGGCTCACTACACGCTTTGGGCAACTGTTAGTGTAGTGAGCAGCTGTACTAAATAAATAAATAAATGTAACGCAGTCGCCGGTGCTAGGCGCTGACGTGAACATGAAGCTGGGAGTGAAGTTCTCTGCTAAAGATGTCGAACAAGTTATTAAAAAGATGACAAGAGGTAAGTCGCCTGGACATGATCACCTCAGCGTCGAGCACCTCAAGTATGCGGGTTCACATTTGCCAAGAGTATTGGCTATGTTTTTTAGTCTGTGTATAAGCCATTCGTATTTGCCTAAATCTTTTATGAAAACTGTTGTCGTAACTATAATAAAGAACAAAACCGGTGACGCAGCTGATCCAACCAACTATAGGCCCATATCTCTAGCAACCATCATAGCCAAGGTACTGGATAGTCTGCTGGATACATATATGGCCCCCAAATAAATTTTGCACGACGCGCAGTTTGGCTTCAGACCCGGTTTGTCGACAGAAAGTGCAATTATGTGTCTCAAGCAGACTGTCCGGTATTACACGGATAGAAAAACGCCGGTTTATGCGTGTTTCTTGGATCTCTCTAAGGCATTTGACCTTGTGTCTTATGACCTTCTATGGAAGAAATTAAGAAACGAGAGTGAAGTAGATGCCGGCATAATAAGTCTATTACAATTTTGGTACGCTAATCAGATAAATACCGTTAGATGGGCAGGTACCATGTCTGAAGAATACAGTTTGAAATGTGGGGTGAGGCAGGGGGGAATTACCTCCCCTCGCCTCTTTAATCTGTATGTAAACCAGCTGATTGTTGGGCTCAGCAATGCCCGTGTCGGCTGTCATGTTGATGGTGTTGCTATGAACAACATCAGCTATGCGGACGACATGGTATTGCTTGGCCCATCAATTAGCTCAGTGAGAAGGCTGTTGAAGTTGTGTGAGGACTACGCCGTGGCTCATGGGCTCAGGTACAACGTGAGTAAAAGTGAGTTGCTTGTTTTTAAAGTCGGTGCCAAAAGTGACTTAAATGTACCACACGTCTCACTAGCAGGCACACCACTGAAGCGGGTTACAAAGTTTAAGTACCTGGGTCACTGGGTCACCGAGGATCTATGTGACGACTTTGACATAGAGAGGGAGCGTAGGGCGCTGTGTGTCCGAAGTAATATGTTGGCCCGCAGATTTGCACGATGTTCGCACGAAGTCAAAATGACTCTCTTTCGAGCCTACTGCCAAAACTTCTACACTTGCAGTCTGTGGGTCAAATATACACAGAGGGCATACAACGCTCTGCGCATACAGTATAACAATGCTTTCAGGATGCTTGTGGGGCTGCCGCGATTTTGTAGCGCATCAGGCATGTTTGCCAACGCGAGGGTTGATGACTTCTATGCCATAATACGGAAGCGATGCGCCTCGCTGCGGCATAGAACATGCGCCAGCTCCCACGGCATGCTGAAAGCATTGTCAAACCGCTGGGACTGTCAGATGCTCGGCCGATGGGTGAGACTACACACCCAATTAAATTAAATATAGGTATCATATTGTTTGTTGTGTAAGTCTGAGTGTCCCGTGATTTTGTGTTTATCTGTGTTGTATTATCATTTGTATTTATGTAGTTATGTATGTTTTACTAACAATAGTCTATAAGTCGTTTTGTAATACTAATCCTATGGACCTAACAGTCTGCAAAAAAATGAATATTATTATTAGATATTATAGGCGGCAAACGAGCAGACGGATCGCCTAATGGTAAGATCGCCGCCCATGGACACAAGCAACATCACAGGAGTCACAAGTGCGTTTCCGCCCCTTGCGGATGGGAAAAGGGATAGGATGAGGAGTGGGATGAGGGAGTAGGAATAGGGGATAGGGCCGCCGGCACTCTCGCCCACCGAACGAAACACAACAGTTTAAGTACTGTTACTTTACGTTGATTTTCTGTGAGAGAGTAGTACTTCCCCGGTCGAGCCTGCCCATTCATGCTGAAATCAAGGTAGTACAGCTGATTTCAGCAGGATTGTTTATTTTTCAACTCCTCCAATATTCTTCTGATTAAGTTCGTTGCAGGTTCCAAGACAGTTTAACTTTCCCCGGGACTTCACGAGTATCAAAACTCGTTGTCATCAATGGTCACTGCTGCTGAACCTGGCTACACCTGTGACACAGTAGTGAGAATGAGGGTGGAACTAATAAAAAACTAGTGTTAATTTACGTCGATTTTCTCTAGCAGGGTAGTACTAACCCAGTCTGGATCATTCATGCTGAAATCAGCAAGGCTCTCCTACCTTTAAAATCTGGAATGCAATCAGAATATCTCTAGGATGATGACGAGTATGTGATTGTCCGTGTGGTGACGGATTAAGAATACGGATTGTCACCACCCCATATCATCCCATGGGTGTCGTAAGAGCCGACACAGGGAGCATATTATGCAGAGAACAGCACTGTAAGAGAAGGAAATCTTGATACAAACCCTATACCAACCCGTTTGGCCAGCTTGGTATAGTAGGCCAATTCCTCCTTTCAAAGGAGAGGCCTAGTCCAGCAGTGGACTGTTAAAGGCTGATGATGATGATGACTGATTCTAACATCTGCATCGTCAGTGGCAAGTGGACCGAAAATGGTGGACAGAGCATGACGGACATTATAGTCTTAACGGATTTAAACATACATGTTTTTATGTGCTCAGTTGTTTAATATAACAAATGTTTATGAAATGACGTTCTTGAAAGTCACCTTAATGGTTTATCAGGATAATCGGAAACTTCAGTCATGCAACCAAGTGGTTTATTACAACATTGACCAGTGTAGCGAAAAGTACAATTAGTGTGAACCACGTGTTTTGTTATGAATAAATAATTGGTGTTTGTAAGGTGTTTGTGTGGCAAATGTGCACGTAACAACACTTATTGAGTTCTCAGTAATGAGCATCGGGGGTACTGGCTGGATACACTGACTTACTTGATAGTTACTGCGAGAGTCTACACAGGTGTTGTAATTATATGTGAAGGCGTTTAAACCTAGGGGCTGGTAGTATGAAGACAGCTAGTGGCTTGATTTAAGAAACGGACTGGGCATAGTGACTCTCCTAATCTAAAGAAGTATGTCTTGAGGCAAGTATTTTTTTTTTGTTTATTTTTTTTATAGACTCGCGCCTGTGCCTGTATCCCCGAAGGGGTAGGCAGAGGTATAATATTACACCCATATTTCGCCATGAATTTTTAGGTCCTACGTAATAGGGGGCGAGCCTATTGCCGTACCGGGCACATTACGAGACTCCGTGCTGCTACTGAGAATTTCCTAACGGAAAATCCCAATAACACTTTGCCCGACCCGGGAATCGAACCCGAGACCTCCCAATCCCACGCGCACATTTATGCCGCGAGACCAACGAGGCAGTCAGTTTTGGTGAGGCAAATAATTTTTGGATAACACGCTCATAAGAAACACTTCGTCCTAACGTTATTCACGTTACATCCAAGACTTTCGCCTAATAGCCACTTTTCCCAAAGCAACTGCCGTCAAACAAGCGCAGAAAAATATAGCCATATGCTATGATTTACGGCCAGTTCCAATATTCGATCATAAATGAATTTTGAGATTCGAGATTCTGTCAAAATTGAATCTAAAATCTCAAAAAAAAATGAATATGGATTTCAGCGGTTAGACGTGTCAAGATATTTGAGGTTACTCTACGCAACGACTTATCAAAGACGTGACGACCGGGACGGTACCGACAGCAACCGCTACATGCTCTTCAAGACTCGGAAGGAAATTACTTTTTTTGATCTGTCAATCATCTATGAAAAGCACCGTCTTTTCACAACGGTACTTTCCTTCGCTAAACGGAAATACTGGTACAATTGTACCAGTATTACCATCAGACTTAAAAATTAGCGGGCGTAGCTGCCAGCATCCTCTATTTATAAATATTAATATCGTATTTTATATCATATCAGTCTGTTACACTAAAAAATAAAAAGCTATTGCCTCACCAAAATTAAAATTGAATCATTGGATAAAAATCTGGTACATGTAGCAAGGCGAGCAGAAATGTAGTAAAGGCACGTCGGCATTTAAATGGTAACAATGATAATTATTTCGTGCATTACTTGTTTAATACCTGTTCCTTTCCACCAGAGCTGGCGGCCCACAGATTTATAAATATACACACGCCATGTCACCTGACAACGCAGTAGTAGATCGCCTTTCTCTCGACAAAGAGTTTTTCTTTGTTGTTTGCTTTGTAGTAAAAGGACAACGCTGGGGCTTATTCTTGTACCGCAAGGAATTTCACATAAGTAATATACTGGAGCAACATCTGTAGGGAATCCAATCCTTATCCTGTTTGTAGGTGACAATATTTATATATTTTAAGGCGGTAGAAATCGTACTTTTAATGGGACAGGCATTGTGTATCATGATGAGACTTATTAATCGAAACAAGGGTTACGTAAAGCCATGCATATCTGTATATCTACAATTCTTGCGTTATTGACTGACGGGCAGACAAAGCACAGCCGACACTACAGGGTACAAATAACTGAAATTTGACAACTATGTTCCTTGAGGAGTAGGGTAGCAATAGTAGGGGAGTTTTTGAAATTCCCACCCAAAGGGGCTAAAATAGTCCCACACGAGCGGAGCCGTAGGTGAAGTCTAGTATTATAATAAGATGAACTTAATCAGATGAAAAAGCGGCGATAGCCCAGTGGTGTAGGTACGTAACGGACTGCCAAGACGATGGTCTCGGGTTCGACCTCTGACTTTTCGAAGTTATGTGTGTATTAAAAATGTTAATTATCGCTCACTTAATAATGTGCCCGGTAGATGGCAATAGGCTCGCCCCCTATTACTTACATTGGGACTTAAACATAACTGGCGAACGTGGGTGTGTAATACACCTCTGCCTACCCCTTCGGGGATAAAAGGCGTGAAGTTATGTTATGTTATGTGAACAGAATTCTGAAAAAAAGGATCGTAGTCGGGGCTAGTATGTGATGGGTAATGCAGTCATGTGTTGGATTTGTAATAAAGCTTCTAAAAGTAAACCTATGTTTTTGTATTTAAGAGGGCATTAAACTTTTTAAGTACAGCGAATTTCCGTTGTTAACTACGCTGATCCTACGCTCGCACTTGTACTGAAGCCGTCAATGTTATGACGACTTACTATCGGATGAACCGTACGCTACTTTAGTTTCAAATTACAACCCTTAAAAGTTTTGTTAATACGAGCGTATTGGACTCTTCTCATTTAAACCTAAAGTGTCTACTAAATTTGTATTTTGTGTAACATAGGAAGTATGGAAGTAGGCACTACTTTTGTTTAGTACAAGTCATTATCAATTAATTATATCAGGAACTTATACGACTACTGATCTATTATAATCATTATATCCGGCGGTTATTCCACTCTTAAGACCATTTGCACAGAAACTGGACAGTCATTCACATTCACATAACAAAAAATAAACTAGGTATTAACAACATATTAAGGTCAAGCTAAAGAAATATCGTCTATGTGGTGACGGATTAAGAATACGGATTGTCACCACTCCATATTATCCCATGGGTGTCGTAAGAATCGACAGAGGGAGCCTGTTATGCATAAAACAGCACTGTAAGAGAAGGAAAACTTGATACAAACCCTATAGCAACCCGTTTGGCCAGCGAGGTATAGTAGGCCAATTCCTCCTTTCAAAGGAGAGGCCTAGTCCAGCAGTGGACTGTTAAAGGCTGATGATGATGATGATGATGAAAAAAACACAGCTAATCTCCGTTAGAAACTTATAATGTATTATGACAAAAGAAGTTTCAGTTTATCAAAGTGTTTATTCAAGTTTGTGAGGCGAGTACATCACACACCTTTTACTTAGTTGGATTTGGTTTCTGCCAAACCAACCTATATTCACTGCAAAACTATCTTTTTTTCTTTTTTTTGTTTTACGAGGTGGAAAATCCCTTCGGACCTCCGACTCTTGGGGGAAATAAGAGCCGGAGTATGTGGTGTTTCCACTAAAAACCACCTCGACTTCCGCCATGTACCCGTGTGTCGGAGGGTGGGGCATCACCAAAGCACTCGTCGCCACCCTCCGACGGGTATTGGCCCGCCAGATGGTCAGGCGGGCCCCGAACAAAACCCCCTTGGCGACGGATTAAGGTGTTGGACTCCGCCGCCAAAACGCCCAGCGGCCGCAGAGGATAGGGAGGACGGCAACGCAACACCGCATCTCCTCTTCCTCTGCGGCCCCACCGCGACGCATCGAATGGTGCGCCCCCATTTGGTCGCGGGAGATAGGGCGTGCGGCAACGCAACACCGACACGCCTCTCCTCCCGCGACCGCACCCGACTGCGAGGGACAGACAGAACTGTCCCCCGCACCCGCACCGTTGGACGCATCCTGCGCAGGCCCCTCAAAGCCCAAGCGGAGCGTCCCCTCCTGGATCCCTCTTAGCTTCACCGCAAGTGACCAATCCACGGTTACTGAGCCCCCCCACCACGACAAGGTGGAGATCCCACGGGGGGGACTGCAAAACTATCTGAAAATCAAATACCATTTCGTCTGTGCCAACAAACAAAATCGAGGTTTGATTCGTGGACATAATGTGCTATGGTGTATTTTACGAATCATATACCTATATTAAACAAAGATATTAAATATACATACATACATAGACTCACGCCTATTTCCCCGAAGGGGTAGGCAGAGGCATATTAAACGCCCACTTTTCGCCAGTGTTTTGATCCCACGTAATAGGTGGCGAGCCTATTGCCGCTTATCGGGATATTTTGTGTGCCAGAGCCTCGTCCGTTGATCGGCAGGTGCACCACTTGCAGGTGAGGTTGGCGCCCGACCCTAAGTTCTTGGTGGGAACCCTATGCACTCTATATAAAATAATATTAAATATAATTTCGCAAAATTTGTTTTTTAAGAAATGTTCACACCGTCCTTTTGCCTGTATCACTACGCAGTACGGACATAAATCTCTAATTTTTCGTTCTCTAGGGTTATACTTGCGGTGGCTTTTCTAAACGAGAGTAACGCACGTGTGTCATAATCATAACCCATCTTGCTCATTCTATGTATTTTCACAGTAGAGTTCTTACAACCTTCTGAAATTCAGACGCTTATTACATGGGTGAATTTCCCGGGGCCAAAAATTACGTGGCATCAATGAAATCGGTACTATAAAACATAGTTATAATGTTCTAACATTTTTTTCTGGTTAGGTAAATAGTAATCTATGTGTAGCACTAAATACTTAATTAAATATGATTAATAAATACTCCAAAAACAATACAAAACCTCGAAATCTTTCATTGCCGTGTTTGTCCACGCATCACTTTGATGTCTATTATACGTTATAGATAAAAATCAATTGGTTAATTATATAAAAACCTAGTTTTATTTGATACGTGAATAGTTAAAGTATTGTTACGGAATACATTTATTCATATATTTAAACAATACGACGAATGGTTAGTAAAAAAGCATTGTCCTAGAACTAGCTTTCATCGCCATGTGCTAAATATATTTAAGAATATTGTTTTATCTAAGGACTTGCGTCCTCCACCCCCGTGCGCTTAACGTTGCATAACCGCTCAAAGTTACCGCTTTAATTTGACATTTATCGCTAAAGCATCACGCGGTCGTTATCTGACCACCCGCTAAGCAAGGCCACTTGCCGTGCTACCTCAAACCTAAACTTACGACTCGTCACTCGGGTTTTGATATTTGCAGTGATGTTTTTATGAAAGTAGATTAAATAAGCTTTGTAGTAATGTTTGAATGGTGACTGAATGACGGAATGTTTAGTTTATGCGACCCACCGAACTTGATCCTATTGTAAACAATGTCGTCTATCCGTCGATACCTACTCGCCATTTTTGTTTGTCATGATAACAATATGGGTTATAAATTGCTTACTTTTGTTATTTTGTATACCTGGTGCTATAAGCTTTACAAAAATATAAAATTATAGCAATGCTTGCTTAGAAAATTATTTAAATGTCAGCATTTGAAATTTTGTATATTTCGCTGTCTTTGCATGTTGCGCGAGGGGCGTAATTATGGATTCATAACATCATTGTAAACAAATAATATAATTATATTTGATATTTTTATGTTTTAATTGTGAATAAACTAATTAATTATAAAATAAAAGCAAAAAATAAACAAATATTGTGTAATAATTTAATTCAAGAGGCTATATATTCATTCAATTATCGAAAAAACGGCATTTATTTTTTATTGAATGAAAATATATAGATAAGGTTACATTTATGCTATGATGAATTATTGTTTTATTATGAGTTTATAAATAAACCTATCATATAATATATAATACTCCTCTAATTAATGAGATATTGGCTTTCGAAAATTTTGGCGGGTATGGCGGTTATTTTTGGCGGGCAAAAGTAAACAATTGTGCAAAGTCCAATAAGAATAATTCTTATCGGATTCTTATCAGATATGGTTTTTTTAAATGAAAATCTAGTTGAAAAGAACCTTATCTAGGTTTGAATCTGATATATGACAAAAAAATATGAAAAATAAAATACTAGACAAATAAAAAAGAAAATTGGCGGCAATTAACAATCATTTATATTTTATATTTTATGTTTAAAATTAAAATGTTTCTTTCCATTACATTTATTTTCTCAGAAAGTAAATTAAATTACCTTTCTAACCGTGTACAATACTTATATACCTCCCATAATAAAAAACGACGAGAAAATATATGAATATGTTAGAAATATAATAGCGCGCTCGAAAATGGCGGGAAAATATTATACCGGGCGCGCTTTATACCGCTCTTGCGTGGGCTTCAAGTATATTATTTGCTGTTAATTAATATCATTCGAAAGCTTATTTTATTACGCGTCTTTTGATATTCAATACTAACTTAATAAATAGAAATATCACTATTCTTTCAACGAAAATATTACGCGCCCGTACTTAGCTCGAAAGCCTAGCCTCGAAAGTGGCCAAAATACATCTACGGGTGTCCTGAGATGTCTCGATGGTGGCCAAAATGCTTCGAGGGGATAATGGTGTCGCTTGGTGCTCGACGTGGAACGACGTGTATACGTGCCTGCGTTTTTGCGCAATAAATGTAAGTATTCGATTTTTTTGTTACTGGCCATTTTTTCTTTCATCGCCGTGGATAGGTCTGACTTCTATTTGAATAAGTTTATCCTTTTGATTAAGCATTCGATGGAATGCCATTTATCTTATGTTTATTTGTAACGTATTAATTACTGTGAATTATTAATAGATTTTTGGTTACTTGATGTTTTTGCCTTGATTTTCATCACTGTGCTCTCATTGCCGTGGTTTCTGTGGGCAAAATTTGCTATGGCAATGAAAAAAAGACGGCGAGGAAACAAAATTTCATTGCCATGCCTGTTCAAACAATTTAGTTTCATTGCCTTGACCAGTTGTTTCATTTCCGTGACTTCTGTTTTCATCGCCACGGCATGATTTAGAAAAAAAATCAATCTGTACTGTACAATTTTTTTTTTTTTTTTTTTAAAGACAACTCCCGCACTAGGAATAAATCCTGTGTCGCGGGGGCTTTACAAACATACCACCAACGGACACAATAAACACCCAGACTCGAAACAATAATTTATGGATCACACAAAGTGTTGGCTCGTGTGGGAATCGAACCCACAACACCCGGCGTAGTGTCAAGCGGCGTGGCGGCCGCTTAAACCACTACGCCAACCGTGCAGTCTCACAAACATTCTACTACAAAAAGATATTTCCACGTTAACCTTACAAAATGATATATCTTTGGGACTCCATCACACGATAGACATTCAAACATACGCACACACACACGCACATAGACTCACACACACATGCACACACACACATACACACACAACACAATCACACGCACTCACTCCCTCACTCACATATATTATACTACAGTCTAATTGTTCGCGACAGACATTAAAAACTATGACAGTGAATAGTGTATTCGAAACCGCGAGTGAAAATCGTATAAAATCAGTGTTATCTAATCGTGCGGTACACCGGGTTCGGTTCTCGGATGCGACAAAGTGTTAAAATACAGCTAGAATAGTGTAAATAGTTAAATCGTTAATATAAAGTACTACATAGTACATGAACATTAGTCTAAAACTTGTGCTAACTGTAAGGACCTAGATATCGATCATAAATAGTGTTATCAGTTGTAACAGATAAGAACTAATACTTGATAAAACAGCTGTTTGTTTACATAGTCGTTTTATAGTTTTTATAAGTGTTTTTAGCTTCGTATAGGCTTGAAAACATGTCTAGATACTTTCTTATTGCTAGGTATTACCTTATATAGTTAAAATAAACATAATAACAAACATTTGCATGTTTATCATAAACTTTGTTTATGTACGATAGTGTTTACTTAAGAAATTCTGTATTTTTTCTTATGCATCATAGGTTTTCATGTAATGAATTCGAATTGAATAAAGATATTTTCATGGTGTTTGTTTTAATAGATGCCCCATATAGTTGCACACAACAGCCTACCAAAATTACATATATAAATTTAGTATATAATAGTTTTTCAATAGAAAATATAGTGGGCGGGCCCTTGTGTGACGTCATTTTTTGGGAGTTTTTATAGAATAACTTAGTGACTCTAGTAGTTAGGTTTAGGTATTGTATACCGATAGATAGAACTTTATGTGACCTATCTAACGATGTATATAACATATATGTATGTATCATAGTACCTAATATAAATAGACATTTGTACTGTATATAAAATTAAAAATAAACTAAGATTCTCTGTGCACGTGTTCGGTGCGATGGTCGTCGTTAAGGTGAAGTTCCGAGGTACCTAAGCGACCATGTATTCGGCCAGTTCGTTGGCGTCCTAACCACCATCTTGTGACCTATGTAACCATCAAGCACCAAACACCTGAACAGCATCGCTCTCAACGTATGAAGATGTTTTATTTCTGAAGCCCCAATACATCGAAGCCATACAGTCCACACATATAGAAGAACACGCATCGTCGTAGGCACACGTCAGCAACACACTACCAGCGCACTGTAGCGGACTAGCAAAGGTTCGATTCCTGGCATCCGTTACACTAATTATAAACATAATAACGGATTGTTTATTTTTAGAAAGCCAAGATGCCTAAACCGAAACTATCGGAAGAGGAGAGAAAGGAAAGAAAAGATTGGCCTAACAAAAGCGACAAAAAATTAAGAAGCGACCCTGTTATATTATATAAAGTTAAGTCTTGTTGGCAATAGCTATAGCATACTTTAGAAAAGTATCTTATTATTTGTTAATTTTTATTTTTGGCACTTAAAATAAATGATTGTGTTGCTTTGATTCTATTAACTTTTTGTTTAATTTTACTCCGATGCGAGAAGGTTCCAAGAGGGTATAAGAGCGTATGTGTGTGTTGTATATGCCTTTCTCTCTCAGAGCCAGGGATGTATCAAAAGTCAAAGTCAAAAGTCAAAAATCATTTATTCATCTAGGTCACAACGTGACGCTTATGAACGTCAAATTTTTAAAGTAAATTAGTAATGCTTCTACATTTACATTTACTGCCCATTCGCAAAGCAATAGGTAGAACCACGAGAAAGAACGGGCAATAAAACTCGTGGCCACTCTTTTTAATCGCCAGTGTTATGGTACATATTTTGTTTTTGTAAGGAGCTGCAACTGTTTCACATTGTAATTAATTACTTGTAAATAGTAAATAAGAACAAACATATTATATACAAAATATGTAGTTATTAAATTAAGTGCTGTAGTAGTCTTCAAATGTGAATCTTGTGTAACAGGAGCATCCACTTACGCTTTATAATGTAGGCAACTCGCGATCATGTTCAGAACTATGGTGGAAAAGTATGTTACAGAAAGTGACGGCATATGAATACACGAAAATTACAAAAACGTTAGTATCCAGCCCATGATAACGAGTTACCTTCATCTAACACTGTAGCAAATTTTAATAAAATTTATGGAACAACAATGAAAATGTAAATGTAGTAAGTTGAATGACCTAATAATGCATGAATATTAAATTAATAGAACTAGAGATTTTATATAAAAAAAAACTGAAAAGTAAGGTATCTATATAAATTAAAAAAATCAGGAGTTGGCTAGTGTAAGTGACCACCTATCCTTATCACTGAAATAATCATTAATGGTATAATAACCTTTCCTAATAAGACAGTCTTTTATTTTACTTTTGAACGTACTAAATGGCAATTCTAAAAGACTAATTGGTATTTTATTGTATATACGAATACCTAGCCCTACAAAAGAATTATTAACTTTATGTAAACGATGATAAGGGGCATATAACTTATGCCTGTTTCGAGTATTTATGTTATGTACATCACTTTTTGTAGTAAATAAACCTATATTATGCCTAATATACAATATATTAGCAAATAAAAATTGCGAGGCTACTGTAAGAATCCCTATAGACTTAAAGCGTTCCCTAAGAGTATCTTTTGCCCCTAACATGTATATAGCTCGTACCGCTCGTTTCTGTAGAACGAAGATATTCTGAATATCCGCAGCTTTGCCCCATAACAAAATACCGTAGGACATGACACTATGAAAATAGCTAAAATAAACTAAACGAGCTGTGTCAACATCAGTAAGTTGTCTAACTTTTTTGACAGCATACGCAGCAGAACTGAGCTTACCTGCAAGACATGCTATATGTGCACCCCATTGTAACTTATTATCTAGTGTAATGCCTAGAAACACTGTCGAGTCAACTGTGTCAAGTTCCTCCCTATCTAGCCTTATATTAGGTCCCAGTTGTCTAACGTTAGGTAAAGCAAATTTAACGCATTTGGTCTTTTTAGAATTAAGCACTAGGTTGTTTGCTGTAAACCATTGTGTAACCTGTATAAGTGCATTATTTACATCATCAAATTGATTCCTATTCCTATCTACTTTAAAAATAAGTGACGTATCATCTGCAAAAAGTACGACATCACAGATATTTTTTAAATAAAAAGGTAAGTCATTAATATATACAAGGAATAGAAAAGGACCTAAAATAGAGCCTTGTGGAACGCCTAACTGTATAGGTAATTTAGAGGATGTAGTCCCATTTACATCGACGCACTGAAATCTTTGCCGCAGGTACGACTCGACAACACAAAGTGCGGTTTCCTCTACGCCGTAGTGGCGGAGCTTACGCAATAGTGTGTCGTGATGAACGCAATCAAATGCTTTTGAGAGGTCACAGAATACTCCGATAGCATTTTTAGATGACTCCCAAGCATTATAAACGTGTTTTATGAGAGCAACACCCGCATCAGTAGTGGATCTACCTTTAGTAAATCCGTATTGATCCTTATGAAGCAGACTATTTAAATTAAAGTGTCTTAGTAGCTGCTTTAATAAAATCTTTTCAAATATTTTACTAAATGCCGGCAAGATAGAGATGGGCCTGAAGTTATTTACGTCATTTTTACTGCCAGATTTGAATAAAGGTATGATTTTACTTAATTTCATCAAATCCGGAAATACGCCTAAGTCAAAACATTGGTTAAAAATTATAGAGAGGTAAGGCGCAACAGTCTCAACTATAGTACCTAAAATTTTAATTGAAATGCCCCAAAAGTCGCCGGTATTTTTAATATTAATTGAATTATATGCGATCAATATATCTCGCGGGGTAACGTGCTCGAATCTAAACACGCTCTTGCATTCAGGTACACTGCTAAGCAAAAAATTTCCAGCGTCTAAGGATGATGATTGTAAAGAGCTAGTAGTTGTTAAAGGTATGCTCGCAAAGAAACTATTGAACATATGCGCTACTTGAGTTTGATTGGTGACTAATAAATTGTTTTCTTTTAGTTCAAATTGGTTTTCCCGTGGTCGTGCTCTTCCTGTTTCATTATTTATAATTCTCCAAGTTTCTTTAATTACATTTGTTGAATGCTTAATTTTGCTACTAATAAATTTAGACTTTGCCATAACACAAACTTGTTTAAAAATTTTTGAGTAGTTTTTTACATAATTTAGAAAAGGTGTGTCAAATCTATGTTGTTTCATACCATATAATTCAAACAATTTGGCTCTACTTCTGTATATACCTATAGTGGCCCACTGGTTAAAAGATCCGGTAGTACCCTTTAATGTGACAGTTTTACTCTTGAAAGTAACTTGAAACTCATTATTTACTATTCCAAAAAGTGAATTATAAATTGTATTTGGATTTTCTGAGTTCAAAATTGAGGGATTGAGTTTAGCGATAATATTGTTTTTAAAACGTATAAGACGATTGGTAGTTTGAGGCCTACATTCTACTGTATGTGATTTATCATATGTTGTACATGAAAAACTAGCTATCTGTCCACGGTGATCAGAGGGAAGAGAACTAATAACTACTGGGTTTTTAGCAACACAAGAACTAAATATGTTATCCAAACAAGTAGAAGATGTTTCAGAGACTCTAGTAGGTTCACAGAATAAGTTACTTAAATTAAATGACTTAAAAAGATTCAGAAATCTAGTACACTGTGAAGAATTCTCTAAAATATTAATATTAAAATCACCACATACTATAATATTCTTATGACTACCTATAATTTTATTAAGAGCATCTTCCATAACAGTCTCAAATAGATTATAATCACCAGAAGGGGGTCGATATACACAAATTATAATATATAAGTCTAGTTCCACACAGGACAACTCAATAGTGCGCTCAATAGATAAATTTACAATATCCTTACGTTCTTTGCATTTTAATAAATTTGAAGTCATTATGAGAGAACCGCCTCTAATAGCCTGCTTTCTTATATACGAACTCTGCACTGTGTAATATTCATTTATAACAATAACCTCATGGGTGCTTAACCAATGTTCAGTTAAGCACAAAACCTTAACGTCATATTTTTCTAGAAATAAACTTAACTCTAACTCTTTGCCAGATAGGCCCTGCATGTTTTGATGTACTATATTCAAATACTGCAGCCTAACTGTTGTCCTATCTTGGAGTTTAAATCACAAGATGTGTCAATAAAAACGTTGTTAGTACATGTACTAACCCTATCAAATAAATTGTCAACACAAGGCTCACTGCCTTGCTGTAAATTGTATGCTAATAACTTAGCAATTTGTCGCTTAATATAAAATGGCAGATACATTGTATCTTTAGTTAAAATAAATTTACTAATAAATTTATTAGCGTCAAAAAACAATATTGCGTCACTATGACGACAAGTTATGTTATACAATAACATGTTTAATGAGTGTATGTGCATATTTTGTGTGTGTGTTAAGTTGTTTGAGTAAGGTAAAGCACCTAAAATAAATTTACAACTAAATTTAGAATTAAGTTCTATCAACAATTCAACACATTCTATGATATCCTGTCTCTTTACAGTTAAACTGTTACCAAACAATAATATTGCAGTACTACTCTCATCTAAGGGGTGTAACTTAATCTGATTAACTAAACTACAGTAACTATCAATTTCAGGTAAGTATATTATATAAAAAATATCATGTGTTGTTGGACTTTTTCATTACCGTGGTTTGATTCTATCATTCCCGTGGCACAGGTCTTTCATTGCCGTGGACGCATGTTTCATTGCCGTGCATGCATGTTTCATCGCCGTGGCACGAAATTTTTAATCTTGAATATCTCGTTAGTTTTTTTAAGCTATCTGCTAGATATTAAGATTACATATTATATCATCAGAAACTTGAGTAAACATAGTGTTTACTTTTTATTGTTCTAAAGTTGAAGAATAAAAAATCCACGGAAATGAAGATTTTATTGGACCTGTTGAAATTCACCCACATACGAAATATAGACGAGCGGAAGTAAGTATATCCTAATCCATGATAATATTTAATACCTTCTACTATTTACGGAAATTAAAATTCATAAAATAACTGTAGTAATGGTCCCAGAATTTGATTCAATGACGCGATTTAATGACTACTGTGTAGGTGCGTTTCCTCATTCTGGGGCGGAACACTAAAAAGAATTAAAATCCGCGCCTGCGTCGGTAACTAACCTAAAATATAGATATTATTTACACTTTAGAAAATGACTGTTTTCTGATAATTAAATACGTTGCCGTTTTTAAACATGATGCGTCGATTTACTTGCAGAGTTTGTGAGCAGTCTACGTTAAACAAGTGCGTATTATAGAATAGTTACTTGAAACATAATCTACATTCTCGGCACGACCTTGCCTGCACTTTTCACTTGCATGGTCCTTCCGTTCAACTTTACATGTTTCTGGCTGTTATACTATTTTATTTAAATGGAATCTGGTACATTTAATTAATTGTTTTACATTGCTGTGATTTTTCAGTGTTTTAAATCAACTAATAGGTATTGTGAAGTTGTGCACCTTCAAAATTTATTTACGAATAGATGGACGAATTTTCTTCGCCAACTATTATCATCCCGTGATGTAGATTAAATTGACTAGCAGTCATCACGGGCAGCCTGCCATGCCGAAACATCGGATTACTCGTATCAAATAAATAATTATCTACGCGACGTAGGGCCCCATTCCCAATGTAAATATTAGGTTAGTAGAATTCTCTAAAATTAGGAATATTCTCAGTGGTTTAGGCAAAAAGCCCCAAAATTATTTGACCAACGTTTAACATGACTTGTTATGTCTAAACTAGAGGACGCCAGCAGCTACACCTGCATTTTTTTAAAATTTACCCGTTTTGGCCGATCCCGTGGGAATTTCGGTAAATCCCTTCTTAGTGCACCCCTACGGTCCCCAAGGAACATACATGCCAAATTTTAGCTTCCTGCACCTAATAGTTTCGGCTGTAGCGTGTCTGTCAGTCAGTCAGTAACGCAACGATTTTATATATTAAGATTTTTGGGTATGCGGAACATAAGATAGGTAGTGAGGAGTAGCATGTTCGGCATCAATTTTATTATAATTTGGATAATTTATTTATCAGGTAAGTATGGTTGAAAGCGCCATTTAATACGATAAAATACGGTAATTTTATTAGGAAGTATACTGCATAACATGTACGTAACCTTTGGATACATTGTTCTAAGAAATGTAACAGTAAATATTTATAAAAAATGTTTAAAGAGTATTGCTAAATGTCAGGGATATATGGAGTAGGTAATATGTATCACATTCTCGTAACGCACTTCGTGATCTGTATCAAATCGATGTTAACCTTAAGCAGGGCGCACACTAGCGCGTAAATACGCACTTTTTACGTTACCATTACGTAAAAAGTGCGTCATTATGCGCTTTTGTGCGTGCGTGACGTTACGCGAAAACTCGTATTATATCATATCATATCACGTCGCCCCCATCTGATCAGCTAGTCGTTACAATAATTAAATTAATTGGCATAATATCCGTTATAATTATTAGTAAGGAATTAATTAATTATTAAAATTATTGTTTTCTGTGTACTTCCTACAATTATTAATATTATTATTTAGTTTTAAAATCGAAAATCGTTTCGATCGTTTTAATAAAAATAACTCTAAGTATTTAACCAATACATTTTTATTTGGAATTACAACAATGATACATTAATTGAAAAATAAACATCAGGGACGCGGTATTAAAACACGATTTAAAAAAGTAGCGGGAATAAAAGCAGGAATAAAAATTTCGCTGATGCTGATACAGTATAGCGTACGTGTTAAATTATATTAATACCTATATAAAATAATCTAAAAAGATGAGCGAAACTAGCCATGATGACTGTACTTTAACACCAGAAGAGTTAAATCAACAAGTGATTCATACAGAATTCAATCTATTCCTGTTCATTTATATGTCTCTTAGGTAATATGTGTTCTCACTGCTGGGGTGAAAAATTATGTGTGCTACACAAGAGCAAAGTTTTTTGTATCTCGTGCTGTTGAGTCCCTCTCTACGCTCAGGATTCTAACTTTATTCTTTTAAATCATAGAATCCTTCGCTTGCTCGGGACTCAAAATCAGCACTCGAAACAAAAAATAACTTTGCTCTCTTGTTGCACAAATAACTATTAATTGATAAACTATGAATGTCAGTTTCTTTATTAAAGGTATATTGCCTGCACTAAATATTCACTCAGTTGCTTAACTAGCCCTATGAGTTTTTGATTAGCATTATTTGTAACTATTTAATTACTTAATTAGTGAGTTTCTGCTGTGTATTTCATAATTGCGTGCATGGAATGTATTATTATAAATTTAGTGACATAAAATTGCTACAAAGGAAAATCATACTGGCACACCGTCTATTTTGACAATTAAGTACATACATACATACATAACGTCACGCCTTTTATCCCCGAAGGGGTAGGCAGAGGTGTATTTCTACACCCACTTTTCGCCAGAAATACTTTAGTCCCACGTAATAAGGGGCGAGCCTATTGCCGTACCGGGCACATTTCCAGACTCCGTGCTGCTACTGAGAATTTCGTGACAGAAAAACCCAATAACACTGCCCGACCCAGGAATCGAACCCGGGACCTTCCGATCCCACGCGCACATTTATGCCGCGAGACCAACGAGGCAGTCGTATAGGGTTTGATGTCGAGTTTTCCGTCTCTACGCAAAGATGGTATTAGCATCGTGTTATCCCTTAGTCGCCTCTTACGACTCCCACGGGAAGATAGGGGGTGGTGACACTTGTATTCTATGCCGTCAACCACATGGCTATTAAGTAACACAATTAAGTAATAAATGTATTATACAGCCTTCAGGACATAGGCCCCTCTTAGTCGGAGTCAATAGGAGGGTTGGGCCTACTACCGGCCAGACGGGTTCATTTAAGGTTTGATGACGAGGTTTCGTCTCTTTCCGAAGAAACTTATGTGCATCGTGTATCTTTTGAAACCTAACGACGTAGCGTTTAACCCCTCTGATGAAATGAGACATTGTCACTTTGCTTCCTTAATCCATCACGAAAAGGATTGGCAAGTCACTGTTCAAAATGGAATAAATCTATACACATAAATAAAATTGGAGTGTCTGTTTGTAATATTAAAATAACTGCTTTTTACTTAATGCATATGGATGTATACACGGTACATATACCGAAATGACTTTTTTAAATTTTTGTCTGTCTGTCTGTCGCTAATCTCTGGAACGGCTGGACCGATTTTGACGGTACTTTCACTGGCGGATAGCTGAAATACCAAGGAGTAACTTAGGCTATAAATTAACCGGGTACGCGAAGTAGTTCCCTCAGGACGCGGGTGAAACCGCTGGAACAGCTAGTTTAAAATAAAAATGTTTGGTAATGTTCTGTAAATAATTTCGATAAAAGTGATCAGTACACGAACTGACATATAGCTACTAAAGTTTCATACTCCATTGTCACTCACAGTGCATTGACACCTTAATATCGTCGGAGTCAAAAGTAATGCATCAACATGATCGGTCGTGACAGCTTGTAACTGAAGTGACGCTAAGCCCGGAATGTACTCAGAGGGAAATTTATGTCCAAACGATTGAACTAAACGTAGAACATTAGTCTTGTCAAAATATTGTTGTTGTTCAATGTTCACAAGTGTTCGGTGCCAATATTTTGTTGTAAATGTGACCGGTTGGCCCGGGGTCACGACGCCCTCGAAATTTCGTAACTGAAATTGTAATATCTATATTTGAGAGTGGTTATTAGCAGTAGGTATGTATCATGCGGGTACATAATTGTGTATGCATTCATCTTTTCATTTTGATTACGAAATTTAAAAAAAAAGTAATCTAATCTAAGAGTCCGCAATAAAGTTCCTCTACATCGCTCACAGGAGCGTACCCAGAAGACTGGCAACATTAGCCCTTTGGACGACAATGCTTGATTTACATATATGAACTTTTTTTGTCTTGTATCTCGAGGCGCCGGTATCTAACAAATGCATGCATAATACATATTGCTTGTAAACCATTGTGTAAACCCTGTGTAAACCTTTTAACTTAATGACCATATTGACAGACTTTTTTATGGTTGAGCATCCAAGATGATTCAGTTGATAATAACATTTAATAAGTGTTAAATAAATTGACAGCAGACGTGTTGCATTACTTGTACATCTTGAAACAATAAGGCCGGGTCTCCACCAATAATTTGCAAGGCGGTAAAACGGAGTGCGAAAAATGCACCGAACGATGCTTATTTCGTGCTTATTATCCAAGTCAATATCTGCACTTTTACCGGTGGACTTTACAAATATACAAAGAATGGACACAAAGTATCGTCCCTTCCCGTCCATTTTTCCCGTCTTGTATATCGACTTAGACCTCTTCCGCATGCCTGCAGTTAAGTGCTTCTATTCTCCCGTTTAACAATGATTTTGACGTGTATTTGGCATTGCTTCTGTATTACTAAGACGATAGCCAAATTTATTAAACATAGTTACAGCTTACCATCTGGTAGGCTGCTGCCTTACCTGCCGATAGCGCTGAAAGAATTAGTTTAGACAAGGCTAGGCAAATAAGGTGACTGCCGCAACTTATAATACTTGATACAGTGGAGGATCTTTTCCTGGAATATCGCTAACTATCTCGCACATCTCCGTTGGAAACACAGCCTAACCGTGCTTACACCCAACGATAGTGACAGCCGTGAAATGTTGATCGCCCTGGTATTATTCATTTACGCTCGCGTGACCTCACGCCTCAATGTGATAATGACTGTTTCCATTCTTGCACTTTTTAATAGGTAATTAATTGATTCGTTGATAGGTCACCGGACATTTCGTTGGTTTACCAAATTAGGTCCCATGTCGCGCAACACAGATTTTTCGAATTAATGAGTTTATATGTAAATGATAAACATTCTACAAGTCAATTAACCTCTCGAAGATGATTGATTGACCTGTATATGCTTATCCCTTCTGTGAAATTTTGCAAAATAAACTGATCTGGAAATTGCTTACGTTCCCAACCGATTAAATCCGATTTATGTAAAGAACGTGAAATTCCCTAATGTTTGCCTCAACGTTTCGCTATGGGTTACACCAGCCGTGGTCATGAGACGTCCGAAGTGAAGACTGCTGCCTCAGAAGAAATTAAACTGGATCGCAACTAGCCAAAGACCTTAGTACAAGATTAATTAAATGGAATAACGAGTTTTGGTATTGACATGTCTTGTCCCAGTGATTGCAATGAGGCCCAAACGACAAGATTTTCAAGGTATGTAAGAGCCAAAAATGCACGATTTACTTAGACGATATTACTTAATCATATTGCACTGCATTTTATGAGTTACTAGAGGACGCCAGCAGCTACGCCTGCATTTTTTTTAAATTTACCCGTTTTGGCCGATCCCGTAGGAATTTCGGGAAATCCCTTCTTACTGCACCCCTACGGTCCCCAAGGAACATACATGTCAAATTTCAGCTTCCTGCGCCCAATAGTTTCGGCTGTAGCGTGTCTGTCAGTCAGTCAGTAACGCAAGGATTTTATATATTAAGACTAGCTGACCCAGCGAACTCCGTTTCGCCTTTTTAAGAGTTTTTATTTAATTCCCTTTTTCCAAGCTCATTTTTAAAAGTTACCGTTGACTTAGCGCTTAATGTCCTATTATTTCAGAGTCTATAAATGCTGAACAAACAAACATAGATTTTTATATAATATTGTATTCCCCATTCCTTAAAATATCGGAGACGATACCCATAGCGACTTTAAAAAAAGTCCCGTCCGCCATCATTGATTTCCTATCCGCAATCTTTGATCACGAAATAGATGTTGTATTTGGATTCATCATCCCTTAAATCATCAGAGACGATAATCACATTAATTTTTTAAATTTTGCCATCCGCCATCTTTGGTTTCCCATCCAACATCTTGAATCATGAAATAGATGTTGTATTTGGATTCCCCATCCCTTTAAACATCGGAGACGATACCCATATTGATTTTTTTTTAATTTCCCATCCGCCATCTTTGATCACGAAATAGATGTTGTATTTGCATTCTCCATCCCTTAAATCATCAGAGACGATGCCCATAAGTATTGATTTTTAAATTTTTTTCCATTCGCCATCTTTGATTTCCCATCCACCATCTTGAATCACGAAACAGATGTTTTATTTGGATTCCCCATCCCTTTTAACATCGCAGACGATACCAATATTGACTTTTTTAAAATTTTCCCATCTGCCATCTTTGATTTTCCATCCGCCATCTTTGGTCACGAAATAGATGTTGTATTTCGATTCCCCACCTCTTAAAATATCGAAGGCGATACCCATATGGATTTTTAAAATTTTCTCATCCGCCATCTTTAATTTCCTGTCCGACATCTTGGATCACTAAATAAATTTCATATTATTAATCAGCGTCCCGAAAATCTCGAAAACGATACCCATATAGATTGTATCCTATTAGTTTAGCCTTTTTTTGCCTTTGATCCAACCCTCCCCCTTCTCGTTTGCCCATTTTATTATTTTTGTCTGGCCCCTTAAAGTTGTGGCGTAATTTTATATAGCCTTTCGGAATAATTGGGCTATCATAGGCAATAACAATTTTTAAAATCCGACTGCTAGTTCCTGAGATTAGCCGACATTATCTTTTAGCCTTTTTAGCCTTTTGCCCGGCCCCAAAGGGTCGAAGCGTTATGTTATATAGCCTATAGCCTTCCGGAATAACTGGGCTATGGTATACAAAAATATTTTTTCAGATCCGACTGGTAGTTCCTGAGATTAGCGCGTTCAAACAAACAAACAAACTCTTCCGCTTTATTATATTAGTAGAGATATTTTAATATTTTTTTATGTTTGATACAAATCTCCTTTATTGGGCGGATACTTCCATAGTTGTCGTTTTAACTGTTTAAGAAATATAACTGCAAAAAGTATTTACACATACAAACTACTTAGTACTAAGACTTAGTAGTACTCAAAATGGTATCCGGTATCTGTGGCGTTTTTTGCGTTTTGCTAGAGTGGCCAATATGGCGAATGTGATTTATCTGTCAGAACCATTAGAATTTAACAAAATACTCGACAATCCGAATTTTGCGGATATATGTTGTCGACTCGAAATCTTTATTTTTTAATGTATTATTATTCAGGTAAGGTTTCGATGTACTCCTTGACGAAATAATTATTATAAGATTTGACACTGCGATAGCAGCGCTGTCCGTCGGTTCTAATGTGAAACATTCCAACATCCACAACTACTTACAAATTAAAAATTAAGTACAATAAACATTTTCCAGTGGACTAAATTGTGAATCTAAACCATTTTCAAGTCCCCTTGAACACATACAAAAAGTTTCATCAAGATCGGTCCAGTCGTTTAGGAGGAGTTCAATTACATACACACGCACACAAGAAATATATAGGTATGTTAAGATTAGGTATAGTCCGCATTCTCAAAGTAGGTACTAGCTTCGAATTCAGGTGTATTGTATTTCAAACAAGCTATTTACAGCTTGTTTGAAATACACCTGAATTTATTTCAAACAATCTGTAAACACCATTTCACCTCTTTACGGAAGGTACATCATAAAATAAACGCATTGTCCAATGTCAGACTCCGAAGTGAAGGGTTTGCGATTATATCTCAGTCGGGTGTTGTCCTTTTATACATAAAGGTAGATTATGGCAGATCTGTATATATAAAATTCTTGCGTTACTGACTGACTGACAGACAACCCACAGCCAAAACTATTCGGCACAGTAAGCTGAAATTTGACATGCGTGGGCCTTGGGGACCGTAGGGGTACACTAAGACGGGATTTCCCGAAATGCCAACGGGATCGGTCAGAAACGTTTAAAAATTAAAATGTGCGAGCGTAGTTGCGGGGTCCACTAGTGGTTTATAAAGGTGTTCTAGTCATTGTAGGTATTGTAGCTCACATAGCTGGTGCGTTATTAAGTAAAAGTTAGTCTAATGTTCTTTCGCCGGCTGCGCGGTTGTTCGCAGGACGTGACCGACGCCAAGGCTGTCAGGTCAGCACTAGCCGACGTAGGGTTGCCAAACAACAATTACTACATACCACTCGTTTTAAAACTTATCTCTTTGTCATTTTGTATCTATAATACAGTTGAAAGGTCAATTTTCTTAAGTTTGCAGCCGTTTTGCAATGGTTTATGGAATTGCCTTTGTTTAGGTAATTGTGATTTCTTTTTTTATCGAAAGTTTATTGTTATAGAGTGTAGGAATGTCGTGATTGTTTGGTTTTGACACAACACGTAGATACATAACAACAAATCTATATCCCTTTCAGGCCCAAGATTAATTTTATTAAATTATTATTATTTAGCTATCTGTATGTGTTAGGAATGTTACAACATAAATGTAAAAAATGTGAAAAAAAATTTTGCCGCCCTCATTGGCTGTAACTACCCCTGCATGATCGTGATGTTTGGGCTTTAACTTTACTAGTGCACGATCGTGACGTTTTTGGGTTTTTAACTTTTAATCTTTGATGAATTTAGCTTTTAATGTATTTATTATAAATAAAACGAGAAAAATAATCACAGGTGTAGATTTATTAAAATAATCAGACTGATGACATTTACAACTACTTAATGGAACTTAATGAAATTCAGTCAAAAACAATTGAGATCAACAGTATTAAATAAAAAAATCTTCTGATTAAAACAATTTCTTCTTTTGATTAAAGTCTTTAGTTTTAGTCTTTTTTTAAAAGTAATGTCATCTGCTGTAGTGAAATTTGATGCGACTAGCACAGACTTGTTGTCCATCTATTTAACAACAGCGACATCCTTAGAAAAAAACTTTTGTGATTCGCCGCGTATCATTCGGCGATCAGGCTTAAAGTCAATGTTTTTGCGCTCTGGAATCCGGTTCATCATAACTGTCGCGGTACCATGCATTCCAATGGTATTTAACGTTTCTAGCAATGGTATTGATGACAAGTAGCGGTCAAAGTAAATGCAACTTCCTCTAGGAATCGACTTTGAGAGATGTAAAATTACCGACGCTCCAACCCCCAAGGTTCTGTCACCAAACGGAGTATTAGCAACTCTGTAGACCTCGAAGTCTATCATCAGACCTTCTGAAGTTGTAGATACAAAAATTTTTAATCCTTGGGGTTAAGGCTTACTTTTAACTACCTGTCTGTGCCTACGTGGACAAACACCGCTAAAAGGAAGCATTTTTTCGTCGATTGAATAATAGCCCGGTTGTCTTTCCAGTCGATCACAAGTTCTTTTAACTCGGTCAAGTATTGGGTGAACTTTCCAGAGTGTGTGTTGATAGTATTTCCTGGAGGAGCTGTGTCGCTATCGACGACGTGTAAAGCTGATCGCAGTGTCTTGAACTACTCTCTAGCCATAATGTTTGCCACCATGTCCATTCGCATCCCATCACGCCAATACATGTACAATCGTGGGTATGGTCTCACACCTATGATCATATGAATGCCAACAAGCTTTTTCAGCTCTGTGGGATTCGTATTAAGGATGTTACCTGTACGATGCATGTGGTAGTTATGAGTAGAGTAAATAATCTTTAAATACTCCATTGGCTCTCTAATTGCTTCTGGACAAGCCCGTGGCAAATAATTTTGTTCCTTTTCGTTAAACGATACCTGTTTCCAAATTCTTCTTCTTACCTCCGTGCATCTATGGGCTGTAGGAAGTGAAAGGGGCGGCGTTGGGTTTGACTTAGGAGGGTTCGGGTTCGACGTCCTTACGAGAGACAGTTCTACGTCACCCTCTAGACTTTCCACCTCCGAATCATTGCCATCTCCAAGTAAATAAAGCACCAGATCACTAGTTAGCTCAACACCTGTGAAAAACAAAAATAATAATAGATAGTTTCAAGAAATAACTCTTACTGCCTAAGAACTTTCCAAGTGAAGTTAGACCCAAACGTCACGATCGTGACTTTATGATTTGAAAGCGTAATTGTTTAATTTAAATTGTTTTTCGGGGTATATACCACGTACCTTTGTTTGGAGTAACCGATATTTCGGCACTGTTGCAAGCGCCATGTTCACGAATGTACTGTACTGATGAGTACATCCGTGAACATGGCGCTTGCAACAGTGCCGAAATATCGGTTACTCCAAACAAAGGTACGTGGTATATACCCCGAAAAACAATTTAAATTAAGTTTAAATGACCACGAAAGTTTAAATTCCTATAGCGTAATTGTTATCAAGAAATCAAATATTTATAAAGTAAAATCATGTTAAATAAGTAAATAAAGGTTTTATCTATGAAATAACAACATCACTACTTTAATTTACATTAAAATATACACAAAAAATGATTACTTACAGTTGCCACTGCCACCGTTGAAAAAAGCTTCCATCTTTGACACGTCACTCTCGGTAACTAACCGTCAACCCGCGCGAAAATTATTATTTATTAGTACGCGTGATTCATGCACTTTCGTGTGGCGTGGGCCGCGTAGGTCTCGCTCAGTAAAGTCAATTCGGCATGGCGTGGGAATTTTAAAAATAATTGTGCACGATCATGTTTTACGGGCCTGAAAGGGATATCAATCAAATAGTATTTTTTGTTATTAGGACCAGTCTCATCCTCATTTCCACTACTGTATTGCCTGTATAGCCAGATTTAGCAGAAGAGACCTTAGAAGATACCGTGAAGTATTGAGAAAAGTTAAACTACATTGTTTGTGGGTTGCCACGGACTTCGTCAAATATATATGCAGGTGAAGTAGGTATAACAAATTGTCGACTGTTACATATATAAATCAAAACACTATCTAGGTAATCTTAATCACAAAAAATATTGTCGCCAACGTAAGTGCTCAATAGGATACAAATGCCAACCCTAAAGAAAATTATACGTCTAGTGGACGGAAAATTTTGTTCGCATGCCTGGTAGGTCGGTGCCAGTGTCGTACATTTGACGCCACGAATACATACATTTGACGGAACGAGCGCACTTATGTCTAGTTAGATAGTTCAAGAGTTACTAGTGGTAACGAGGTGACAGTGTGTCTGAAGCTCCGCCTCTGAACGCATGTATCTCACGCAAGGACGACTGCTGCTGTCATTTATAATATAATGTAGGATACAGGCTCCAATAAAAACCATTAAATCTTTCCAATACGAGACTTCAATTTGATTTCACGGTAAATTTAATTCATAATACTTATTTATTGAAATAATACGACAGTTTACGGAGTTCATCGTGATATATTGGTTTTACTGATATTAATTACATTTAGACCGAATGATCAAGGAATAAACGTTTTCTTTAAGAGTAAGGGTTTCAACTTTCATGACTAACTTTGTGAGGATATCCAATCCATCGATCCCGTCAATCCTTTCAGCAGTTTTGCTTAAAATAGTAGCCTGTTTCACGCAAAACTGCTGAAAGTATTGCTGAAATTTTACTGTTGTATAGCTTAGATATCAATTACCACATATGCTACTTTTTGCCACGATAACCGGCATCCACACGGACAAACAGCTGAGAGAATTTCATGGCTGGCAGAACAGTTCCAATGTGATAGTAATCCTAGTTTAAATAATAAATCTGAAAGCAATCAAGAGTTTTGAATAGCTTAAAATGTTCTTAATATTGATATCAAGCATTTTACGTAACTGTATCGGCTCGATTAGGTTTGGTTATAAGCATGCACCTGCAATCGACTGTCTTGTAACAAAATATAATACGTTTTGATAATATTGACTTGGATTTAATCAATATTTTCTAAGAATAGTTAATGAATAACTGAACCTAATTATATCTAATCCAAATCTATACTTAAACTTGGTAGCATAAGATTCTGAACATGTATTTTAAAGAAACTTTGGCTGTTTTGTTGAGCACAAAAGGCGAAACTGGCAAGGGACGATAGTACGAATTTAAATGACTATAATAGGACAATATCAAAAGTGTCCGAATAATATGCAAGAGAAACGTAATATAGTTTTGTAATTTTTATAGAAATAAGTGACATAACATAACCTGGTATAGGTACTTAATCTGTTTCTGATAACAAATCTGGTTTGACTGGAGATCAGAATCCGGGTTTTCATGTGTAAGTCTGAGATCCAACGAGGATAATGATGATCTGGTAACACTATATGTTACTTCAGTGTAGTGTATGACGTGCTGTATGATAAAACCTTCTTAATAACTAAAGACAGTAGCAATGAATAAAAAGCATGAGTCAGTGTGAACTGAGATCCGGTTAATCTTTGAATTGACCAATCTAATTCATCACAAATCCTGATCGAATGAAAGAACGGATACGGATAGTACCTTCTGAAATAATTATCATATTTAGCCGCCACGGTATAACGTTAAAATTGCTACATGCTACCTTTAAGTTGCTATCTGTCTATCTCTGACCTCGGTAGAACAAATTCTTAAGCACAGCATATTATTTATGAATAATGTGCAGTGTTGGGTATTTTGTTACGTAATGTAGACTGACGATCTCAGCTTAGTTTGAACTTGCTGGGAAATAGAGCGGACTTAATTTGTAGCTCTACGGACTTGATTGGACTAGTCATGTTTTGACTCCTTGGTGTGATGGTAAGCTACGTTATAGGAGATTTATTATAAAATGAAGAGATCTTTTAGTCTTGTCTTTATGTATGAACGCAATAAACAGTAACTACTGAATGGATTTTTAAAAGGTTTTCACGAATATACAGGCTGTCACAAGACCCATCACCGAGGCGAAGTCTACTCGTTCAGAACATCATACCAAGTCGTAATAAGCAAACATTATACCGGGAAAACGTTTTTTTTTTAAGTAGACACATTTTTTTATCTGAAAATAAAAGTGCGCGTGTGTACTTCCGAAAATAACTTCTTATGCATGGGTGTATAGGACATCTATAGAACATATTGGCGGGGACATTGCATCGATTTTGTACCTAATTATAAAATTTGCATAGTGACTTTGAGCCTCAATATCTCCTGAACCAGCAATTTCCCAGGCATGGTCCCGAAGTAAAATTATGTTCGTAATGATTGGTTACAATACAAGATTTCAGTTTTCGTTAAGGGTCTTTTTACAACCTGTATAATGTGATTCCTGCTTAGGTATACAAGGCGGATGAAGCCGTCGGTGTAATCTAGTTTAGGATAGGCTGTGGAAAGGTTTGCTTGTGTGTCCATTATAAAATTACCTATTAGTACATAGTAAAACAACTATACACCAGTAATTGTAATATCATCGTATCTAGAGTATGATTATTAGGCCTCTCATTTTTATGACTCAAGTGTGATATATGATTTTTCAGCGTGGCATAACAGTAAATTGAAGACTGTTTAGACGGGAGGGGAATAGGTTCGAGACGTCGTCTCTTCGTCAGCTCTGGATCTGCTCTTGATATGATTCTTTAAACACTCTGATTGGCACTTATACTTCAAAGGAAGCAATATTCGATATCAATTGCTTTAAAATCCGTATAACTATTTACAATTACTTGTGATATGTGGCAAATAATTTTATTGTTAATGATGTTGTAAGATTGCTTTATATTTTACAACATATACGAGTACATACCTAGAGTTTGTGTATTTTGAAATACACAAATGCACTTTTCAGCTACACGTTTCGTAAAAATGACACAGAACGTAGTGTAGGGCGTCCTGTAGCTAGGTGGGGCGATGATATTCGAAGGGCAGCGGGCAGGGATTGGAAGAGGAAAGCTGAAGACCGAGCACATTGGCGCGCCATAGGAGAGGCCTACGTCCAGCAGTGGACTGATATAGGCTGATGATGATGATGATGATGACCCAGAACTAGGCTTGTCAATTGCTACTATTAGACGTTAGTAGCGTTTGCAGCACATGTTAGAAGATATACAAACACAAGATTGCTTCGCTGTTGTACGTATTCCATATTGATATTTTTTGTTGTTTTGTGTTGTATCACGATGAAGTCACCGAATGCAACCTCCCTGCTTTTCATGGTATGAACGCAACAGAATAATACTGTCGATATTTAGTGAGAGCTGACTCATTCATGCTGTATTCCATATTCTGCCTGTAATTCCATTCTTAGTGACACCGCTATAGGTATGAATTCTAATTGACTCTGAAACAAAACTCACAACAATTTGATTTGCAATTGGTTTAAGTAATTAACACGTTATTTAGTTTAAAACGCATTCTAGGGCACTTAATTTTGTCTAGTTGATTCAAGTTATTTTTATGATTTTATTATGGTTGAGTGTATTTTTATATAGTGTAATAAAGTTTCAAGAATTTGTTGTTCGTGGTGTTGCGCTGCTTACCGTTGTCTATTATCTATGCCAATTCAACCTAATTTACACAAAGTCTTCATCATCCTTCTAGCGTTATGTCCATCCAAGACCCTTGTCTTAGAGTCCAGTGTCCACTTCTTAGTCTAACTAAGTCTAAGTCTAAGGTGCATATCTTTGAGTAAGTATAAAAAAACGTATTATAATTTTTATAAGTCATTTCATTAATTAAATGAACAATCAACACAGTATGTGTTGGTCACCCCCATGTTTGGCCCCCTTAGCCAAATGGCATTTGATTAATGATATCGCTAATCGCTAAGTGCAAAATTGTATAGAAATGACATAGGCTTGCGTTATGTCACGTAGACAACGAAGAAGAATTTCCTTATGTTGTCATGGCAACCAAACGTTAGCGCAAGTAGAAAACTAAGCAAATGCCATTTGGCTAGGCCCTCTGATATGCTATGCGGTGAATATCTTTGAGTAAGTATAAAAAAACGTATCGTAATTTTTATAAGTAATTTCATTAATTAAATGAATAATCAACCCATACATCTGGCATATTAAGAAATAAAACATCATAATTTGCATTCTTGAAACTGATTCTTGTTTTAGCAAGAATGCATTACTCGTAATATTGGTTTGAGATGAATACAAAATGAAAATGCTTTAAGTATTTATTGACAAGTTATGGGCAAGTCGATCGCGGCAGACCTCGAAGGACATTCGTTGACCAAATTGGGGACGGCTTGAAAAATGAAAAGTTCCGGAACATCCGAAAATGGTGAGCATGTATGAAAAGAGTAATGAATGTAGAGGAAGCGCCTGATGTTTGTAAGAATAGAAGCAAGTGACTTTCTGATATCTCTGCCTACCCCGACGGGAAAAAGGCGTGACTATATGTATGTTTATTGACGGCGAACAAGACGCATTTAATAATGCAAAGCTTTGAACTTGCGAGCGAAGTAAACCTTCATGATCGCGTCGAGTATAAACAGCATTCCGATCGATCTATCTCGACCGACGGCTTTTCAGAAGAAGTGCATAATCGTAGGCATTTATGTAAATATGTCACGAAGATGGAGCGTCGTGTCAGCGAGAAACTGTCATAGGCGTCGACGATAAGGTCAAATGGCCTACGCGCAAGGCTCAGTGCAGACTATCGCTGGAGCGATAGTGTCGAGCCGGAATATAATGCGTGATGAATAACATCGATGTGATTTATATAATAGTGATGGTTTTGATGCTAATATTGTTGTATGATCATTGTTTAGAAGAAAAAGTTCTGAACAATACGAGTACGTCACAAAATTGGCTTTAAAAGCCCGTAGATTGTCTGGCGTTCTCACTTTCTGTCAAAACCAAGTGTTCATACGATGGTTGTTTTAGACGACTCTTGCATATGATTGGGACGTTGGAGTAGCCGTTATGACTGCTCTAGCTGGAGTGGCTGCAATTGTTGAAAATATGACTCTGCACAGCTTGACGGAGTGTTCTGTCTGAGTATATCATCATCATCATCATCATCATCAGCCTTTAACAGTCCACTGCTGGACTAGGCCTCTCCTTTGAAAGGAGGCATTGGCCCACTAAACCACGCTGGCCAAACGGGTTGGTATAGGGTTTGTATCTAGATTTCCTTCTCTTACAGTGCTGTTCTCTGCATAATATGCTCCCTCTGTCGGCTCTTACGACACCCATGGGATGATATGGGGTGGTGACAATCCGTATTCTTAATCCGTCACCACACGGACGTACGACGACGGACGTCTGAGTATAACAACGCCGCAAACGGGTCTCGAGAGAACAACTGAACCGACATTCCTTTGTGCTCTCCCTATGAAAGATTATACGAGCCTTTAATATGCGCAAGCTAGCTTGGAAAGCCTGCGCCTGCGTCTCTTTTTAGGCGAGAGGGTATGCAAGATAGATGAAGCCTTGTTTTGAATGGCAGCGCCATGTTAGTTTCAATATGATTTGGCCACCTGTGCAATAGAGACAACACGATTTTAACACATTGAAGAGTTTTCAGCCATTTTGAATGATTTGTGTATATTATAACTTATAACTATACTTATAACTAAAATACCGATTAACACCTGATTGATTTGATCAAATACAACTAGAGCTTCTAGTAAAATATTTTTTAATATCTCAACACAGTATCAGCTGTATCAAGTATTAAAAGAGCATTTCTGTTTATTTTGTAGAAATAAAGACCCGCAATAAACTTCACATTGTGCTCTGTACAATTAATTAAATACACAAAGCTCCACCCTACTTTATATTTTACAGCTCCAATTCCAAAACTCGGTTTAATTTCATAATGTCAATATGCAGACCAGCATTAAAGCCGAACGTTTAACGTATTCCGCTTGGCCGCCTATCACAAAGGGCGGGAACTAATAGATATTTCGAATAACTTATCTATATTTAACAAGCTACTTAATATTAAACGCGAATGTTTATTTTTCTGTTGGTAAAACGGATTTTATGAATCTTTTCAGTAATATATCGTATACTGTATGGGGCCAAGTCTCCTATTTTTATATGACATTGATATCATATTTTGAATTGACTCAGAAGGAGTATTCTGATAACCTAATGTCATTATCGTATAATTTGAAATAACTGTTCATCGTTGACACATATTTTGACACTTGTTTCAATTTACGATCTCGTTACAACTTCGTCAATTATCAGATAATTTTAGAAGAATACGCTTTTTGTGCCGTAAGTATGACACTGACATGATATCGAAACTATATTTATTTAGGAAAATTGGGCCCCAGAATAACACTTTGTCGCTATGCATCTGTGCGGACATAGTCGCAGGTGGAATTTAGCACCTATTTATTTAAATGTGTATATTTGTATAATGATGCTGAAGAGTTTGTTGGTTTTGAACTCTTTAATCTCTGAAACTACTACCAACCATGCATGAGATACCAACGGACTGCCATGCAGAGGGTATCGGGTTCGAATCCACGGCGAGCACCAATGACTTTTCGAAGTTAAGTGCGTATTAAATTGTTAATTATCGCTTTACTTTTTACTGTTCCTACGGAATATATACCACGACCTTTGTTTTGGTAATTAAAATGATAATTAATTTAATTGGTTAAATTACTATTAGCTTTGTAAAACCCGCAGTACTGATTTGCAATAAAATATATATCTATTCCAATTGCATTACTAATGCAATGAAAAGTGGCAAGATTAAGGCCGAAGTAACTATCGACTGAATTTAGATTGCTGATAGGTATTTCACGGTGGTGCCCCTGACTGGTGTGTAAGAAGAGCTAATTGTAAAGAATATGTCATAATTATTTGTTTAGTAATCGGTAGATCATTCGTGATAAATAATGATGTATTGTGTATGTGTACTATATATGTACTCCGGATTTTGTCAGTCCCATTATACCTAATCCTTAGGAGAGGTATCCTTAGAGTGATTAGAGTCTAAGTAAACTCGGCAAAACGCCATGTGCCTATGTCTGAAGGGGCCACACTCGAAAGTGCATGTTCCCCGCTCACGACTGCCAAAAATATCTTCGTATGTACTACTGCATGCCATATAGTGAGTGGGCCCATGAAACCATGAATTTAGCAAGAGCCCTCAATAGCCTAATTACGATACTGCTTATATATAGGAAAGAAGTTTTTAACTTTTTAATATAGCTCATATTAAAAATAAAAACTTTTTTCCTATGTGTGCTACCATCATAAATTTCATGTTTCTGGCATTAGTTGTTTAGGCTCTGTGATACAAATGAAATGTATTTTTAGTGTCTTATGGCGCTGATACACTTGAGCATTCACCTGTAATGAGCATTCTAGCGAATGTTACAAAACAAATGAGTGTGTTTTAGCGAGCATTCCGACGAACATTCGGGTGAGCCTTAGAATATAGATAATACATAGAATTCGCTCGATATGTTTACTTCACTTTGACTTATGATTTTAATCTTGGGAAGAATGTTCGTAGTTTGTCACTAATTTTAACATGACTAGTGATGGAGCTTACTTGGTTTACTCAGAATTAATTTCAATAGAATGTTGATAAACTCTCGATATCGATAAATAAATTTGAACGTAGGAAGATACACTTGTGTGATTTATTAAACCTGTTTTAATTAAATCTGCATTTTATTATTTAGAAAAGTAATTTGTTTATGTAACTTACTCTTACTCTAAAAGTAATTCATAAGTGAAACTGAAGTAAACATACTGGGTAAAACTGCTGTTGTAGTGCGAATTCTATATTTTTCTATATTCTACGGACTATTTGGATTTAGAATAAGTTGGTAATTTATTAATCTAACAAATAAAATAACATATAATACAACAGAATAAAACGACTTATGCAACTAAACTATTGTAAACTAAACCAATAAAACTAAATAAATAATAATAACAAAATAGACGAGGAAAAACAGAAAACCCAAACTACGCGGCGTCAAAAAATTCCTCCGCAACGCTGTCGCCTGGTAGCGTGCCCAGAAGGCTGGCAGCATTGCCACGTTGTATGGCAATGCTTATTCTATCTGCAAAATATAAACCAGCCCTCTGGTCACGGGAAGCGTCGATTAGCCTTTTGGCGATTTCTTTGTACAGAGCGTGTGCACTACACCCCCATGGCCCCAGTGTTTCGACCCCAAACGGCTCAAAAACGTAATTACCATCGACGCATGTCGCGTCCCATACCAGAGGCCTTCCCATCTTCCAAGGTAATAAGAACATACCGTCTGGTCTCTTCCCATCGTCACGTACCAAACCATTCGGTTCAAGATGAGCTGCGGTGACAAGGGCTCGACGGAGTATGGCGTTAATGTGGACATGTCGGGAAATACGCCCAGCACTCCTGCTGCACGATAGGCCATGGTGGCCAAGGCTGTCGACGGCTTCACCGCAGTGACAGCGATGCGGAGAATTTAGAATGTTCGCTAGAATGATCGTGAAAGTGTTCGGATCGACAAAACAGAAAACGGCGAATGCTCGCTGTTTTGTTACAAGTGAATGTAAGCATTCACTTGTAACAAAACAGCGGTGTATCAGTGCCATAAGACCAAACTTGGATTATTGCCTTACTCTTCTCCTAGTGAGAAATGGCCCGTGATGAGCAGGGGAACAGTATATATTAAGTGCTGACGATGATGAAGAAGACCAACCTGTACTTTCTTTTGAACATACAATAAACCTGCGTGTTCAGTCGAGACTCTATCATTTTTAAAGCATTATTATAATGCAAATCGAATTAGTTAATTAAAGCAATTTGTATGTTCACTGTCAGTAGGAGGTCTTATAAATGATCTAATTATGCTAAAATATTATGAGTGGTGTGGGTTTTATAGTGCGCTAGGTAGGAGCCGATTATGTAATCTTTTGATCGGAATCTGCTGCAGCCATAAAGGTATTATATTAACTGCTTAAATTAAAACGAGTATATTCATACTGTTGCTGGTGTTTAGATGAAACTACCACTAACCAGTGGTGTAGGAAGGGGGGGCGGTCCGCCCCGGTTGCCACCCTTTTTGGGGTGCCAACCATCCAAAAAAAGGGGTGACACCCAAAACTCAACTTTAAGAACAATGTACAATGTAATATAAAACAACATAGGCACTAGCTCAGCACTACAAGAGTTAGCCCGGAATTGTTAGGTATCGACTAAAAAATCCGCCCCGGATGCCACCCAAGCTAGCTATGCCACTGCCACTAACCTAGTCTAATCAGTGTAGATGGCACAATAACTAAACTTTAGCCTAGTCATTGCGAAAATAAATGGCTATTTTGTAATTAAAGTATTTTTTTTATAATATACCACAGTCCTGCTAACGTTCTCTTCAGTTATAGGGTGGCTGCGGCGTTCTGCAGCTGACTTGGTTTGAGCGAATCCCCGACTCTAAGGAGAGAGGCAACTGGGATAAGCAGAGGTAACGGTGATGACCACAAACTTGCGTGCAATTTTAAGGCACTTAGTTTTATCAAATGATAAATACTTTTAAAACATGCCCTTTTCAGCACGTGGTGTTATAATTTCATGTCCCGGGTATGGTCATAGTGTCTGCGAAGAAAAATTTAATTTCATTGTGGTGAATAATTATTGTGGTTACGGTGCGGTGTAAGCGGCACCCGTTTCGTTTTTACCGAGACTTGAACTTGGTCGACGCAAAGAGTTATGGAATGTCAACCGCCTTCTAAAAGAGTCAAGTGTGAAAGGCGCTGTTTGCCTATTGCCAACCGGCTAGGTTCTATGTAGAGTCGTAGGTCACAGGAAATGTTTTCTATTCATTATTTTAATGGCTATTGCTTCTGACCTTGTCAGTAAAAACTGTATGATATGTATGTGATACACGTGTTAAGTTCAATTGAATTAAGTTAACACGTTTGTTTAGTTACAACATAAGAGATCAGTAATGAATGAATATTTTATAAATAACCAATAATGTGAAATCGAGTAACATGCATTTCTTATTCACTTTACACTTACAGAACTAGATTTACAGATCGCTGATCGTGAGCACGTTTTGTTAGAGTCTTCAAGTCAATTATTAGATTTACCTAAATACATATGTATTCTATGCCGTGTGGCTGACGGCATAGAATACAAGTGTCACCACCCCCTATCTTCCCGTGGGTGTCGTAGGAGGCGACTAAGGGATAACACGATGCAAATACCATCTTTGCGTAGAGACGGAAAACTCGACATCAAACCCTATACGACTGCCTCGTTGGTCTCGCGGCATAAATGTGCACGTGGGATCGGGAGGTCCCGGGTTCGATTCCTGGGTCGGGCAGTGTTATTGGGTTTTTCTGTCACGAAATTCTCAGTAGCAGCACGGAGTCTGGAAATGTGCCTGGTACGGCAATAAGCTCGCCCCTTATTACGTGGGACTAAAGTATATCTGGCGAAAAGTGGATGTAGAAATACACCTCTGCCTACCCCTTCGGGGATAAAAGGCGTGACGATATGTATGTATGTATGTACATATTTTTAGATACTCATTATATTATTTCACTTAAATTTAATAATTACTACATAGGTAATAAAAAGCACTGTACATATTTTAATTTGTTCGTATTATTTATTTATTTATTTTAAAACTTTATATACACAATGCGTATACAAGGTGGACTTAATGCCTTAGGCATTTTCCGCCAGTCTACCTTAGGGTGGTGCAGAGATTAAGGTAGGTGTATTTTACAATTAATTTGAGACTAATGTAGTTATACTTAAATACCTATAATACAAAATACATATATGCTACACATAAATATATACTATACATAAATATATACTATACATAAATATACACTATACATAAATGAATATTATGCATACATATTTTATAATAATAAAAAACAAATATCTTGATATGAACGAATGCTATGCTACTTCTGCTAACTTTTCCAATAGCAGTGCTTTAACTTTTGATTTAAAGCCATACCTGGTAATGGACGTCCTGACTTCGAGAGGGAGGGCATTCCAGAGAAGGATAGCCTGTATAGAAAAAGAAGAGTGAGTGAAATTGGTAGTATGAGGAGGGCAAAGAAGGAGAAGATTATCAGATGAACGAAGGTTTCGGTCGTGAATTGAACAAAGATACTGAAAATGCTCACTTAAGTACTTTGGGGTATTAGGGGCCATAAGGATAGAATAGAGGGTTGTGAGGGCACGCAAACTGCGTCTTTGACGAATTGGAAGCCACTTCAATTGAGAACGAAAAGTAGAAGACACATGGTCATACTTGCGAAGATTGAAAACGAATCGAATGCAGTTATTGAGAAGACGGTCAAGTTTGTTAAGAAGATCTGCATTCAGGTCATAGTAACATACATCACCATAGTCGACCAAGGGAAAAATTAAAGCTTGCACAAGCAATGTCTTAGTCGTGGACGGCAGAAAGTTCCTCAACCGATAGAGAGTGCGTAGGGTACCGGTAATTTTTTGGCTCACTTGCGTCACTTGAGATTTCCAACTTAGATTGCTATCCATATATAATCCTAAGTTCTTGACAACTGGACACATTTCAATAGTAGTGTTATTATAAGTAAGTTTCGGGAGAGATGTAATGTCAAGTTTTCTGATAGACCATTGACTACCTATTATAATTGCTTGACACTTGCTTGGGTTAACAGATAGGCCAAATTTTTCGGTCCAAGTTTGTAAGGCGGCTAGGTCTCTGTTAACCATGTCTATTGCTTTCGAAACGTCATCGATTGTAGCCTGAGAGTATATCTGCAAGTCACCGGCGTAAAGATGATAAGCGCATTGAAGATAAGGTGTTAAGAGATTGATAAACATAGAAAATAAAAGAGGAGAAAGTATACCGCCTTGAGGAACGCCAGAGCTATTGTCACACAACTCCGATGATGAATCATCGAGGCGGACCGACTGATGACGACCTCGAAGATAACTTGAGAACCAATCCAGAGCATCGGATGAGATCTTAAGATGGGAAAGAAGGGATAAAAGGACATCGTGACTGACGGTATTAAAGGCATTAGAGAAATCGATCAAAGTCAACACCGTGACTTTGGTATTCTCCATACCATCCCTAATATCGCCAGTCACTTTGAGGAGGGCGGTGGTAGTACTGTGACCAGGACGGAAGCCAGACTGGAAAGGACTTAACAGGTTATTTAGGGAAACGAATCGGGACAGTTGTTTTTGGACACAGGACTCGAGGACTTTGGATAGAAAAGGCAAAATAGAGATGGGACGAAAATGATTGGGAAGAGAAGCATTTTGGATTTTTGGCAAAGGAATAACGTAGGCCTTGCGCCAAAGGGACGGGAAGGTGCCAGAATCGAGGGAAAAGTTGATTATGTGGGAGATAGCAAGGAGGAGATGGTCCAGGATGGTGGTAATCATGCGACGGCTGATGTTGTCGCATCCTACGGTATTGGACTTGATGGAGAGGATAATCTTTTTGATTTCATCCGGTGCCACTTGAGAAAAGTGGAAGGATTCAATATCGGGACAAGGTAAAGCAGCCACGTAGCTAACCGTGAGACGCGAGGTTTGGTGATCCAATGTAGAGGAAGTGGTGAAATGTCTATTGATATCATCCAAACCGAGCGTCCCAAAGATGTCAGCACGTCGCTGTTTGCCGATACCTAGAGTTCCAAGGAACTTCCAGATATCGGCGGGGGATGACGAGGAAATATTTTGGAGAATATGTTGGCGTTTAGCGTTGCGAACCATCTGGTTACACCGATTTCTTGCAGATTTAAAAAGAAGCCAGTTATCTTCGCATCGCTCCCTCTTATATTTTCGGAATGCCCGATCCCTCCGCCTCATTGCCATGCGCACCCCTCTCGTAATCCAAGGTGCAGGTGGCCGTTTCACCTTTACCTTCCGTACGGGAGCATGATCATCATACAGTTTGCAGACAGCAGTATTAAAGATGCTAACTTTTTCATCTACCGTAGCCGCAGATTCCATCTTTTCCCAATTCAGATCGGCTGCATCCTGAAGGAGTTTGGTTACATCCATACGACTAAAACAACACTTGTGCAGAACTTTGGGAGAGGATTTAGGAGGTTTTAGGCGATAAGAAAGGAAAATAAGGTCGTGACGGGAAAATCCAGGAGCAGGATGTTGACCATGAAAGGAAACTAAAGTAGGAGCGGATGTGAGCATTAAGTCAAGCCATGTGTCCTCCCCATTAGCATTGTGGTGAGTGGGCTGTAATGGCAAAATGTGGAGGCTGGCTGACTCAATGATGTTAAGGAGTTTACGGGTACGGCTGGAATGGTTGGAAAGGAGATCGGTATTAAGGTCGCCCATGATGAGGTGATGTTCATACTCTGACCCTAAAGATTCCAGTATCGGCTCGATACTGGAGAAATAATCGACGGTTGGTGGACAATATACGACGCCAAGCACAGCTTTGGCACCTTTGACATTAATCTCAAGGAACAAGTACTGCGCAGGTGAAGAAGTAGGTGAAGAAGAGGCAAGAATTTTATAGGGTATAGTACTGCAGAGGTATATTGCTACACCACCCCCTCTCCTACCGACACGATCATTCCTTATTAGGATGTAGCCGGGGAGAGAATAAGATGTAGAGGGAAGATCTGGTTTAAGCCAACTCTCTGAAATCAGGACGGCGTGAATATTTACATCAGAAAAACTTTCAAGCAAGTCATTGTGGTGGCTAGGTATGCTTTGCGCATTAATGTGGCAAACATTTAACATTAAGCACGATTTCTGCGCAAAAGTGTGTCGTAAGCAGTCCCCCAATGTGCCATCAATAGAACAAAAGCTCTCGTTATCAGAATTGGAAGCAGATTCATTAGCAGATAGATAAGCATCGCTATCAGACAAATTATCCATAAATTACAAATAAAATATATAAATAACAATAAATAAAATATAACTTATACTATTAAATTAAATGTATGGTCCAAAATATTAAGGTACAAAGACAAAATTAATACTATCTCTGCACCACCCGCCAGCTCACACAAATATTTAGCAGAAAGAAAATGTAACGAAACGTTACTAGTGCTAACACAATGTACACCGAAACGTAATACACACAATGTTTCCGAACGCAACTATTTCAGTTTGACAACATTGACATGACACTTGACATAAGTAAGAAGTGTGAAGTAAGCAGTGACAACTATTGTCACTGGAAGTAAGTTAACAAAATAATGACTTTTCTGGAGTAAAACAAAAATAATGTGGGTTAAATAAACTAGATAGCATAACACCTATATAACTATGGTCACATCTAAATAATAATACAATTAAATGAAATAAACATTGTTAAGCCGAATGCCAAAACAACAAGACAAGTTTATACCAGTAGCAGACACAGTTATTTACGCGCCTTGGAGTTCGCGTTTGAAGAACCAGTACTCACGGCGACGCCGCTTTCGCCCGCTGATGCCAAACCGCCTGCTTCTCTGGGATACTTCGCCGTCAGGGAGTTGAGCTGCTCCATTGTTGTGAACTTATGGCGGCTACCATCGGACGATTTCGCCACAATTACGCCGTCTTGAGTCCAGCAGGCCCGCATTCCAAAGTGCTGACGAGCTTTTCCGAACACTGCTTGTCGTGATCTCGTCAGGAACTCCTTCATCGACACTGCTGTACCTTTCAGCTTGGTCTTGGCTCTCCAAACGGCCGATCTAAGATCCGCTTTCTCAAACCAGACCAGAATCGGTCGTCGACGGTCACTGGTGGAAGATCCAATCCTGTGGCAGTTGTTGATGTCAGCCGATGTTACATCAGGGAGCGCCAGCTTATGTACTATTTGCAGCACAGAGGCCCGACAATCCTCCTTCTCTTCTTCTGGAACTCCAAGAAAAATAAGTGCCTTCCGCCTTTGCCTCGTCTCCATAGCGTCGAGTGTATGGGCGCATTCGTTGATTTGCCGTCTCAGGAGGCCAAGCATCGAAAACATAAGCTCCCGGAACGTGCGGAACTCCTCCGCTACCTTAGCGACAGTCTCCTTTGCCGGACCACCAATGTGAAGCTGTGCCTCGAGTTCAGCCATCCTCCTTGAAAAGGACTCTTCAAGATTATCTTGTGCCGTTCGGATGTCAGCCAGTTGAGACATTATGAGTTAAAGTGGTTTTCAAATAGTGTGCAATCTCAAATATTTGTGAAGTGCTGGCAGGTGGGTATCTTGCAGAATTAAGATTACATATGCAATAATACTTTTGACAATGTAAGTACACTGTATTTATGGCTTATTGTACACAATGTAACCAAAAAAATATCACTTAATTACTTTTATTTAATTAAATCAAATCTTTGTACTTTACAACATGTGTTACTTTTCTGACACCTACCGCCGAAAAACCAAAACACCAAGGAGAGTCTTAAACTTTGAGACCTTGCTAGCACATTTTTGGTTAGCTATATTCATACATAATATGTATGGTGATCTGATTAAAACAACAACGTCCACCGGAAGCAATTATTCTTAAAACACATTAACCTAAACCAGCAAATTGATAGTTCACAATTAGACACACCCTGTAAGTAAACAGTCACTGATAACGGGCACTTAGACAAATGCAGGGACTTGGTGGTTAAAGAGTGACTTGAAAACACGTTTTTAGGTTACCATTTAAAAATATCGCGGTCGGTTTCTGTTTGTGTTTCCAAATTGTGTTTGTTTGTGCTGTTTTTGTGATGGTTAATGGTTTTACTACTTTAGTTGTAAATAAAGCCACCGTTCTATTGTAGTTGTTCATTGTTTCCGATGGAGGTCATGGAGGTGCCCCCTGATGGGGGCGGTGGTTTTCCTCCCGATAAAGGGAAGACACTGAAACGGTCAGCCGTCGATACGACCAACACTGACTCCAAGAAAACACGATCGCCAGCTGAGTCGATTCAATCTTTATATGTAAAACCCGGGTTCGATAACGACGCCATGCCGAAGTACTCTGTCTCGGATAAGGCCCCATTCTCGGTCTATGTCTCCAGAATGGAACCTAACCCCTCGTCAGGCCAATCTTTCAAGATCCTGAAATTTGCGCAGTTTTTACATAAAAATAATATCTCTGGTATAAAGTAGGAGGAGGAGGGCGGTATAAAAAATCGAGGTCGTAACAAAATCTCTGTCGAGTTTAACTCGGCAGAATCTGCAAATAATTTTTTAGACCTCAGCATACTGGGTAGCAACCAATACTCAGCGTAGATTCCCCGTTTTCAAATTTTTAGAATGGGTGTGGTGAGAGACATTCCTACTGACTGGTCCCTCGAAGAACTTGTGAATGGCATCAACACGCCGGTAAATTGTGGTGATGTGATTAAAGTGAGACGCCTCAATGTTAAAACTAAAAAGGATGGTCAGACCACTTGGATCCCATCAATCTCTGTTGTCCTCACTTTTCTGGGGCAATCCCTCCCTGAAAAGGTATATTGCTTCCCTTCCTGTCTCCACCTACAAATTACCCACTATCCAATGTCGAAAGTGCTGCCGTTTCGGCCATATTGCCAACCAATGTCGCTCTCAACCCCGCTGTTTTAAATGTGCCCAACCCCATCCCGGTGATAGTTGTACTCTTGTTGACTCCAAGGTGTCCTGCTTCCTATGTAATGGGGGCAGACATACAGCAATAGATAGTAACTGTCCAGAACACTCCCGCCAAAAGTCCATAAAAATGGTGATGTCCCAGAAAAACGTCAGTTTTCTAGAGGCATCAGTTAGATTCTCCCAGGCTAGACGTCTGTATTCCGAGGCGGCTGCAACACCTCAATCTACTCAACCTCTTACCCAAACTACTCAGTAATCTACCCTCATTACACCAGTATCTCCGTCTAGTCCTACTACTTCTTATAAAAAAACAGTTTTCCAACCTCCCCGACCCAATCCTGTGCTTGGCAAATCGTATGACAGTACTGCTCACAACGCCATCATTTCTTCTCCATCTTCATCCCAACCTAATGGCTGTGCCCTTTTTTCCCAAACTGACCCCACTCCCCTAGCCACTCCAAATGATAACTTAATTGAATTACTCTTGTGCTCGCTAATCAACATGTTATCAAAGTTTTCTAACACCCTACCGTACAATGTCTCTGTTCTTGTAGAACAACTGTTCCAAGTCTTTTCCCGTAACAATGCGCTTAATGGATCTACAAGTCCTTCAATGGAACTGTAGGAGCATTAGGCGCAATAAGCATGATATCATCTATCTGATCAACCGTTACAAGCCTTCTGTCTTGGCGGTCTCTGAGACATGGTTGAGGCCTGGTTACCATTTTAGGGTTGCAGGATTCTCGTGCCTCCGAGATGACAGAGAGGATGGTTGGGCGGGTTGCGCCCTGTTGATCAATAGATCTATCACTTTTTCCCAAATTCCCTTACCATCTCATGACCCAGGCTTAAATGTTGTTGCCGCTAGAGTGGCTAATGTCTCCTTTGTTTCCATTTACATTCCATACCCTAATCCTAGAATTATTTCTAACCTAACTTCTATTATTTCTTCTCTTTCGGCCCCTATTGTAGTACTTGGTGATTTTAATTGCCGTAATACACTATGGGGATCTCATTGTAATGACCCCTCCTCTTCCTCCTTACTAGATCTCCTTTTTTGACATTTGCCTCCCCATCCTTAGTATCACATCTGTCCTGGTCCGTTTTACCTAATTCTTTTGGCAGTGATCACTTCCCCATCTTAATTACCTTTCATTATTCCTTACCTCCTCCACGTACATCCTCTTTCCAACCCTTACTTAAAGACTGTCTCCCCCGGGCCAACTGGGACCAATTCTCAGTATTGGTAGATTCTGAAATTGGTTCATACCCCTCCATCGACCCTTCAAACCTTTTACTCTTATATGACCGCTTTACCTCTGCCCTCTTATCCGCCGCTAATTCCTCTATCCCTCTTAAATCACCTTCACGTAGACTTCTTTCCTCCCCTCCCTGGTGGGATGCTGAATGTTCTGCAAGCATTCGATCTCGCAGGGAGGCGGAGAACAAGTTTGCATCATCGTTAAACATGTCCGACTTCCTCACTTACAAAAAGATTGCCGCTACCACATCCAGACTCCTCTCTTCCAAAAAAGCTGAAGGTTGGCGAAAATTTTGTGATTCCCTGAGCCCCCGGACCCATTTATCTCTTATTTGGCGAAATATTAAATCTTACCGTAAATACGTGGAAGATCCTAACATCACGTCAAATGATCCTTTATCCTTCATCCACGGTTTTGAATACAACTTAGCCCCTCCCTATGTTCCAGAATTTGAATGTCTTCCGCCTCCCAACCCCACTATTGCTGCACTCCCTCCAGACCCTATGACTGACCCGTTCTCCTTCTCCGAACTAATCGCTGCCATTGGCCATCTCCGTGATTCTTCACCTGGCATAGATGGTATCCCCTATTCTTTTATCTGTAAGTCTTCGAATACCTGCAAGCACTTTTTTCTTGACATCCTCAATGAAATCTTTCTCACAGGTCTAATCCCGGCATCCTGGAAAAACCAAATAATTATCCCAATTCTCAAACCTGGCAAAGACCCCAAAATTCCTTCTTCCTATCGTCCTATTGCCCTCTCATCAGTCCTAGCCAAAATTATGGAAAACCTTATAAAAAACCGCCTGGAATGGATTCTGGAAAGCAAAGGTAACTAAAACTCTCCAATACCCAGTTCGGCTTCAGGAAGGGTAAGGGTACGTTGGATAGCCTGAGTATCCTTACCTCTGAGGTCCGCCTTGCCTTTTCCCGGAGCGAGCACGTTATCGGGGTTTTTCTCGACATTTCGTCTGCCTATGACAATGTCCAGCTTCCGCTACTCAGGCAGAAATTGCTCCAGATGAGTCTTCCCGTGAGGTTGATCAACACAATATTTAACCTTTTAATGTGCCGTTCCATCGCTGTCCGTCATCAGGGTAATCTCCTCCCTCCCCGACTTGTTTGGAAAGGGCTCCCGCAAGGATCAGTCCTGAGTCCAATCCTTTATAACCTTTATACCTATGACCTTGACCGCTCTGTTTCCTCGTTCTGTAAAATCCTTCAGTACGCTGATGACATTGCCTTGTACTCTAGCGCCTCTTCCTTTCAACAGTCATCTGCCCTTTTAAATTCCGCCCTACACTATTTGGATATCTGGCTCTCTGACCACAACATTTCCCTCTCTATCTCCAAATGCAACGCCGTTGTGTTCTCTCGAAAACGCAACGTCCCAGACATTCATCATTCTGTGGGTGATGAAACTATCGGCATCATTGATCAGGTCAAATTCTTGGGCGTCATCCTTGACTCTAAACTTTCCGGCATATACCACTTGAATTACATTGAGCGGAAGGGCGAAAGGGGTGTGAACGTCATGCGGGACCTTTCAGGGGTTCGTTGGGGGTCACACCCTTTCTGTCAAAAGCTTTTGTACAACGATGTGGTACGTAGTCACTTTGACTACGCTGGGTTCCTGCTAGAACCATGCAACAAAATTGCTTTTGCTAGGCTAGAAAAAATTCAATCAAAGTTTCTACGAATTATAGCGGGTGCTATGAAATGCTCCCCGATCAATGCCCTTCAAGTGGAATGCTTGGATCCTCCCCTTCATCTCCGTCGTCGATTCCTCGCTGATAGATATCTCTACAACGCCCTTCAACTTAGCTCCCACCCTCTGATTTCCATTCTACAGTCTCTAATCACCCTCATTTCCACATCTTCTTATTGGACCCACAAACACTCTCCTCATTATCTCCTACAGGAAGTTCAAATGCACTTCTGTCCCTTTCTTTCAGTTTTCTCTTCATCCCCTCTTTCTCACAGATTTCCAGTCCCTAATATTCCAGCCTAGAATTTACCTTTACTTCGGTATTGGCAAGGGCTGCAGACAAGCCAATTTCAAACTACGTGATATCTTGACCAATGACTGGTCCGATTGGGTGACCCTATACACCGACGCTTCTAAATTGACCGACGACAGCCCCGTTGGATCGGCAGTTTGGCTCCCCAAATATAAAATTGTCCTTAATTTTAAGATACCTCACCAAAATTCTATTTTCACTGGTGAGTCTATTGCCTTGTTAGAAGCAGTAACTTTTATAGAATCACATAGGCTAAACAAGGCTCTCATTCTCTCAGATTCCCTCAGCTCTCTATCCGATTTACAGAAAAACCCATTCAAATCTCGAGATAACTTTCATATTACCTTGCAAACGAAAGCTGCGCTGTATAGGTGTCACTTGGCTGGCATTGAGGTAGTCCTAGCCTGGATCCCTGGCCATTCGGGGATAACAGGTAATGAAATTGCTGATTATCACGCCAAACCAGCAGCCCAATCTGGTTGTTCCACATATAACTACTGTTTTGCTCGTGATCTACGCTCCCAGGCTCAGTCTTCAATGGTTAGTTCTTGGAATGATCTATGGCAGACTTCCAAACTGGTTAAAGGTAAATTCTATGGTACCATTCAACCTACCATTCCTCCCAAATCCTGGTTTTGCAAATATAAATTTGTGAACAAACCTGCAACATCTGTGATTATCCGGTTACGCTTAGGTTTTGTGTGCTCCTCAGTATTCTTAGCTAAAATTCGTGTAAGAGATCATTCTATTTGTGAGTGTGGCCTTGGCGAGGGTACTTTGGAACACATTTTTTTCTATTGCCCAAAGTTGGTTACTCCTCTCTATGACCTTCTTCCTCACCAAATTCTTAGACCTGTTAACCTCGCGTTTCTCCTAACTTTAATTCACACTCCCTTTGTAAAAAATTTATACAAATTTATCTCTATTAACAAAATTAAATTATAGACTTATTATAATTATATATATCTCCTCTGCTTTCATCAGTTTCATCTTTCTAATAACCTTTGTAATTTCTTTAATCTCAATGTTCTGCTAAATATTGGTGTTTCCATTTTTCATTAATCCGGCCCTTCAAAGAAAAACCATTGCTATTAGTACCGGTCAACAGTTATCTATTGTATTTTTATTAATTTATTTGATCTCTTTTTCCACCTTGACATTGGCAAAATCATCGATCCAACCGATGGAGCCACAAAAAAAAAAGGCAAATGCAAATTAATGCTAAAGGTCAATTTTGATTAGCAACAATGGACATTTCTAAGGGCCTCAAGCGATCGCTCAGGTATTCTTTGGTTAAAATGCGCGGTTCAACGATAGTAAAACAAATTAAAAGTTCATTTATTTTCATTTACAAAAAGAACATACAAGTGTAAATAGCTACTACAAAAATACAAAAAGCAAAGAATACCAACATACTACCTTGCAGAGGGTATCGGATCCAAACCTGCGGCGTGCACCACTGATTGCTCAAAGTTATGTGGACATTAAATTGTTTTTTTTATAGACTCACGCCTGTCTCCCCGAAGGGGTAGGCAGAGGTGTAACACCCACATTTTGCCATGAATTTTTAGGTCCCGCGTAATAGGGGGCGAGCCTATTGCCGTTACCTGGAACATCACCAGACCACCTCCGTGCTGCCACTGAGAATTGTGGAAAACCCACTTTTGCCAGACCCGGGAATCGAACCCGGGACGTCCTATCAGCAGTCGCATACGCTATCTACTGGACCACAAAGGCAGTCTAAAAAATTTGTTAATTACTATTAAATTGTTAATTATGACATGCTGTGGGCCTCAAAAGCACGCTTAGCCGGTGACTTAATGTGATCATGGACCCTCAGTCTGCACGGTAGTATGTACTAATATCCTTGCAGATGCCATTTCTTAACGTGCTGTTAAGGCGTTATAGTAAGAGATCCGTAGAAAAGCGACCTTCACCGATCTGATAATTGGAAGGTTCGTACATTCTGTTAGTACTGAACATATTTATTAAATGCAATGTTAAATGAAAAGCCAAATGGGTCATACACATATGGGTGTTTGGATACAATAACTTAAAATTTACGACAATAACTGAAGACTTTTATTTTTTTAGTTAAATTATTCTTACTTTTCTATTTACTCATAATATTTCAAAGTATGAAATGATATCTCTTAATTAGAAAAAAAAACAAAATGTTACAAAAGTCTCGTCGTGTGGACTGTTCAGATTCGGGGTATGAGTGTTTGTATAGATGTAGTTAATTATTTTGTTACATATTTATCAAAAAATCAGTATCGCATTTACGTGATAAATAATGAATATTATTTTTATAAGATAGTTGTTAATAATTGCACGAGATAATTTTTTTTTATTTTCAATAAACATGCTGTTATACGGCTTTAGGTCTTTTTGGTGGACCAAAAAATCAAACAAAATTTAATTTCTACTAAAGCTACCACGTATCGAATATTTTTCAAATTGACAACACTGGATAGCCGCCATTTATTGGAGTCCCTGTCAGTACAGCTACGTGACGTTTCATAATTTACGAAGTTTTAAAATAAAATTAAGTGTTTTTGTCAAAGTTCAGTGCGTCTTTCCTGCTTGGGTTGTAATTTGGTAAGTTATTATTTAATATTTTAGTAAATATTCCGCCGATATGCCTTTTGAGGAGTATTTTCAAAATTCCTTTTGTTGTCTTTCTAACCATAAAAATAAAATGGCTGCTCGGATTTTAGTTTGAAATATCTCTTCTGTGGACATCTTACCTGTGGACATTTATGTCCACATGAAAGATGTATGTCCACAAAAAATAACATTTTAACGATTTTCCATTTTAACAAAGCTATAGTGTTGGTTAAACAAATGGGCAGACTGTGATAGCATGATTAAAATACTGCATCATTGGTATCGACACGCGAAAAAGGAGCTTGACTTATTTTTTGCCAAATGTGGGGTGCTTAGCATGGCTGGGTTTGTTTCAGGTACAATGCCTCGATCAAGCCGGTCTAGAACCCAATTAACTGACGAAGAGAAGAAAATACGTCGTCGTGAACAGAAAAAACTTAGCATGAGAAGAGCTAGAGCTAAATTAGATGTTACAGCCATAGAAGAAAGACGTAGAAAAGAACGCGAAAGATACCATCTAAAGAAACAAAATGGGTTATTAAAGACAATTAAAGATTTTACACCCAGACAGCAGCGACAGATGCGAAAAATGTGGCGTGAAAAAGCCAAGCTAAGACGTGAAAGAGATCGACTAAGAAAACGAACAGAAGAAATAGTACCCGTGAATATACCGTTTTCTTCTCCCAGTTCTTCTCGCTCATCACAATCACGTGTACAGGTGGGTAAAGCATTACGATTACGAAATCGCCGAATATTGAAGGCTCAAAATCAGTATTTAATAGAAAGATTAAATATTTTAGAACGGTAGCTCTCTAAATATAGGATGCGAATAATAAGACTAAAAAAAAGTAAAGGACAGGAGGTTATCATAAATATTGGCTTAAGAACAAGGATACATGATTTTCTAATTAATGACGAAAATAGCAGACTGACAGCTGGTAGAAAGGAAACGATCACGCGCAGAAAAGTCAAAAAGCAAATACGTCTTTTAAATGATACACTTCTAAACCTTCATAAAAAATTTAATAATACGACTGGTTTGAATGTCTCATACGAAACATTCCGCCGACATCTTCCATTCTGGGTAATATTCCCTAAGGCTGCTTCAAGAAATACTTGCCTGTGTTCCGTTCATACGAATATTGATTTTATTGTTCGAGCCTTACACCAAGCTAAGGTATTATTACTTATTACTCTGCCACCGATCTCGCAAAATCTCTCTGCTGTAATAATGCTTTTAGTGTTCCTTGTTTGGAACGGAAATGTTCACAATGTTCTGAGAGAGTTCCAAACTACACTTTGTTAAATGGCAATGATACAATAATTTACCATAGATGGGTAACTAAGAATTGTACAGTAATAATTAAAGGTAATGAGAAGATTTGCAAGAAAACTGTGAAAGAAACCGTAAAGACAACGCATCAATTGCTTGTTAATATTTTAAATAAAAACCTACCTATATTCATGCAGCATCTTGCCAACATCACTAATCAGTACAACGCTATAAAATTCATAAAACAAAGCCTTTCGCCATCTGAGGGGTTACTACACATAGACTTTTCAGAAAACTATTCTTGCAAGTACGGATCTGAAATTCAATCAGCCCATTTTGGAGGATCGAAATCGCAACTTTCATTACACACGTGCGTCTATTATTTTGCTAAATCAGAACCGCCACAAAACGTAGTAAATACTACGTCTTTCTGTTCGGTTTCTGAAAATTTGAGACACGATTCCGTTCTTATTTGCGCACATCTGACACCTATAATTTAAAAAACTAAAATTATCTCGCCACATTTGAAGGAATTACAAGCGATGGGCCTACAACACAATATCGGAACAAGACTATGTTCCATTTAATTGTAAATTATGTGAGTAAAATCTCCAATGCAGAAAGGATCGTGTGGCATTTTAGTGAAGCTGGTCACGGTAAGGGGGCGGTCACGGTAGAGAGAATAAGTATAATTAAACAAGGATATATTGAAATTATACCAAATATTTGGATTATTTTTCATTTTAACCTCCTATCTTTATCAATAAAATGTCAAATAAATCAAAAATTAGCATACAAATATGCTTTCAAAAAATGTTTTCATCACTATCATCAGTTTCAAAGAACGAAGGTCGTACTTTAGGTTTTTTAGGTGGTGTAACTGAGTCATCAGAATAGTTACCCATTTGACGCGTTGTCTTTACGGTTTCTTTCACAGTTTTCTTGCAAATCTTCTCATTACCTTTAATTATTATTATTATTATATTTCAAATTACTTGTAAGATTACCTAATAAATGAGACTGATTTGGAAAAAAATCAACGTCTTTTTATTTCGTATATTTTTATAACCCGTTTTGTGTATGACCCAAATATATATTTTTTTGTACTTTTCCTAGTCTGGACCGGTTGTTTTTAACAACCCATTCGCGATATATCTTTTAACAAGCAAAATACTTTTCATCCAATTATCAGATTGATGAAGGTCGCTCTTCTACGGATCATGACTATTATGGCAAGTCAGCACCCTTGAATATGACTGCCTCCGTGGTCCAGTGGATAGCGTATGCGACTGCTGATCGGAGGTTCCGGGTTCAATTCCCGGGTCGGACAAAAGTGTTACTGGGTTTTTCCGAATACTCAGTAGCAAGCCGGAGTCTGGTGATGTGCCCGGTAACGGCAATAGGATCGCCCCCTACTACGTGGGACCTAAAAATTCATGGCGAAATGTGGGTGTAATATTTACACCTCTGCCTACCCCTTCGGGGATACATGCGTGAGAAATGAATGAAAAAAAAAAAGGTAAGTACCTAGGGAATGCAAATCTCGCGAGATTTGGGCTCAAGCGAGATCTCGCGAGATTATGAAGCCAATCTCGCGAGATCTCGCCAATTTCGAGATCTCGCGAGATTAGCAGTTTTGTATGATTTTTTGTAAATAATCGCAATATTTTAATAAATTAGGACAAAGATAAGAACCATTTTAAGTATTATAAGATTTATAAGATAAAAAATATTTTTCACGAATTTTTCAATAGACTTTTATGCTTCAAACAAAAACTTCAAAAATTGTTTGGCGTACCTGTCTGTCTATATTTTTTTAATAAACTTTTATGAAGTAAACTTTTACGGACGGATCTGTCACATAAGAAATGAAAGAAACACCCAGTCTTCGCTTCTAATATCAAACAAAAATCTTTTAGTAATTAAACATTTATTTTATAATAAACAAAACAACGAGAGGTCAAAAAAAATATACATATTTATCATCTATGTAACTAAACTGAGGTATTATTATCAATTAGGTAAATAAAACTATATCTACTCAGTATACCTTTTAGATGTTACAGATTAATTAACAAAATATACCAATTAGGCACACTAATAGAAATTACAGATCCTAATCAACAAAATATACCAATCAAATGTAAGATTGGCTCAGTTCAAATCACAAGCCATTATTACGAATTATTTTTAAAGTAGCTCTTTCAGCAGCACAAAATATCCAAAGAATCGTCAGATAAACGGCTTCCTTTTCTGTTGGCCAGATAACCAGCCGCTGAGAATGCCCTTTCGGATTCAATTCTATATATATAATTCAGTTTTTTTTTTAGTACGGATAATATTAAATACTAAACGGCATGTTCTAGGTTTAGGTCATGCTAAGGAGCAGGTCAGAGGTCGTAGAGCAGACATTGTTATATAGTATGTTTTAATGATTAGCATCAAGGGCAAAGGTATTAAAATACTTATTTTATTGTATGTTACGATCACGGCGGAGTTTCTGGTAAAATAATGAATATCATTTTAATAAAAACTTACGCCGTCAACAATACATACTTAGTGCCAATATCCACCGTGATCAAAATTTCAATAAATTGAAACACTATTAGAATCTCACCCTAGGTTCCGAGGTAATGGGGGCAGTTCTGGCAATGTCAAAAATGGTCTTCAATGGTCACAACGTCACAACTGCTGAAACTGGCTACACGGATGACTAATTGTCAATAAGGGTGGAAGGTGCCAAAAACTAAACTCACTTATCACATTCAACTTTCTAATAAATAAACTGTTAAAATTGCTGTAGAATATATTTTCTTGAGAGTTCCCTGCAATAACCATCTAAACATGATCGCTTGTTTGCGTAGTTTGGTACCGTACAACTCAAAGTGTGTTTAAACCGTAAAGAGCGCCTTAGCTTACAAACTAAAGTACCAGTTTTCTAATTCAAGGAGCTCAGTAAAATTACAGTCAGCTGTACATTTATAAACATTCAATGATTTATTACTACTAGGCGTATTGCGTAAAAGTGTTGATATTACGATTTATGAGCCCCGTGTTATTCATATGTAATCAATGTAGGCAATGTATCAAGGTGTATGGCTACATAATAATTTGTCATCGTTGAGATATATATTAGTGTCATAAAACACTGGTTTGTATTATGTCAATAACCGTTATGAAACTTTAGCTTCAATAATTAAAAGAGATAACATTTTGTAAGTTTAGCAACTATATTATGTATTGCCTTAACACACAAACATAATTTTTTAAGTGCCTGTGACGTTCCATTGCAGGTCAAAGGCCTCCCCTCTTCCTCCAAATATCCAAGAAGGATTGTTCCAAGATATATGTACCTAAGTACCTACTATTCATTATATACAGAACGTCCCGTCTGTACAAAATATACTGTGTCTCTTAAAATATAAGTGTTAAGCTTGTTCGAGGGGCCATTGATTACCGACATTCGGTCATAGCTCTACAGTGAGCATAGTCAAAATATTATCCGTTTCAGAAGCTAAGGGGTTCAGGAGATCAGAACTTTGTACTGGCATCAATATATATATTTGACCTTTCAAGCCTTGTTTTCAGGGTGTTGGGGTCGTTGTGAAAACCGTCTCCAACAGGACCTGTTGGTAGACTTGGAAGCTATGGGAGCGGCCTGTGTTTTGTTTTGGAGGACATGGAGACAAATTAAATGTAGGTACCTATTCTTAATTACTGACAGTAAAGAAACTTAAAACAACCAGAAAAAAATTCATTGATGTCCATAGATTTCTGTATACCTACATTGTTATTTTTGGTTGCGCCTAATAGTTCGCTACATATGTAAGAACAAAAATCATCTGTACCCCTTTTTAAGATGGTGGCCACAATGCAAGGGCTGGGGGGAGGAGGGCTCTATATTTAAAATTAGTAGGCGCTTCCCCATATCTATACAACAAAAAAAAACGGAATTTGCGGTGCCTCAAATTCCGTTTCCTTTCTCTCCCTCACATGGAACTGAATTGAAAAGACGTCTTAAGTAAAGTCTTTAAAATGACCTCAAATTTACCATATCCATTATTTCTCAAAGTCTTCCAGCTTCCAAAGTGGTTTCTTCTTTCTAACGTTTGGTCTGTTTGTATGTATGTAAAACAGCATAAAAACATATGGAGACGAATCAAACATTTTATTTGAATTTTAATCAAAAGAGCGCCCACGCCCTCTATTTTTTTAAATAAGAGAGTGCACATCTAGAAAATATATGCTACCGATGGTAATAAACCTTTTGACAATTGGTTTGAACGAAATGTAGTTAGCAGTTTTTGTAATACAGCACACTAGATGAACCTACGATTACACCCGCGTTATTTAGGGCTACTACTGGGCACCCGTGTCCAATAATGACCTTGTTTTGAATAGGGCTTGTATGAACGACAAAGTTATGTTTGCGATTTCTGAACTTAAAATTAGAAAGCTGAAATGCCTGTTTGTTTGTTTGGTTGAATGCGCTAATCTCAGGAACTACTGGTCCGATTTGAATAATATGTTTTGATTTGGATAGCCCATTTATCGAGGAAGGCTATTAGCTATATAACACTACTGTAAGAGCCATGAGTACGAAGCAGTAGGTCTAAATGTCGCGGGTGTAACCGCAGGCTCAATAAGTTTTTATTTTTTAATATATTTACTGTTTAAGTAGATATTAGAATCCAACAAACATTTATTTTTGGGTCCAACATAACCTAACTCATTAAGTGTTTCTTTTAAACTAAGCACTTGAATAGAAAAGAGGGGCGTCTGCGGACGACCCGGTCGCTTCGTGCTCGAGTAAAGGACAGACAACCGCAAAATGATGATGGCTGGGAGCAAGCGTGTGCATTTATCAAAAGAGTGGAATAGAGTTAGGGAGGATTGCAAAGGGAATGCACGAGGTTTTATGGAGGTTTATCGTAAAAAGATTAGAGTTCAACCACATCAAGACTTTCTGCAATACCATTTCTCCTTTTCATTAGACTATCTCTCAAGTAGAACCGTTAACAATACCACATTGTTAGTACCAGCAAACATGTTCGTGTCGGTAAAGCTAAAAGTACACAAATCATTTATGTAGATTTGAAATATGGTAGGAGCTAAGATACTACCCTGGGGAATGCCATAGGTCAAAAATTGTTCCTCGTTGAGGTGAGTGCCAATTTTAACGCCCGCCGTACGATTTTTAAAGTAGTCCTTAAAACATTCTAACCAATTAATTCTAGCTTAGAGATTGGGAGAAGAACAGAGACTGAGTCAAATTCCTTAAACAAATCTAGAAATATATCTGTCTGTCTAATTTTTAGCTATATATTGGGTTAACTGCAACACTTTATTTTCCGTGGAGACACCGGGACAGAAAACAAATAGATTTTTTGCCATTCGTTGATACTTGTATAGTAATTACTTATTATTGTAGCTATTTTCTAAATAATGTATTAGAAATCAATCCCCTGGCCTAAATTACTATCTACACGAATTAGATAGCCTTTAGCAGATTAACAAATTAGGAAGTTTGCTTCGCACGCTATAAAATATATAATTATAATAAAATAACTAATTATAATAATATTAGGAAATAAAATAAACCTGAGAAACTGAAGACCTCTATAGTGTTCTACTCTCAACTTTATGAAAAAAAAGGGTATTAAAAATTACGTTAAATAATTTCTAAGGTCCTTTTAGTGACGTCGAGCGAGTCACGGGTGTAAAGACCTTAACGAAAACTGAAATTCCATATCGTACCAGTCATTACAAACATTTTTTACTTCGGCACCATACCTGGGAAATTACTAGTTCAGGTGATATTGCTCAGTCACTTTTTCTAATTAGGTACAAAATCGAAGCAATTACTTCGCCAATTTCACGCATAGATAAGAAGGATTTTCGGGAATTGCACGCGCGACCTTTTTCAATTTAAAAAATGTCTACTTAAAAAGAAATTCGTTTCCGTACTGTAATTTTTGCTTAGTATGACTTAGTATGATGTCCAAAACGAGTATCTAGACTTCGGCTTGGTGATGGGTCTTATGACACCCTGTATTAAATCTTGTTTATCAACAGCGTAAAAAGTTTATTGAATATTTTTGCTTTTACTGCCTATCGAAATCTATCTGTTCCCTCTCTACTTTTATCATGTTATAGTCGCATAGTTTATACATTTTAAAAGCTTGTCACGAGATTTAAATTAGTATCTACTCGTATTTCCTCAATTTGAAAATTTATCATATAAATGAATCCCTTCAGCCATGTACGAAACTAAGTTTCGAAACTAGTTTCTAAATAAGAATAATATTTCTTATTTCGAAATGGTTTCGGTAAAAGAAAAAACATTCTGAATTTGAAACTGGTTTCGATAAAAGAATATTATTTCGTTTTTCGAAACTTTCAAATCATACATAATCTGATATAAAATGTATGTACAAGAAGTAAGACTTAAAAGTTTATGTTTATATTTAATTCAAAAAGTCAAATAGTTTACAATGTTTAATAATGTAATGAAAAAGGTGCAATAATTTCGAGGCAATGGCCAAGCGTGATTTCTTTTTTTTTAAGCTGTTGGATTGCTAATTTGTTTTCTTCGTCTATCTCCATGTAATTTTTATTCTTTTTGGTTTTTGTTTTGGCAACACCGGTTTCATTTTTCAAGACATCCAAGACTTGAGCTAATGTCGGATTCGTACGCGCAATAAATCTGTTTAGTTTTGAATGCCACCCCTCCAAGTGGTTCGTTGTTCTTATTTCTTCCTCGCTGCAGTTGCAAACTTTCTGAAAATTGTTTTGCGCAAACCATTGCCATTTAAAATATTTATTAAATTTTTGTACTTCTTTGCCATTTGGGCTTTTATTCATTACATAGTTATATCCTTTAGTAATAAACTGTTGGGGCAAACGGGCTAAGCCTGCACAACGAGCTACGTGTCTCTTTTTGACACTTGAATTTAAGTTCAGTTTGTTTGCCTTTCGGAATAATGCCCTGTTAAAATGGAAGTAGCATAACTTTATTTCGATCATTGGAAAGACATCTCTGATTCCTAGCATTACTGCTTTCTCTAAATCCAAAGTAATCTTCTGGAGTACAAATGACGGAATTTGTGATTTTATTAATCGGAATAATATTTTGTAAGTTTCCTTTTTTTTTGTTTTCGAGAAAGGCAAAAATTAAAGGAGTTAATGATGTAGTTTTTTCATCAAAGCCATGTATAGAATATAGCTGCTTGAAACATCGGGGGCAAGACTTAAAGGTTCCGTCACAGTAGAAGTGTTTATAATTTGTGATTTTTTGTCTTGCATTTGCTGTGCAAAATAATAACATGCGATTGCCGTCATCAATGAAATCGGCTAAGATCAAGTTTTCAAATTTTCCGGGAACAACTACTTCGCTAGGTAGTGTAAATATCTGTTTTGTCACATCTAATACTTTGTTGCGTCCATTGTATAGTCCACTTTTAATATTACTAAAACTTGGCAATTGACTAATAAAACTATGTCCCATATTTTCCAGATCAGCCTTCATATCGTCATATTGCTTTTTTATTGAGACAAAATTAGAACTAGCTTTTTGTTTTAAATTATCCATGTTTTAAAATGATTATACTATATTAATTTATTTATAGTATGTTATGTATGATTTGAAAGTTTCGAAAAACTAAATAATATTCTTTTATCGGAACCAGTTTCAAATTCAGAATGTTTTTTCTTTTACCGAAACCAATTACGAAAGAAGAAATATTATTCTTATTTAGAAACTAGTTTCGAAACTTAGTTTCGTACATGGCCGAAGGAAAATGAATCGCATCAAGTAATTTAATTTACCTACTCGTTTATTTGCACAGGTAAATATCGCGACAAGATTTTATACCATAATGGCGCTTGGCATAATTTAAATGGGAAATTTCTTTTAAAATATTTGTTTTTCTTTTTAAATACTTTAGCTCATTTTGTAAATTAAATATTTAATTAAACATCAAGTGACTTCCTTTAACTACTAGTTTATGTACTCAGGTAAATTTTGTGACACGCTTTAATACCACAATGGCGCTTGGCACAATTTAAACAGAAAATTTCTAAAATATGATGATTTTGCCGCTTGCTGTTTGCATGCTAACCAGTACAGGGGTAAGCAAAAAACTACGTGTGTGCTCGATAGATGGCGTTATACCAGTTGGCTGAATCGCGCTATGGTTTCGTTACCGCGACAAGTATAAAACATACAAATATATACCGTACATTATGTATTTTCCTTAAAAGTCGCCTCTTACGACACTTATGAATTTTTGATATCACAAAAGCTATTAATATAGCACTTGTGATTGTAAATTAGATATTATGTAAAGGGTAAGTATATCCTTGCTAGATATTCAGTTATAATGTTATAATAATCTAAATATCTATTATCTTAATATTTAAAATCCTTGCGCTACGGACTGACTGACAGACACGCTGCAGCCGAAACTATTGGACGCAGGAATCTGAAATTTGGCATGTATGTTCCTTGGGGGGTTGTAGGGGTGCCCTAAGAAGGGATTTCTCGAAATTCCCACGGGATCGGCCAAAACAGGTAAATTAAAAAAAATGTAGGCGTAGCTGCTGGCGTCCTCTAGTCTAGTTATAATATAATCTACCTATAGTCCAGTCACACACGGAATTGGAGATAATAAGCTGGAAACTCGTATACAGCTTCATTTTGGCGTTCTAAAAGTTGTCTCAAAAGTCTCATATTATCTCGTGTCTGCGTCGTAAGTTATTCAAGGTCAAAGGTCACGAAAATCGGTTTTTTGCAATTATCTCCGTTTCTATGGTTCCAATCACTTCAACATCTATTATAAAAATTGAAGATAAACAAATTTGCCACAACTTTTGTCTCAACTCTTCTTCCGTACGCTCAACCCATTTCGAGATAGAGAGCGGAGAGCACCCAGCGCTCAGGCATATATACTGTTATACAAGGTCAACCGTGTATCTCGGTGAATAATACCTTGTATATAGTTACTAAATCATTAAAATATTATCCACAATAAATAATTTGTATTATTTATTAGTTAATACATTGTATTGAATATAATTACAATATTTTGTAATTGTAAGAATGGTTGTGGTTCACGCTGCGGATGTAGAAAATCGGGCTTGCAATGCACTTTAGCTTGTGGATAATGCAATGGTCAAGCTTGTCTCAATGCTGTTATATTGCAAGACGATCCTGAGAAAGAAACTGCATTTGATCCAGAAATTTTAGAAGGTTTGGAGACAATCATGCAGGTACACGAAGATGATGAAGATGAAATTGAAATTTTCATTTTCCCAGGAGATAATGATGAAGAAGAAGAAGAAAATTGATATTTTTGAACTTCAAGTTATTGAAGAATTTAAATGTAGGTACATTTAATTTTAATTTTAATTGTAACAAAAGTACAGCTACTAAATAAAAATTTACTTAAATTATATTTAGTTGAATTATTTCTGTTTACAATCTATCTATCTATCTATCAATCAATTTATTTACAATCTATTATCGAATAAAATTACTTGAACCACAACCATTCTTACAATTACAAAATATTGTAATTATATTCAATACAATGTATTAACTAATAAATAATACAAATTATTTATTGTGGATAATATTTTAATGATTTAGTAACTATATACAAGGTATTATTCACGGAGATTCACGGTTGACCTTGTATAACAGTATATATGCCTGAGCGCTGGGTGCTCTCCGCTCTCTATCTCGAAATGGGTTGAGCGTACGGAAAAAGAGTTGAGACAAAAGTTGTGGCAAATTTGTTTATCTTAAATTTTCATAATAGGTGTTGAAGTGATTGGAACCATAGAAACGGAGATAATTACAAAAAAACTATTCTCGTGACCTTTGACCTCGAATAACTTACGACGCAGACATGAGATAATATGAAACTTTTGAGACAACTTTTCGAACGCCAAAATGAAGCTGTATACGAGTTTCCAGCTTATTGTCTTAAATTCCGAGGTGAAACCCTAAAGTGACTGGACTACTACTATAAGTAGAAGTTGTTAGGTAAATGGGTTCGATTGTATTAAAAATCAAAAGAGGAAATTACTGCCTCGTTTGTCTCGCGGCATAAATGTGCGCGTGGGATTGGGAGGTCTCGGGTTCGATCCCCGGGTCGTGCAAAGTTTTAAGGATAATTCACGTTACACCGGGCCGTGGCACGGTCAAATATTCATAGTATTGATTTGTTTGAAGTAATTCACGTTAGTCCGTGGCACGGCCGGAGCACGGCCTACCTCCGGCCGTGGGTATTGTTTCCCGGCCGGAGGGCAGTTGATGATTTAGGCCAGAACACACGGAGCTAAAATTATTAATTAATATTAATCATAGGTCGGTATATTATGGTATATTTTTTTAGTAATCGGCGAGTGACCACACTCGCAGCTATAACTTATATTTTTACTACGTCACCAAAGTATGTCGACAGATATCGGGCAGTATATTTTGGTATAGCACGATACAAGTTCGTATAGCAAGACATAATAACTTCTAAAATAATATTTTGATATATTTTTAGAACACAGGGTTTTATTTGTTATCTGTTATTTGTGTGCACGTTGAACACAGTAATATCCTCTGCGCCCGCAACTCAGGCCGAGCGCGCACTGGCGATTAAAGTTGGCCGATAGTTCAGTCGCTATCGAAAAATCAAACAAAAATCAAATCTTCAAGTGCGCACACTGCAATATAACTCTGTACTGATCCGACTGACCGATCAAACTATCGGCCAACTTTAATCGCTAGTGCGCGCTCGGCCTCAGCCTTGAAGCCCCCTGCCTTGTAGTAAAGGTACTCTGTGCGCCCTCTGCCTGTTTCCCTTGATTTTAAGACCATAGACATTAGTCAGGCATGCTACCATATAGCTACACGCTACACGGTAATAACTGTCTATGCACGGATTTTTTGTTTATTTTTGACCAAAACACGGTCTACGGTTATGATATCTCTTACCTACCTACTCTCTTACTTACTACGGCCATCAACGTCCTAGGGTTTTCCGGTTGCATCCAAGATTTAGAGCCCGGGGTCCGCTTACTAGTCTAACCAGCTAGGCCAGTGTTTCCCAAACATTGTGCTGCAATGGCCCGGTAATTTTCACATCGTGGCCCCTTCGTGACCCATTGAATACTTTTTTTAAACCTAAGCTGGTTCCATTAAGGATAAATAATTCTCATTTTTTAATAGTAAAAATGCTTTTATTAATACATGGTACTTAATTATAATATGTTGGTATCGTCTATTCAATCATTCAATCACTACATTATACGTCGATCGATAGTAGGTATTATTTTTTAAAACAAGGCGGGAATGTTGTGATCCGGTATTTTATATTGACGGCCCGGTACCGGGTCGCGACCCGGCAAATGGGAAACGCTGAGCTAGGCGATTCAGAATCCTTCGATATCTTATTTGACATCCGATTCCGTTAATTGGCAAACGAGCTACCTCCTTTTCTGCCAAAAATATCGTATTGCCTATTAATTTTATGCTTTCACTATCTATAAGTATTATTATAATAAAACTTTAGAGGTGAAAAACATTAAAGATATTTGACGAAAATTAGCTAAACAATCGAGGAAAAAGCAATAGGTACCTACGTGATATTTTTGAGAATTTATGTCTGTCTGTCCGACGTCTTTCCATATATTGCTAAAGATCTCTAAAATTGAGAAATAAAGATACTAAAGCATTCTTTAGACATTCTAAAATAACTATAAAATTTGGTCTCATCATCTTCTAATTCCTTATACAGTGTGGCGAATTTCCCTTCCGTTTCGCGTTTCCTCCAGGCTGGGTGTATACCCCATCTTCATATGGTACTTTAGGCGAAGTAACTATTTAGTAATCTGTGCTTTAGGTTAGTTTTTTCAATGCTTCGTCGTCAATGGCAATGGCGATAGCTGCCAACTCAATTTGTGAGAATTGCAGTTTAATTAGTAATGATGACAAACTATCACCCAGTGTGACGCTATCCCAACAAGTACCGACAGGCACGGCCGTGCAATGAATGCTCGTAAACAGCCCGGTGTAGCATGAATGCCTAGCCCGGCCGGAGCACGGAGGATTCGAAACGGCCGGGACCCGGCCCGGACCCGGCCCGGCCCCGGCCCGGTGTAACGTGAATCATCGAGCATTGATTGCACGGCCGTGTCTGTCTGTTCAAGTAGGAATTACGACAGACGAAAGAGAAACAATACCTACCGACATTACGACGCCGTGGCACGGCCGGGCCACGGCCTAATGTGAATTACTTCATACAAATCAATACAATGAATATCTGACCGTGTGGCACGGTGCCGAGCCGTGCCCAGACGGGGCCCGGCCCGGACACGTCATGGTGTAACGTGAATCATCCTAACCGTGTCCCGGCCGTGGCCCGGACGCCCCCGCCCGGTCCGGCCCCGGCTCGGTGTAACGAGAATCATCCTTTAATGGGTTTTTCCGTCAGGAAATGCTCAGTAGCAGCACGGAGTCTGGTATGTGCCCGGAACGGCAAATAGGCTCGCCCCCTATTACGTGGGACTAAAATAAATCTGGTGAAAAGTGGGCGTAGCAGTATACCTCTGCCTTCCTCTTCGGGGATATAGGCGTGAGACTATGTATGTATGCAAAAGAGGAAATAAAAAACTATGAATGAAGCGTCAAAAATTCCTCCGCAACGCTGTCGCCTGCTAGCGTGCCCAGAAGGCTGGCAGCATTGCCATGTTGAATAGCAATGCTTATTCTCTCTGCAAAATACAAACCAGCCTTCTGGTCACGGGAAATTGATCAGCCTTCTGGCAATTTCTTTATATAGAGCGTGTGCACTAGGGCCCTATGACCCAGCGTTTCGACCTCAAACGGCTCAAAAACGTAATTACCAGCTAGGTTTAGGTTTCGATAGTTTAGTTTAAGTAGTTTAATTAGATTGTTCTTATTTATACCTATTTATTTCAATATGTTAATTTTTTAGTTGTTGAAAATAAATAAATTATTTAAAAAATATATTGACAAACTATAAAAAAATATATTAATATTATTACTGTCAACTAAATTCGTTTTAAATTTTAACATGTAAATGGTAATGGCATTATAGTCGACTAGAGGACGCCAGCAGCTACGCCTGCAATTTTTTTACATTTACCCGTTTTGACGATCCCGTGGGAATTTCGGGCAATCCCTTCTTAGTGCACCCTACGGTCCCCAAGGAACATACATGCCAAATTTCAGCTTCCTGCGCCCAATAGTTTCGGCTATAGCGTGTCTGTCAGTCTGTCAGTAACGCAAGGATTTTATATATTAAGATATCAAAGTTTTAAATTAAAGGCTAAGAATAATTACTTTCAGATTAAAAGAAATAATTTCAGAGCATTTATTAAAAGGTCGCAATAGTTATTTTATCTGTTTTTTACTCTGTAGCACAGATGATATAATACTATATATGCAAGTATACATATGTATAGTATTTGTATGTATATGTATATTGTACAAGTATGTATATGTATAGTATTTGTGCCACGAGAACATAGACTTTTTGTAAACAAAGAATTTCTTCTAAGTGACTTAGCGATAGTTCTGTCAAAAACAAATAATGTCAAATCCAATGAGCGCAACGGTACATAGATACGTGTCATTAGAAACTAATATGTCAATGGATCGTGTTTTTATCGATATTATGCGCTGTCAACAGGATCTTTTAATGTTTTGAGATACTCACGCCTAGAATGTCAACATTTGGAGTTAGTTCATTGAAATGTTACATGCTTAGGCTTAACATGCATTTATCAGAGGACAAAATTAAATTTTTTAGCTGTCAAGAAGGGGTAAATATAAAGTTAAATACAAGTTTATAGGATCGCAAAGCTCCTTCAGGTACCGGCATCTTGAAAAGGCGGGTGCAGAATAGCAGATTTCAAACTATTAGTCGCGCAGAAAATTATTTATACCTAAAAAGAAATTGCATTTTCAGACTACCGTAACTTTTAATGGATTTTGTTTAAGTTTATTCTGACGATTTCATTCACAAACAACGTAAAATCTCCATGCCTAGAAATTTTCATGCAATTTACTAGCTAGTTATCTGTAATATTATTCATTGTTGGTCAATAATTTAATATTTTAGGATAGGTCGGCTACTTTAAGCAAATAATTTATTGTCTATGATTTAAAAAAAATCATATCAACAATAGATGAACATGTATGTACCTACTCTATCATCAACATACATGGTACTCTATATTTTTTCCTTAATTTACAGAATGAATTATGTGTAAAATGACAAAAAAATCGGCAAATTTATGAACATTCGACCATTAAAACACAAAATCAAATATTTTTATTTCAGTAAAATTAAACAATGTAAATTAAAAACATTGTGGCATATGGTTGCCGTGTGGTTGACGGCATAGAATACAAGTGTCACCACCCCCTATCTTCCCGTGGGTGTCGTAAAAGGCGACTAAGGGATAACACGATGCAAATACCATCTTTGCGTAGAGACGGAAAACTCGACATCAAACCCTATACGACTGCCTCGTTGATCTCGCGGCATAAATGTGCGCGTGGGATCGGGAGGTCCCGGGTTCGATTCCTGGGTCGGGCAGTGTTATTGGGTTTTTCTGTCACGAAATTCTCAGTAGCAGCACGGAGTCTGGAAGTGTGCCCGGTACGGTAATAGGCTCGCCCCTTATTACGTAGGACTAAAGTATATCTGGCGAAAAGTGGGTGTAGAAATACACCTCTGCCTACCCCTTCGGGGATAAAAGGCGTGACGATATGTATGTATGTATGTGTATGTGGGATAATTAGGCATTGAAAAAAAAAAGACTGTTTAAAAAGTATAAAATCTAAAACACAACTGTTTGAAAAAAGGTTGTGAAGCCCTAAATCTTTGTTTACAAAAAGTCTATCTTCTCGTGGCACCAACTTATAGTTATCACTGGACATATTTATCTTAGGGTTTCTACTAGTGCAGTCCATTTAGACATCCGAGGTTCCATAGGTTTTCTAAATAATGTGTTTATAAATCAATTCCTTACATGACTATCTAAACGAATTAGATCTCCTTTAGCAGATAAACATATTAAGAAGTTTGTTACACAAATAATATACATAATAATATTCAGAGAATAAATAATAAACCATGACCTCAAAAGTGCAATTGTATATAAAAAAAACATCGGCAAGGATATAACATAATATAATTAAATCCTATTTTTCTGTCTGTGTTTAATGAACATGATAATATCAAAAGATTAGATACAGAACGGATTTTTGTATGACTTTCACAAATAGCTAATGTGCTTTCCGAGGAAGGTTTACGTAGGTATAGGTATAATTCACTCTGGCAGAGCTGTGGGCGACGTCTACTACAGTGTAGAGCATCTTCTCATGATGTCGATAAAGTCACAAGAAGTAAAAAATGGATCTTCAGTATCAAATTTGATACAGAATTTATTGAATCTCGTGGTAGATACAGCTATGAGATACAATAATGAAAGCCAAACTGGAACCGGATTCGTTAGCATTACTTTGTTCAATAAACTCTAAGTAAGCTACTAGAAGATGGCAACACCTACGCCCGCACATTTTTTTAGTTTAACGGTTTCTGCCCTATCCCCTGGGAATTTCGGGAAATCCGTTCTTAGGTGCACTAAGAAGGGATTTCCCGAAATTCCCTCTCTACGGTCCTCAAGGAAGTTGAAAGGCATATTGCCTTTCAACTTCTTGGGCCTAATAGTTTTGGCTGTAGCTTGTCTGTCAGTCTGTCAGTAATAGAATTTTATGTATAGGTACCGATATAGGTAATTATTTTAATTTAGTAGGTACAGTATTTAAAATGCAAACCGTCTTAAAATATACTCTTCAGATAGGTACAGAGCTAGGTGGCTGGGATAAATGCCACCTAGGATTGGCATGCGCGAAATAATTCCAACAACCATATCATGCTGAACGACTATTATCTTTTTAATTCATCGTAACAGCTTATAATAGGTACGTACACATATACGTAGCTCAATAAAGTAGTAGTAAATGATTACTGCAGCATAAGACTGACTGTTCACAAAATGGAGGGTCTGGACTGCTGCGCCGGGATAGGCTATATCAGCCATTCTCAAAGTGTGCTGCATCTCTAGGGGCTCCACGAAGATTATGTCAGTAAAATAAATGGTTTTAAAGTGCACATAGAACTCGGCTTTTTTTTACTTTAGGGCTCCGCCAAATATTACGTTATCAAAAAGGGTTCCATCCCTAAAAAAGTTTGAGAACCACTGGGCTATAGAATACTGGAATATCCACCCATAAAAAAGTCACTTAATACAGACTAATAGTTAAGCATATGTTTTAAATTATGCTACTCTTATGTAGGTAATAAGTTTGACTTCACGTTACATATAATTTAAAAAAGTGGTTTCGAAGTATATTTAATTGCGTTTAAATATAGTGGACACATGTTGTATTCTAAGGGTGCTAGTCCACCTTGTCGTGTGAATGTGAATGTTATAGAACAAAAACTGGTCAAGTTCTTCCCACGCGCAGTAAAGCGCAAAATGATGTGCCCTTACAGTGTGATTTCTAAGACATTGGACAGTTTTATTCAAAAGAAGAGGCATAAAATGTAGCACTTTGATTGTATATAAACGTATTAGCCGTCTCGTGTTCAGGGCCTGCATGGTCGTTGGTTAATTCGCGAATAGCATAATCGAATATTATAAAAATATATAATAAGTATCTTATTTATTCCTACTGCCTCGTTGGTCTCGCGACATAAATGTGCGCGTGGGATTGGGAGGGCTCGCGTTCGATTCCCGTTCGGGCAAAAGTGTTATTGGGTTTTCCGTTAGGAAATTCTCAGTAGCAGCACGGAGTCTGGTAATGTGTCCTGTACGGCAATAGGCTCGGCCCCTTATTTATATTACGTGAGACCTAAAAATTCATGGCGAAATGTTTGTGTAATATTACACCCCTGCCTACCCCTTCCGCGATACTGGCGTGAGACTATAAAAAAAAATATAATAGGTATCTTATTTATGCGTTACTGACTGACTGACAGACACGCTACAGCCAAAACTATCGGGCGCAGGAAGCTGAAGTTTGGCATGTATGTTCCTTGGGGACCGGGTGCACTAAGAAGGTATTTCCCGAAATTCTCACGGGATCGGCCAAAACGGGTAAATTTAAAATAAATGCAGGCGTAGCTGCTGGCGTCCTCTAGTGAATACATAAATACTTTAATTATCACTGGACATCTTAGCTTAGAGATGTTCTCTGATGGGTTCTGGCTCCCCAAGGCTCACCACACAGGCCAATCTTGAGCCACCCACCTCCAACTGGTTCTCGTGATCTTAGCCAGCTCATCGGTAGATTTTGCCGCAGGACTGCCGAACCCTCTTGCTCCAGCGGCCAACGGTCCTTCGAGCTATATGACCTGTCATGGCCTATTCAGCTTAGGCTATTCTAAAAGATGCATATTAAATAAATTAGGCGGACGTTCTCTGACTAGATTGGTCCTTAAAAAAGGACAGGTCAGAAGTACCCTAAACAGAAGAGCATGCATGAGAAACTTGATGGGAGTGAATGAAGCAAGAGAGGTATGTCAGGATCGTTGCAAATGGCGTTCCGTAGTCTCTGCCTACCTCTCCGGAAAACAGGCGTGAGTCTATGTATGTAAATAAATTACAACCTAGACACAGAAATGAGTAGATAATTTTCATGCCAAAGCTAAAGGATCTTCACTACTTTCTTATGAAGGGAGTTCGCGCAAATCATTTCTTATTTCTATTTGGCTACTGTTAATTAAACATATTATTTTAGACTAGCTGTTTCCCGCGGTTTCACCCGCGTCCTGAGCGAACTACTACGCGTACGCGTACCCGGTTAATTTATAACATAAGGCACATGGTACATGTACTCCTTGGTACATCAGCTATGCGCCAGTGAACGTCCCGTCAAAATCGGTCCAGCTGTTCCAAAGATTAGCGAGAACAAACAGACAGGCAGAAAGACAGACAAAAATTTAAAAAATGTCACTTCGGTATATGCACCGTGTATACATCCATATGCATTAAGTAAAAAGCGGTTATTTTAATATTACAAACAGACACTCCAATTTTATTTATGTATATAGATGCATAGATAGGTTTTGTAACAAGTACCTACCTATAAGTATGGTTAGTATATTCAGACACACAAACTTCTGTTTAATTATATTAATTGGTTATGATTAGGCCGTAACAGAAGGAAATGACGAAACTTTAATGTTCTCTGTCTTGATTTCTGTAATTGCTAATTATATTTTATCTGCATACATAATTATATTTGATGAATTGGCATTCATATTAACATATTTGTCTCATTGCCGTGCTTCCGAATTGAACTGTCCTCATTTTTGTATACTGCCAAGGTTGTAAATAAGTATTGGTTTTGCTCGCTGTAGCTCGCTAATATTCAGTGGTACCTACCTTGTTTTAAGATAAAGTCTTTTTACAGATTAAGATTATTTATTTGTCTGAACACTGAGCCCAAAATGTACACATGTTGGTACATTTTGGGCTCAGTGTTTCTACACATCTTTACAAATGGAGACAGGCAACTAGGAGGCTTTTGGTCCCAATCCCAGTGAGCGGAACACCTCTTTGTAACCAAGACAATGTTTTATTCCGCAAGGGAATCGAACTAGCAAAACAGCTACACCCAGCGATAATACTAAACTAATGCACTATTAGTCAAAACATGGTACATATTTGTCTCATTGCGCACTATCAAATTTATCTCCGAAAAGGAAATGTAAATCAATATCGGCCATTGTACAAGTCGTGAGTTCTTTTTGCGTTCTCGTATCCATTAGTCGACTTGTCATAATTTGATGCATACCAATTTGACACGACTCATGATTTATAGTACAATGCTAATGAAAATGTAATTTGGTAGAAATCATGCGAAATACAGATGTTTTTATCTCCCTTGTTAACTGAATTTTATTTATGAGCAGTTGTTTTTGCGGACAGAATCAATAAATGATAATAAGAAGTAATCAATAACTGTCCCGCTGTGCGATGGAGGTATAAGTTGCCGCTTTTTGGCTTTCACGCGGTCGTATTTACTTTCATACAGGTGGATTTTTATTAATTAAATATAAATAAACTAGTTTATCGTAGGTTTATATATTTATTTATATAATATATAAACGTACGATAAACAATAAACTAAGCTAATTGTGAATATTACCTTGTCGAATCTTATTCGAAATAGGGAGGCAGTAGGTACTCCTGAAAAACTGATACTGGTCTAGACTATGGTATATCGCTATACCTTTGGGTTGAAGAGGCCAGATAGCAATCGCTGTGTGGAAAAGTTATAATGTTGTTTTGCGTGTGAGTGTGTGGCCAACTCTGGTGTCGTAGTTTTCAGACCGCCCGAAGGCCTCCGACATGGTCTAACGATCCTTATCCTGAGGCAAGAACCGGGACCGACAGCTTTACGTGCCCTCCGAAGCACGGTAGCGCTCAGATGTAAATACCACCCACGGTCACCCATCCAAGTGGTGACCGTTATAATGTAATGCTGCGGCATAAAACCGTTTGTTTCCCAAATAATTTCTGATACTATAATTATATGCTACATATAATTATAGTATCAGAAATTATTTTCTATGTCATTGATACCTAAAGAAGTAACAATGACATAGAAAATTGTCAATCTCCAAGAAAATATTTCAAAAGTAAAAGGATAATTACTTAAGTTTAATTTGTGTAAAATCAGTGTCAACCAAAATTAAATGCACCGTAGGTCTTATTGCTAGCAGCTATATAAATTTCTTTGTTGTGCTTATATGTTCTTTTTTGTGACAGTAGATTAATAAAGCAATCCAACAAATATCTTAAGCTTTATAGTCAAAATATCTAAAGCTATGTAACTACGTATTATGTTAGTAACGAGTGTGAACAAAGCGATATATTTCAATCGACAGAACCTATAATTACTGCCTTTGTTTCAATAACCATAAGCCATAACAAAGTGATTAATTTTGTTTTGTAACCTCCTCTAAAATATATCAATCTATGCACAATCAATATTACAAATAATTACAACGGTAGACATAATGACTTATTAAAATAATACTATTACGTCGTGTTCAATTTCTAATTGATAGTGCAACGTGATTTATGAAGACGAAGTGTAAGGTAGCCATATTTTTATGAGAGTTTCGGATATTTCGGAATTTGGCCGAAGTGTAACTATGGGTGATGATGATTGTACAATACGCAGCATATTTTTTGGACTTAAGCTTATGTGGTATTAATAATTACCAGTACCATAACGGCACGGCACGGTGCTGTTTCTAATGTTGTAGTCAGCTTGCTGACAAACAATATGAAGCACAATCTTTGAGGTTAAGGTCAGGTTGCATTGTATCAGCATCAGCACCATAACGGCTGCAGCACGGCTCTGTCTCAGCTCAAAATGATGCGCCAAGATCCCTGACAACCAGCCGTTACCTTTAATATCGTCATCAGCCTTTAACAGTCCACTGCTGGACTAGGCCTCTCCTTTGAAAGGAGGAATTGGCCTACTATACCACGCTGGCCGAACGGGTTTGTATCAAGTTTTCCTTCTCTTACAGTGCTCCCTCTGTCGGCTCTTACATGGGATGATATGAGTGGTGACTTTCCGTATTCTTAACCCGTCACCACACGGATATTTAATATTGACGTCATGAAATATACCTATTATAGGACATACGATTTATTAATGGTTAAACAAAGTTATTGAGAAGCGATGCGAACTAAGTGAAGCTATGGTATAAACTGAATTATCGACTGCGGAAGCCATCGGATATTCTCTTGACATAGTTTAGTCGCTAACGTAGCTTGGCCCTGTAATTCCAGTGTGAACCAATGTATGTAAAAGATTAGCGAGTTTTAGAGCTAAAATGATGCTGGGCTGCGCTTGTTGGCATTGCCCTAGTAATGTAAGCCTGAGTCAGCAGAATTAAAATCATAAAACATTAAGAACTGGATTTTAAGACTAGCTGTAGTGTCATTGAGATTTATCCGCTGATCCTTTATCCATTTGTTTATTTGTTCGGCTTATAAAACAGTTAAAGGCGTACGATTATATTATAGAAGGTAGGGCAAGTGCGGTGTAGATAACTTTCGAATACCAAGCGGACGAAGTTGCAGGTAAGATCTAATATCTTGAAGAATAGTAATATCAATACATATCAATCTGTATTACCTACACAATACTAGTACATTCATAAGTAATTGACTTAGCAATAATAAAGAAGCCGGATATATTTTGTCACTTTAGAGTAGCATAAAATCAGTTAAGCACGACTACAGAGTTTAGATTGGATAACTATACATGATTAAATTGACTAATCGTTTGTCCTTTTAAAATCTATATCTGTAGCACAGATTATACAGATATCAATACCTAGACCAAAAGGACAGGTTTAACTGGTTTCACGGTAACTACTATTTTTAGCGGACAACTGAATTAAACCTTTTTATATTCCAACTTACTTTTTAAGAATGTAGTTTAATAAAATTACTATAAATGTCTTTGAGCTGCGTTTTTATCTCTACGTATAAATAAAATTGAAGTGGTTCTCTGTAATTTTCAAATAACTGTAGCTTTTGTAAACATATTACATGCTTAACAACGATTTAAGTTGTTATCTGTATTTCTGTTTATTCGGGACGATCTATAGAACGGTTTTACCGATTCAGATAGACATATTTGTAGGGCTACCGGCTACGTTATATTCCAGAAATAAAAAGGATGTAAATAATATAACATATTAAAATTTATGACAAAAAGGTATTCTAACAAAAGGAAGTAGAAATGACACAGTTTTCGTGTGTAGAGACTTGTTCCTAAATATGTTATAAATATTGTGTCGCGGGAACTTTACAAACACGCAATCAACGGCCCCAAAGTATCACTACACCCGGGCTCGAAACAGCAATTTGTAGATCAAACAAAATGATAAACCCTGCGGGAATCGAACCCTCAACGCTCGGCGCAGCTCTCAGCGGCGAGGCGACCGCTTACACCACTACACCATACGTGCTAACGCAAGTGAAACCGCATGAAACAGCTGGTGTAATATAAATAATATAGGAACGTCCTACAGACCCCTGAAATGATGGTGCAACTGGCACAAGAACATCGAAGTAATTTTAATATTATGACCATATATGTTGTCATCGGGGTCCGTGGCGAAGGTTAACTGTATATTTTTATTTTATTTTTTTATTGACCACTTACTAATGTATCTGTACGGAAGATATATGGCCTTTTTAAATATATACTGTGTACATATAAGTAATGATAGATTGGGCGAGGTCACAATTTTAATTAAACCATTATGTTCAATTATGTTTACTGTCGACGCCCTACGGCTGTACACGTTTATTGACAATATGAATGTACAAATAAATATTACTTTATCAGGCGCCTAAAATTATACATTTCTTTTCTGATGTAAAATTAAATTCAGTTAAATAATGGTTAGTTTTAGGGACCCGGGGGGTCACGGCAAAGTATGATAATCGCGATTCACGTGACCGTGCTACTATTGGACGTCGACGGCGTGGTGGTTTCAGTGGGTCCTCCCTGATCGCCTATAGAGGAGAGTCACACACAAGTCCCCTCAAGAAGTGGAAGACAAGCCCGTATTTCGGAAATTCACCATGAAACCATGAAAAACACAAAGAAGGGCAGTTTGTTGTGAAATACTGGAAGAAAGATAAAATTGAACTACAACCACTGTTTATGGTGCCATCTGAAGTATGAAAGCGTTCTGATTTAAATATACGCCGTTCCCCATTCAAGACTTCAATACTTGCTATGTGAAAGTTGCTTCATCATCATCAGCCTTTAACAGTCCACTGCTGGACTAGGCCTGTCCTTTGAAAGGAGGAGTTGGCCTACTATACCACGCTGGCCAAACGGGTTGGTATAGGGTTTGTATCAAGTTTTCCTTCTCTTACTGTGGTGTTCTCTGCATAATATGTTCCCTCTGTCGGCTCTTACGACACCCATGGGGTGGGAAAAGTTGCTTATATTTTTGTTAATATGTCGTCTACGGCTACGATATCATCATCATCGTCCTGGCTATCGTTTAAGAGCCCAAAGTTCGTTTGTAAGGTTTGTTTGTTGTGTTTGTTCGTATATATTCGACAGAATATTAACTTTCACGGAGCGACTGCCGTCTGACCATCCCAAACCAACGATTTTAATGACCGCAGGGACCGAAAGCTTGATCAGCTCTACAAGACACATGACGAGCGGTAACTAACAGTTTTATAGGTACCTAACTCCGAAATGTGAGTGGCGCTTTGAACCCAATACCCTCAGCATTCGATTGGTATCTCTACTGCATTATCGCTGCCTATGGCTACGATATTAACTCAGCTTAAATATTAGTGAGACAAAGCATCTAAAAATTGTTGCACCACTGACAGTATACTTAATTTATTTCGGGAGGTTGCGTCTTTTATGTGTTGTAAGTAGGCGTCAAAAATTGAATCTTTACTTGCTACAAACTGAATATAGGGTAAGGTGGTGGGTGTGGTGTGGTCGCGTGGGATCGGGAGGTCCCGGGTTCGATTCCTCCTGGGTCGGGCAGTGTTATTGGGTTTTTCTGTCACGAAATTCTCAGTAGCAGCACGGAGTCTGGAAATGTGCCCGGTACGGCAATAGGCTCGCCCCCTATTACGTGGGACTAAAGTATATCTGGTGAAAAGTGGGTGTAGAAATACATCTCTGCCTACCTCTTCGGGGTTATAGGCGTGAGACTATGTATGTATGTATGGTGTAAGAGTGCGCGGTCGCGGAACTCTTTCATGTTTAGCACAAAGTTTTAAAGTTACTGGCATTGAGCCTTACGATCCCGATGTTTTTACCGAAGCTAATTTTTTAACAAGTTCAGTAACAGACAGAGATCTAGTGTCGTCAGCACCTATGGTTTCAAAGCCAGACCCATACCCACAATCACCAACGAGTGGCTCAGTTAAAGTAAACTCGCCATTTATTGACACAACTTCAGGATACAACTATTTATGATGCGCGCACTCTTGTACAACCCGCCGCGCACACTTGTTCACCTGGGTGTCCAAGAGTGCGCGATTTTCATTTTTTATATTTCTTCAGTTCTTACTTTAAATAATGTCGTTACTGGAATTCGTTGTTCAATAATTTGCTAACAAATATAAATAAATAATGTTGATTTTTTTCTTAATATGATATTTTATTTTTCATTGGGCCTCAAAGTTAAAATGCGCAATCTTACCCTACCTATTTTGAAGAATCTTAATTACTTTCTCAACAGATTGGAATACAAAAAAATACAAGTGCACATAATGAAAGAGTAATATACTGAAATATTTTTGGCCCGTGACACCTTCTTCGTGATTTATTTACACTTTGTAAATAAATCATGAAAATCTTGGAACCCCTTGCGGTCCTTAAACTATAAAAAACCATCGCATCTCTTTCGAATGAGTCACCCTCATCTAAATACTTATTTCATTCGAGACAATATCCATCTTCAATAAAAGGAATTTAAAATACTTAATACACGATTATACCGTGTTCATATATTTTATTTGCCTTGTATGAAGACATCGCACATGAGATACATCGTCTCGAACACTCATACATATCCTAGCACTTAAGTCGTGAAGTTCATCATTGGGCCGTGTCAAAGTAACCCTGCCATGTTTGGACAATAAGAAAATTAATCGGATGAGTCGTGCTGTGAGGAGTCGTCTTTTGTACGACTAACAGTTCACGCGGTTACACTCACGTTATTTTTGTACTAATATACTCATTGGTATAGTTAGATAAGAAAAGTCGAAAAATGCGTAATTTTAATGAGATTTTTTATTTTCGCCCAGGAACTCTAAATGTTTCTTAGATAGAAGAGTCGTAGAAACTTCACTATCTTGCTGTGAAAGTCGCATGAAACAACGGTTTCGTCATGCCATCGCGTACCCCGGACAAACGGAAAGACAAACATGCGGAAAAACACACATTTTTATGTTTGTGCCTTGCACTAAAATAGTTTTGTATTGTAAATCGCAGACAGACACTTTAATTTCTTTTATATGTATGAGTAGATGAAATATAACATCTACTTCGCCGTGTCATATCATTGTTTTAAATTGCTCGTATCAAGTAAATTATTAACGATATCAGGCAACACTGTCCTTAAGTGCCGCCAGAACCTTGTAACCCCACCTAAATGTTATTATTAATATACTACAATATGTAATTGACAATAACCGTTGAGGCCTGCGACCAAATCGGGCAATAATTATGACAATGTTTAACCATCTTAAATACAATATTTTTATTAAATAGGTATTTTAACAAGAAACTCGTGTTTTGACAGCTTTAAAGTGTCAGTATTTAACGTAATGATTGGTTTTTGTGTGCCAGAAACGTAAGGTCATCATTATAGGGAGTATGGTAATCGTGTGGTAATCGTAGTGGGATGGCTTTTTTAATAAGGTTAAAAAAATATATTGGGAAACTTTCAACAGTCATCTGTTCACCCTGAGCTAGGTTGAGCCTGTACAGTAAAAGAAATAAATATATAAACATTCCCCTACATATGTTCTTATTCTAAATACATGCACATACATTGTATAGATCTGATTTGACAGAAATTAGATTTGCCACAAAACAAACGCCAATTGACCTTAGCAACTCTCATGGATAGCTTTAATCCATGGCTTAGACCACTATTAATTTAATGAAGGGTACTAACTCCCCGCAAGGACTGTAGTGCCAGTTTTTTTTTGTTTTTTGACAGTCGAGACTGACGTACTCTTCGAAGCACGATACAAGCAATAATAAAAAAAATATTACGCAAATAAATTTGAAAACTCTGAAGTGTATACTTCCGGATTGAACCCGATACCTTCTGCATGACAGTATTTTGCAATCTCCCCTAGGCTATCGCTGCCTGTAGAAAAAATTAAAGGAAGTGATTTTGAACTTTTTGGGATGCAATGACAATTGAGACGGAACCAAGATAGCTATCTTTTTACATTACGTATTTCACAAAACACCGAGTTATCCAGCAAAGTATTTCGTGAAGGCCCTAAGATTCCACACAGATTTCGCTTGGTCGTATATTAGTCACTGTCCTGAGAACTTCTACCATTAAAACAATTGTATTATACTGTCGAGTTTTCTTAGTAATACAGTCATTACCAAAGGCACCGTAGCGCGCAAATTAAATCGAAGTGCACTAAATAATTTACCTCTATTCGTCTTTGACAAATTGAATATGACAGTATGTCCCACATCCCACACTGTTGCGTGAGAGTATAATGCTAAACTTGTGTGACTATATAGTGTGGTATGCTTAACTTGGGGCGGAAGCCCGTGCAGGTCAACTCATACATAACACCTCTGAACTGCACTGACTTCTACTCCCTACACCTGAGTCCGGTGCAGGGAGTGGCGAATGGCCTCAGGGGTAGCGCAGGTCGCGAAGATCCCCTTAGGCAAGGCTGGTGGACTATCCTTCCCGAGGTTGCCGCCCGTTCTTGGTCCAGTTCCTTCAGAAATGGATGCAACCAAAACCTCCAGCCGAAACACAGCAACATGCACTTTACACATGCACACACACACACACGTACACACATGCGCGCACACATCCACATCCAGGAACACATCTCTTCACCACGCCCCCGCGTGGTCGGGTGGGCGCGGGCTCGTAGTAAAAAGTCACGGGTAAGAGAAGTTGACCACCTGCGCTAGGACCTGCGCAGTCGAGCGCCGTACGCGGGGATGACGGAGTCCTGGGGGGTTGAGCCGAGCGGCGCTGGCGGTAATGTGACCGTGAGGCAACACGCCCTCTTTGGTCCCGATTTCACGCTAAACGGTAGCCCCCGCTGTGAGCCGCAGCGGGGGAAATGGCCACCGTGTCCCGTCAGAGGGCCACAGGCTAGGGACGTAGGGTCCACATCAGCAGTTGAAATTTATTTCGGCTGTTGATGTGGTAGGTGAAGGCTATACGGAGGGTGCAAGCGAAGGATGACGGCTAGAGTTGGTAACTCGGCTCAGGCCGTTAACCCGAGCGGGTGCCCGAAGTCGTGCTGTAAACCAGCCCCGCGTTCCTATATCCCTCTGGTAATCCTAACGTCCGGTATGACGTTCCCAAATGCGGGCTCCATGGAGGGTGGGAAGCCAGAGGGATGAAGTCTTATAAAACTTGCATGGATACCGAAATCCCACTTATTACCCCAACCGCGACGGGGACTGCGAAAGCTGTTCCCGCCGCCACAACCATACAGATGGTCGACGCCGTGGCCCCGGCTGCAGGTGTCACACCATCCCCCAAGGACGTGACTTCAGCGCTGGCTAACGCTAGTACTGGTCCCGTCCTTACAATCGTCAGCCCATTTGAGATAAAGCGGGAAGACGACTCCTCCTTCGCGGGCTGGCAAGTGGTGAGTCACCACAAGGGCAAGGGTAAGGGCAAGACCACCGGTCCTGTTCGACACCCGCCCACCACACAACCGAGTGGCCCAGCTGCTACCAGCTCTGCGAAGAAGAAGAGGGCGAATAAAAACAAGAGGCAGCGCCTGGCAATAAGGCGTAAGGCTGCACAAACCGCTGCCGCCGCCGGTGCTGCCTCTACAAAAACAGCGGAGCAGGCCGCTGTCGCAGGTCCCAGTAATGTGACCAGCGCGCAGCCCGCGCTCAGCAGTGGGGGGTGCACGAAGGCCGGAGGCAGTACGGGGAAGCCGCCTGCCGCCAAGCGGCGGGCTGGCCACCCTGGACGGCATCCAGCCCCAGCACCACCGGGAAACACGGCAGGTAAAACTGCCGGAAACAAGGAAAGAGGTGAGGCCAAACGTGCACTCAACGAGACCAGCTCGCCTCGAGGGGAGCACAAGAAGCCCCGCCTCGACTCCTCCAGGACACAAGGTAAGTCCTACGCACAGGCCTCCAAGGCGTCCCTGGGCGTTGCAGTAACATGCAAACGCACAGGGAACTTGCCGAAGGAGTTCGTGGACCGGATACTCACGGAGATTCAAAGGAAGATCCTGAGTGACGCCTGGTCGACTAAAACCCCCAAACGCCCCGCTCCTGCGTTCACCGGGAAACCCATGTACGCGGACGGGGTCCTCAAACTCTGGTGCGCCGACGAGGCAACGCGTACCTGGCTGACGGAGGCGGTCTCTTTACTGGTCCCACCACCGGGCTTCGAACTGGAGGTTAGGGGCCAGGAAGAGGCCCCAAAGAGAGTGCGGTGCGGCATTGTCGTTCCCAACGAACAGGGAGTCTGGGACGACGTGCGCGACGTGGGTCGGGCTCTGGAGTTCCAGAACCCCTGGTTGGCGGTCGACAAATGGTCGCTGCTGCACTCGGAAAGACAGTCAGGTGGGTGCTTCCTGGTCGTGGGCGTCCCGGAGGAACAAGTCCCGGTCCTGGTGCAGAACGAGCGCCGCCTCGCGTTGGGGCTGGGTGCAGTCTACGTCCGGTTCCGGGACTCAACAGGCAAGTATGTCGATCATCCTCCGGAATGCGACAACTCCACACAACCACATCAAGCATCAGACACCCAGCCAGCGTGTTCCGCGGAACCCGGCCCGTCAGAGCCGGCCGCATCTGGCTTGGGGGCTGGCCCGTCAGCCGAGGGTAACTCGGAAGATGAGAGCCTGCTCCTGAGTCCGGTGCGGCGGGACGACGGGGTGGGGGCCGGCGACATCCTGGCGGGCCTAACGCAGCTGAAGGTCGGGGAGGAGGGGACATCACCCACAGATGAACCCTCTGCCTAGTGACGTCAGCTGCCTGCAAATCAACCTCCATCATAGCCAAACGGCCACTGCGCAACTGCGCAAATGGATGGAGGTCCAACATTCAGCCATCGTGCTCATCCAGGAACCTTGGATAAGGGGTGGCCTCATTAGAGGCCTCTCCAGCCTGGGAGGTAAGATTTACTCTTCTACTGACCACACACATCCAAGAACCTGTATACTTACAACTAAAAACATCAGAGCCCAAGCCTTAATGGAGTTCTGTTCCAGAGACATCACAGCGATACAAATTGAAATAATACAGCAGCCAAGGAGTATAGCGGTCGTTTTCGCATCGGTTTACATGCCCGAGGCTGAAGACCCGCCTCCGTTCGACCTCACGCGTCTGGTTAACCAGTGCGAGAGAACCAATACGGAGGTCGTAATAGGGACGGACTCCAATGCCCACCACCAAATGTGGGGCATGGACTGCAACAATAACAGAGGTAAGTCACTGGTTGAATACCTATTCACCACTAATCTTACCCTATTAAACACAGGTACGGAGCCCACCTTCGTCACAAAACGTAGTCAGACAATTATCGACTTAACTCTCGCAACAGAAGGAGCGGCTGAACGCATCAAGGGATGGCACGTCTCAAAGGAGGCATCATGCTCAGACCACAGATGGATCAGCTTCTCCATAAAAGTCGATATACAGCCCACACAGCCCCGCAGGAAACCACACAACACGGACAAATCAAAGTATGTCCTATTACTTAGAGATAAACTTACCCTCACCGCTACGCCGACGGTACTGGGTGACACTGAACAGATCGACGAGCAGGTATGCACACTGACACAGTCGATGCTAGACAGCTACCATGCAGCTTGCCCGGAAACCACTCCGCCTTCAACCCCGGGGAAACAACCCTGGTGGGGCGCTGAGCTGGAACGCAAGCGCAAGAAGGTAAGAAAGGCTTTAAATAGGGCAATGAACACAAGCGCGGACGCTGATTGGGACGCTTACAAAGCGGCCAAATCAGACTACAGGAAATGCCTCAGATTCAGACGCACCATGGGATGGAGGAAATTCTGTGGGAGCATTGAATCCTGCCAACAAGCAAACCGGGTAAGGAAACTACTGGCTCAGCAACCAACAGTTGCACCAGGTACTCTCCGTAAACCGGATGACACATACACCACATCGGAGGAGGAGACAAGACGCGTCCTACTCGAAACACATTTCCCAGGCTGCGTCCTCACCCCGGTAATAACTTGGCACGATACACCAACAGTGGCGACCGAACACGAATGGAGACACGCAAACAACGTGGTCACAGAAGAAAAACTCCGATGGGCCATCGATAGCTTCCATCCCTTCAAAGCAGCCGGACTGGACGGCATCTTCCCAGGGTTACTACAATGGGGAGGTGAACCTGTCCTTAAAAGACTCCTGGCAATCATGAGGGCTAGCCTGGCCCTCAGATATGTACCGAAGAAATGGAGGGGAGTCAAACTAATCTTCATACCAAAACCAGGCAAAACAGACTATACCAATGCAAAGTCCTTCAGACCAATAAGCCTGACCTCCTTCATGCTTAAAGCCTTGGAAAGGCTTTGCGAGAGGGAACTAAGAAGTGGGGCTCTTAAGCACTTACCCCTACATGCCAACCAACATGCATACAGCTCAGGGAAATCGACGGAATCGGCCTTACATCAGGTCGTGAACCAGATAGAAGCTGCTATACAACAAAAAAGCATCTGCCTGGGCACCTTCATCGACATAGAAGGAGCCTTCGACAAGACAAACTTCTCCAGCATAAGCAACGCCCTATCCAGACATGGTGTGGATCAGATGCTCATACAGTGGATCCAAAACATGCTCAGCAAAAGGGTAGTGCGCCTACACGGCGACACTCAGACAGCCTTGATAACTAAAGGGTGCCCGCAGGGAGGTGTACTCTCCCCGCTATTGTGGAACTTAGTCATCAATGAACTCATAGACAAACTCAATGCGAGAGACTTCTACACAATAGGTTATGCAGATGATCTAACCATACTCACCTCAGGTAAGGTAACCAGTACAGTGTACGACCTAACCCAACAAGCGCTACGCATAGTAGAGTGGTGGTGTAATGAGTACGAATTATCTGTAAACCCGACCAAGACCGAACTAGTTATGTTCACACACAAACGCGCGCTGGGCACTTACCGACTGCCCAAGTTATTTAACACAGAGCTTAAGCTGTCTACCGAGGTCAAGTACCTGGGTGTCACTCTCGACAGCAAATTGACATGGAACAGCCACATGGAAAATAAGCTCAACAAAGCAAGCATTGTCTTCTGGCAGTGCAAGAAGATGATAGGCAAACGCTGGGGCCTATCCCCCAAAATTGTCTTATGGCTCTATAAGACAATAATACGTCCGATGATAAGCTACGGCGCAGTAGTGTGGTGGCCTCGGACCAACCTAACAACGGCCGCCAACAAGCTTCAAAAGCTACAAAGACTTGCGTGCCTAGCGGCCACGGGCTGCATGAAAACTACACCTACAGCGGCACTCGAAGTGTTGCTGGACCTGCCCCCATTGCACCTGTTTATACAACAAGAAGCAACGATGTCGGCGGTCCGGCTAAGAGCTCTGAAGCTCTGGAAAGACACCAACACACCGCACACTAGCAACTTAAATACACTCTTCAAAGAAGTTCCTCTCACACAAGCCATTGGCGACCAAATACCGAAACAATTTGTGTTCGACAAGAAATACAAAATCCAACTGTACGAGGATCTACACGAAGGAGCGGTTAATCACAACGAGCTCACGATCTTCACAGATGGGTCTAAGACGGATACAGGTACGGGTTCAGGAGTATTCTCCGAGGACCTAAATATCAACATCGCAGCACCGCTGGGAGCCTACAACACGGTCTACCAGGCCGAATGTTTTGGCATAATCCTAGCTGCCACAGCAATCATGGCACGTGAGGTAAGGGAACGATCCATTAGGATCCTCTCAGATAGTAAGGCAGTCCTCTCAGCCCTCAAAAGCCATACTATCACCTCGGCGCTCACGCTTGAATGCCACCAGAAACTAACAGAGGTAGGTAAACAAAACAAATTAACACTGCAATGGATCAAGGGCCACAGTGGCTCTAGAGGGAATGACGCAGCCGACGTACTTGCCAGAAGAGGGGCCACTTTAGAGGTGGTGGGACCCGAGCCCATTATTCCCCTCCCTTCTGGATTTTATCGAGAAATAGGACCAGGACCCAACACAACCAGTCCTGGATTGGTATTGAAACATGTAGGCAGGCCAAGGAGGCTCTTCCCGCAGTAGACGGTAAGATAGCTAAACAAATCCTCCGGCTGTCCAAACAACAACTGCGGACAGTCACGGCCGCCTACACAGGACACGGATTCCTTAATAAACACCTATTTACTATAGGTATCACCGACAGCCCGCTGTGCAGGGCCTGTATGGCAGCAGACGAGACGGCAGCCCACCTGCTCCTCGACTGCCCTGAGGTCGCACAGTACAGGCAGCAGTACCTGACAAGACACAGCACCCTGAGGGAAGCAGTGGGCCACATCAAGAGTCTGCTGGCCTTCCTCGAAGAGCTGGGGTGGCTGGAATGACGACACCATTCCCACCCGCACGCAAAATACACGCCAAGACGTGGAGTTGCGGAAACAGCCCGTGCCATCAAGTAGTAGTATGCTTAACTTGACTACTGTCAAAATATTGACTGGCCTTTTGGTCTAGTAGCCGGTGAACCAGACTGCTAAGCCTGAGGTCGTGGCTTTCATTCTCATCGTCGACAAATTATTGTGGATAATCACGATAATGTGTGTTGGATGTATTATGGTGTTAATTTTAATAGGTATATGTTCAAATATTAAATAATTATGTTTATCAGTTACCTATTATAATTGAATTATTATCAACACATATTAGTGTTGCCCAAATGCAAGAACAAGACGAGACTTAGCCAGTCTTGGTCTTGGTCTTGCGCCAATACACCTGGTCTTGGTCTTGGTCTTGGTATTGCGCTCCCAGTCTTGGTCTTGGTCTTGGTCTTGCAGCAAGAGTCTTGCAAGTCTTGCAATTACCTATCAGTCTATTACTATTTATTAAAGTTTTTACATCTTAGAAAAACGTATTAGAATTGGAACATTGTGAGCTTGAATTAACACAGCCATAGTAAAGATCAAGCAGATTAATAAATAACTGAAGATTTGATAAGAAATTCGAAAAATCAACTGACCTATATGTCGTTTTCCATGGAAGTAACTGTTTCTTAATAAACATTTATGATTTATAAGCTTACATTTGCTAAAACATGTAAAAAAACAAATTAATTACAATTACTTGACTGTATTTTAAAGAACAATATCTGTCTAGAAAGAGATTGAACCCTCAACTTATATGAAATTTAATAAAAGAGTTTTACGATTTATCATTTATTTCAATAAAAAATAAAATACAACACAAATCAAACATAACAGTACACAACAGCTTTATCATTAGGTTATGTTACTTTATATCAATTCTTTTGACCAAGAATTAATACAAAGTAACCATCTGGCTGACTCATCACTTAACCTATTTCTATGTTTTCTAATTACTAATGATGCTTTAGAAAATAATCTCTCAGCAGGTACTACTGTAGGTAAAGTGTCAAATGTTGTGATTTCGGCGCGGCGGCAACGATTGTTGTGTATGATTTCAAAAGAAGCCGCCGGCGCGTGTATCATAACCATGTACTTCCGAAAAGCGGCAAATTTCTTTGAGAAGTAAGTACAAAACCTTTGATGCCGCATTATCAAAGTGCCGATGGTTAAAACATAACTATGCATGCACTAAGTTTGATTTTAATGGATATTTTTTTATTCGCTATTTTGACGCAAGAGTCTTGCAGGCTTAGTCTTGTTCTTGCTCAAGTCTTGCACGATCAGTCTTGGTCTTGGTCTTGCTAAAAATACGCGGTCTTGTTCTTGGTCTTGGTCTTGCAAAAACGCAAGAACAAGACCAAGACTGCAAGACCAAGACTGAATTTGGGCAACACTAACACACATAAATACAATTGGAGTGTCTGTTTGTAATATTAAAATAACCGCTTTTTACTTAATGTATATGGATGTATACATGGTACATATACCGAAATGATATTTTTTACATTTTTTGTCTGTCTGTCTGTCTGTTTGTTTGTTCTCGCTAATCTCTGGTACGGCTGACCGATTTTGACGGGACTTTCACTGGCGGATAGCTGATGTACCAAGGAGTAACTTAGACTATAAATTAACCGGGTACGCGAAGTACTCCCCTCAGGACGCGGATGAAACCGCTGGAAACAGCTATTAGTGTAATATAAATTGAAGCAAATCCATTAAATATGTGAGTTAAAGAAGATCTCTGTTTTATTTTGTTCTGTCGATTAATACAGAGATACTAGCTGGTGGCGTCACATACCAGTAAACCTTATTAAAGATATGTAGAATAAGAAAGTTAAAAAATCGAGATTAAGTGTTACATTGAAGTACAAAAGCGCTGTGTCAGGTTCACCGTCGAGATAAGATCTGGCTATGATCGCATTAAGTATTTAATTCCAACTATAAATTGTAAGCTTGGCAATGGTTTTTGATAAAGCCGTAATTTTATTTGATAATTTAAAGGCCCGCAATCACTATTGCGTATCACTGAACAGCATTCTTTCTTTATGATTGCCATACCGTGGTCTCACACCAATAGAGCAATAAATCGTGCAGTAGTTTTGGTTCTCATCCTATCTTTACGAAGAGACGAAAAACACGACATCAAATCCTTTAACAAACCGTCTGGCTAGCGTGTTATAATATGTAGTAGACCAAATCCTACTGTTGACACATAATGTTATGTATTGATAATTTGGAGAGGCAGTCCGGCAGTGGATTGCATAAGGTTGTTATAATAAATTTGAATAAAACATATATGGAGATAAAATAATAGAGATTTATTTTATTTTGTATCAAACTAATCACACATTGTAGCACAATTTAATTCACACAGTGCTGCACAGCAAGAAGGAAAAAAAATAAAACTAAAGCAAAGGTAAAGCTATAAGTACAACAGCGGTTAGTCTTAGTCCGCTCCATAGACATATGGTCGAAATATTTGATGCGAGCCAATCAGCTGACAAGTACGGTTGTTATGTTACCTCCTACCGCCTAGAAATTTTTAACATACATTGTATACAAGTATGTTACATTAAGGGCGTGAACAAACAGAACGCGAAAAGCGAGCGCATTAAGTGATGCACTCTGTGTAAACACTTCAGTGTGTGAGTACCTTAAAACGTAATTTCGGCAAGATACGATCTCTGCTCGTAAAAGCTTGCTTTAATACGTTTTAATACATAATTAATCTAAGTTTATGGGAATTGCGATCTTAAAGGTGAAGTACAAAGATGAAAAATGGATTGATTATGTATATTATTATTTATTCTTTAATTTAATGTGCAGAATGCGCGCAATTATAAGGTTGTCTTTGCCTTTTACTTTTAAGGAAACAATACTTATTATTCATATAAGAGTACGTATGTAAGTATGTTTCGCTTTCAAGAGAATATGGCTAACCGAATTTAAAGAATTAAAGCTTAAGGAAATAAATTAGACATTGGAGAAGAATGAAACCTTTTTTCAAATATAAAACTTGAAGAAGAGAAGAAGATGCCATAGAGAGTAAAAGTTAGTACAAGAAATTTTAATTTTTCAGAAATAGGAGTTTACTTTTTATATTTGGTTCTATGCTAAATTATTACCTAGCTTCCTTGCGCGTGCAAAGTCGCGGGCAAAAGCTAGTACTGATATGAAATTAATACCAGTCAGTCGTTGCAGGCATATAGCTTGGAGTCATATTGGCAGATTTATAGACTCTACTTAAAATTATGTACATATAATATGCGCTTGCGAAAATATCATAATTTTTAACTTATTGTGTTGACTGTCCACTTTACATTAAATAAAGGACATTGGACGAAATATGTTGTGGGCTGACACGGATATTGTAATATACCTGTTTTAATAATTTTCGTGTCCTATGATTATACACTGGGCAACAATTTCTCAGATAATATCTATAGGATTTATTATTAAATGCAAGAGCAACCGCAGTCCACATGATAGAGCAGCAGATTGCTCTACCCAAGTTTTTAGATTCAAATCCACAGCGTAGACAACTCACTGATAATAATATAATCAAACAAGTAACTACGATAAACTTAACGTACTCTTCAAAAGTTGAAATAAAAATAAAACGAGGAGCCGCTAGCTATCGGCCCTGGCTGTTATGAAGATCTTTGTAAGTCGTTATGTGACGCGTGCTTTCAAATATCCTAAAGCTATTCTTTAGGCATCGATAGCATAGTGCAGATACCAACAGACTGCCATGCAGTCTGTTTCGAATCCACGGCGCGCACCACTGACTTTTTAAGAGTTATGTGCATTTTGTATTGTTATTTATCGCTTGTACCGTGCCTCGGAGAGCACGTTAAGCAATCGGTCCCGGCTTTCATAAAGATCTTTGACAGTCAGTACCTCAAAATAAACTGACACTAGTCTAAACTATGGTATATCGCTATCCCTACGGGTTGCGGAGATCAGACAGGCAGTCGCTCTGTGGAAAAGCTACTCGTTATATTCAGCCAAATCAGGTTAGACTAGTAAGCGGGTCCCAGGCTGAAACTAGGATAACGCTAAGAGGATGATGATTCTTTGGGTTGTGGTTGTTGGAGTGCAATCACTCTATGGAAAAGATAATCTTTATATATTAAATTCTTCCGCTGCTGACTAACTGATAAATAACGTACAGCCGAAACTACAGGACACAAGAGACCGACATTGGGCATGTATGTTCCTTGGGAAGTTTAGAGGAGCACTAAGAACGGATTTTGGAAAATTTCTACATCAGCGGAGTCTAGTATACTATAAAATTGTTGGAATAGGTAGTAAGCGCTGGGACTCAAGAAGAAAGTCTTTGATTGCAACCGGGACAACCCTTAACTCATCACCCTTAACAGTCCTCTGCTGGACTCGGCCTCTCCTTTGGAAGAAGGAGTTGGCCTACTATACCACGCTGGCCAAACGGGTTGTACACCAACCCGTTTTGGTCTGTATCAAGTTTTCATTCTCTTACAGTGCTGTTCTCTGCATAATATGCTCCCTCTATCAGCACTTACGACACCCATGGGATGATATGAGGTGGTAACATTCTGCATTCTTAATCCGTCACCACACGGACGGGACGAGACAACCTTAGTAAGTACATATATCTAATTATGAATTGCACGATTAACCATAAATTGTTGCAGATCTTCATCCAGTATTTATTACATTATAACACCCACTAATTCCTTCAACCAAAAATCATTATGAATCCTTATTTTTGGGTTAAAATGCAACTAGGCAAATTAAACCTTAATCATCATACCACCTGTGCAGTTTTCAGTCATCAGTGTAATGTTTTTACAATGTCTTATCACTGAAACGAAGCTTTAGAATCTAATCATAATATACAGGATATGGAATTATGGAAATAAACGATAAACGTAAAATATTAAAACAATATCATACCGTTACCACCGAACTAGGAAATACATGCAATATTTGAATACAATGGATATAAGACAGTAATCGTGTCTTGTCGTTTGTTCGGCCGACGGAGATTGCACACTGGCCTGAAACTGGGCCGGTTACCTCACATAATATGTTAATTAAATTATTTGTTTCGCACCACAAATGTGTTTTTATTATTATTGTAATAGATGTGGTGAATGTTGCAATAGTTAAATTGTTTGTCGCGTTGCATGCAACTAGTTGCTGATTAACTGTCTGTGAAGCTGGAACAAGGGCGGTGGCCGGTGAGCAACAAAAAATGCCATCAATACGTTTCAAATTCTACATTGTGGAGGTGTGATGTTCCGTCAACTAGAAGGAGGATCCTCTGATCAGGCTTGGTGATCGTGCCTTCATCGTCAGCCTTTAACAGTCCACTGCTGGACTAGGCCTCTCCTTTGAAAGGAGAAATTTGTCTCCTATATCACGCTGGCCAAACGGGTTGGTATAGGGTTTGTATCAAGTTTTCCTTCTCTTATAGTGCTGTTCTCTGCATAACATGCTCCCTCTGTCGGCTCTTATGACACCCATGGATGATATGGGGTGGTGACATTCCGTGTTCTTAATCCGTCACCACACGTATAACTTTGCGTCGTGCTTTACGGACTGCAATCCGACGGAAGTACTTGAGAACATTTATCAGAGGGCCAATTCTGGTAATTATATTTGTTCAAATTCCAATATCGATCTAGTCTCGGCGTCATAAATGGTATTCTCGTAACTTAACTGACACTTGAATGAGATCGGGACTACATCGAAAGTTGAACCAAGTGTGAACTAGTGTGAACGGTATTCTGCTAATTATTAGTAGAGCAGGTAAGGTATTTCTAGTTTTAATATACATTTGTTACCAAGGACACGACGTGATGACGTGATTTATTAGACATTCCCAACGATACCACTAATAGTGTTGAATATTTTTCTGGTAATATTTATGTCTATTTTGCTAATAAACATAGGAATCGCCTTTAGCTATTATGTGCCACTAGTTTTACCACGGGGATAGGTATCTAAAATAAGTTTAAAAAGAAATTGTGTAAGACAAATTCATGTCTACAAAACAAATGACTATAAAATGATCAACCATCGATAGGGCTTACAAAAAACAGGTGCATGCGATTTTCGACCTTATTGACAATTCATGATAAACTTCTTTTTGGTATTTTCTTGCTTTCTGACATTGATACGTTATTAAAATTATAAATTCTGAGTTACGTCAATAAGGTCGAAAATCGCATGCACCTGATTTTTGTAATCCCTATCGATGGCTGATAACTTTCTGATAGTCACTGGTTTTGTAAACGTTAATTGCTTTTATACAATTTCACAACTAATGAGTTCACGAGGATCCTCTGAGGGATCTGGCTAGGAGATCCTGGTGGACAACATGCAAACATGTTAAGTATTTCGTTGCCAGCATTGACAATATTTATTTCAAGATCGAAATATTCGTGAAACTTTTGCTCGAGAAATTCAACAAATGAGATAAAATTATCAGGAGGGAAAACGAATTAAAAAACCCAATTGTACGTTACCATCGTTAAAATCTTTATAATGTCTGAATTATTTATATTATTGAATATTAAATTTTTTAATTATTGAATACCTATTGAAAATAATTCACACGATCCAAGGAACCAATATATTTACTTACCGAAATTTTATTACTTAGTTGTATATTAATTTTAATTTGGCATGTAAACGTATTGGCATCCAATAACCATTCCTATTAAAATGTATTTTCCCATACAATGGCAAAATTAATGTTTTTGTTTTTGAGTTTTTGTCATTACCTCTAAGATCAACAAGAGATTATAAATTGATTATATCGAAATTATACTATAAGGAGATTAAGTGGAGCAGAATACCAATTGTGAGTCAATTCAAAATTAAATCGCAGTTCAGTCAAAATTCAGTGTCAGTCTCTGTTAAATACGAGAATTGGCCTTCTGGTACAAAGTTTTCGCGTGTGAAAACTTTAATTGCGCGATGTAGAATCTAGTTTCGTCGTGTCCGTTAGATGTCGTCAGTGTTGATTGACTTTGCGATTGCTCGGTAGATGGTTTCAGTTGTATGTAGCTATCGCCATAACATAAATATAATGTTACTAACTGAAAATGAATCGGAAATCGGTGGAAACCCTTGCGATTACGATATTCATTCTTGCATGGACGTCCCATCTCTAGGAAGGACCTCACATGATTCCAAGTAAAGTTGCTATTCGCGTTTCTTACGTTCTTGTTTCATTTCTCACATTTCTTACTCGTGATGTACAGCGACTTTGATATGTCTTTAATTGTATGTGTCAGAGCTTTCTTTTATTTATAGGTGTCCGTTGCCACATTCTACATTCATCTACGCGAGTTCATTAATTATTGTAATATTAAACATATAGGACCGTACCGTTGTAAAGCATGCCTAGTGCCAGGGACTCAGCCTGGTTACGGCACTGGCAGTAGCCACATTCAAGAGTTGATCTCAGGTAGGTATGTTTTGAAGCTTTGCCAATTTATACAAACGGCAAGTTAAGTCGCGCTGTGAGGGCTACGCTGCGAAGACTCTATACAGTGTTTTGTACCAATACATTTCACGAACATCGTCACTTTACATCGCTGTGCTTGTCTTTCGCAGATCGTAAAGTCGAAAATTGTTGTCGATATCTGGTTAAGTTACAGGATAAATGTATGGGCTGCATAAACCAAAGGCATTTGTGAAATATCTTTTAGAGAAAACGGTTTAACTAAAAACAACAGGTGATCAATTTGTAGGTACAGTTCTCAATAAAAATGAATAACTCAAATTTTATTTATATTATTTATCTTGATTAGTTGGCAGCGCTCTAGCTCATCACTTACTATATGTAGGTAGATAACAAGCATTTTGCATATGACGTGATACCCATCCTTTACAGTTTTTTGCAGTGCAAATATAACAGGTAGGTATAGGTACTTATAGAAATACTACAATATGCAATACCTAAAACATAAATCAGAACCACACCTAGACCACGGCGTGTAACATTTCCATGACATTAATATTGTTTAGTCTACAACACGATTGATATGATCAGAAGTAATACACGAACTCATACACTCACTAAAACACATGTTTAACAATGTGCAAGTAACGATCTTCAGTAATACTGATGTAATCCTGCATAATAAGGTCACATTTGCAACCGACCTGTATAAACTGAGCGATCATTGTATGCGTTTGTCGTATATAGATAGGTCAAAATATACTGGCGGTTTATACAGTTTGACACATTATTGATTTCTGCTATGTCATTCGTTTAGCCAGGTGCAGCAGCAGAGGCCATTGAAGATACCAAGTGAAGTGTTGGAAGAAGTTTAACTGACTAGGAACTCGCAATGCATATAATTTGAAGGCGGACGTTCTTTGACCAGATTGGAGACATCCTGAAAAAAGGACAGTCAGAAGTACCCTTAACAGAAGAGCATGCATGAGAAACTTAATGGGAGTGAGTGAAGCAAGACAGGTACGTCAGGATCGTTGCAAATGACGTTCCGTAGTCTCTGCCTACCCCTCCGGGTAACAGGCGTGAGTCTATGTATGTATGTATGTATAATTTGAAGTAGATAGGATGAGTCGACTAAGCTAAATAGTATATGTGTCAAGTCAACAAAATGCCATGTAGGTATCTTTGTTTCGGATATCAGATATTTCGGCACTGTTGCTACACCAAGATCACGGCAGTATTGAAGTATTACAGGTGAAGCATCCACCTCAGTCACTATCCTCATCATTGTCCTAGCGTCATCCCAACTGTATCCAAGATTTGCACCTTGGAGCCCGGAGTCTGCTTTTTCGTCTTACCAGAGTTGACAGAATATTAACTTTGCCACAGAGCGACTACTGACCTCCGCAACCCAAAGGCATAGCGACATTCCATGACTTAGACCTGCTGGGTTATTCAAGGTTACCTACTGACTCACGAGGATTCCGTAGATACGACTGCTAAACTTCTTCGTGACAGCCGGGACCGACGGCTTATCGTGCTCTCCGAAGTACCGAGCAAGCGGTCATTGACAATTTGATTCTATTATGCTCGTCGCACATACCCTCGAAATAGTCAGTGGTGTGCGCTGTAGATTTGAACCCGATACCCTCTGCGTGGGAGTCTAAGCACTAGGCTATCGCTGCCGTTGTAGCAGTCTTAAAATAACCTAGGTATTATATTATAACTTGAAGATGGCCTCAGCTACGCTCACACATATTATTTTATTGAATTTAACAATTTCGTCCCGATCCTGTAGGATTTCAGGAAATCCCTTCTTAGTGCACCTCTACGTTCTCCAAGGAACATAGATGCCAAATGTCAGCTTCTTGCGCCCAATAGCAAAGAGCTCAGATATTTACATAGAGACGCATTGCATACGGGCGCTTTGAAGACAAACTTTCTGTGACTCAAATTGCCGCTTGGCGGCGTGGCAGTCGCGTTCAGCTACCTCTCACTCCTCCAGTGTATCTTGACTATGAGAGCGAGAGAGACGGAGAACGACGCCAGCGCCGCCAACGGCGCCAACTACGAACTAAACTGGAGACAGTACCCACTTGGAATCGGCACACGAAATTCTTAAGAACCGCACTTCTATGTAAATTTGTATTCATTGCCAATAGTATGAGCTGTGTGTTGTATGTCAGTTAGTAACGCAATAATTTTATATACACAGATAGGCTTGTTATACAAATATAAATCAATATAGGTACCAAGGGCGGATCCAGGGGGGGGGTCATGGGGGTCATGACCCCCCCCTGAGCTGCTTCCAGGACTTAGGTGGACCACTAATTAAATATAAAGATTTTATTAAAGTTTATATTTTGTCACCACACAGATTTTAATTATTTAATTAGTTTATAATATAATAACTTTGTATGATGGCTTGATGGCAAAGGTTTTAGACCAGGGTAGATAATTTTTGAAACAATAGAAAATTATAGTAGGATGAAACCCGTTGGAAAAGAAAGAGAATATAGCAAAAATTTAAGGAAAAAATAATTACGGGCGATCTGAGGTCGGGAAGTGGATGGAGTTGCGATTTTAAGGGTAAAAAAGGGTTTATCTCGATTGCCAGCAAAACTTCAAGTCCTACGGGAAAAACGTCAATAGCAAAGTTGTAGGTAATAATAAGATCTACAACTTTTGTATTTACACTTTATTCACACATCTTAATTTATGTGAAAAATTCAAATAACCAATTTTTTATTTTTTTTATTTTTAACTTTTACAATAGTTTTTTCTTTTACACGAAATTTGGTGAAAACTTGCCTTTTTATGTTCCAAACACACTCTAAATGTTTTTTATTTAAAATATTTATTCTTACACCTTATTTTGACTTAATATCGAAATAAAACCCAAATTTTCTATTGAAAATTCTCACGTCAATATATCAGCTTTCTTTTTTAAATTGTTCGGCGTTTAGTTCGTTGAAATCTCTACTTTCAGATGGTGTGAATAAAGTATACATTACTAAGGTAAACGTTCTCAGAAAATGCAAAGAAATAAAACAACCTCGAGACCGATTTTTTAATTATAATGTACAATTTTGAGCGATTTATTACAAATTAACACTTTAATTACTCGAAAAATGTAAGATTCCTTGCTACATTGATAAAAAAGAACTTGCAAATCGAAATATACAACTAAAATAAACAACCAAATAAGTTAATATTTAATTAGACATCTACAATTTTTTGAGAAAGTTATAGAATCTTCTTTAAATTATAGCGTAGACTTCTATTTTTTGCTATTTTAAGATAATGTATGTAGGTCCCTGAGTGACCAAAGCAAGTTTTCACCAAATTTCGTGTAAAAGAAAAAACTATTGTAAAAGTTAAAAATAAAAAACACACCAAGTGTGTGTCGGGCCACGCGCAATGTAGGGTTCCGTAGTTGCCCATAATGGCCATTATTGATAATAACTTCTGTTTCACATGGGACTAAAAACGGGCATTTTTAAGATTAAGCCAGCGCTCCCAATGTAAACTCACAGAAATAGGTATTTATAAGTTAACCGACGATTACTCGTAAACTAGTGATGTCTACTTAGCCGTGATAGTTTTCCTTTTAAATTCGTTATATGTACTACATCTGTGATTTTTTTCACCTCTTCCAAATTAATAGTTTAGCCGGCAGAGGGGGGGGGGGGGGGGACACTTGAGTCTAATAATTTTTTTCACTTCAATGCTTGATATTTGACAAACCAATCACTTGATCGAAAAATGATTTGAGCAAACTAATAATATTTTTTTAAAACCTATCCAATGATACCCCGCGCAATGAGGTACTCAACAAAAAAAAAATCAACCCCACTATATATTTAGGGGAGATACCCTGAAAAAAAATATTTTCCCAAATTTTATTCTACAGTTTTGTTGCAATATCTAATAAATATATTCATGTCAAATATCAGCTTTCTAGCACCAGGCGAGGCGTCTTTGAGCTAGGCTGCGGACGGACAGACGGACGGACATGACGAAACTATAAGGGTTCATTGTGGACTACGAAACCCTAAAAACCAATAACTTGGTTATTTGAATTTTTCACATAAATTATGACGTTGTGTGAATAAAATGTAAATACGAAAGTTGTAGATCTTTTTATTACCTACAACTTTGCCATTGACGTTTTTTCCGTAGGTGTAGTTTTGCTGGCAATCGAGATAAACCCTTTTTTACCCTTAAAATCGCAACCCCATCCACTTCCCGACCTCAGATCGCCCGTAATTTAATTTTCCTTTAATGATCGCTATATTCTCTTCCTTCTCCAATGGGTCTCATCCTACTGTAACTTTATTTTACTTTTTACCGTTTTCTAACGTATCTGCACTGGTCTGTTACGTACATTAATTAAATACCTACTTTTTACTTGTACCTATTGTTATTGAAATTAAATTATAAGTTCTTCACTTGACCACGACTATGTGACCCCCTCCTGACGCCAAAGCTGGATCCGCCCTTGATAGGTACACTAGTAATCTACTTATAATTGAATGTGTAGCAGGCGGCATTGTCCCATTCACAAACACAATAATATGATAATTATCGAGATTTACTGCGACTAAGCCGATTTGGCTGCTTTAACTAGTTCTTAGATCACGACCCCAGCTTTAGGCAACGCCGAAAGATACTATAGAAATGCATTATTTATTAAGCTTTATACCTAAATTACTGTTCCATACGTGATTTTTTTATGTATGGTATTTAACATCATGATCCTTAGATAAATGATTGATTTAAGCGAGACCATTCATTTATCTAAGATCATGAATGTTCATAATGAAAATGTTGTATAGCGCTTGTTTTTTTATTATTGAATCTGGTGGAAAATGTACCAGGGTCACACTTGATCACATGCATCGTTCTTACTTTTCGTCTTCGATCCCGTTTACTGATCTAACCAGATTAGCCAGAATATTACTTAGCTTTTTCATAGAGCGACTGCAGTCCGACCGCCGCAACCCATGGGTTGGGTTTAGACTGTTGTAAACATAGATCACATAGCATTCCATGGTTGTAAACCCTGGAATATCGCTATACCCAGCGATACACAGACAGAACAGTCTCAGTATATTCATAGGTGCCTAACACGGTAACTAAGACGCAGCTTTTTAGCACTTTTGGGGCAAAAGCTTTCTACGTAAAAATAATTACAAACCGCGGCGTATTGCTAAAACTACTTATTACAAATTCTTAACCTACGAGCTACGTTAAGAAAGCAAACGTACGAAAACCAATCATATGAATATTTGAATAGTATGAAATAAATCTGAGCATTGATTGGGTCAATGAAACAAAAGATAGCATTGTCCATTGTGAGCCGTGCCGTGGTCATTCTTAATTGAACACCTGTAAAGGACACGCGATAAAAATCTATGATCGCTGGTGTCCAAATATTTTTAGTGTTTAACTTTGACATTCCTTTGCATTGCGTAAGAGTCTTTTATATTGTATTACTGACCATGGTGCTTTTGACTGGCTAATAAACTTTACAAGCAACAGCTGCGCCATAATAAAGTTTGATGGTAATGATACCAATATTGCAAAAGCTTGTTCTGTATCAATGGGTAGAGTCAATCATCTCGCAGATTACCGCCGATATAAACAACCGCCAGGGTTTAATCAGCAACGAATAATATAATTAAAACCAAATAAAGGCTGTAAAAATTAACGTTCGCCGCGCGCTGTAGAATATTAGTTAGGCGGGTGATAATGATGGTTGCGGTAAAATTTTGCTGTTTATTAATGGTATGAAAAATATTCCCCTCCGTGGGTTCTCCACCTTGTCGTGGTGGGTGGGGCTCAGTAACCGTGGATTGGTCACCCGCGGTGAAGCTAAGAGGGATCCAGGAGGGGACGCTCCGCGTGGGCTTGACGGAGGCCTGCGCAGGATGCGTCCAATGGTGCGGGTGCGAGGGACAGTTGTTCTGTCCCTCGAAGTCGGGTGCGGTCGCGGGAGGAGAGGCGTGTCGGTGTTGCGTTGCCGCGCGCCCTATCTCCCGCGACCAAATGGGGGCGCACCATCGTTGCGTTGCGGTGGGGCCGCAGAGGAAGAGGAGATGCGGTGTTACGTTGCCGTCCTCCCTATCCTCTGCGGCCGCTGAGTGTTTTGGCGGCGGAGCCCAACACCTTAATCCGCCGCCAAGGGGGTTTTGTTCGGGGCCCGCCTGACCATCTGACGGGCCCAATACCCGTCTGGGGGTAGCGACGAATGCTTATGCGAATCCCTACCCTCCGACACACGGGTACATGAGGAACACAGGTTGGTTTTTAGTCAGTAAGAGTCTGACAGTCCCCTTCGCCCTTCCCCCCCCAGTGCGGAGGGACTCCATGAGGATTTTCCAACCCGACACCAAAAAAAAAAATGGTATGAAAACTATTGGTTGGAATGAAAAGGATTGGGCATGTTATGAAAAAGATTAGGAACAACTTATCCCGGCGTTGTGCCTCTGCGCGGGCTCAAAAGGATTTTGCAGTCAGCAACGAGAGTGTGGGAGGGTATTTTGCTTCTGTTGTCGCATTTGATTATAATCTCCTGGATCTCAGAATGTGAAAACACCTGAGGGGAAGTTGATTTTCTCGTTTGGAAATCAGTTTTACTTTAAAACAGGGTTCGAGGATATAAGATATATATCCGATATATATCAACCTTGATTCGACGATATATATCAAATGTTTTTTGTGATATATTGCAATACAAAAATGGTTTAAAAAGAATATTATTTTTACGTTTGTTACTGTATTTCTACTTCCCAAATGTAGATGGCGTGGGAGTAGAGTTAAAACAAACTCCCTAATGGTAAGTTCTAGGTTCTCTGTAATGTTTATAGTTTTTTTACCTAGGTATTGGTATGACCATTGACTGATTAGAATTTATAAAAAGGGTTTTATATTTTTAAGTTGATTTTTTAAATATAAGATTTTATGGTTTTAGTTGATTTTGCCTGATCTCAAAGAAGATTTTATGTTTCTTAGTTGATTTTGCCTTATGTAAGAGAAGATTTTGTGTTTTGGTTTCATTTGTATATTATTGTATCAAAATTAATGCATTTGATTTGTCTGATTTTAAGTACTCAAATGAATAAAACATGAAAAACATTTCAGGTTTTTTATTTTTTGATCATTTTAGTATGTTTATGAAACACATATGCAAATAGTATTCATAAATAATACAATGAAATAATAATATGACTTTCATACAAAATTTATATATATCAAACTTGATATATTATTATATCCGATATATATCGTAAATATCCGATATTTTGATATTTATAATAAATATCGGATATTTTCGAACCCTGCTTTAAAAAATAGCTGATATCCTTAGGATTATTTATACGGCCTGGATACCTAGGGTGATTAGATCTTCTATGCAACTTTTTTCTAGCCTCGTCTTTACATAGAAACAGCGGTAGTTCTTACGACTCCATTAGACCTGCACCCACACAACACATTAGACAATTGTCTTAATTTCGATCAGTTATAATTTATTCGACAGACGCGTGACTTCATGATTAGCATATGTCAGGTTAGTGAATGCTTATTTCATGTCAGAAGTACCTCGCAATTGTAGTGATTAATCACGATATAATTAGCTGTCTTTCCTGAAGCTTGCGTCACTTAATTTCGTGTATTGAATTCCAACTACCCGGATAATGAAAGGTATTGTCTTATAGTAATATTACATACACAAAAAATAAACCCCACACTTAATAAGAATAAAAAGTCTTTGCGCCATTCAGGGTTATGTCAAGGTTGGTATTACTCGGTGCCAACGTTTCTCTGCTGCGGTTGGCAATCTTGTTTTATTTCCAGTTCCGGTTGTTAAACTCACAAACAACTAATTCCTAAGGATATCTAAATGTCAACTGCGCAATGATTGTAGCTGATCGGAATTCGTAAGTTTTGTTGACGATGGTCGCACGGTTGGCGCGCATGCTTATCAAAAGTTTGGAGTACAATTTTGAGGAATTCCAACGTTAATTTATAATTTGTGGCGGCTCATTGTGGTTAATACACTAACGTCATGGACAAGGATGATACATTTTTTGGTTAGTTCTTTGTTAAGTTTTCGATGTACCATAAGTATTAATTCTATGGAAGGATTGAACGTGATCTGCGCTTATTTAGGTTAATTGAATTGAATAAGGCCATGGTATATAATACGATCTCTTAGGCCTACGAACAATGCAAGATCCTAGGCTTGGTTATCGGGTATAATTGGGTAAAATCATCATTATCATCAGCCTGCGTTAGTCCACTGCTGGATAAAGATCTCTCGAAAGAAAGAAGTAAAAGCACCACACAAGTGGAACAAGCGAGACTTGACTCGCCGTTCGTAGAGGATTGGCAAAGTTAAGCAACGCGTGCACAGGTCGCCAATTGGAGGGGTGACCACGTGTTTACATCAGAGCGCTACCGTGCTTCGGAGGCCACGTAAAGCTGTCGGTCCCGGTTCATGTCCCACGAAAAGAAGAAGGGAAGAAGAAGAAGTGGAACAAGCTATCTGCAGCGGCATTTCCAAGCCAATACGGTAGTGGAACCTTTAAGAAACGTGTATATTCTTTTTTTACGAGGTCGGCAACGCACTTGTGATCCTTCAGGCATTGCAGGCGTCTGTGGGCGGCGGTGACCCCTTACCATCAGCTACCCGCTTGCACGTCGTTTGTCTTCTATCATCAGCATTTAACAGTCCACTGCTGGACTAGGCCTCTCCTTTTAAAGGAGGAAATGGCCTAATATACCACGCTGGCCAAACGGGTTGGTATAGGGTTTGTATCAAGTTTTCCTTCTATTACAGTGGTGTTCTCTGCATAATACCTATGCTCCCTCTGTCGGCTCTTACGGCACCCATGGATGATATGGGGTGGTGACATTTCGCATTCTTAATCCGTCACCACACGAACGTTTGTCTTCCTATGCAATTTTTTTACTTAAAAAAAACTAGGTAAAGTGTAAGGTAAAAAACGACGGGTAGTGTATGAGTTCATTTGGTAGAAAGTGACAAACAATAAAAATTAAAACTTTCGACCTTGAATACTATCGTAGTAGTAGAGCCATAACTGAGGAGCAATTATTTATTTGCTTTATATAACACCTGTACCTAGAAGACCTAGAGAGCCATGGCATCTAGCCTTCGATTTTCGGATACAGTGAACATCAATCCAGGTTGCCTGGCATTCCTGGTTTACGTTAGCGCTTACGATTTTAACTGAATGAATCTTTGTTAACAAAAGCAAAAGGCAGCGATAGCCTAGTGGAGATAGATCCCAACAGACTGACTGCCAGCCATGGCGGCAGACGGTATCGGGTTCAAATCCACGGCGCGCACCACTGACTTTTCGGAGTTATGTGCGTATTGAATTAGTAATTATCGCTAGCCCCGTGCCTCGGAGAGCACGTTAAGCCGTCGGTCCCGGTTGTCATGAAGATCTTTGACAGTCGTTATTGGGCGTCAGTCAGGACCTTCTAAAATAAACTGACACTAGTCTAAACCATGGAATATCGTTATCCCTTCGGGTTGCGGAGGTCAGACAGGCAGTCGCTCCGTGGAAAAGCTAATATTCAGCCAAATCCGGTTAGACTAGAAAGCGGACCCCAGATTGAAACTTGGATAACGCGCTAGGAGGATGATGAATCTTCGTTAACAAAACTCAGTTGCAAATTCACGAGAAAATCTTGCGCAAGATTTTACTGTTGCCGCATGGAGTAACTTGGGACGTGTAAGGTGATTTCGTAGACGATACGCCATGTGATCAAAATTGACTCCATATAAATTCCATGCTAGATACGATCTATTGTTTTCATTAGTAATGCTGTATATGTTTATTTGCCACCGTTGTTACACAGTGTGATAAAACACTTTTACTCATTACCCCATTACAAAGCAGGTTGTTGTTTATTTTCTTTTACAACTTTAATTTGGTATATTTATTTAACCACTACGCCGCCTATTGTAATAGGCTATTATTGTGCTAACGCTGTGATTATTTCTTTTTTTATATTTATTTACATGGTTACGAACACAAAGTCCGGTCAATAAATAAGATTGGATTACGGTATCTTTTTTATGGTAATTGAAATATTAACTCTCTTTACTAAGAAACTTTATTTTTGGATTACAGCATTTATTAACATTTTGGATTACAGTACACTGATTATCAGAATCTTATAATACGATTTGAATTTTTAAATTCATGGCTTTTCCAGCTCTTCAGACAATGGGGGTCTTCTGAAATGACGCTCACTATGCGTCAGCACTGAGGCATCAGGTCCAAAAGCCTGTCAAAACTGTCAAAGCCCCTATATTTTCGTACGTCTGTATGTGTGTACGCGTCAGTACATATCTGACGTCAGTTTGGACCTGTCGCATGCTAAGCGCCGTCTGGTGGTAGAAGAACAAACCGCCTCATTGTTTGACCACAGGACCTTACGATCTTTGTCAGTCGTTGAAAGATTCAGTTAGACTTAAATAACCTGCTATCTCGTTAGGACTAGAAAGCGCAACCGGGTTGACGTTAAGATTATGATGATACTGATAGCCAGCGCTAGTCTAGTGCAGATATCAATAGATCATGCAGAGGCTATCGGGTTCAAACGACGTGCACCATTGACGTTTCGGAGTTGTGTGCTTATTAGTTGTTAATAAATTAATCTTAATATACAGGGTGGCGCTACCATAGGGGCACTTTTTGAACAGAGGCATAGCGTACAACATTCTGAAGCCTTGTACCAAAAATCAATTAAATCGGTGCAGTAGTTTAGCCACAATATCGATTTTTATGTTCCGCAATTTTTGCACATGCTTTGAATTCCACACAGCTGATACAAAACGGTCAACGACCCTACATTGCGCGCCGCGACTCACTACGATGCGGGCGTCGACTCTGCGCTCCGTTTTATCTGCGCTGAGCCTAACTTCGGATGACGTCGAGGCGTCGCGTCGGAGCGAGTCGGGGCGTGCAATGTAGGGTCGTTGACCGTTTTGTATCAGCTGTGTGGAATTCAAAGCATAATCAAATTAAAATCGATATTGTGGCTAAACTACTGCACCGATTTAATTGATTTTTGGTACAAGACTTCAGAATGTTGTACGCTATGCCTCTGTTCAAAAAGTGCCCCTATGGTAGCGCCACCCTGTATAAAATCCTTGCGTTACTGACTGACTGACAGACACGCTACAGCCGAAACTATTGGGCGCCGGAAGCTGAAATTTGGCATGTATGTTTCTTGGGGACCGTAGGGGTGCACTAAGAAGGGATTTCCCGAAATTCCCACGGGATCGGCCAAAATGGGTAAATTTAAAAAAATGCAGGCGTAGCTGCTGGCGTCCTCTAGTATTTGATAAATCCGTGGTTAATAGAATCTAGTTAAGCCGTCCATGCCGGCAGTCATGAAGAACTTTGACAGACGTTATGCAGATAAAGGCATTGATATAAGCCACGGCATATAACTATCCCATTGGATAGCAGTGGCCAGAGGGCAGTTGGTCTGTGGATAAGCAAATTTTCTATTAATTGTCTGTGCGACGAATTTCTTGGTTGCGACCAGGATGGCTGTAGGACACTAATGGACTAGAGGAACTTCATAACTTATTTAGATCCGTTGAATCCTGCTTTTCAAATTTTCTTTGCCTTAACACCTTTGCTATACAAGAATCGCAGGAGCCAGTGACCTGCAGATTTTAGGTATTATTGCTCATCACCACCTACCGCGCAGTAACGGTAGTACAAGTTATTACTCAGAATATACCAGACAAATTAGTTCTTTTTTTGCATTTGATAATGTACCATATTGAGTAAGGTTATATGAACATAAATAATTAACCTGTACAAGAGCAGCAGCAGGTATAATAATAATTTCTTTCAATCAATCATCATAATCATTTGTCAAAACATTGCGGGGGCACAGCTAGTAATTATAAAATATTTACCGCACAAGTTATATCCACCATTCGCAACTGTAAACTATGTACAATAAGCACCTGCCCGCAGTTAATTAGTGGTGTTGGCCCACACCGACATTCATTAAGACATTGTGTTTATGTATTAACTCGTTTGCGTAACTAATACACTGTTACAAATAGTTATAGAGATAGGAAGTGTGAACTGTAATGATATCACTTACTGCAATCGAGTGGTACGCTTTATTGTGGAGTTAGGTAGTGTGTCATTTGTGCTGGGTGTGGAGCCACACCTCGATCAGGGGGCCTAGCACGAGTTGGGTACTAATTGTTAGCATTCAAATCTTTTGTCCAAAACGGCTTCGTACGGTTGGTAGTAGCCGCCAGGAGCGCTTTTAGAAGATGTTTGGCAAAAGTTCCCATTAATAAATGCGATTCAATGATGTGCAAGCTCGAGTTAGGCTTCCATGTCATGCCATTAAACACTTCATGGATATCTCATGTGACCAGAGCGCTGGTTTATTTTTTGCCCTGAGAAGATTTTCGCAGTGATGCAGAGGAATTTTACGAAGCCTAAGACTTTCACTTTTGTTGATTATTTGCTTTCAAATTTACTTATCGGTTTACACAAATAGGTTTAGCTGTAAGGTCGCCTCAAAAATAACTTTATCCACGTTTCGGCGATGGCGTTTTTGGTATGATGGCTACAGCAACGGGATGTTGGCTGTTGTCCATCAGTCATCAAACCTCACACATGCATGAGGTTTTAACACCAGGCGACTACAAGGTGGACTGCAGCTGTCGGAATTCCTACATCGGACAAACCAAAATGACGATTGCCGAGCGCGTATAGGAATATATACCTTATCACTGCTGTTTATGGTAGTGTTTATGGTAGTGTAGATACGATAATATACGGTGGAGTAAAGATTTCGTTAGTGCTGTGTGTGGACTGATAGTTCCGAATATAAAAGGCTCCAGTACACAATGGCTTATGCTGGCCCACTTCAGGCGATCGCCATTGTGTACAGGGGGTAATGGTATATAGTGGCGGATAGTAGTGAATCGTGGCGCGTAATCGGGGGTTGACGGTTTTTTAGGCACACTTCAAAAGGCTCCAGTACACAATGGCGTATGCTGGCCCACTTCAGGTGATCGCCATCGTGTACAAGAGGTAATGGTATATAGTGGCGGATAGTAGTGAATCTTGGCGCACAATCGGGGTGTTGACGGTTTTTTAGGCACACTTCAAAAGGCTCCAGTACACAATGGCGTATGCTGGCCCACTTCAGGCGATCGCCATTGTGTACAGGGGGTAATGGTATATAGTGGCGGGCAATTGTCAATCGTTTCGCGCAATCGGGTTGTTGTCGGTTTTTTGGGCACACTTCAAAAGAATCGTGGCGTAGCGTAGTCTGTGGTGTTCACACAATCACCCATTGTTTAGTTCGACACCGACCGCAGACCAGGATTGAGCACTTTTTTGTTACGTGCTAGTAGGTACTTGAATATTTGATCACCCAAAATGTCCGTATCGTAGAGCAATGAAGAGACTTTTAAGTTTATTAATTTATATTTATATCAATCTGAGCCTTGTCCTATTACGGTGAATGATCAGCATCCACCGTCGCCTTACGCGCAATTTTTTTATAATAAAAATTATTAATAAATGAAATTTAGCACACTTATTGCTTACATGTAGAAGGTGTGCAGAATGCTATTTTTTATTTTAAAAAATGCATTAGAAATATATGTTTTTATGGAAAACACGTTACCTATACACTCAAACATTTATATACATACACACACACGCATGACATGTATACGTATACAGTATTACTCTACTTTTAAACTGGAAAGAGATTTTTTCTTTTGTTTAAGGTTTATTGTATTCTGTCTAATAGATTCTATATTTGTCATTTAAAAAAAAAATAACCTCGGCTTATTTTTATTTACCAATTAAATACACGTACACTTGTACATAATGTATTTTTTAGATTGTCATTATAAATTTCTGACAAGGTGTAAAATGACAAAATTGATATTCGTAGAAGAAAAAAAAATATTTAAAAAAAATCAAAAAGAAAATGAAAACTTAAAAATCGCAACAAAAATGTTAACTAGGTATTTAGTTTCTTTTTAAAAAAAAGAGAACCGCCTTCAAAAAATCGACCCACTGAAAAGTACGAAATAATTTTTACATACGCTACCCTAATCCTCTCAAATTTCCTTTCGAATTTCTCCCAAAACCTAATTACTAAATTAAACTAAATACTTCGTTTTTGAAGTCGGTGCCAAACCCAATCCCTCTAAAGTCTATTGTTTGCCGTCATCCTTTCCAAACCAGCGCATTCAATCAACATAGGTACATACTTATAGCCCAAAATAGCTAAGAAGTATAATTATTTTATAATTAAGCATTTATTTCATACTAGAGTTGTTGCTTTTTAGAGTATATAGGTATATTCTTTTAAATTTTATTAATTCAGATATTTTTGTGAGGCTTTATTGATTTGATACATTCGTCGTATTATTTTCTCTGTTTGCCAGTACCTATTCTTTTTTGTTTTTGTTGGTTTGGCACCGACTTCAAAAACGAAGTATTTAGTTTAATTTAGTAATTAGGTCTTGGGAGAAATTCGAAAGGAAATTTGAGAGGATTAGGGTAGCGTATGTAAAAATTATTTCGTACTTTTCAGTGGGTCGATTTTTTGAAGGCGGTTCTCTTTTTTTTAAAAAGAAACTAAATACCTAGTTAACATTTTTGTTGCGATTTTTAAGTTTTCATTTTCTTTTTGATTTTTTTTTTAAATATTTTTATTTCATACTTTTTAGTGTTAGGTACTTCGTTCGTTTACTTCAGGTTTTGTGTTAGCTACTCTTTTATTTATTTCTTATTTTTTTGTGATAGGTACTCCATTTACTTTAAGTTTTGGGCTAATTAATAGTTTGTTTATAGTTCGATTTTTAAATTGTTTTAGTGATAAGTTTTCTGCTAGATGAGTCTAAGGAATCAGCCACATACGGAAGGACGCCCTCCGCAAATGCTGCTCAGGCTGATCAAAACGAATGCGGCGGAATTGTACAAACAATTGAATTGGCTGTGAGCTCTCGTATTAGGTATGCTCCGGAGAAATATGTTAATAACGGATGGCCTAGCGAACGGGGGAATGGGTGTTCCTAAAGGATTTAAATGGCCGGCACTAAGAAGAGATCCACTTGAGCCAGGTGAACTGCCTGATGCCATTTTGATATTATTTGATGATCCATCAATAGCATTGCGTCTTAAAGATGATGATGGATACATTTCCATAGCTCCAGTGAAAGCGACCTATCAAAGCAATCGCGGTTATGGTGATATCGAAAGGTCGATGTTGCCCGTCATATTGAGTTGGGCTGTGACGGTACACAAGTTGCAAGGATGTACACTTAGTTCCGCGGTAATCGACCTAGGGCCTAAAATCTTTGCTAAAGGACAATGCTATGTTGTCTTGAGTCGGGTCAAATCCCTAAAAGGCTTGGCTTTAAGTGATATTGACTCGAACAAATTACTCAACCATCCCCACGACAACAGAGCCTTATCAGAAATGACAAGAATGAGAAATATGCTCTCGCATTAGATTCTTTCACCGTCTTTCTTTGTTTTTTGTTAATCGCAGAGACATAGACACGTACACACGTACAAACACACACACATAATACATACAAACATACTAAGAACCAATATATGTATACGGGTCAAGCTAAGAACCTTATTTTTTTGAAGTCGGTTAAAATACTAAAACTTTCTCCTAAGTGTAACAAATACTTTTTTCTGAAAACCGTATAAAAATCGGTTCAGCCAAACTCGAGTTAATCGTGGGCAAACTTAAATACGGGTCAAACTCAGAACCTTCTTTTTTTAAAGTCGGTTAAGGACCTAAAACCTTCTCCTAAGTGAAAAAAATACTTTTCTGAAAACCGCATTAAAATCGGTTCAGCCAAACGCGAGATAATCGCGGACAAACATACATACATACAGGTCAAACTGAGAACCTCCTTTTTTTTGAAGTCGGTTAAAAACGTAATTGCATTGCATTGTCGAATTAGAGTGAATAGTTATTTGTGCAACAAGAGAGAAAGTTGTTTTTTGTATCGAGTGCTGATTTTGAGTCCCGAGCAAGCGAAGGATTCTATGATTGATTCACGAGCGTAGCGAGTGAATCAAAGTTAGAATCCTGAGCGTAGTCAGGGACTCAAGAGCACGAGATGCAAAAAACTTTGCTCTCGTGTAGCACACATAACTTTTCACCTCAGCAGTGAGAACACGTATTACTTAGGAGCCATAAAAATTAACAGGAATAAATTGTAAACAAAATTCTGCATTAATCACTTGTTGTTTTAACTCTTCTGGTGTTATAGTACAGTCATCATCGCTAGTTTCACTCATCTTTTTAGATGAAGTATTTTATATTAATATAATTTAACACACTACGCTATCAGCATCAGCGAAATGTTTAATTATACGTAGTATCCTTATAGTCTGTGGTTTACTTTATTCCCGCAATTTTTTTTAAATCGCGTTTTGATACCGCCGCGTCCCTGATTTTTATTTTTCAAATGTATCATTGTTGAAATTCCAAATAAAAATGTATTGGTTTAATACCAATTTTATACTATTAAACTTATTTTTACTAAAATCCAATAATATATTAAACATATACACAATAGTGTTGCCCAAATGCAAGAACAAGACGAGACTTAGCCAGTCTTGGTCTTGGTCTTGCGCCAATACACCTGGTCTTGGTCTTGGTCTTGGTATTGCGCTCCCAGTCTTGGTCTTGGTCTTGGTCTTGCAGCAAGAGTCTTGCAAGTCTTGCAATTACCTATCAGTCTATTACTATTTATTAAAGTTTTTAAATCTTAGAAAAACGTATTAGAATTGGAACATTGTGAGCTTGAATTAACACAGCCATAGTAAAGATCAAGCAGATTAATAAATAACTGAAGATTTGATAAGAAATTCGAAAAATCAACTGACCTATATGTCGTTTTCCATGGAAGTAACTGTTTCTTAATAAACATTTATGATTTATAAGCTTACATTTGCTAAAACATGTAAAAAAAACAAATTAATTACAATAACTTGACTGTATTTTAAAGAACAATATCTGTCTAGAAAGAGATTGAACCCTCAACTTATATGAAATTTAATAAAAGAGTTTTACGATTTATCATTTATTTCAATAAAAAATAAAATACAACACAAATCAAACATAACAGTACACAACAGCTTTATCATTAGGTTATGTTACTTTATATCAATTCTTTTGACCAAGAATTAATACAAAGTAATGCGCATAGGTCCAGTTTTTCATATTCTTTGATACAGTTTTTTGCGTCTCATAGAATTCCTAAGCGTACCTATACACCGAACTGTTACACCTAACTACTCCGTGAAATAGCGCTAAGTCCTAGCTGCAAGACGCAAGAGTCTTGCAGGCTTAGTCTTGTTCTTGCTCAAGTCTTGCACGATCAGTCTTGGTCTTGGTCTTGCTAAAAATACGCGGTCTTGTTCTTGGTCTTGGTCTTGCAAAAACGCAAGAACAAGACCAAGACTGCAAGACCAAGACTGAATTTGGGCAACACTAATACACAATAACTTAAAAAAAACAACATAATTTCTTTATACATAAAGATATTTGTATATTTTTAATTTTAGGGTATAACACGTTTCCGAACGTGTTTTCTTTGAGGTCGAATTCCAAAATCGAATTTCGAAGGAGAGTGTTCTTTTTACTCGCTTTTTTATATGCATGTGAACGAGACAGAAGACAGTAAAATTCGAATGTTTCAAATTTGTGGCTGAACAATGTCAATTCGTGGCACTGAAGATTGAAAAATTAAAAAGATACTTTGCCTCACGCTCGAATCAAAATCGCGTTTTGTTCACTGTTGTCTCGCAGCAAAAGCGGCATGTTTGAGCTGCTATGGTGAAAAAAAATTTTTTCGCGGTATCAAAACGCGATTTAAAAAAATAGCGGGAATAATGTAAGCATTTCGCTGATGCTTATAGCGTATGGCGTAACGTGTAAAACAAACTCCTTCGAAATTCGATTTTGGAATTCAACCTCAAAGAAAACACGTTCGGAAACGCGTTATACCCTAAAATTTAAAGATGTACAAATATCTTTATATATAAAAAAAAATTTGTTGTTTTTTAAATGTTATTGCTTATATGTTTAATATATTATTGGATTTTAATAAAAATAAGTCTAATTAATAGTATAAAATTGGTATTTAACCAATACATTTTTATTTGGAATTTAAACAATGATACATTTGAAAAATAACCATCAGGGACGCGGTATCAAAGCGCGATTTAAAAAAATAGCGGGAATAATGTAAGCATTTCGCTGATGCTGATAGCGTATGGCGTAACGTGTTAAATTATATTAATATAAATACTTAATTTTTTTTTTTTTTTTTTCGAGGTGGAAAATCCCTTCGGATCGCCGGCTCTTGGGGGAAATAAGAGCCGGAGTATGTGGTGTTTCCACTAAAAACCACCTCGACTTCCGCCATGTACCCGTGTGTCGGAGGGTGGGGCATCACCAAAGCACTCGTCGCCACCCTCCGACGGGTATTGGCCCGCCAGATGGTCAGGCGGTCCCCGAACAAAACCCCCTTGGCGACGGATTAAGGTGTTGGACTCCGCCGCCAAAACGCCCAGCGGCCGCAGAGGATAGGGAGGACGGCAACGCAACACCGAATCTCCTCTTCCTCTGCGGCCCCACCGCGACGCATCGAATGGTGCGCCCCCATTTGGTCGCGGGAGATAGGGCGCACGGCAACGCAACACCGACACGCCTCTCCTCCCGCGACCGCACCCGACTGCGAGGGACAGACAGGACTGTCCCCCGCACCCGCACCGTTGTACGCATCCTGCGCAGGCTCCTGGATCCCTCTTAGCTTCACCGCGGGTGACCAATCCACGGTTATTGAGCCCCCCCACCACGACAAGGTGGAGATCCCACGGGGGGGATAAATACTTAATCTAAAAAGATGAGTAAAACTAGCGATGATGACTGTACTTTAACACCAGAAGAGTTAAAACAACAAGTGATTAATGCAGAATTTTGTTTTCAATTTATTCCTGTAAATTTTTATGGCTCCTAAGTAATACGTGTTCTCACTGCTGAGGTAAAAAGTTATGTGTGCTACACGAGAGCAAAGTTTTTTGCATCTCGTGCTCTTGAGTCCCTGACTACGCTCAGGATTCTAACTTTGATTCACTCGCTACGCTCGTGAATCAATCATAGAATCCTTCGCTTGCTCGGGACTCAAAATCAGCACTCGAAACAAAAAACAACTTTGCTCTCTTGTTGCACAAATAACTATTTATCTATAGGCTTTATGTATCGATGTGAAATTGCTGATATTGGTAAGTTTTCCGTGTGGTGACGGATTAAGAATACGGAATGTCACCACCCCATATCATCCCATGGGTGTCGTAAGACCCGACAGAGGGAGCATATTATGCAGAGAACAGCACTGTAAGAGAAGGAAAACTTGATACAAACCCTATACCAACCCGTTTGGCCAGCGTGGTATAGTAGGCCAATTCCTCCTTTCGAAGGAGAGGCCTAGTCCAGCAGTGGACTGTTAAAGGCTGATGATGATGATGGTAAGTTTTCAGTGTTTCTCATATTTTAAAACTTTGTTTATAAACGACAACTGGTCATATTGTAGTACAGTTGTGACTTGGGTACTATCTAAAACCAAACCTCCTACCTGGTAATATTATTGTTGCAAAGGAGAGGGATAGGATATTAAGTGTGAAAGGAAATTAAGTCATGTAGGCGTGGAAGTTTTGTAGGGATATTGGGTAGTAACCATATTGAAGTGCCGCATGTATAAAGCCTTTCGTATTGTATGACGCTGAGTGTTCGGACAGAAGATGGACGAGAGGCACTTGCATGTAGCAGAGACGAGAATGTTACGGTGGATGTGTGTAAGTAGTGAATAAGGAATGAGTAGGTAACTTAGATATAATCTGAAAGTGTCGCCCATATGTGAAAAAGTTAAAGGAAATCGTTCGGCACGGTGAATAGACGGTTTGTATGTAGATGAAATAAGTGATGAATATGAAAGTAGAGGAACGAAAGGGAAGAGGGAGGGCAAGGAAAAGATAGGAAGGATAGGAGGAAATGTATGGACTGTGAGAGGATCGACATGTAAGAGAAAGGGATAGGTGACGGGTGATATTGAAGTAACCTTTAATACTCTGGGACCAGGACATGTTTATAAAAGTACAAGTCTATAAAGTTATTTTTTTTTATCAATAGAACATTTGTTTTGGAGTGTTTTTAAACTAAATAAAGTATTCAATAGCCGTTCCAGTAATTTCATTAAAGATTTTACTCATTTTCATTATGCGACGAGGTCTGTGATAGTAGAGGCTTTGACAATAAAACCTTAATAATCTAGAAAGTTAACATTTAAACTAAATTATGGTCGAATTTCGACCACTAGGTGGCCTCTAGTGCTTTTAAAAAGCTGCTTATCGCGAATAATTAATGAGAGAGGAAATGGGAAAGTGATAGGAAATTGTACGTTGCTGGATGGGCTGCCTGTACTCTCATTTATTTAACAAAACGGATTTTAAAGTATCTATAGCAGCTCTCTATACCGTAGCCAATGTTATTCGAGAAGCTCTGGGCATTAGGTACTTATCATTTAAACTGTCGCCTGTGCTGTCAGCCATTGCAGTTTTCGAGAAGGTAGAGGCTGTAGTTATTGAGATAGTGCACTAAGCGCTCAGATCCATTTACTGTATCTATCCTACGCCTGCTTCTTCTTTCTTTTCGTTAACGAATTGTAAGGAAACACAAACACGACCACCAGCGATAAAACACCATGTAGTCAAGTACACCACTGCGCTGACCTCTGCCGAATAAATTATGTTCATCGATGTTTTCTGTGTTCTATACAATATTTAAGATACTTTTACACGATCACAGAATCAAGCATATACTGTACACGTCATATAAATAACAGTAGACATTGTAATTACAATAAACGTACAATAAAATTGGTATATTGAGCATTGCCTTCAAAATATTTTTGTTTATAAAGACGCATCGGTACTTCACTTACTTCACCGGCAATCATTTTCTTTTTTTGTCAGAATTATTATTGAAAACACGGGTGGTCATTTTTAATTGAATAATTGGGAGAGTATATGTTGTAGGTATGTAAATAAGTATTTTAAGTTTAATGAGAGGTTTGTGGCTAAATGGCTACTGTGTGATTGATACATTGATGGTGTTGCTCAACCGCCTCAGGGTGCATTTCAACTGGCCTTGGTGAATGCTTCAATGTTGAATAGTTGCCATAGCCGCGGCATTATGTAGTTATATACATGTTTGATAGATTAGTGAATATATACGACCTTAGTGAAAATATTTAGGAGGAAAGGGGTGTTGTTGTAAACAAATATTGACTTCACGGTTGGCGTAGTGGTTTAAGCGGCCGCCAAAAAAAAAGAAAAATTTGGATAAATTAAATACTTAAGTAGTGGTATGCAAATTTGTGGTAGAGAATACCATAAAACCATTTTTGTTTTAATTTATTTGACAATTGTTAGGGCCTCCTAACGACACGTTAGGGCACTATTAAGCCATAGAGTGTTTAATAGAGTCGCAGCCGTCAGGCAGTAAATCTAAACTGTAACAAGATAATCAGTATCTTTGTTGATCTACTAAGTGTAGAATTTACGTAAAATAATCGCTTTTAGGAATATGGAGCACTGCGGTGACATGTGAGGTCGTTTGACGAACGGTTTCAATTTCGTTGCGACAACTCATTTATACCTGTACCTGTGTGCACTTAACCTTCACACGTAGAGCTGCAGTAGTGTTAGATTACTCCCATTCATAAAGGAATTGGAATAGTAGGGCAGGCATAATCCATGTTTGAACTAAGAACAGGTCCAGGGGGAAAGTCGGCTACGCAACAGAATATGCCTCTACCAGAGCACTTAGGTATTCATTTTTTGATTTTCCAGCAATATGTGATACTAGATGGATAGATCTGGAGATACTAGATGATAGCAGCTGCGATAGCTTAGTAGATTTTCACTAATTGGAGACACTAACAAAGGAATATCGCTATCTCTATGGGTTGCGGCGATCAGACGGCAGCCGCTCTGTGGAAGGCTTGTGTCCAATCTGGTTATACCAGTAAGCGGAGCCCAAAACATCACCATCATCGGCCAGTTGCAGTCCGCTGCTGGATAAATCTAGTCCTAAATTCTATGGCGTAAATCTTCAAAGCAGACGGCATAACGCTAGAACGATGACGAGAAGACGATGATTCTAAAGAATGCGTAGACATCTGCATTCTTCGTAAAGGAACTGCTTCTTGAGAATCGGATTTAAACGTTAGATACTCGTAAGAGTGTTTCTATTTAAATGTATCTTATGGCTACATTTAAGAATATTTGATGAAGTTGAGAGCGTGATCGTAGAAATCTTGGTATTGCTTCTGCATGCTGCATAGTTATTCGACTCATGCTTTCACTGCTAACTTAGTATAGGGTAGTCGCCTCTTGCCAATACATATCTTATTCTGATGAAGTATGAAGCGGTGGCGTGCTGGACTAAATATTTACTTACACTTTAAGTTAAGTTCACGTTTTAAGGTGGCCGGATGTATTGATGGGCAGCACTGTTATCATTGTTCATTGAGCAGATTTACCAGGGCATTTAATATGTCTTCGCTATTGCAAGGGATGTAAAAAAAATTAACTGAATGGTAGGGTGGGGGTTCCTTCTTCCTTACGTTGAGCAGTTCACATGTTTTTACTTAACTATAAGGATGTTTTTCTTGTGATGACCTGCTGCTACGAAGATGTGACAGGGAAGCTACGAAACTATGTGATCGTTTCCATTGATGCTTAGTTATGTGCGAGAAAGACGAAATACGATTCAAATGTGCGAATACGCCGCTGCGTGGTATCTGCACGAGAAGGATAGACAACAAGAACCATGCCGTATATCGACAGTAGGCTGTTGACTTTAATCGGTAATAGAATAATGACTAGAATGGTGGTTTCCTTTTTTATATTGTCGGTAGATTTACGTTTGACCGTGGATGTTTTCTATTGAATTTAACCAACCATCAAGTGGACTGGTGATGACCTGAAAGGTAAAACTACCTAGTAAATGGGCAATACATAAATTTCATATCAAGTTTATTTAATCACCTTAAGTAAGGGTAAGGGTCGTGGTCGCAGGTGGATTTTTATATCTATTTAAACGATAAATGCATGTTTTCGTTTTGGGTGGGAGTATGTAAATTTCCTAATACATAAATATAAAAAAGTTAATTCAAGTTGTCAGGCTTTTGGACGGAACACCAGAAATAATATATAAAGGGGTTTGGGTAACATTGTATGGACCAGTGGCGTCATTTTTTTTCCAGCGGCCACGAATAATTTTAATAATTCTTCGTAGTACTATACTAAATATATACATAACTTCAATTATTTTTGTCCTAAGTAATATCGGAGCTGAGATTTTAGCATTTGAAGATTCTCAGAATGTCGTCAATATAAACTAATAGAGAGATGCGCTTAGTGTTTTACTTAAGATTATTTACGTTTTAAGATCGTTCACTTACATGACATCAATGTAATACGACATACCTAAACGAAATAATCAAACCATATGTTCATACTTTAAAATATCTATTATATTACACAGTTTGTTATCTTCGTACATTTCATTCTCAATATCATGTCTTATAATTGTATCTAAGAATTGCGCCGGTGGAGATAGGCTATTTTGATACTTGCCCCATCCCAAGTACCAAATAATTGATATTACTTGGGAACAACAGCCCAAGGTCCGTTTCCCAACCACGCATGAACAATAATGCCCTAACAGCGCATTTAACCCTTGCGCAGCTATCGCGATGAGTATATACATAGTCGCGATTGGATTCTACCTCTAAGAAGCCACGGATCAATCCAACTGAAGCTCGTCATCGTTTCTGAAAAATCAGTGTTAGGTTCTTTGTATATTTCGTTCGTCGGAAGGGAGTGGCTTTGGCTGTCAGTATTGAAATAGTCAACGCCTTCAACTCCCTTCTGTGGCTAGCAATTAGGGAGGCACTATTCCATCACAACGTGCCTCCATATCTGCGTAAAATCGTCGGGACGTATCTGCGCGACAGGCACATTACGTATACTAGTATGGGTCGGGACGGCTTTGAACACCGGAGGGAGGTCACTCTGGTGTTAGTATGAGGGTGTGGCTTTCCTGAAGTAATTCAGCTTGCGGAATTGGGAGTGGCTTGTGTCGTCCGACAGATAAGCGGGCTGGGCCTACTCTGTCGTTTCCTGTGGTTCAACAGGAAACGACAAAGTGTGGTTCCATCTAGCTCGCTTATTAGAGTGGATGGTGTGGAGGTCCGAGTAGACCGGTACATTAAGTACCTCGGACTCACTCTCGACAGCCGCTGGACCTTCAAGGAGCATTTCGAGCGTATGCTCCCTTGAGTTCGCGGATCAGCTTCAAAGGCTGCTTCTGAAACTCAGAGGTCCATGAGAAGAAGTTCGACGTCTCTATTGTGCGGTCGTACGATCCATGGCCCTTTACGGAGCGCCTATATGGGCCACACGCCTAGCGGCCTCCTCACGCTGTAAAGCCAAGCTCAATAGCGTGCAACGGGTGGCGGCCATTGGGATCGTACGAGGATACCGCACAATTTCATCAGACGCGCCAACAGTTCTGGCTCGTTTCCCGCCCTTCGATGTCCTGGTAGACATGGACGCGAAGGTCTATGACCAGACTCGCGCAGTTCACCGGGAAGCGAACGGGGAAGTCCAAGACGCGCTCAAAATGCGGCGCAATGCTCACCGACAGCCTCTGCAGCAATGGCAAAGCGCTGTCAGTGCCATTCTGCCAAGCTTTGAAGCGTGGATTGGAAAGAAACGCGGCCGCATCACCTACTGATTGACTCAGATACCCACCGGGCGGGTACGGGTACTTCGGTGAGTATCTGAATCGAATCGGACGCGAGAGAACGGCACAATATCACCACTGTGCAGGCGACCTGTTTGGAGGATTGCCCGGCATGGGTGTCCGAGCGCGAAGTCCTTGTCGACCAGATCGGACACGATCTGTCCCCGCCAGCAGGTGTTGCTGCCATGCTGGCGAGCGAGGAAGGCTGGCAAGCAGTGGCCTCCTTTTCTGAAGCTGTTATGCTCCAAAAGGAGGCTGCAGAGCGGGTTCGGGAGAGAGCCGATCCTGCCCGACGACAAGGGCGGCGTCACAGAGAGCTGCCAATGGGGCCGCGGGCCCCCAGCGCATGGGGAGCTCTGGTCGCTGATTAGGATTCGTTGCTCCGGGAAGCCGCCAGTAAGGGTAATAGAGGGCGTTTAGCCTTTCCTAAGAACGGATTCTATTGAACGTTGCGCCATAGGAGGAAGACTAGATAGCTCATGTACCCAGTGTTCCTCCCGTAAAGCGTCTTTGGTTGGCAGTCGAGGTGGTTTTTAGTGGTAACACCACATACTCCGGGTCTCATTTCCCTAAGAGTCGGAGATCCGAAGGGATTTTCCACCTCGTAAAACCAAAAGAAAACGTTGCATACTTCGATCAGATACGAACCGTCGCTTTTTGTCGCTCGTTCTACGTACTTGTTTAAGCGCGTATAATACCAAATCGTCGGAACTCATATATATGAGAAATTCATATAGGCCAGGTACTTTTGCATTCATTATTTCAAAATCAACCCCTCTACTATTTGGATTATTCGCAATTACATATTCACCTAAATGGTTTTGACTGCTATAATTAGGTATACGAACGTAATTAAACTATTTAACGTTAACTATTTAAACGGACTAGGAATGATTTTTCTGCTATTATCAATGATTACGAAAGAGAATCTAAAATAGTGTAGTTAAGTGTGATAAACTGATAACTTATTCGATTTTACTAAGAAATGTAAAACCGAATATTTCAGATCCGATATGGTTTAGAGAAATGTGGTCATATTAACTTTTGATCGTTTCATCCTGATCTTTCATAATATATAAATTTCATTGATGGCCGCAAAAGTTCAGAATGACGCCAACTTTACCCAAACCCCTTTAACATTTTGCTTCTGGGTATGAATTTTGCCATTTTATTATTACGTGGGTAGGACTACCTCGTTACTGTTGCGGTAAACATGACAAAGGATAACATAGCTATCTTACACCGTGACACAGATCGCTGTACGATTCAGTCCTTATCACAATCAGTAGCTGTTACCATCTGTTTGATCTGACGATAATGTTTTTGGATTTCCATTTATTTTGTTTTTTTGACTTTCATGAACTTATATTTCACAACAGTGTTATCCATATAGGTGTATTTATTATTATCTCAAAAAAGAGTTTATTTTTATTAAGTGTCTGCCCCAAAGTTTTGGCAAGGGCAGGGTTAAAAATATCATGTACCCCTGTTTTATTCTGCAGGATTATTTGTTCATTAACCTTCACGCACATAAAATACAAAGTGTCACTTTTACTACCCCGTTTCATGCCACGGGTATTGTAAGAGGCAAATGGTATCTTGCGGAAGAGACGGAGACCTCGAAATCAAACCCTATGCCAACCCGTCTGGCCGGCTTGGTGAAGTATGTCAAAGGGAGCTACATTTGAATTCAAAGTCGAATGCCTATGATTCTCTTGCTTTGTCCAATGTATGAGAGCGCACACTCACAGTCTATTTAGTAAACCCCGGCCTCTTGTGAGGGTAACTGACGTTTGACAGGTTGTAAGGATTGACTTATCTTCGTTGGCGACTTGTAGTAAGTTATGATTAAAGCTCGCTTCAGATGAAGCCAATCTTGTCGGTCACGCCATTTTTTCTTTTTTTTATCTTCGCTGTGGAAAAGCTTTCACGCACATATGTGGGACTCGACGGCTGGAGTGCAAGGCCGTAATACCCACTAAAACCACAGAGCATACTTCAACGCCATTTTGGGGGCGCCAGGTAGTAGCATTAGCTTTCTACCCTGACACCCCGGTGGATAGCCAGAAGGCCACAACCTCCTTGGCGGCGGATGAAGGTTTTGGGCTCCACCGCCAAAACATCCAGCGGCCGCATAGGATAGGGAGGACGACAACCTGACAACACCGCATCATCACAATGGTGCGCCCCCATTTGGTCGCGGGAGATAGGGCGCGCGGCAACGAACACCGACACGCCTCTCCTCCCGCGACCGCACCCGACTGCGACTGACAGACAGAACTGTCCCCCGCACCCGCACTTTCGGACGCACCCTGCGCAGGCCCCCTCCAAGCCCACGCGGAGCGTCCACTCCTGGGATCTCTCTTGCGGGTGTCCAAGCCACGGTTACTAAGCCTCCCACCACGACAAGGTGGAAATCCCACGGGGAGGTCGGTCACGCCCTTGATCTGTTACCTCAATGGGTATCTGTGACTAGCAGTGGACAAATAAGGCTGTATGTTAATGATGAGTCCATAATTCTGTTCATTCATCATCAGCCCTTAACAGTCCACTGCTGGACTAGGCCTCTTCTTTGAAAGGAGGAATTGGCCTACTATACCACGCTGGTCAAACGGGTTGGTGAAGGGTTTTTATCAAGTTTTCCTTCTCTTACAGTGCTGTTCTCTGCACAATATGCTCCCTCTGTCGGCTCTTACGACACCCATGGGATGATATGGGGTGGTGACATTCATGATAATTCTGATAATTCTGTTACCCGCATGTATTCTTTTACTCACCACAATCTTCATACCAGCAAGTTGATATAATAAGTACCTACTTCCTTTTACAAGATTTATTAAAGCTTTAATATAGCTTAACGAGACACATGAAGGCCTATGATCGAGGCATTTCTTCCGATAATCATTTATTTGTCCGGATTGAGGAAACCCGCGATCTATTAACGTCGCTGACATAATGTTTGTATTTACATTACTAGATTATATTAAACTAGAGGACGCCACCAGCTACGCCCGCACATTTTTTAATTTATGCGTTTTGATCGATCCCGTGGGAATTTCAGGAAATCCTTTCTTAGTGCACCCCTACGGTCTCCAATGAACATACATGCCAAATTTCAGCTTATTGCGCCTAATAGTTATGGCTGTAGCTTGCCTGTCAGTCAGTCAGTACCGCTACGATTTTATATATACAGCTTAGTGAATGAATAGTGCCCTATGTCCTGTTCTGTACTTTTAACCATGTGTATGCAAAATATCGTGATGATTGGTCGAGTAGTTCAGGATGTCAAACACACTCATATTTACATACATACCTACGTAAATACATACATAAACTCACGCCTGTTTCCAGGAGGGGTAGGCAGAGACTACGGAACGCCATTTGCAACGATCCTGACATATCTCTCATGCTTAACTCACTCCCATCAGATGCATGTATTTATAATTAAAAAAATAAATTATATACTTAGGTAGGTATATAGTTTTTTAAAAGACAAGCTCCGCTTCATGAATAAATTCTCTATCGACCTCAGAAAGATTCAAATATTTGATGCAAAAAGGCCCGAAGGTGAAACATTGATTGATCACACCTATTTCTTCCCTTATTGGAATCGAGCCTATAACTCTCGGCGCAGTGTAAAGCGGCGAGTCCGCGATGTAGAGATCGGACCTACAACACTATAATAAATAATAATAAATAAATATTCTACCACATTCACACAACACCATCTAGTCTCAAACTAAGCAGAGCTTGTACTATCGGTACTAGACAATGGATAAACATACATACTTACCTATATACTTTTTTTTTGTAAATACGTACATATTATACGTAGAAACACCCAGACCAAGACAAACATCCATGTTCATGCACACAAATGTTTGACTAGAGCGGGAATCGAACCCGCGATCTTCGGCATAGCAGTCGCTTACACTCCCGCGGCGCCAACCGGTCGTCCTATAGTTAGTCGTCGTATCTATAGTTTGACGTCACTTTGACAGTGATGTCAAACTATAGTTAGAGTAAGTACGAAAGCTACAAAGCTTCGAGAGGAATTATCGCAAAAACATCTTTATCTCTTATCATATAGTGACTACGATAGCTTTTGTACAATAAAGATGTAGCCCGCATAAGGGTATATCTCTCTACGACATGCGCACGCTCGAAGAACGCGCATACCTAATGCGAGGGAGGCCAAGACTTGGAATTTACTTTTAAGATACTGGGTAGATAGTATAAGGTAGTCCTCAAATTAAAACTTCAATTTCAGGACTGTCCCCGTGGTCCAGTGAATAGCGTATGCGTTTGCTGATCATGAGATCCCAGATCGATTCCGGGTCGGGCAAAAGTGTTACTCAGTTTTGCCAAATACTCAATAGCAGCAAGGAGTCTAGCAATGTGCGCGGTACCGGCAATAGGTTCAGCCCGTATTAAGTAGAATCTAAAATTCATAAAATGGTGAAATGTGGGTGTAATACTACACCTCTGTCTAGCCCTTCGGGGGTACAAGTGTGAGTCTATAATATAAAAAATATTGCAGGTTACAATATTACAAAACCTACGTAAATAAGCGATTAAATTAAAGAAGACCAATAACGAATAATTTCAATGAAAACATCGTCGTTTATAATTCGCAGGGCTATATAAAATCATCTCTATTTGTCGCATTGGCGGCTCAAGGCTTGGAGCCCTGTTATCGTTTTATGAGACGGTAATTGGCACTTGAACGAGCCTCCTGCTGCGATGTAACAACATACACTGTGATATTTAAAAGGAGTGTAATTTCTTTAAGCTAAGTGATCTACAGTGGCTATAAAACGACTTCTGCCAATGACTTTTTGGCTAAGGGCAGGTGTACCTACCATTTTTCAAATAGCCATTTTTGGTTGGCTTAGCGAGCCCATTTAACAGCAACTACCGCACCCGACATGAGACTTGGCCGACGCATTTGAAGGGTTTTGCAATGATGTGTATTTAAAGTTGTCACAAACCAAAATACAAATATGTAGGTAATAAATTACGCTATTTCCTTTTGTTTAAAAGAATATTGGAACTCCTGCATGTGATTTTATAAATCATGTCTGTTTTCAGTTTTGGTGGCTTGTGACTTGGGCGCCTATAATTCTTTAATGCGATGCCGATGGTAATAGCCGCCTGAACAAGCTCCCTGTTGAGATACAAACTATCCAGGAAGGCTTTTGAGTAATAATTTTTCTACCTTGATGTCACCTTATTATATTCACAATACCATTTTTGATATTTTTGGGGATCTTCCTTATAATCGCTTTTATAATTACCAATATTTGCTATTACCTTTAATTTTTATTGCACAAAATATATGTTTTCAGTCTCTCAGGTCAGAATTAATTGACTCTACCGATATGGTATCGTGATTAACTAGTTTAAATATATTAAACCTTATAAAGTCCAAAATGATTATACTCATTTTCGACGTTAACATAGTAGATAATGGCGATAATTTAAGTAACGACAACAGGCAGTTATTTTGATAAATGGTATGTCTATTGCTCTGTCTAAGACCAAGTCTTTGTTAAATCTGTTTTTTTAATAGACTTACGCCTGTATCCCCGAAGGGGTAGGCAGAGGTGTAATATTACACACACATTTCGCCATGACTTTTTAGATCCCACGTCAGAGGGAGCAAGCCTATTACCGTTACCGGGCACATCACCAGACTCCGTGCTGCGACTGAGAATTTGGATAAACTCAGTGACACTTTTGCCCGACTCGGGAATCGTACCCGGGACCTCCGATCAGCAGTCGCATACGCTGTCCACTGGGTCACGGAGGCAGTTTACTGGTCCACGGAGGCAGTCACTGGACCACGGAGGCAATTTTTTTTTATAATAATAAAAGAAAATTAAAGTCATGTCGGAAAAATGAAAAACAAATTAAATTAGATATTATTGCAGAAAATCACAAATCTAAAGACTTTGGCAACTTTTGGAAAAACACAAATAAGTTAAATCCTAGGTCCAGCCTTCCCGTAAGTGTTGGTGGTAAGCATGACCCTAAAAATATTGCAAATGTGTTTTTAAACCAGTTTAAAGTGATTGCCTTGACGGAGTCGTTGGTTTTTTCTGTCTCGCTCATTCGCGCAAGAAACTTGTATTTTCGTTGCTCTCCGCTTTATTATTGGTAAAAATTAGTAATGTCTTCGAAAAGTGCAGAAATTACTATCCAGGAGCTGAACAAGTCAGTGATCTTGCTTCAAACCAAAGTTTCTGCGCTTGAAAAACTGATATTGGAGCAGAATAACTTAATTAGAATATTAGTTGGTGAAGAATCAGTGTCCCAAAAAATCCAAAACACAAATTTGAGTGAAGGTATTATTCAAACGGATTCGAATGCGCGCCCAATACGAGAAGCTCGTGTTCGGGCCGCATCGGCTATCACCGCAGGCGCTCGGAAGAACACGGCCAAAGTCAAACTTGTATGTACTATGCTTGTACCGGCCGCACCATCTACGAGTACAGCCCCTACTACGGACTGCGAGTTACCGGCGAAACAACCCACTAGCGACAACGGCGAGCCGATCGAGTTGCGCACGAGTTCCCGCGAAGCGAAGGACGACGAGTGGATCGAAGTGCGCCGTCGCAGCGCTAAACGTTCGAGTGAGAAAGTAACTCGTGGTACTGCGGCGCCGACCGCGACTCCCACTACTTTGTCAGCTGCGGAACGTAAGGCGTACCTACATTTATATTATTTAAAAGTAGGGACGTCAGTTGAACAAGTGCTAGAACATTTGAGTTATATATGTCCAAATTCTATATGTACAGCTGAAATACTTAAGTCGCGAGGTGACTATGCTTCTTTCAAAGTATGTGTTCCAGCTAAAAGTTTAGATAAGTATCTGTGCTCAGACAATTGGCCTGAAGATATATTATGTGTTAAGTTGTGGCGGAATGGATTTCGTAAACCAGGTACACAAAACGTTCAAGCCTAAATGCTATTCGATTTTTTATCAAAACGTTAGAGGTTTACGATCGAAATTGAACACGTTTAAATTATCGGTTTTGAATGAATCTGCTCATATTTATGCTTTGACCGAGACTTTCCTAGTGAGTAGTATATGTGACGGGGAAGTCTTTCCTGACGGGTACACTGTACTGCGTCATGACCGCGCTAATGATACTGGTTGGGGAGAAGTATTATTGGCGGTGCAGGCGCAGTTCCCCGTTGAACGAATACAAAACATTAGCGATTACACAACCGACACAGAAACTGTTATTGCTATTGTAACGTTGAAACACAAACGAATCCTGTTCTGTGTCGTATATATTCCTCCTAACTCTAAGGATGAAAAGTATCTTAATACTTTCTCACTATTAGAAACCGCCATTGAGAGGTTTTCAAAATTAGACGTAATTGTATTGGGTGACTTCAATCTAAACTCGTGCAGTCAAAATGTAAATCTACACTATGCCTACTTTATTTCCTTTTGTAAGTTGAGACAACAGAATAGCATTAAAAATACTTATGGTAATATGTTAGATTTAGTTCTTAGTAACTTGAGCGATGAGTGTGTGTGTGTTGTTGGAGATGTGGAGCCGTTAGTGCCGCCGGACGCGCATCACCCGCCGCTCGGGGTCCGCCTGAGCGTGTCGCGCCCGGCGGCTGAGCGAGCTCGGCTCCCGCCGCCGCCGACCCACATGGATCCACAACAATATGACTCACCTCAATACAATTTTCAACGCGCGAACTTTTATGCCTTATACGACTGCCTGACAATGTTGTCATGGTCTGAGCTATTAATATGTAACAATGTTGACGATGCATTACGTATTTTCTATGCACAGCTTTTAGCATGTTTTAATGCTCATGTTCCAATCAAAAAGCAGCCTAATTATTATAATAAGTATACATATCCAACTTGGTATACGTCGGATATTATAAGGAATATAAAGAATAAATATTTTCATCTGAAGAAATATAAGCAACTTCACTTAGAATTTAATAAAGAAATGTATCGATATTATAGGCAACACACTAAAGTACTCATAAAGCAGGCATACTATAACTTTATTGAGCGTGCGGAGACGGATATAAAGAAGGATCCGAAGACATTTTGGACGTTTGTTAGAGCCCAACGTTCGTCTCGAAGCGCTTGTTCTGAATTTGAGTATGACGACAAGGTAGTGACTCAAATAGATGCAGCAAACGCTTTTGCAAGTCACTTTAAATCTGTTTTTTTAGTAGATAAAATATCTTTGCCGACGAATATTACGGAGAATGTGACTAACAGTCATTTTTGTTCCTCGCGAGTAAGTGTTGATCACGTCAGTGAATCTGACCTATTACATGCGGTGAAACGGTTGATGGCTCGTTCGTCCATAGGTCCCGATGGTTTACCGGCCTACATTATTAAATACTGCATCAGCGTTTTTAAAGAACCACTGTTACACATTTTAAACTTAGCCATAAGAAATGGTACATATCCTAGTTTGTGGAAGGTGTCTCACGTTACACCGATACCCAAGGATGGCTCCAGGAGTCAAGTAGTTAATTATAGACCTATAGCCGTGCTTTCAGCGCTCGGCAAGGTATTTGAGTTTATCTTAAATAGTCATATCACCAGACAGATCCAACAGCAACTGAGCGAGAGCCAGCACGGGTTTAGAAGGGGCAAATCGACTACTACTAATTTGATCAACTTTGTTGATTATTGTGTTGCGGAAATGGATAATAATAGGCAAATTGACGTGACATATTTTGATTTCAGAAAAGCTTTTGATCGGGTCCAGAATGATATCTTGTTGCAAAAGTTATCCGCTTTTGGTTTTGCTCCTAAACTTCTCGACTTATTCGCTTGCTATTTTACTAATCGCACTCAATTTGTGAAACTTGGTAGGTACCGCTCTGACTTGTATGACACTCGTTCTGGTGTCAGTCAGGGTAGTATCTTGGGCCCTACTCTGTTCCTGATCATGGTGAATGACTTGCCGAGCGTTGTCAGCACTGCTCAGTGTTTAATGTTTGCTGATGACCTGAAGTTATTCTTGGGAATCGGTAGCACGGCGGACTGTGACGCGCTCCAGCGCGATATCGACAGGGTTGTGGCTTGGGCTGAACATAACCGCTTGGAATTTAATGTCAGTAAATGTAAGACAGTAACATTTACTCGTTCTCGCTCGCCACTTACATATAGTTACAATATTTCTGGTGACCCGTTGGAGCGAGTCAGCGAAATACGAGATTTAGGTATAACTCTAGATACATGCTTAACATTTAATGCACATATCTCTTTAATTTGTAAGCAGGGTTTAAAAGCATTGGGATTTGTGATGAGGCAGTCTATCCCTTTTCAGAGCAGGTGTGCTACCGTTTTGCTGTACTTTTCCTTTGTTCGCAGTATTCTGGAATATAATTCGATAATCTGGGATCCACATGAGGAGAAGTACATCACAATGGTTGAACGGGTACAACGCAAATTTGCTCGGTTTTTATACAAAAAGTTATATGGCTTCTACCCTTATTTATATCCGTCTCTGTTCGTGTCTGGTATGGTAGGCCTCGACACATTATTACTACGTCGGAAATGTAAATTAGTGTCACATTATTTCTTATTGTTACACAACCAAATTGATGACTCTAATACGTTGTCTCGTTGTTCGATCTCAGCACCGAACCAATATACGCGAGTGCGCTCGCGGCGCTTACTTGCCGCACCACAGGTACGAACTTGTACCGCGCAGTATGCGCCTACTACTCAAGCACTCACACTGCTCAATAGCATTATTGGTAAATATCCGGATGTGGACATATTTATCACCAAATTTTATATGTTTTTAATTATATATAAAATGTTTTTTGCAAATGACTACATTAGAAAATAAGTTAATATTATGTACCCACCTAAATGTAATGGCTCACTACACGCTTTGGGCAACTGTTAGTGTAGTGAGCAGCTGTACTAAATAAATAAATAAATGTAACGCAGTCGCCGGTGCTAGGCGCTGACGTGAACATGAAGCTGGGAGTGAAGTTCTCTGCTAAAGATGTCGAACAAGTTATTAAAAAGATGACAAGAGGTAAGTCGCCTGGACATGATCACCTCAGCGTCGAGCACCTCAAGTATGCGGGTTCACATTTGCCAAGAGTATTGGCTATGTTTTTTAGTCTGTGTATAAGCCATTCGTATTTGCCTAAATCTTTTATGAAAACTGTTGTCGTAACTATAATAAAGAACAAAACCGGTGACGCAGCTGATCCAACCAACTATAGGCCCATATCTCTAGCAACCATCATAGCCAAGGTACTGGATAGTCTGCTGGATACATATATGGCCCCCAAATAAATTTTGCACGACGCGCAGTTTGGCTTCAGACCCGGTTTGTCGACAGAAAGTGCAATTATGTGTCTCAAGCAGACTGTCCGGTATTACACGGATAGAAAAACGCCGGTTTATGCGTGTTTCTTGGATCTCTCTAAGGCATTTGACCTTGTGTCTTATGACCTTCTATGGAAGAAATTAAGAAACGAGAGTGAAGTAGATGCCGGCATAATAAGTCTATTACAATTTTGGTACGCTAATCAGATAAATACCGTTAGATGGGCAGGTACCATGTCTGAAGAATACAGTTTGAAATGTGGGGTGAGGCAGGGGGGAATTACCTCCCCTCGCCTCTTTAATCTGTATGTAAACCAGCTGATTGTTGGGCTCAGCAATGCCCGTGTCGGCTGTCATGTTGATGGTGTTGCTATGAACAACATCAGCTATGCGGACGACATGGTATTGCTTGGCCCATCAATTAGCTCAGTGAGAAGGCTGTTGAAGTTGTGTGAGGACTACGCCGTGGCTCATGGGCTCAGGTACAACGTGAGTAAAAGTGAGTTGCTTGTTTTTAAAGTCGGTGCCAAAAGTGACTTAAATGTACCACACGTCTCACTAGCAGGCACACCACTGAAGCGGGTTACAAAGTTTAAGTACCTGGGTCACTGGGTCACCGAGGATCTATGTGACGACTTTGACATAGAGAGGGAGCGTAGGGCGCTGTGTGTCCGAAGTAATATGTTGGCCCGCAGATTTGCACGATGTTCGCACGAAGTCAAAATGACTCTCTTTCGAGCCTACTGCCAAAACTTCTACACTTGCAGTCTGTGGGTCAAATATACACAGAGGGCATACAACGCTCTGCGCATACAGTATAACAATGCTTTCAGGATGCTTGTGGGGCTGCCGCGATTTTGTAGCGCATCAGGCATGTTTGCCAACGCGAGGGTTGATGACTTCTATGCCATAATACGGAAGCGATGCGCCTCGCTGCGGCATAGAACATGCGCCAGCTCCCACGGCATGCTGAAAGCATTGTCAAACCGCTGGGACTGTCAGATGCTCGGCCGATGGGTGAGACTACACACCCAATTAAATTAAATATAGGTATCATATTGTTTGTTGTGTAAGTCTGAGTGTCCCGTGATTTTGTGTTTATCTGTGTTGTATTATCATTTGTATTTATGTAGTTATGTATGTTTTACTAACAATAGTCTATAAGTCGTTTTGTAATACTAATCCTATGGACCTAACAGTCTGCAAAAAAATGAATATTATTATTAGATATTATAGGCGGCAAACGAGCAGACGGATCGCCTAATGGTAAGATCGCCGCCCATGGACACAAGCAACATCACAGGAGTCACAAGTGCGTTTCCGCCCCTTGCGGATGGGAAAAGGGATAGGATGAGGAGTGGGATGAGGGAGTAGGAATAGGGGATAGGGCCGCCGGCACTCTCGCCCACCGAACGAAACACAACAGTTTAAGTACTGTTACTTTACGTTGATTTTCTGTGAGAGAGTAGTACTTCCCCGGTCGAGCCTGCCCATTCATGCTGAAATCAAGGTAGTACAGCTGATTTCAGCAGGATTGTTTATTTTTCAACTCCTCCAATATTCTTCTGATTAAGTTCGTTGCAGGTTCCAAGACAGTTTAACTTTCCCCGGGACTTCACGAGTATCAAAACTCGTTGTCATCAATGGTCACTGCTGCTGAACCTGGCTACACCTGTGACACAGTAGTGAGAATGAGGGTGGAACTAATAAAAAACTAGTGTTAATTTACGTCGATTTTCTCTAGCAGGGTAGTACTAACCCAGTCTGGATCATTCATGCTGAAATCAGCAAGGCTCTCCTACCTTTAAAATCTGGAATGCAATCAGAATATCTCTAGGATGATGACGAGTATGTGATTGTCCGTGTGGTGACGGATTAAGAATACGGATTGTCACCACCCCATATCATCCCATGGGTGTCGTAAGAGCCGACACAGGGAGCATATTATGCAGAGAACAGCACTGTAAGAGAAGGAAATCTTGATACAAACCCTATACCAACCCGTTTGGCCAGCTTGGTATAGTAGGCCAATTCCTCCTTTCAAAGGAGAGGCCTAGTCCAGCAGTGGACTGTTAAAGGCTGATGATGATGATGACTGATTCTAACATCTGCATCGTCAGTGGCAAGTGGACCGAAAATGGTGGACAGAGCATGACGGACATTATAGTCTTAACGGATTTAAACATACATGTTTTTATGTGCTCAGTTGTTTAATATAACAAATGTTTATGAAATGACGTTCTTGAAAGTCACCTTAATGGTTTATCAGGATAATCGGAAACTTCAGTCATGCAACCAAGTGGTTTATTACAACATTGACCAGTGTAGCGAAAAGTACAATTAGTGTGAACCACGTGTTTTGTTATGAATAAATAATTGGTGTTTGTAAGGTGTTTGTGTGGCAAATGTGCACGTAACAACACTTATTGAGTTCTCAGTAATGAGCATCGGGGGTACTGGCTGGATACACTGACTTACTTGATAGTTACTGCGAGAGTCTACACAGGTGTTGTAATTATATGTGAAGGCGTTTAAACCTAGGGGCTGGTAGTATGAAGACAGCTAGTGGCTTGATTTAAGAAACGGACTGGGCATAGTGACTCTCCTAATCTAAAGAAGTATGTCTTGAGGCAAGTATTTTTTTTTTGTTTATTTTTTTTATAGACTCGCGCCTGTGCCTGTATCCCCGAAGGGGTAGGCAGAGGTATAATATTACACCCATATTTCGCCATGAATTTTTAGGTCCTACGTAATAGGGGGCGAGCCTATTGCCGTACCGGGCACATTACGAGACTCCGTGCTGCTACTGAGAATTTCCTAACGGAAAATCCCAATAACACTTTGCCCGACCCGGGAATCGAACCCGAGACCTCCCAATCCCACGCGCACATTTATGCCGCGAGACCAACGAGGCAGTCAGTTTTGGTGAGGCAAATAATTTTTGGATAACACGCTCATAAGAAACACTTCGTCCTAACGTTATTCACGTTACATCCAAGACTTTCGCCTAATAGCCACTTTTCCCAAAGCAACTGCCGTCAAACAAGCGCAGAAAAATATAGCCATATGCTATGATTTACGGCCAGTTCCAATATTCGATCATAAATGAATTTTGAGATTCGAGATTCTGTCAAAATTGAATCTAAAATCTCAAAAAAAAATGAATATGGATTTCAGCGGTTAGACGTGTCAAGATATTTGAGGTTACTCTACGCAACGACTTATCAAAGACGTGACGACCGGGACGGTACCGACAGCAACCGCTACATGCTCTTCAAGACTCGGAAGGAAATTACTTTTTTTGATCTGTCAATCATCTATGAAAAGCACCGTCTTTTCACAACGGTACTTTCCTTCGCTAAACGGAAATACTGGTACAATTGTACCAGTATTACCATCAGACTTAAAAATTAGCGGGCGTAGCTGCCAGCATCCTCTATTTATAAATATTAATATCGTATTTTATATCATATCAGTCTGTTACACTAAAAAATAAAAAGCTATTGCCTCACCAAAATTAAAATTGAATCATTGGATAAAAATCTGGTACATGTAGCAAGGCGAGCAGAAATGTAGTAAAGGCACGTCGGCATTTAAATGGTAACAATGATAATTATTTCATGCATTACTTGTTTAATACCTGTTCCTTTCCACCAGAGCTGGCGGCCCACAGATTTATAAATATACACACGCCATGTCACCTGGCAACGCAGTAGTAGATCGCCTTTCTCTCGACAAAGAGGTTTTCTTTGTTATTTGCTTGTTGTAAAAGGACAACGCTGGGGCTTATTCTTGTACCGCAAGGAATTTCACATAAGTAATATACTGGAGCAACAAATGTAGGGAATCCAATCCTTATCCTGTTTGTGGGTGACAATATTTATATATTTTAAGGCGGTAGAAATCGTACTTTTAATGGGACAGGCATTGTGTATCATGATGAGACTTATTAATCGAAACAAGGGTTACGTAAAGCCATGCATATCTCTATATTTACAATTCTTGCGTGATTGACTGACTGGCAGACAAAGCATAGCCGGCACTACAGGGTAAAAAACTATAATAATACTAAAAAAATAACTGAAATTTGACACGTATGTTCCTCGAGGAGTAGGGGAGCAATAGTAGGGGAGTTTTGGAAATTCCCACCCAAAGGGGCTAAAATAGTCCCACGCGAGCGGAGCTGTAGGTGAAGTTTAGTATAATTATAAGATGAACAGAATTCTGAAAAAACGCCATTCTGGGGGCGCTAGGAGGTCGCATTAGCATTCTACCCTGACACCCCGGCGGATAGCCCGAAGGCCACAACCTCCTTGGCGGCAGATGAAGATTTTGGGCTCCACCGCCAAAACACCCAGCGGCCGCAGAGGATAGGGAGGACGGCAACCTGACAACACCGCATCTTCTCTTCCTGTGCGGCCCCACCGCGACGCAACAATGGTGCGCCCATAGATTAATAATATGTATATATACGGGTATAGATGGGTATCTTACGTCATAAACTTGTCCATGAAGCGCCCCTAACGGACATGGTTGTAACTCAAAATGACGTATAGGCTGTAGTATGGGTAGGTATGTATATGAAATACATAGATGTGTTTGTGTATGTATGCATTTTACGTATGTGTTTGTGTAAGTATAGTAGGCTATACGCCTACTTGGGTACTTTTTATTTATTTCTGGACATGTTTGAGACATTTTGCATGAAAAATAAATGCTTTTGACTTGTCCATGCAAAATGTATCTCAAACAATATCCATTAAATAATAAGGGAAAATAAATAACAACTAGTAACTTTCAAACAATATTTTAATCACAAGTAAGTAAATAATATGTTTATTTGCACACTTTTACTAAATTAAAGAAACACAACACACCATAAACGACATTGTAAGCCGTAAGGTCAATAAAATCCACTAAGCACTAAAGAAAAGAGTCCTGTCTCAAACGTTTTTACTAAAGTTTATGACGGAGGATAATTCAACTCGACGTCAATAGCAAACTCACAGCCACAGCGGAGGATAGTTAAACTCGACGCTAATAGCAATGAAACCACTTTCAGAATCAACACAAGTTTAGAAATACACAAATTATCACTGAAAGTTATGAAAACCAAAAATGCCTGTGCGTATCAAAACACCGCAGACATCTTTGATAAGACACAATGTTGCCGAGACAAAAATTAAACTTCAATGTATTCAAGTTTAACAAATAAAGTCTAAGTCATTATTTAGAGCAAAGCATATTATGATCAAAAATAGTAAAGTAGGTATTAAACCCTTTGCAGATTGAGTTTTATTTGTGGTTTATAGTAAATAAAAAAGTAAGATTCTTTTATAAACTCGAAATATTTTATAAAATAGCAACATTGATGACTATTATATTAGATGGCGCTAGTAAAAAACGTCCTAGAAGATTTGTTCTAGGATAATAAACCATAGGTGCGCCCCCATTTGGTCGCGGGAGATAGGGCGGGCGGCAATGCAACACCGACACGCCTCTCCTCCCGCGACCGCGCCCGACTGCGAGGGACAGACAGAACTGTCCCCCGCACCCGCACCTTCGGACGCATCCTGCGCAGGCCCCCTCCAAGCCCACGTGGAGCGTCTACTCCCGGGATCTCTCTTAGTTTAACCGCGGGTGTCCAAGCCACGGTTACTAAGCCCCCCCACCACGACAAGGTGGAGATCCCACGGGGAGGTCGGTCACAACCTTGATCTGTTACCTCAGTGGGTATCTATGTCTAGCAGTGGACAAATAAGGCTGTATGATAATCATGAGTCTATAATTCTGTTCATTCATCATCAGCCCTTAACAGTCCACTGCTGGACTAGGCCTCTTCTTTGAAAGGAGGAATTGGCCTACTATACCACGCTGGCCAAACGGGTTGGTATAGCGTTTGTATCAAGTTTTCCTTCTCTTACAGTGCTGTTCTCTGCACAATATGCTCCCTCTGTCGGCTCTTACGACACCCATGGGATGATATGGGATGGTGTCATTCATGATTATTCTGATAATTCTGTTACCTGCATGTATTCTTTTACTCACCACAATCTTCATACCAACACGTTGATATAATAAGTTTGTACCTACTTCCTGTTACAAGATTTATTAAAGCTTTAATATAGCTTAACGAGACACATGAAGGCCTATGATCGAGGCATTTCTTCGAATAATTATTTATTTGTCCGGATTGAGGATATCCGCGATGTATTAACGTCGCTGACATAATGTTTGTATTTACATTACTAGGTTATATTAAACTAGAGGACGCCACCAGCTACGCCCGCACATTTTTAATTTATCAGTTTTGACCGATCCCGCGGGAATTTCGGGAAATCCTTTCTTAGTGCACCCCTACGGTCTCCAATGAACATACATGCCAAATTTCAGCTTCCTGCGCCTAATAATTATGTCTGTAGCTTGCCTGTCAGTCAGTCAGTAACGCTAGGATTTTATATATACAGATAAGTGAATGAATAATGCCCTATGTCCTGTTCTGTACTTTTAACCATGTGTATGCAAAATATCGTGATGATTGGTCGAGTAGTTCAGGATGTCAAACACACTCATATTTACATTCATACGTAAATACATACATAGACTCACGCCTGTTTCCGGGAGGGATAGGCAGAGACTACGGAACGCCATTTGCAACGATCCTGACATATCTCTCATGCTTAATTCACTCCCATCAGATTCCTTATGCATGTATTTATAATTAAAAAAATAAATTATATTATTAGGTATATAGTTTTTTAAAAGACAAGCTCCGCTTCATGAATAAATCCTCTATCGACCGTTACCTCAGAAAGATTCAAATATTTGATACAAAAAGGCCCGAAGGTGAAACATTGATTGATCACACCTATTTCTTCCCGTATTGGAATCGAGCCTATAACGCTCGGCGCAGTGTAAAGCGGCGAGTCCGCGATGTAGAGATCGGACCTACAACACTATAATAAATAATAATAAATAAATATTCTACCACATTCACACAACACCATCTAGTCTCAAACTAAGCAGAGCTTGTACTATCGGTACTAGACAATGGATAAACATACATACTTACCTATATACTTTTTTTTTGTAAATACGTACATATTATACGTAGAAACACCCAGACCAAGACAAACATCCATGTTCATGCACACAAATGTTTGACTAGAGCGGGAATCGAATCCGCGATCTTCGGCATAGCAGTCGCTTACACTCCCGCGGCGCCAACCGGTCGTCCTATAGTTAGTCGTCGTAACTATAGTTTGACATCACTTTGACAGTGATGTCAAACTATAGTTAGAGTAAGTATGGTAAGTATCTACGAAGAAAGCTACAAAGCTTCGAGAGGAATTATTGCAAAAGCATCTTTATCTCTTATCATATAGTGACTACGATGGCTTTTGTACAATAAAGATGTAGGCCGCATAAGGGTATATCTCTCTACTACACTCTACACGACATGCACACGCTCGAAGAACGCGCATACCTCATGCGAGGGAGGCCAAGACTTGCAATTTACTTTTAAGATACTGGGTAGATGGTATAAGGTAGTCCTCAAATTAAAACTTCAATTGCAGGACTGTCCCCGTGGTCCAGTGAATAGCGTATGCTGATCATGAGATCCTAGATCGATTCCGGGTCGGGCAAAAGTGTTACTCAGTTTTGCCAAATACTCAATAGCAGCAAGGAGTCTAGCAATGTGCGCGGTACCGGCAAAAGGTTCAGCCCCTATTAAGTAGGATCTAAAATTCATAAAATGGTGAAATGTGGGTGTAATACTACACCTCTGTCTAGCCCTTCGGGGGTACAAGCGTGAGTCTATAAAATAAAAAAATATTGCAGGTTACAATATTACAAAACCTACGTAAATAAGCGATTAAATTAAAGAAGACCAATAACGAATAATTTCAATGTTTTCATTGTCGTCGTTTATAATTCGCAGGGCTATATAAAATCATCTCTATTTGTCGCATTGGCGGCTCAAGGCTTGGAGCCCTGTTATCGTTTTATGAGACGGTAATAGGCACTTGAACGAGCCTCCTGCTGCGATGTAACAACATACACTGTGATGTTTAAAAGGAGTATAATTTATTTAAGCTAAGTGATCTACATTGGATATAAAACCACTTCTGCCAATGATTTCATTTTTCAAATTGCTATTTTTGGTTGGCTTTGCGAGCCCTTTTAACAGCAACTACCAGGCCAACGCATTTGAAGGGTTTTACAATGATGTAAGTAGGTATATTTGAAGTTGTCACAAACCAAAATACAAATATGTAATAAACTAGAGGATGCCCGCGGTTACACCCGCGTTATTTAAGGCTACTGCTCCGCGCCCGTTGCTCATAGCCAGATGTTAAGTATATAGCCTATAGCTTTTCTCGATAAAAGAGCTATCTAACACTGAAATAACTTTTCAAATCGGACCAGTAGTTCCTGAGATTAGCGCGTTCAACCAAACAAACAAACAAACACTTCAGCTTTATATATTAGTATAAGATATTTATTTTTGTTTAAAAGAATATTAAAACTCCTGCACGTGCTTTTATAAAATCGTGTCTGTTTTCAGTTTTGGTGGTTTATGAGTTGGGCTCCTATAATTCTTTAATGCGATGATAATAGCCGCCTGAACAAGCTCCCTGCTGAGATACAAACTATCCAGGAAGGCTTTTGAGTAATAATTTTTCTACCTTGATGTCACCTAATTATATTCATAGAGCAAGAGCCCACGACTGCCAGACCTTCGTGATTTTATAAATGCTGAAAGTTTGCGTGTGCATGCCCCCTACAAAGGTAGGAACGACCACTGATTATAGAGTTTGGGTTGTGGTTACTTTGGCAGTTATCAGGTAGTAACGGTGGATAAAATGGTTCCTAAAATTCGTTCTAGTATAAAAGCTAAATTTTATATATGTTACTTGTAAACCTATGAAAAGACGTTAGTCTAACAGCCGGACAGTTTCAATGGTTTTAACATCTTGCCAGACACTTTGAAAGTCCGCTGTAGGTACGAGCGCGAGAGCTTAGCCAATTGCGATCTTTTAAGATATCCAAAAAAATAAAAATGATTACGTCCATAGCCATGTTAAATAAAGTAAAAATGTTATTTTAATATTATAAAAATCTAAAAAGAGTATTACAACATGTAAAAAAATATTTTACTGTTCATAAAATTATTGTCGTCAACATTTTTATTTATTCATTTCAGCCCTACAGCTACCCTTCGAATCGATGGCATGACCGTCTTATGAATATTTAAATAAAACACGTACACGTACACGTAAACAGCCCATAGCCTAGTGGAGATACCAATAGACTGCCATGCAGAGGGTATCGGGTTCGAATCCATTTTGACGCTAGCAATGTACCACCTTGCAAGAGCGAGCTATTGCAACGTTTCATCATCATCCTCCTAACGTTATCCCCGTTTCAATTTGGGGTCCGCTTAAAAGTCTTACCGGATTTGGCTGAATATTAGCTTTTCCACAGAGCGACTGCCTGTCTGATCACCGCAACCCGAAGGGATAGCGATATTCCATGGTTTAGACTAGAGTCAGTTTATTAAGAAGGTACTAATGATCGCTTAATGATGTGCCCGGTAGATGGCAATAGGCTCGCCCCCTATTACATTGGGACCGAAACATAACTGGCGAAGTGTGGGTGTGTAATGCACCTCTGCCTACCCCTTCGGGGATAAAAGGCGTGAAGTTATGTTATGTTATGTTACTGACGCCCTATAACGACTGTCGATGATCTTCATGACAACCGGGGCCGACGGCTTAACGTGCTCTCCAAGGCATGGCGCAAGCGATAATTAACAATTTAATTGCAGCGTTTTCTGCGAGCAAATTATATACGAACCATTTAGAATATCGCTTATCCGAAAAATCCAACCTCTTATCAACCAGACAAAAGCGGCTGGGTGTTGAAAGACGACACATACTTTTTTTTTTTTTTTTTGATATCGGGTTGGAAAATCCTCATGGAGTCCCTCCGCCCTGGGGGATCGGCGAAGGGGACTGTCAGACTCTTACTGACTAAAAACCAACCCGTGTGCCTCATGTACCCGTGTGTCGGAGGGTCGGGTTTCGCCCAAGCATACGTCGCAACCCCCCGACGGGTATTGGCCCGCCAGATGGTCCGGCGGGCCCCGAACAAAACCCCCTTGGCGGCGGATGATGGTGTTGGGCTCCGCCGCCAAAACACCAAGCGGCCGCAGAGGATAGGGAGGACGGCAACGCAACACCGCATCTCCTCTTCCTCTGTGGCCCCACCGCGACGCATCGAATGGTGCGCCCCCATTTGGTCGCGGGAGATAGGGCGCGCGGCAACGCAACACCGACACGCCTTTCCTCCCGCGACCACGCCCGACTGCGAGGGACAGACAGAACTGTCCCCCGAACCCGCACCGTTGGACGCATCCTGCGCAGGCCCCGTCAAGCCCACGTGGAGCGTCCCCTCCTGGATCCCTCTTAGCTTCACCGCGGGTAACCAATCCACGGTTACTGAGCCCCCCCACCACGACAAGGTGGAGATCCCACGGGGGGGAAAGACGACACATACTTGTTCAAATGGTGTGACCCGGATCAACTACCTGTTATGTTAGTGATTCGCTCAAAACTCAATCAGGTATGTAATTATTATAACAAATTATTGAAATTTATTTTTTAAATATTCATAAGGCGATCATGCCATCGAGTCGAAGAGTAGGGCTGAAATAAATAAATTAAAATATCGACGATAATAATTATGAACAATAAAATATTTTTTACATGTAATAATACTTTTTAGATGTTTATAATACTTAAATAACATTTTTACTTTATTTAACATAGCTATAAACGTAATAATTTTTATTTTATTGGATATCTTATAAGATCGCAATCGGCTAAGCTCTCGCGCTCGTACCTACAGCGGACTTTCAAAGTGTCTGGCAAGATGTTAAAACCATTGAAACTGTCCGGCTGTAAGGCTAACATCTTTTTATAGGTCTACAAGTAACATATATAAAATTTAGCTTTTATACTATAACGAGTTTTAGGTACCATTTTATCCACCTTTACTACCTGATAACTGCCAAAGTAACCACCAGCCAAACTCTATAATCGGTGGTCGTTCTTACCTTTGTAGGGGGCATGCACAGGCAAACTTTCAGCATTTATAAAATAACGAAGGTCTGGCAGTCGTGGGCTCTTGGGCTATCACAATACCATTTTTGATATTTTTGGAGATCTTCCTTATAATCGCTATTACCTTTAATTTTTATTGCACAAAATATATGTTTTTATTTCATTTTCGTTTCCCAGGTCAGAATTAATCGACTCTACCGATATGGTGTCGTGATTAACTAGTTTAAATATATTAAACCTTATAAAGTCCAAAATGATTATACTCATTTTCGACGTTAACATAGTAGATAATGGCGATAATTTAAGTAACGACAACAGGCAGTTATTTTTATAAATAGTATGTCAATTGCTTTGTCTAAGACCAAGTCTTTGTTAAACCTGTTTTTTTAATAGACTCACGCAGTCACGCCTGTATCACCGAAGGTGTAGGCAGAGGTGTAATATTACACTCACATTTCGCCATGAATTTATAGGTCCCACGTAATAGGGAGCAAGCCTATTACCGCTACCGGGCACATCACCAGACTCCGTGCTGCGACTGAGAATTCGGATAAACTCAGTAACACTTTTGCCCGACCCGGGAATCGAACCCGGGACATCCGATCCGCAGTCGCATAAGCTTTCCACTGGGTCACGGAGGCAGTCTACTGGTCCACGGAGACAGTCACTGGACCACGGAGGCAATTTTTTTTATAGTAATAAAATATAAATAATAAAAAATATAAAAAATAAATAAAAGGCGGCAAACGAGCAGACGGATCGCCTGATGGTAAGATCGCCGCCCATGGACACAAGCAACATCACAGGAGTCACAAGTGCGTTGCCGCCCCTTGCGGATGGGAAAAGGGATAGGATGTGGAGTGGGATGAGGGAGTAGGAATAGGGGATAGGGCCGCCGGCACTCTCACTCACCGAACGGAACGCAACAGTTAAAGTACTGTTACTTTACGTTGATTTTCTGTGAGAGGGTAGTACTTCCTCGGCCTGCCCATTCATGCTGAAATCAGCAAGGCTCTACTTCTTCTTTATCTGGTTAGACTAATAGTTGGGAATTCTATTTTAGCCGTGTGGTTGACGGCATAGAATACAAGTGTCACCACCCCCTATCTTCCCGTGGGTGTCGTAAGAGGCGACTTAGGGATAACACGATGCAAATAACATCTTTGCGATGGAAAACTCGACATCAAACCCTATACGACTGCCTCGTTGGTCTCGCGGCATAAATGTGCGCGTGGGATCGAGAGATCCCGGGTTCGATTCCTGGGTCGGGCAGTGTTATTGGGTTTTTCTGTCACGAAATTCTCAGTAGCAGCACGGAGTCTGGAAATGTGCCCAGTACGGCGAAAAGTGGGTGTAGAAATATACCTCTGCCTTTCTCTTCGGGGTTATAGGCGTGAGACTACATAGTCTCACGCCTATAACCCATCCATGGTAAACGTTAACGCCGCCAATGGGCACAAGCAGAGCAGTCATAAGTGCGTTGCCACTCCTTGGATTCAGAAAAGAATAGGAGGAATGGGAAGAGGGACAAGGATGAGGGGATGGGGACCGGGTCTTATAGGACTTTGATCACTCACCGAACGAAACGCAGCGGTAAAGGTACTGTAGATCAATTAGTTTAAAAAAATAATAAAGAAAGTAGGACGAATTTCCGTGCGTTTAGGCGTTTCTGCCATACATATAACTGGAAACAGGTATAGTTCACAATTTAGGCTCCCTTAATGCTCATGTCTGTGGTGCTTATCTTTTCTCATCATTATATCTCTTCGCTGCTTGTCTCCTGCTTTGTTAAGGAGGGAAGTGGGTTGTTTATTTTCCAACTCCTCCAATATACTTCTGATTAAGTTCGTTGCGAGTTCCAAGACAGTTTAACTTTCCCCGGGACTTCACGAGTGTCAAAACTCGTTGTCATCAATGGTCACTGCTGCTGAACCTGGCTAAACAGGTGACACAGTAGGGGGAATGAGGTTGGGACCAGTCAAAAACTACTGTTAATTTACGTCGAATTTCTCTAGCAGGGTAGTAATCCCCAGTCTTGCCCATTCATGCTGAAATCAGGAAGGCTCTACCCAAGTAACAAAGTTCTCCTGTAGTGCACAGTTTACAGGCTCACAGCACTAGTAACTCTCTTTTAGTGGTTCCAGGTTTTACTACCAAGCTTATAACTGGTTACACGGAGTTCGTTTGGGTTTGTAGTATACGTGTTCTTATAAGTTGACTTATAGTCGTGTATAGAACGAAATTATAGGCGCAGTAAAGGCTAAGATGGCCTATAAAAGTGTTGCATAGGTGTAAATACACTTGAGAAAACTTATTCCAGTAAGTTACACTTATAATCGCCTACAAGAAGTAATTATAAATCCGCTATGAGTGTCATACGCCAGTAATAGTAATTTGTAGAACTAAATGCACTTAGAACCATTTGCATTTGTTACTTGACCTTATAGGGGTGTATAAGTCAACTTTATGTGCCAATTATGAGTTAATTAGTTCTACAGTGGTTTCTTCTAAGAGTAAGTGTACTTGGTAATATTGTGGACTCTCGAATGCTGTTATAGTCTTAATTTCTGTATAAAGGTTTCTTGTAAAACCATTAGAGTCAAAAGATATCTTCGTGAAGTCTATATAGGAAGACAATTGCTTATAATATTTATCGCATCTTCACGGCCATTTTGGTGTCTACTGACACACAATATGGCGTCACAATATGGCGCGGCAATTCTGTTAGGACCAATATTATTTTTAAACACAGCTTAGTAAATACGCCCTGTTCAAAAGGCGAGCAAAAATTGAGATGTAAAACACAATATACTTCACCGAAAATACTTACGCGTTTGCCGTGCAAACATTTATACACGTATAGTATTACGTGCGAAATACTTGTTAATTACATTTTATTTATAATAGATGAACATACATTTTACTTTTATTATTTTTTTCTCTAACCATAGAACACAATACAACAGAAATTCACAAATGTTTGAGGTAGCTAGTAATAGAAGCGCGGAGTACGTTACACGCCTGCCTGGTTCTATTAAATGCTCATAGTGAGTTTCGCAGGAGCAAATGGTTCTGCGTAGTCCAACTATAAGTGTATTATTGGTCTAAGTGGTGCTCGAGAAGTCTACTATGAGGGTTTTATTAGCAAAAGTACGCGTATAAAATGGGCCCTTTTCCGTGGTTGTAAACTTCTACTAACCTGTTATAGTCCTGGCCCCGGAACCACTACAAGACTACATTTTGTTACTTGGGTACTGCCTTTAAAATCTGGAATGCAATCAGAATATCTCTAGGCTGATGATGAGTATGTGATTGTCCGTGTGGTGACGGATTAAGAATACGGATTGTCACCACCCCATATCATTCCATGGGTGTCGTAAGAGCCGTCAGAGGGAGCATATTATACAGAGAACAGTAATGTAAGAGAAGGAAACCTTGATACAAACCCTATACCAACCCGTTTGGCCAGCGTGGTATAGTAGGCCAATTCCTCCTTTCAAAGGAGAGGCCTAGTCCAGCAGTGGACTGTTAAAGGCTGATGATGATGATGTCTGATTCTAACATCTGCATCATAAGTGGCAAGAAGTAGATCGAAAATGGTAGACAGAGCATGACGGACATTATAGTCCTCACGGAAGTTTTAAACATATAAGTTTTTAATGTGCTCAGTTGTTTAATATAACAAATGTTTATGAAATGACGTTCTTGAAAGTCTCCTTAATGGTTTATCAGGAAAATCGGAAACTTCAGTCATGCAACCAAGTGGTTTATTACAACATTGACCAGTGTAGCGAAAAGTACAATTAGTGTGAACCACGTGTTTTGTTATGAATAAATAATTGGTGTTTGTAAGGTGTTTGTGTGGCAAATGTGCACGTAACAATACTTATTGAGTTCTCAGTAATGAGCATCGGAGGTACTAGCTGGGTACACTGACTTACTTGATAATTACTGCGAGAGTCTACACAGGTGTACACAGGGCTATAATTATATGTGAAGGCGTTTAAACCTAGGGAATTGTAGTACGAAGACAGCTAGTGGCTTGATTTAAGAAACGGACTGGCATAGTGACTATCCTGATCTAAAGAAGGAGAATGTGTCTTGAGGCAAGTAATTTTTGGATAACACGCTCATAAGAAACACTTCCGAAATCTTAGTTAAGCCTTGCCGGCAATAGGCTCGTCCCCTATTACGTGGGACCTAAAAGTTCATGGTGAAATATGGCTGTAAAATTACACCTCTGACTACCCCTTCGGGGATACAGGTAGGATACGTGAGTCTATAAGAAACACTTCGTCCTAACGTTATTCACGTAGCATACAAGACTTTCGCCTAATAGCCACCTTCCACAAAGCAACTGCCGTCCAACAGGCGCAGAAAGAGATAGCCATAATTATGCTATTTATTTATTTGCTATGATTTAGACGTGTGTCAAGTTATTTTAGGTTTTGTATTGAGATTGACTCTACGTAACGACTATCAAGGATACGTGACGATCGGGACGGGACCGACCGCTACATGCTCTTCAAGGCTCGGAAGAAAATTATTTTTTTTGATCTGTCAATCATCTATGAAAAGCACCGTCTTTTCACAACAGTACTTTCCTTCGCTAAACGGAAATACTGGTACAATTGTACCAGTATTACCACCAGACTTCAAAATGTGCGGGCGCAGCTGCCGGAATCCTCTATTTATAAATATAAATATCGTATTTTATATCATATCAGTCCTGTTACACTAAAAAAACAAAAAGCCATTTGCCTCGCCAAAATTAAAATTGAATCATTGGATAAGAATCTGGTACATGTAGCAAGGCGAGCAGAAATGTAGTAAAGGTACGTCGGCATTTAAATGGTAACAATGATAATTATTGCATGCATTACTTGTTTAATACCTGTACCTTTCCACCAGAGCTGGCGGCCCACAGATTTATAAATATTCACGCAGTAGTAGATCGCCTTTCTCTCGACTAAGAGTTTTTCTTTGTTGTTTGCTTGTTGTTGTAAAAGGACAACGCTGGGGCTTATTCATGTGTCGCAAGGAATTTCACATAGATAAGTATACTGGAGCAACAAATGTAGAGAATCCAATCCTTATCCTGTTTGTGGGTGACAATATTTATATATTTTAAGGCGGTAGAAATCGTTCTTTTAATGAGACAGGCATTGTGTATCATGAGACTTATTAATCGAAACAAGGGTTACGTAAAGCCATGCATATCTGTATATCTTGTAGATATTGACCGCGTTATTGACCGACAGGCAGACAAAGCACAGACTGAAATTTGACATGTATGTTCCTCGAGGAGTAGGGGTGCAATAGTAGGGGAGTTTTAGAAATGCCCACCCAAAGGGGCTAAAATAGTCCCAAGCGAGCGGAGCTGTAGGTGAAGTTTAGTATAATTATAAGATGAACAGAATTCTGAAAAAAAGGATCGTAGCCGGGGCCAGTATGTGATGGGTAATGCGGTGATGCGTTGGATTTGTAATAAAAGCTTCTAAAAGTAAACCTATGTTATTGTATTTAAGAGGGCATCAAACTTTTTAACTACAGCGGATTTTCGTTATTAAAAACGCTGATCCTACGCTCGCACTTTGACTGAAGCCTTCAATGTTGTGACGACTTACTATCGGATGAACCGTACGCTTCTTTAGTTTCAAATTACAACCCTTAAAAGTTTTGTTAATACGAGCGAATTGGACCCTTCTCTATTTTAAAACTAAAGTGTCTACTAAATTTGTATTTTGTGTAACATAGGAAGTATGGAAGTAGGCACTACTTTTGTTTAATATAAGTCATTATCAATTAATTATATCAGGAACTTATACGGCTACTGATCTATTATAATCATTATATCCGGCGGTTATTCCACTCTTAGACCATTTGCACAGTAACTGGACAGTCATTCACATTCACATGTAACAAAAAATAAACTAGGTATTAACAACATATTAAGGTCGAGTTAAAGAAACACAGCTAATCTTTGTTATAAACTTATAATTTATTATGACAAAAGAAGTTCCAGATTATCAAAGTGTTTATTAAAGTTCGTGAGAGGAGTAGGTGACACACACTTTACTGTTGGATTTTGTTTGGCAGCAATATTCACTGCAAAACTATCTGAAAATCAAATACCATTTCGTCTGGGCCAACAAACAAGAATCGATGTTTGATTCGTTTCGATTTACAAATCATATACATATATTTAACAAAGATATCAAAAATAATTTCGTAAAATTTGTCTTTTAAGAAAAGTTCACACCGTCTTTTTGGCTGTATCACTACGGACATAAATCACTAATTTCTTTCTCTAGAGTTATACTTGCGGTGGGTTTTTTTAAACGAGAGTAACGCACGTGTGTCATAATCATAATCCATCTTGCTCATTCTACATAATTATGTATTTTCACAGTAGAGTTCTTACAACTTTCAGAAATTCAGACGCTTATTACATACGAAATAGAGACGAGCGGAAGCAAGTATATCTAATCCATAATAATATTGAATAATGTCTACTATTGACTGAATTTAAAATTTACAAAATAGCTGTAGTAGGTAATTGTCCCAGAATTTGATTCAATGACGCGATTTAATGATTACTGTGTATGTGCGTTTCCTCATTCTTGGGCGGAACACTAAAAAGAATTAAAATCCGCGCCCGCGTCGGTAACTAACCTAAAATATTAACACTTCAGAAAATGACTGTTTTCTGATAATTAAATACATTGCCGTTTTTAAACATGATGCGTCGTTTTACTTGCAGAGTTTGTGAGCAGTCTACGTTAAACAAGTGCGTATTATAGAATAGTTACGTGTAACATAATCTACATTCTCGGCACGACCTTGCCTGCATTTTTCACTTGCATGGTCCTTCCGTTCAACTTGACATGTTTCTGGCTGTTATGTTCTTTTATTTAAATGGAATCTGGTACATTTAATTAATTATTTTACAATGCTGTGATTTTTCAGTGTTTTCTGTCTACTAACCTAATATTTATGTTAGGACCCATTCACAACAAAGTAGAATTCTCTAAAATTTTTATACTCTCGGTGATTTAGGCAAAAAACCCCAAAATTATTTGACCAACGTCATACATGTCTTGTTATATCTAAATGTTGGGTATGCGGAACATAAGGTAGGTAGCGAGGAGTAGGATGTTCAGCATCAATTATAATTTGAACTAGCCGTTTCCCGCAGTTTCACCCGCGTCCTGAGGGAACTACTTCGCGTACCCGAAAAGCCCAAATATCTTACGGACCCCTATTTTTTCTAAAATAAAATATGGCCTATGTTACTCGCAGATAATTTAGCTTTCTAATCGTGAAAGAATTTTTAAATCGGTGCAGTCATTTTTGAGTTTATTTATCCATTACAAACAAACAAAAATACAAAGTTTTCCTCTTTATAATATTAGTGTAGATAATTTATTTATCAGGTAAGTATGTTTGAACGCGCCAGTTAAATAAGGTAATTTTATTAGGAAGTATACTGCATAACATGTACGTAACCTTTGGATACATTGTTCTAAGAAATGTAACAGTAAATATTTATAAAAAATGTTTAAAGAGTATTGCTAAATGTCAGGGATATAGGTATGGAGTAGGTAATGAGTATCACATTCTCGTAACGCACTTCGTGATCTGTATCAAATCGATGTTAACTTTAAGCAAGGCGCCCACTAGCGCGTAATTACGCACTTTTTACGTTAGCATTACCTACGTAAAAAGTGCGTAATTTGCGCTTGTGTGCGTGCGTGACGTTACGCGAAGCCTCATATCACGTCGCCCCCATCTGAATAGATAGTCGTTACAATAATTAAATTTATTGGAATAATATCCGTAATAATATTAGTAAGGAATTAATTAATTATTAAAATTATTGTTTCCTGTGTACGGTCGCGGTCTAAAAATGTTTACCACTTTTCAAATTACATTCTTTGTCACGCTGGGTTCAACAAAGTCTAAAATGCTATATCTGAGTACTTATTACTTTTCAATCATTGGTCGATTCAAACAAAAAGAGTATGAATATTTTTAGGTCGATGAAATAATTTGACATAATGACAGAATTGCATTTATGCTGCGCTTTAACGTGACTAGCATACCATCCACTATCATTAGGTATAGCTCACAGTCTGACCGCGCACTGATTTTCGCTAGACGATATCATCATCATCATCACCCTAGCATTTTCTAAGTTGCATCCCAAGTTTGCGCTTCGGAGCCCAGGGCCTGCTAGTACTGGTCTACCGAGATTTGACTGGATATCAGTTTTTACACGGAGCGACTGCCATCTAACATCATTCTAAGGTTAGACCATAGCCAGTAGGTATATTCGAGGGCACTGACTTCCCACTAATGACTGCCATAGATCATGACAGCCGGGACTGCTTAACGTGCTTTCTGATGCACGGGGGTGAAACACCGCCAACTTCGGACTAATTATTATTATATAATTGTCACTAAGAAATCCTTAACAGAAAACCTGAGCAACATTTTCCGAGCCTGACCCGCGAATCGAACCCAAGACCTCATGATCAGCTGTCGTATGAACTACCGCTAGACCAACGAGGCAGTCTTACGCAAGACGATATATGTAAATATTGTATTTTTTTCAAAAAGGTTTTATATTCAGGAAGTCGTATTTTCGCCATCCCTTTCATTACAATCTGTTAATGTAATAGTCATTTGATAAACTTATTAATTACAAATACCAAAATCGTAGATAGCAAGTTTAAAATAACATTATTTGAAGAGTACAAATATTTTAGTTTCAGTGTAAATATCACGCTTGAAATTAAATGAACGTATATTATAAATGTGGAATAATAAATCGTTATTGACATCAGTTGCTACGCAACGCATGTTATCAATGTTATCATAGATTGGTTGCCTAGGGTTGCCTAGAACAATATGACAATATCGCCGTCCTTGTGTCATTGATGTGTTCATGCAATTATAAGCCTTAAGGTGGTAAACACTTTCAGACCGCGACTGTACTTCCTACAATTATTATTTAGTTTTAAAATCTATATAATATGTGTATCTTCACGCTCTAATTTTCTCGCTAAATGGTAATATTTCCAGAATCTCGTGCAAAATGTTGTATGTAGATTACAGATAGATAGTGTCATATGTATTTTAATTGATAAACTATGAATGTCAGTTTCTTTAAAGGTATATTGCCTGCACTAAATATTCACTATTTCAGTCATTTGCTTAACTAGCCCTATGAGTTTTTGATTAGCATTATTTGTAACTATTTAATAACTTAATTAGTGAGTTTCTGCCTTCTATTTCATAATTTCGTGCATGGAATGTATTATTACAAATTTAGTGACATAAATTGCTACAAAGGAAAATTTCAACTCGGTAAAGATAACCTTCAGTATTTAAAGCTTAATAATCTTACCGGCCATAAGTGTATTATACAGCCTTCAGAGTCCTTTGCTGGACATAGGCCCCTCCTAGTCGAAGTCAATAGGAGGGTTGAGCCTACTACCGGCCAGACGGGTTCATTTAAGGTTTGATGACGAGGTTTCGTCTCTTTCCGAAGAAACTTATGTGCATCGTGTATTTTTTGGAATCTAAACGACGTGGCGTTTATCCCCTCTGATGAAATGAGACATTGACACTTTGCTTCCTTAATCCATCACGAAAAGGATTGGCAAGTCAGTGTTCAAAATGGAATAAATCTATACACATAAATAAAATTGGAGTGTCTGTTTGTAATATTAAAATAACTGCTTACTTAATGCATATGGATGTATACACGGTACATATCGTCGCTGATACTGCAATACCGCGTAACTACCAACAGACAATACCGCGTAACTTCGATATGGCAAATTTTACAGGAGAGCGAAAAAACTAAATAACTTCTGCTGTACTTATCAAATACGTGTCTGAACTTTCAGCTGTTTAGAAATATGTATTAGTTACCTTATATATTATTATTTAACTTTATCCAGTCAATATTTAGCTAGAAAATACACTTACGCTGTTTTTTTATTTTATGTTGCATTTGTTATTTGAGCTTTTTGGCATTTACGCGGAATTGGAGGGAGAATAAAACAGAATTAATATTATTCTAAAGAAGTTGTATTTACTTAAGTAATCAGTCTCATCATTTTTACTTTCGTAGTTACTAGCTCGTCATTAAAACGTCGTCATAACAACTTGGTAGTTACTTATTATTATAATTATATGATCTTACAACAAAAATAACAAATCAAATAATTAAAGGCTGAAAATAGTCAAACAAAATGAAAGAGACGTGTATCAAAACAAAATAGTGAAATAATAGGAACATCAAAAAGTGGTTCATCCAAGGAAGGGACCACAATATTTCGAAAATTACTTATTTTTGCTTAAAAGGTAAGTTATCATAAAACTGATGACAATCAACGGGGATGAAGTTTTTGAGTTGCTGTAAGTGCAGATATTTACTTTCTAATATTAGCACTCTAGATGAAAATAACAATGGAACACTATTTGCAAGTGTTATGATATTTCGTGGTTTTCGTGGCAATAGGGTTAAGTCATCGTTGAAATGTGTTTTATACTGAATAGTCCCATTAGGATTATATTTCAATACTTGCAGGTCCACCACACAATTATCGCCAGCAGTACGGCCAGGTCGTATGGAGTCATAAACTTGATATTCTTTAATCCCTTAGTGCTTGAAAAGGTATGATCCGGTTGAATGACTCTGTATGGAGGGTTTCTTTCTTGCTTGTTTAGTTAGTGTTGCGTACTGCGATGGCAAAAATATTTGTATGTTTCTTAACTTTCTCTCTACGAGAGAATGGACAGAGTCCACCTCCATCTGTGTGTGTCCCCTTTCGAGGTATTTTTGTGTTATTGTAATATTTTTATCCATGTAGTACCTACTCTTATGTATGGTAGTGATAGTTGGGTATGGCAGAAGAGTCATGAAAGTAGAATAAATGCTGTAGAAATGAGAGCACTGAGAAGTATGTGTGGTGTTTCTTTGACTGACAGAGTAAAGAATTGTGTGATAAGAGAGTGTTGTGGGGTAAAAGAAGATGTAGTGACAAGCATCGAGAAAGGTATGCTAAGATGTTTTGGGCAGGTGGAGAGGATGGATGACGAAAGACTGAACAAGCAGATATATAAAACAAGTGTGGAAGGGACAGGAAAAAGGGGAAGACCTAGGTGGACGTTCTCTGACCACATTGGAGACATCCTAAAAACGGGACAGGTTAGAAGTACCCTTAACAGAAGAGCCTGCATGAGGAATCTGATGGAAGTGAATGAAGCAAGAGAGATATGTCAGGATCGTTGCAAATGGCGTTCCGTAGTTTTTGCCTACCCCTCCGGGAAACAGGCGTGAGTCTATGTATGTGTGTATGTATGTTTTATCCATGGCTTGTCTAAGAAGCGCATTAGAAACGATACTGTTTCTATTTTGCGATGTGCAACCATCTGTCCATAGTACTACATCTTTTGCGTCTTCATCTAACAGATTTGTTACGTAATCCACAAAATAAGAAGTGTAGGTGGTATCTTTTAAGTCACAAGTGATTTCATCAAACCAATAGCATGTGACATCGTCTGTTCCAAGACTGCCAACTCGGTTTTGAAATAGAGAGCACTAGAACTACGTCAAATAGAGACATAGTTTTACAGCTTGTAAATCAACAGTCACAGTGTGAATGATTCCATTTTTTGCCGCTTGTTTATCCATGTTCTTTTCCTCTCGAGCCATGTTCTTGAGTTCAATATGACGCTGATAATCTTCTTCTAAGACGTTGCCTACTCTGCTTCGTATTACTATAAAATACTACAAAAAACTTTTATTTGCCGGAAAACCACACAAAAATAATACGTCTTCTTGTTAGGATCGCGAAAATCATGTGAAAATACGCGGCATTGGTCAAATTATTCTGACAGGTTCGTTCACGCGGTTTTAACCAGTTGTGATTGCTCGCATATTGAATGAGCGATACGCCGAACTGTGAATGTGGTCTGTAGCCAATCGGCATCGTTAGCTCACTGCCGCGAAATCTAAAATTTGATACTTTTGTACTTCCGCGGTATTAGCCACTGTTAGTTACGCGGTATTGCAGTATCAGCGACGATATACCGAAATGACTTTTTTTAAATTTTTGTCTGTCTGTCGCTAATCTCTGAAACGGCTGGACCGATTTTGACGGTACTTTCACTGGCGGATAGCTGATGTATCAAGGAGTAAATTAACCAGGTACGCGAAGTAGTTCCCTCAGGACGCGGGTGAAACCGCTGGAACAGCTAGTTTAAAATAAAAATGTTTGGTAATGTTCTGTAATGAAATAATTTCGATAAAATTGATCAGATACGAACTGACAAATAGCTACTAAAGTTTCATACTCCATTGTCACTCACAGTGCATTGACACCTTAATATCGTCGGAGTCAAAAGTCATGCATCAACATGATCGGTCGTGACAGCTTGTAACTGAAGCACGGTAATAATATCTAACAGTATTGTAACTCCATACAAACGCACGAAACTCGAGTTATACCTACGCGCCTCGAGCAGAGTACCCATTAGACTGTGCGGACTGTGCCTAGAGTACCCACAGCCGCGATCGTGCCGCAGCTCGCATGCGGCGCGTCTGGTAGGTATATAACTCACGAAGGCGGCCGAGTTACAATACTGTTAGATTATATTACCGTAACTGAAGTGACGCTAAGCCCAGAATGTACTCAGAGGGAAATTTATGTCCAAACGATTGAACTAAACGTAGAACATTAGTCTTGTCAAAATATTGTTGTTGTTCAATGTTCACAACTGTTCGGTGCCAATATTTTGTTATAAATGTGACCGGTTAGCCCGGGGTTACGACGCCCTCGAAATTTCGAAACTGAAATTGTAATATCTATAGGTATTTGAGAGTGGTTATTACCAGTAGGTATGTATCATGCGGGTACATAATTGTGTATGCATTCATCTTTTCATTTTGATTACGAAATTTAAAAAAAAAGTAATCTAATCTTAGAGTCCGCAATAAAGTTCCTCTACATCGCTCACAGGAGCGTACGCAGAAGACTGGCAACATTAGCCCTTTGGACGACAATGCTTGATTTACTTAAATGAACTTTTTTTGTTGTGTATCTCGAGGCGCCGGTATCTAACAAATGCATGCATAATACATATTGCTTGTAAACCATTGTGTAAACCCTGTGTACAGGGCCGGCCTTAGCCATCCAAGCGCCCCGGGCGAGCCATTCATTTGGCGCCCCCCTATTTAGGGTTCCGTGGCCAAAATGGCAAAAAACGGAACCGTTATGAATTCGCCATGTCTGTCTGTCCGTCCATATGTCTCAACCACTTAATTGACATTTGAAAATTAGTAGGTAGATGTATTCTGTGAAACGCTTCATGATTCAGCGTAACGGCAATAGGCTCGCCCCTTCTTACGTGGCGAAATATGGGGTTCAATACTACACCTCTGCGTAACCCCTCCGGTATACAGGCGTGAGGCTATATAAAAATAAAGTTTCGATGGAATTAAAGGCTTCTCGTAGTTCACAAGAGCCAAGCGGCTACACCATCTTCCCCGGGAGCCCTTACTAAGCTGCCTGAGAGGCTCACTGATTTACTCGACATCTACGTCTGGGAAATCTTCAACTTTTAAATAGCTAGTAGGTAAGGAGGGCTCCGGTTGGCTAGTGGTGGAGGCATCGGTGCATGCGCAGCATACAGATATTCGCAGAAGTATTAAACAGCAAGCATCTATGGTATCACTACTCGAGGCAGTCATCTTTGTCAGATGAGTCTTTCCCAGTACTTTCGCGAAGACTTTTGACCACGGATTTTGCACAATCGCCTCCTATGAGTTCTCTCAGTTTCACCGAGCTCCAGATCTCTACACGGTGATTAAGGGTTTAACAAGGCTGCCTCTGGTGTTTCCTGTCGCATTCGTTCCAGAAGATCATTTGAAAGTTTAGATTTCCCAACAAATCATATTTTCCTAATGTGCCTTATTCCTAGTTGATGTACAGTATCGACTATGCGCTTAAGTCCTCATCTAGGTAGGGGAGAGGGTGGCAAGATGGGGTGTTTAAGCTTTAAAGGTCAATAATATAAAAAAATACATAGTTAAATAATTATATTTATTTTTTTACTACCAACTTATTATTACTTTTCTAATATTTGGTGTCATTAGAAACTTTTAGTTACACATTTAAGAGAAAAAAAAAATAAAAAAAAGGTATTTTGCCCCGTTTTGCCCCATGGTGGTGGTAAGATGGGGCATCCCCCTGAGGTAAGATGGGGTGATGAGAATTATTACAGATAAAGATGATTATTTGGGCCGGCAGAACTCGCAGATATGGATGACTTCGTCATATCATCATCATCAATTCCCGCGCAGCTATTATGAGACTATCTTCCACATAGTGAGCATGATATACCCTTCAATGGAAACGGAATATACTTTCGGACAAAACATACATGACGTGTCCCTGTTAGTGGTGCGTTTCTAGTCACGAACCGTTCTAAAAAGAAAAACTGAAATAAGCACATAAAAACAAAAGCATTTTTACGAAAATCAAGCAAAAAGAAATTTTTCCTCATTGGGAGGCAAGAAGGACTACCAGTTACCCCATCTTGCCTGCAGAGCCATTTTCTAGCAATAAAAACAATACAAAAAACAGTTAACAATCTTTAGGAAACAAAATGCTTGCCTTATTATAGGTTAGTTTAAGCGTCAATTACAGAAACACCTCACCAGTTAGCGTTATTTAACAAATGGCAATCACGTGTCAAACTAGAAGAAAATGTGAGAAACAACTTGCAGTAAAACACTTTTTTTGAATTTTTTCAACTTGTGTGCACTTGCGAACCATTAACCACCGGGTGACTGACAAGTACCATTGTGGCGCATTGAACGATGAATGAACGAGCCTGATAGGTCAGTTTGAACTGTGAATTTAGCTGGGTACCCCGTCTTAACCGCTGCCCCGTCTTACCTCCTTCTCCCCTATCTATCCGTCACATGGTTGAACGCGCTAATCTCAGGAATATATATATATATATATAGCAATGGTGTGATTCGAATAATTACTTTTATGTATATCGTCATGTTATACGGCTATATAACATCAGCGTGATGCTACTCATAACCCTAAATAACGCGGGTGTAACCGCGGGCTCATCTAGTGTTACTCAAGGGTGTTACGTTCGTACATAAATCTCCTTATTTGTGTCACTGTCAGGGCGCTTTCAGATCTACATCCATCGTCCAAGTTCATCTTCATGTAGATCATCTCCTGCTTGAACTCATTTACCTCCTATGGTTTCTTATGTTCCCATAATTATGCGCTTTATGCGGTCCCAAACATGATATTCCACGCGATAACCCTAATTCAGTGCAAGGTAACTACTCTACCTGGGTCTAGACGTTGCAGATCTCAGTCCCGTTGTCATAGACAGTTGTTTTTTGTGGAGATAACCACGTCACCATAGGGTCGTTAGCTTATACGCCTGAACTTGAAGTAAAATAGGCAGCCCGCCCGATACAAGGGTTATCGTGACTTTCCACTCTTTTCCAGCCGTCAACTGAGTTCCTTGTCTGTAGCTCGCAGCTCGGTTCAATCGATGTTGGCAGCTATCTATAGCCCGGGGATTCTTAGCATCCCTTACACTACCATGACCAAGGCAGCTGCCTCAAGGCAGCGGCCTGCTCACGCAGGCATAATATGGCTATGGACTAGGCGCCGTAATTTTTGGCTACTTTTCATGGTAGGCTTTGCCCATAATCACCACGTTGGATATTATGCATGGATGGCAACCACAGTAAGATCGTTACCTGCACAAAGGAACGCTGCTGCACCTGTACCGCTGACAATTCGTTAGTCGTCTCACACATTCACCAACGGAAGGGAATAAGGTGTTGTTATTCTAAGCCTTGCTGACCAATAGTATAACATAATCAGCTAAAACATTTTATCTACATGAAAAAAACGTCTATAACTTTAGATTTAATTAAAAAGATACCTGTTTGTCAGTGAGATAAATTCTTTACTTAATTCTTTTATTTCCGATGATCAACCTAGCGCCCATTGCGATTCTTTCACTCACTTTACCATACCCCGCGATTCATAGTATATCTACTATTTCATAGCATTTTACTACAACCCTCTAGGCATCTTTAAAAATCTTATAAACGGTGTACCCTTTAACCCCGCACTTGACTAGACCCGGGCGCCTGCGGCGCCCCTGGATCCTGGCGCCCCGGGCGACCACCCCGGTCGGCCCCCCCCTAAAGCCGCTACTGCCTGTGTAAACCTTTTAACTTAATGACAATATTGACAGACTTTTTTATGGTTGAGCATCCAAGATGATTCAGTTGATAATAACATTTAATAAGTGTTAAATAAATTGACAGCATACGTGTTGCATTACTTGTACATCTTGAAACAATAAGGCTGGGTCTCCACCAATAATTTGCGAGGCGATGAAGCAGTTTGCGACAAACCGTATTCAGTGAACCTTTCCTCAGCGGTAGCCGTCATCCCAAGCGTGTACCTTGCTCCCGTATCGCTATAAACTTAGGAGAAGTCAAAAACATCCAAGGAAAAGCAACACAAAGGACAGACAAACTAAGTTTGGACGACATTTTTGGATTACACAAAGTGTTCGAAAACTTGTGAGGATTGAACCAACTACTTCTTTTCTCGCGCTTAGCAATGTTTTAAATAGTATTTTTGGTATTGCTACTGTAATACATAAAAGTAGTACTAACAATATAAATATTAAACAAAGTTATAGGTACTTACGCCTTATCATGTGGTAAGCTGCTGACTCACCTGTCATTGACAACAGCAAGAAAAAGCGTAGTTAGAAAAATATTGGACTGCCGAGAGATACTACGGCTCCAAGATACTGTTGGAAGATCTTTTCCTGAAACATCGCTGGCTATATCTCACATCTCCATTGGAAACACAGCCTAAATGTGCTTACACCCAACGATAGTGACAGCTGTGAAATGTTGATCGCCCTGGTATTATTCATTTACGCTCTCGTGACCTCACGCCTCAATGTGATAATGACTGTTTCCATTCTTGCACTTTTTAATAATTAATTGATTCGTTGATCGGTCAGCGGGCATTTCGTTGCTTTATCAAATTAGGTCCCATGGCGCGCAACACAGATTTTCGAATTAATGAGTTTATATGTAAATGATTAACATTCTACAAGTCAATTAACCTCTCGAACATGATTGAGTGACTTGTATATACTTATCCCTTCTGTGAAATTTAGCAAAATAAACTGATCTGGAAATTGCTTACGTTCCCAACCATTTAAATCCGATTTATGTAACGTAAAGAACGTGAAATACCTTATGTTTGCCTCGACGTTTCGCTATGGGTTACACCAGCCGTGGTCATGAGACGTCCGAAGTGAAGACTGCTGCCTCAGAAGAAATTAAATTGTATCACAGCTAGCCAAAGACTTTAGTACAAGATTAATTAAATGGAATAACGAGTTTTGGTATTGACATGTCTTGTCCCAGTGATTGCAATGTGGCCCAAACGACAAGATTTTCAAGGTATGTAGGAGCCAAAAATGCACGATTTACTTAGACGATATTACTTAATCATATTGCACTGCATTTTATGAGTTATTAGGTGTAGTCCGCATTCTCAAAGTACTAGCTTCAAATTCAAGTGTATTTCAAACAAGCTGTAAACACCATTTTACCTCTTTACGGAAGGATTTTTTGGGGATACATCATAAAAGAAACGCATTGTCAAATTGTCAGACTCCGAAGTGAAGGGTTTGCGATTATATCTCAGTCGGGTGTTGTCCTTATAAAGGTAGATTATGGCAGATCGGTATATATAAAATTCTTGCGTTACTGACTGACTGTCAGACAACCCACAGCCAAAACTATTCGGCACAGTAAGCTGAAATTTGACATGCATGGGCCTTGGGGACCGTAGGGGTACACTTAGACGGGATTTCCCGAAATGCCAACGGGATCGGTCAGAAACGTTTAAAAATTAAAATGTGCGAGCGTAGTTGCGGGGTCCACTAGTGGTTTATAAAAGTGTTCTAGTCATTGTAGGTATTGTAGCTCACATAGCTGGTGCGTTATTAAGTAAAAGTTAGTCTAATGTTCTTTCGCCGGCTGCGCGGTTGTTCGCAGGACGTGACCGACGCCAAGGCTGTCAGGTCAGCACTAGCCGACGTAGGGTTGCCAAACAACAATTTCTACATACCACTCGTTTTAAAACTTATCTCTTTGTCATTTTGTATCTATAATACAGTTGAAAGGTCAATTTTCTTAAGTTTGCAGCCGTTTTGCAATGGTTTATGGAATTGCCTTTGTTTAGGTAATTGTGATTTCTTTTTTTATCGAAAGTTTATTGTTATAGAGTGTAGGAATGTCGTGATAGTTTGGTTTTGACACAGCACGTAGATACATAACAACAAATCTATATCAATCAAATAGTATTTTTTGTTATTAGGACCAGTCTCATCCTCATTTCCACTACTGTATTGCCTGTATAGCCAGATTTAGCAGAAGAGACCTTAGAAGATACCGTGAAGTATTGAGAAAAGTTAAACTACATTGTTTGTGGGTTGCCACGGACTTCGTCAAATATATATGTAGGTGAAGTAGGTATAACAAATTGTCGACTGTTACATATATAAATCAAAACACTATCTAGGTAATCTTAATCACAAAAAATATTGTCGCCAACGTAAGTGCTCAATAGGATACAAATGCCAACCCTAAAAAAATTATATGTCTAGTGGACGGAAAATTTTGTTCGCATGCCTGGTAGGTATTTAATATCAAGTCGGTGCCAGTGTCATACATTTTACTAAAAAGGAGGACGGAACGAGCCCACTCATGTCTAGTTAGGTAGTTCAAGAGTTACTAGTGGTAACGAGGTGACAGTGTGTCTGAAGCTCCGCCTCTGAACGAATGTATCTCACGCAAGGACGACTGCTGCTGTCACTTATAATATAATGCAAGATACAGGCTCCAATAAAAACCATTAAATCTTTCCAAAACGAGACTTCAATTTGATTTCACGGTAAATTTAATTCATAATACTTATTTATTGAAATAATACGACATCTTACGGATTTTATCGTGATATATTGGTTTTACTGATATTGCATTTATACCGAATGATCAGGGAATAAACGTTTTCTTTAGGAGTAAGGGTTTCAACTTTCTTGACTAACTTTGTGAGGATATCCAATCCATCGATCCTGTCAATGCTTTCAGCAGTTTCGCTTAAAACAGTAGCATGTTTCACGCAAAACTGCTGAAAGTATTGCTGAAATTTTACTGTTGTAGGTATAGCTTAGATATGAATTACCACATATGCTTCTTTTTGCCACGATAACCGGCATCCACACGGAAGAACAGCTGAGAGAATTTCATGGCTGGCAGAACAGTTCCAATTTGATAGTAATCCTAGTTTAATTAATAAATCTGAAAGCAATCAAGAGTTTTGAATAGCTCAAAATGTTCTTAATATTGATATCAAGCATTTGACGTAACTGTATCGGCTCGATTAGGTTTGGTTATAAGCCTGCACCTGCAATCGACTGTCTTGTAACAAAATATAATACGTTTTGATAATATTGACTTGGCTTTAATCAATATTTTCTAAGAATAGTTAATGAATAACTAATCCTAATTAAAATCCAAATCTATACTTAAACTTGGTAGGATAAGATTCTGAACATGTATTTTAAAGAAACTTTGGCTGTTTTGTTGAGCACAAAAGGCGAAACTGGCAAGGGACGATAGTACGAATTTGAATGACTATAATAGGACAATATCAGAGGTGTCCGAATAATATGCAAGAGAAACGTAATATAGTTTTGTAATTTTTATAGAAATAAATGATATGACATACCCTGGTATATTTAATCAGTTTCTGATAACAAATCTGGTTTGACTGGAAAGCAGACTCCGGGTTTTCATGCGTAAGTCTTGGATCCAACCGGGATAATGATGATCTGGTAACACTATTTGTTTCTTCAGTGTAATGTATGACGTGATGTATGATAAAAACTTCTTAATAACTGAAGACAGTAGCAATGAATAAAAAGCATGAGTCAGTGTGAACTGAAATCCGGTTAATCTTTGAATTGACCATTCTAATTCATCACAAATCCTGATCGAACGAAAGAACGGATCCGGATAGTACCTTCTGAAATAATTATCATATTTAGCCGCCACGGTATAACATTAAAATTGCTCCATGCTACCTTTAAGTTGCTATCTGTCTATCTCTGACCTCGGCAGAACAAATTCTTAAGCACAGCATATTATTTATGAATAATGTGCACTGTTGGGTATTTCGTTACGTAATGCAGACTGACGATCTCAGCTTAGTTTGAACTTGCTGGGAAATAGAGCGGACTTAATTTGTAGCTCTACGGACTTAATTGGACTAGTCATGTTTTGACTCCTTGGTGTGACGGTATGCTACCTTATTGGCGATGCTAAGATTCACACTAGCGACTCTAGCGGCGAATTTGGAAGTTGTCCGGATACGGCACTTTTGACCTTTTGACAGATAAATTACCACTATAACTTCGAAGCAAAGTTATGTTATAAGTAATGTTAATTTGAATGTTATAAGTTATGGTATAAGTGGCTGTTAAGATAACAGTAAATTGAAGACTGTTTAGACGGGAGGGGAATGGGTTCGAGACGTCGTCTCTTCGTCAGCTCTGGATCTGCCCTTGATATGACTCTTTAAACACTCTGATTGGCACTTATACTTCAAAGGAAGCAATATTCGATATCTATTGCTTTAAAATCCGTATAACTATTTACAATTAATTGTGATATGCGCGAAATAATTTTATTGTTAATGATGTTGTAACATTGCTTTATATTTTACAACATATACGAGTACATACCTAGAGTTTGTGTATTTTGAAATACACAAATGCACTTTTCAGCTACACGTTTCGTAAAAATGACACAGAACGTAGTGTAGGGCGTCCTGCAGCTAGGTGGGGCGATGATATTCGAAGGGCAGCGGGCAGGGATTGGAAGAGGAAAGCTGAAGACCGAGCTCATTGGCGCGCCATAGGAGAGGCCTACGTCCAGCAGTGGACTGATATAGGCTGATGATGATGATGACCCAGAACTACGCTTGTCAATTGCTACTATTGGACGTTAGTAGCGTTTACAGCATGTCAGAAGAAAAACACAAGATTGCTTCGCTGTTGTACGTATGCCGAGATATATTGATATGTTTTTGTTGTTTTGTGTTGTATCACGATGAAGTCACCGTATGCAACCTCCCTGCTTTTTATGGTATGAACGCAACAGAATAATACTGTCAATATTTAGTGAGAGCTGACTCATTCACGCTGTATTCCAAATTCTGCTTGTAATTCCACTCTTAGTGACACCCCTATATGGTTTCTAATTGATTCTGAAACAAAACTCGCAACAATTAGATTTGCAATTGGTTTAAGTAATTAACACGTTATTTAGTTTAAAATGCATTCTAGTGCACTTAATTTTGTCTAGTTGATTCAAGTTATTTTTATGATTTTATTATGGTTGAGTGTATTTTTATATAGGGTAATAAAATTTCAAGAATTTGTTGTTCGTGGTGTTGCGCTGCTTAACGTTGTCTATTATCTATGCCAATTCAACCTAATTTACACAAAGTCTTCATCATCCTTCTAGCGTTATCTCCATCTAAGACCCTTGTCTTAGAGCCCAGTGTCCACTTCTAAGTCTAACTTTTTATTTTATTTATAGACTCACGCCTGTATCCCCGAAGGGGTAGGCAGAGGTGTAAATATTACACCCACATTTCGCCATGAATTTTTAGGTCCCACGTAATCCCCCCCATAAGATCTCCACCTTATCGCGGTGGGGGGCTCAGTAACCGTGGGTGAGGTCCAACAACCACGGTGAAGCTAAGTGGAATCCCGGGAGGGGACGCTCCGCGTGGGCTTGCATGGGGCCTGCGTAGGATGTATGGGCGCAAATTAATATATAATGATTATATTGTTACGAAAATGTTAATAATATTTAAGATTGATATTTAAATAACTATTTGTGAACACAGAACTGAGAACTTCACTACTTTACAATATTAGACACTGTATTGGCTGCTTAACTGTTTATTAAGATTGGGTAGGTATTTAATTTATCGCTTAGTTATTAAGGCCCACTTGCACAACGATTCTTAAATTGAATTAAGATGTATTTAAGGAGAAAAAAATATTAAACACCACTAGCGTCTTGCACAACGAAAAATTTGTCGAGTAATATGATTTAAGAACTGTCAAAATTAATCACCGAAAATCGGCTGTTTAGTGGCTAATTTCATTTAATAACTGTCACACTGATGTTGGCATCTTGTCATTAGCGACGAAAATTATCAACAATTATATAACTGGACCGGACGACGCAGCAGGGGGAGGACTATGTCCAGCAGTGGACGTCCCTAGGCTGTCATGATGATGATGATGATATAACTGATAACAATGTACCTACTTAAGTTATTGTTAACCCTAGAATCCTACACTATTTGGCGCACATGTTATTCCTACACTGGGGTGCTGGAACACCCCATACTTAAATGACTGTAATCCTTAAAGTAAAATAAAACAATTCACGAAAATACGTTTTATTAAACATAATCGGTAACTTGAGATCACCAATCAGCCTTATTACACAAAGTTAAATGTAGTTTGAGCAACAGCACTTGTAGGATTTAGTCCTTTTTGAGGATCACTGCAATGGATTAAGTTGACGGTCCTCCAAATGTTCATGTATCAGTTCCAAACCTAATTTCAAAACTGTCTGCTGAAACTTTATATTTGGCTTATTATTTGATCTTGAACACTTGTAAAGAACCCAGGAATTACAACTGGTCCCAACTTCTATTTCCTCCTCGTCAGATTTGTGGTCTAGAATAGAGCTTATTTCTTCGTAATTCAAGCCTCTGACAGCCATCCGAAACAAAATAAATAAACTTCATTGAATTTTACCTTCATAATATCTAAAAATATCTGTATTTAATTCATATAAGAATATTGTTTTAATAAATAATCAAATTTAATAACTTATTACATATAAATGCATCAATCGTAATAAATAAATAATCTTACGATTTTACTACACTGGGGTACTGGCGTACCCCACAGCACTTATACAGGCGAACACACAACGCGGTCCCTCGTCACGGTATTGAAGTAACGCGAACGGTTGACACCAAACTAAAATACTCCGACGCACGAATTCGTGGATATTAAAGAAATTGAGATATTTAGAAAACAAATCGGTGTGGGGTGCACCTGCACCCCATGTAGGGTTCTAGGGTTAATGTTCAAAAGATTCTAGTTATTATTTGTCAATTGTCATTTCGTTGCTAGGCGACGACAATGCGTTTTGTTTTATGCTCAAAGTATATATAGTCTAAGGTTTTATGCGAAACCATACGCATAACATCGTAAAAATCGTAACAAAAAGGCTTCATGCCATGAAACAAAACGTAGAAACTACTTTACCGACCTCATAAAATGTTTAACTAAATCTAAGCGTTGTTGTCGTTGTGCAAGAGGACGCTAAATACTTTTAACTTAAATTATTTTATGCTGTTAATTCTTTTCAACAAATTTAAATTAAGGAGTGACTTAAATCAAACGTTACGCAAGTGGGCCTAAGGCCCACTTGCACAACGATTCTTAAATTGAATTAAGATGTATTTAACGAGAAAAAAAATATTAAACACCACTAGCGTCTTGCACAATGAAAAATTTGTCGAGTAATATGATTTAAGAACTGTCAAAATTAATTACCGAAAATCGGCTGTTTAGTGGCTAATTTCATTTAAGAACTGTCACACTGATGTTGGCATCTTGTCATTAGCGACGAAAATTATCAATAATTATATAACTGGACCGGACGACGCAGCAGGGGGAGGCCTATGTTCAGCAGTGGACGTCCCTAGGCCGACATGATGATGATGATGATATAACTGATAACAATGTACCTACTTATGTTATTGTTAACCCTAGAATCCTACACTATTTGGCGCACATGTTATTCCTACACTGGGGTGCTGGAACACCCCATACTAAAATGACTGTAATCCTTAAAATAAAATAAAAAACAATTCATGAAAATACATCCGGTGATGGTCCTCCAAATGTTCATGTATCAGTTCCAAACCTAATTTCAAAACTGGCTGCTGAAACTTTATATTTGGCTTATTATTTGATCTTGAACACTTGTAAAGAACCCAGGAATTACAACTAGTCCCAACTTCTATTTCTCCCTCGCCAGATTTGTGGTCTAGAATAGAGCTTATTTCTTCGTAATTCAAACCTCTGACAGCCATCCGAAACAAAATAAATAAACTTCATTGAATTTTACCTTCATAATATCTAAAAGTATCTGTATTTAATTCATATAAGACTATTGTTTTAATAAATAATCAAATTTAATAACTTATTACATATAAATGCATCAATCGTAATAAATAAATAATCTTACAATTTTACTACACTGGCACCACAGCACTTGTACAGGTGACCACACAACGCGGTCCCTCGTCACGGTATTGACGTAACGTGAGCGGTTGACACCAAACTAAAATACTCCAACGAGCGAATTCGTGGATATTAAAGAAATTGAGATATTTAGAAAACAAATCGGTGTGGGGTGCACCTGCACCCCATGTAGGGTTCTAGGGTTAATGCTCAAAAGTTTCTAGTTATTATTTGTCAATTGTCATTCCGTTGCTAGGCTACGACAATGCGTTTTGTTTTATGCTCAAAGTATATAATAGTCTGAGGTTTTATGCGAAACCATACGCATAACATCGTTAAAATCGTAATAAAAAGGCTTCATGCCATGAAACAAAACGTAGAAACTACTTTACCGACCTCATAAAATATTTAACTAAATCTAAGCGTTGTTGTCGTTGTGCAAGAGGACGCTAAATACTTTTAACTTAAATTATTTTATGCTGTTAATTCTGTTCATCAAATTTAAATTAAGGAGTGACTTAAATCAAACGTTACGCAAGTGGGCCTAAGGTAATTCCAGAAACTTTCAAAGTAAAATCAATTAGTATTAAACAACATTATTCTGACACTTTATGTTTACGGTAATAAATAACATGCGCCTATATTTGCATCCTGTTGATAGCGCCATCTGTTGACAATGTTGTAAAGCAGCGTTTGATTATTAAAATAAATTTGTTATTCGTATAAAATAAATCATATGGTGTTGTGCAAAATTCATAACAATATTAATGTTGATTTTTGATAATTAATTGCATAGTAATTTCAATTATAATTATGTTGTAAAGGAAGTGGCAGTTGTTAAATATTAATGACGGTTAGTGTATAAAAAGGACTGTCGGTCACATTTTAATTCAATTCTGTGCTAGAAATCGTCTGAAAATAAACCAAGTAATATTACGTGAGTGTTTTTATTATAATGGAGTCTGGATACCATAACCCTGGCGTATCGCCGACAGTCTGGATACCATAATCCTGGCGTATCGCCGACAGCAGCGGTTGGATAAACGCCCCCTAAGAGACTTCGGGATCTACGGTTGGCGCGAGAGTGATGGGTCTCTTGGCTTGGCCGCCATTACCAATGATGACCTGAAGACTGATGCGACAAGCGCTTGGAAGCCGTGTTTGGCGCTAGTCAACCCTGATCGGAGACCACACGGTGTGTCGGAGTTATGGCGAGCACGTCTACACTTCACGTGAGGCCAGGTGCGAGCGAGAGCGACTGAGCGACTACGACGGGGTGCACGCACCGGGGTGTGCTGTGACGTGAACGCTGTTCTGCCCTGAGTGCTACCAGAGGTTGCAGATGCGGGTTGTTGATGCACTGAACAGAGGTATTTATCCAGAGCTGATTTAATTAGTTTTTGAGAAACATCCTAATTTTATAAATTATGGTGCTTACACGATTACCTACTGTCCCCGTAAGGATTGCCAGATAAACATTATACAGTCAAAATTACGAACGTTACACCCCAAATAGAACTTATTGGTAACTGTTGTTTATCCACGTTTGGTACATAGCAGGGCCATAACTATTTAGTAATCTGTGGCAGTGCTACTGTGCTTATAGTCATATTATGCCGTCGGCTGGGGTTCTTGTCTGTTTATTAATCGCTAGGCCATGTCGCAAACTTTCTGTAAAACTTACTTATCTACACAAGAAAGAGAAAATAGCTTTGTTGCTATGTGGTTCTACTAATATAATTATTAGTAAAGAACGGTATAACTGCCCTTTTCAAGTTGAAGCTCTGATATAGATCCATTGTATAAATTACCTGATTTGCTTTCAGTTTAAATAAGCTAATTGATGTGCTGAATATGAATTCAATCTGTAGTCAATAGAAAGGAATAAAAACATTATTTATAGCCCTGGTTACACATTACATAAGGCTAACTAACTGCATTACTTATGTCTAGTGCTCACGGTGCGATTATATGAAGCCTCTCTTGATAAATGACTATCCATCACAAAAATAATTATTTGCATAAAACCAGTAATTTCACAGATAAGTGCATTCAACAAAACAAACTTCAGTTTTATTATATTAGTACAGATATATGTATATTCAGAAGGTAGATATAAAAATAAATTTGTGATACACATTTTTAAAGCTAATATTTGTAAAGTTACAAAATAGGTTTTATTATATATTTGTGGACTCTGTAGGTGCCTACATAATTTCATTTTAACATGATGTTGAAATTGTTACTGTCAACTTACAGCTTAAGTTTAATTTTATATCTGTATAGAATGATTTGTTCCGACCATGATAAGTCCTTGCTTAACCCGAACTACTGAAGCTAGAAACATGAGATCTGGACAGTAGATTTCTTTATGGACATGTCGTATGCACTCACTTAGGTTCTATAATAGCCCACCTCAAAGCATTTTAGGTTGAAAGTCTTAAGGCAGGTGACTGCTAATCTTGTATAAATAACAAGCCTTAGTGTTATACTCGGTGAATACAATTTATTTTAGTTGTGAATTCATTTGCTAAGTTAGTTGCATCTATATTCAAGATGACAACCAGTGATAAACCAATAAAATTTAGTGCCAACCTTATTGCTTAGCTCTTGTGGGACACAAGACGGATAGGAATATGATTATTAGGATAATGATAATTAGCAGTATTTATTCTTGGCAAATAAAAGTAGTTGTTTGGACTGCTCATGCTTTATTTCTAAGTCAGTTGTGATAAGTCAGTTTGAATTTATAAACTCACCACCATATTAACTATTCAAACTGAGTGGAATCATTTTTAGAAATAAGACTGCACTACTCTTGCTTTGTAATATTGGTAGCTTGTAAATTTCTCTTTTATGGCTCAGTTGGCAAACAGTTCAACAATTTCACAGCTTGCACTATGCCTAAAAATATGCAATATTGGATTAAACATGTTCTTACATGAGTAATAATTATAGCACTAGTATTTTCGAAATCCTTGGATCTGCATGGTTTGAAATCATTTCATATTTATCAACAGTCCGACTGTTCACGGCTGAACATAGGCCTCTCTTTGTTCTTGCCATTTTGTTTTCCTGTTTGATGTGGATAAAACTTATTTTGAATATATTAGGTTTAAACTGTTTTATCAGGACTGCAAAATATGGGTATCCTGATAACTTTATATTTGACTATCTAAAATGGCACTGTCAGACAGAACCTGAGAAAATTCAGTGTCTTTTGTATTTTATGTACCTTATGCGTAAAATATGGGCTCCAACACTGTTGTAGCTAAGATAAGTAAGATAACTATAGACCAATGCACAGGTTGAACATGCCTGATATATAGATATAGCTTAATAGACCGGACCACTTTGTAAGAGTCGAATTTTATTTCATCTACAGTTACGCAGGTTCATGGAACTAATATTTGGGTGGGAAATGTTGCCCACCACCTGTCTTTTGAGTGTTGCAGGTTGATGATGACATCCTGGCAGATGACCTGGACTTAGTGTGAAGAGAGGATGGACGAGCGGTCCTTTACTGATTGGTATGTATGGATGACGGTGGCCCGCCCATTTGACGTCGATGGTTTTGTGTGTGGGCTACGCGCACACATGCCGCATGAGTGCTGTACTAAGCTGGAGTCAAGCATTGTTTGCTAACCTTTGTTGCTGATCATCAACGACTGTATGAGCAGCTTGACCGTATGGGCGGAGGATTCGTCAGATACCGATTTACGTGGGGGGTCCTCTACCTCCTCCACTGTCGTTGTTGGACCTATGTAATTGCATTGTATTGATATAACTGATCATGACGAACGATGATGATTATTTTATGTATATGCATTGATGTGTTTATGAGGCATATTTTGTATTTATGTGTTTGAGTAAAATTTTATTTTTCCTATCCAACATCCTTCCCAAAACGCTGGCTGGCCACCATGCGTATCCTTGATCATGGTCTTGTTGGCTAGATCCCGTGATGGGTGATGCCGTGTGTTGGCTAGATCCCGTGATGGGTGATGCCGTGTGTTGGCTAGATCCCGTGATGGGTAATGCCGTGTGTTGTCTAGATCCCGTGATGGGTGATGCCACGTGGGCTAAATCGACCCTATGTGGGTGATGCCGTTTGTGGGCTAGATCCCTATGTGGGTGATGCCTGTGTGCGCTAGATCCCGTAATCGGTGATGCCGTAATCGGCTTAGCCATGGGTGAAGCATTTTTTGTTAGATCCCGTGATGGGTGACGCATGCCTCAGGCTAAGATCCCTATGTCGGTGATGCCAGGAATTCGCTTAGCCATGGGTGAAGCCTTTTGTTAGATCCCGTGATGGGTGACGCATGTCACAGGCTAAGATCCTATGACTAGGTGAAGCCTTGTAAATAACTTTTAGTTCATTTTGTATGATAAACGCTTATTTATGTAATTTTTATATTCATTCTTTTTGTTTGATATGCTGTTTATTCTGTAACCGTTAAATAATCAGCGCGAGGAGCGCGCTGGATCAGAATGGCCGTATGGGCGCAAATTAATATATAATGATTATATTGTTACGAAAATGTTAATAATATTTAAGATTGATATTTAAATAACTATTTGTGAACACAGAACTGAGAACTTCACTACTTTACAATATTAGACACTGTATTGGCTGCTTAACTGTTTATTAAGATTGGGTAGGTATTTAATTTATCGCTTAGTTATTAAGATAATTCCAGAAACTTTCAAAGTAAAATCAATTAGTATTAAACAACATTATTCTGACACTTTATGTTTACGGTAATAAATAACATGCGCCTATATTTGTATCCTGTTGATAGCGCCATCTGTTGACAATGTTGTAAAGCAGCGTTTGATTATTAAAATAAATTTGTTATTCGTATAAAATAAATCATATGGTGTTGTGCAAAATTCATAACAATATTAATGTTGATTTTTGATAATTAATTGCATAGTAATTTCAATTATAATTATGTTGTAAAGGAAGTGGCAGTTGTTAAATATTAATGACGGTTAGTGTATAAAAAGGACTGTCGGTCACATTTTAATTCAATTCTGTGCTAGAAATCGTCTGAAAATAAACCAAGTAATATTACGTGAGTGTTTTTATTATAATGGAGTCTGGATACCATAACCCTGGCGTATCGCCGACAGTCTGGATACCATAACCCTGGCGTATCGCCGACAGATGCGTCCCAGGGTGCGGCTGCGGGGGACAGTTCTGTCTGTCCCTCGCATTCGGGTGCGGTCGCGGGAGGAGAGATGTGTCGGATCTCCCGCGACCAAATGGGGGCGCACCATCGTTGCGTCGCGGTGGGGCCGCAGAGGAAGAGGAGATGCGGTGTTGCGTTGCCGTCCTCCCTATCCTCTGCAGCCGCTGGGTGTTTTGGCGGCGGAGCCCAACACCTTCATCCGCCGCCAAGGGGGTTTCGTTCGGGGGCCCGCCTGACCGTCTGGCGGGCCAATACCCGTCGGGGGGTAGCGAGAAATGCTTCGGTGAAACCCTACCCTCCGACACATGGGTACATAAGAAGCACGGGTTGGTTTTTAGTCGGTAAGAGTCTGACAGTCCCCTTGGTCCTTCCCCCCCAGGGCGGAGGGACTCCATGAGGATCTTCCAACCCGATACCAAAAAAAAAAGATCCCACGTAATAGGGGGCGAGCCTATTGCCGTTACCGGGCACATTACCAGACTCCGTGCTGCTACTGAGAATTCGAAAAAACCCTTTTGCCCGGCCCGGGAATCGAACTCGGGACCTCCGACCAGCAGTCGCATACGCTATCCACGGGACCACGGAGGCAGTCAGTCTAAGTCGTGCTAAAATGTATGAAATGTATGAATCTGACATAGGCTTGCGATATGTCACGTGGTCAATGAAGAAGAAATTCCTTGTGTTGTCATGGCAACCGAAACTTACCTAAGCGAATGCCATATGGCTAGCATAGACTAATATATATTATAACTGGAGATAGACTGGCAACTGTCAATTTTATCAGATCTTAACGTTGAGCGCCACCTGAATGCCACTCAAGGAACTAAACGAAATATTTTTTTTTTTAGCTATCGCTGCGTAACGTACGTAATTGTATTATAAGTCAAATGTTCGTGATATTTCTCATGTAACGTTTTCCCAAAAGAAAAACTTTATTACATGGGAAATATCACGAACACTTGACTTTTAATACAATTTCAAAGTTCACGAAATATCATTTCGACTTATTTACATTAAGAAATTAAACACTTTACTAGAGAAAATAAAGATGTTAATTCCTAATCTGAATCGGCCAAATCAGTTACAATGGGTTCGGATTAGAGGTCCTGCTGTATAGGTTTATTTTGTTAGGCAAAATAAGGCAAAAATATAATATCAAATGTATTTATTTAGCTATACATTAATTTTTACACCAGTTTGTGTTTCTCTTTTTCTGCTCTTTCCTTTAATATATTGATTTCGGGCCTGTTGTATAATAGGATGCATTTGATCATGGTCTGCTGTACCATAATAATAAAAGCTCTTGCCAGTAAAATGAGCAGAACACTACACTTAGATATATGGTCCAAACTCCTTTAGGAGGGCCTATCTTAAGTACCTATGTCACAAACACTTACACAAACAACACAGGTAATGCTGAAATAGATATTCCTGAATATTATACGTAGGAACTGAAGCTCAACTCTACGTAAATACCAATAAAATACCAAGAATCACAAGAAAAAAGTATGTAAACACACAGCCGGCAAATTTTCTTGTGACAATGACGTTACTGACATTTATTGTTTGTTTTTAATTTATGTAACGGTTTCCATTGTTTGCCAACAAAAAATATTTGTGGTCATGCAAAATTGTTTCAAACTAGTAGAATAATATAATAATAATGGTAATAAAAGTAAGTTTTTTTTTATAAATAAATTCTTATTAAACTTTGGATTTATTGAAGAAAATATCAATTTTGACAATTTGTGTAGAGTACCATGGCAACACTGACAAAAAAGTTCCCTAGATTGGCAATAGGATGGCATTATTCACAAAAAAAAAAGTTGTTCGTCAGTTACCAGGGCATGATGGCTAGGCCCTCTGATATGCTATGCGGTGAATATCTTTGAGTAAATATAAAAAAACGTAGGTATCAAAATTTTCATAAGTAATTTAATTAATTAAATGAATAATATACATATACATACTTCTGGCATATCTTATATCTTATACCACAGATAAATATAATACTATGCTTGTACTAATACTAATCTATACTAATATAATAAAGCGGAAGAGTTTGTTTGTTTGTTTGTTTGAACGCGCTAATCTCAGGAACTACCGGTCGGATCTGAAAAATTCTTTTTGTATACGATAGCCCAGTTTTTCCGAAAGGCTATAGGCTATATAACGTCACGCTTCGACCCTTTGGGGCCAGGCAAAAGGCTAAAAAGGCTAAAAGATAATGTCGGCTATCTTAGGATCTAGCAGTCGGATTTGAAAAATTGTTATTGCCTATGATAGCCCAAGCCCAAATATTCCGAAAGGCTATAGGCTATATAAAATTACGCCACACCTTTAGGGGCCAGGCAAAAATAATAAAATGGTCAAACGAGAATGGGGAGGGTTGGGTCAAAGGCAAAAAAAGGGCTAAATGAATAGGATACAATCTATATGGGTATCGTTTTCTAGATTTTCGGGACGCTGATTAATAATATGAAATTTATTTAGTGATCCAAAATGGCGGACGGGAAATCAAAGATGGCGGATAAGAAAATTTTAAAAATCAATATAGGTATCGCCTTCTATATTTTAGGGGGTGGGGAATCGAAATACAACATCTATTTCGTGATCAAAGATGGCGGATGGGAAATCAAAGATGGCGGATGGAAAAAAATTATAAAATCAATATTGGTATCGTCTGCGATGTTAAAAGGGATGGGGAATCCAAATACAACATCTGTTTCGTGATTCAAGATGGTGGATGGGAAATCAAAGATGGCGGACGGGAAAAAAATTAAAAATCAATATGGGTATCGTCTCTGATGATTTCAGGGATGGAGAATGCAAATACAACAACTATTTCGTGATCAAAGATGGCGGATAGGAAATCAAAGATGGCAGACGGGATCTTTTTAAAAGTCGATATGGGTATCGTCTTCGATATTTTAAGGAATGGGGAATTCAAAAACACCATCTATTTCGTGATCAAAGATGGCGGGTGGGATTTTTTTAAAAATCACTATGGGGATCGTCTCCGATGTTAAAAGGGATGGGGAATCCAAATATAACATCTATTTCGTGATTCAAGATGGTGGATGCGAAATCAAAGATGGCGGATGGGAAAAATTTAAAAATCAATATGGGTATCGTCTCTCATGATTTAAGGGATGGTGAATCCAAATACAACATCTATTTCGTGATCAATGATGGCGGATAGGAAATATAAAATGGTGGACGGGATTTTTTTTAAAGTCAATATGGGTATCGTCTCCAATATTTTAAGGAATGGGGAATTCAATATTATATAAAAGTCTATGTTTTTTTTTCATCATTTATAGATTTAGAGATTAAGCGCTATGTCAATGGTAACTTTGGAAAAGAGGCTTGGAAAAAAGGGAATTAAATAAAAACTCTTAAAAAGGCGATACGGAGTTCGCTGGGTCAGCTAGTATATTATAAAGCTGAAGAGTTTGTTTGTTTGTTTGGTTGAACGCGCTAATCTCAGGAACTACTGGACCGATTTAAAAAAATATTTTAGTGTTAGATAGCCCATTTATCGCGGAAGGCTATAGGCTATATAACATCACGCTATGAGCGACTGGAGCGGAGCAGTAGCCTTAAATAACACGGGTGTAACCGCGGGCATCTTCTAGTTAAGAAATAACACATCATAATTTGCATTCTTGAATCTGATTCTTATTTTAGCAAGACATGCATTACTCATAATATTGGTTTGAGATGAATACAAATTGAAAATGCTTTAAGTATTTATTGACAAGTTATGGGCAAGTCGGTCGCGGCAAACCCCGAAGGACATTCGTTGACCAAATTGGGGACGGCTTGAAAAAGGAAAAGTGCCGAAACACCCGAAAACGGTGAGCATGTATGAAAAGAGTAGGTAATGAATGTAGAGGAAGCGCCTGATGTTTGTAAGAATAGAAGCAAGTGACTTTCTGATATCTCTGCCTACCCCGACGGGAAAAAGGCGTGACTATATGTATGTGTTTATTGACGGCGAACAAGACGCATTTAATAATGCAAAGATTTGAACTTGCGAGCGAAGTAAACCTTCATGATCGAGTCGAGTATAAACAGCATTCCACGATCTATCTCGACCGACGGCTTTTCAGAAGAAGTGCATAATCGTAGGCATTTATGTAAATATGTCACGAAGATGGAGCGTCGCGTCAGCGAGAAACTGTCATAGGCGTCGACGATAAGGTCAAATGGCCTACGCGCAAGGCTCAGTGCAGACTATCGCTGGAGCGATAGTGTCGAGCCGTAATATAATGCGTGATGAATAACACCGATGTGATTTGTATAATAGTGATGGTTTTGATGCTAATATGCATTGTTGTATGATCATTGTTTAGAAGAAAAAGTTCTGAACAATACAAGTACGTCACAAAATTGGCTTTAAAAGCCCGTAGATTGTCTGGCGTTCTCACTTTCTGTCAAACCAAGTGTTCATACAATGGTTGCTTTAGGCGATTTTTGCACATGGTTGCGAGGTTAGAGTAGCCGCCGTTGCTGGCTGAGGTGGCTGCAATTGTTGTAAATTTGACTCTGCACAGCTTGACGGAGTGTTCTGTCTGAGTATAACAGCTCTGCGAACTGGTCACGAGAGAACAACGGAACCGACATTCCTTTGTGCTCTCACTACGAAAGATTATACGAGCCTTCAATAATTATAAGCAAGCCAGCTTGGAAAGCCTGCCCCGGAAAGCCTTTTGAATGGTAGCGCCATGTTAGTTTCAATATAATTTGGCCACCTGTGCAGTAAAGACAATACGATTTTAACACATTGAAGAGTTTTCAGCCATTTTGAATGATTTGTGTATATTACCTGTTGATTTGATCAAATATAACTAGAGCCTCTAGTAAAATATTTTTTAATATCTTAACACGCTATCAGCTGTATTAAGTATTGAAAGAGTATTTCTGTTTATTTTGTAGAAATAAAGGTCAGCAATAAACTTCTCACTCTGTTCTGTACAATTAATTAAATACACAAAGCTCCACCCTACCTTATGTTTTACAGCTCCAATTCCAAAACTCAGTTTAATTTCATAATGTCAATATGCAAACCAGCTATAAAGCCGAACGCTTAACGGATTCCGCTTGGCCGCCTATCACACAAGGCGGGAGCTAATAGATATTTCGAATAACTTATCTATATTTAACAAGCTAATATTAAACGCGAATGTTTATGTGTCTGTTGGTAAAACGGATTTTAATTAAACTTTTCAGTGATATAGCGTATACTGTATATCAGAATAATACTTTGTCGCTATGCAACCGTGCGGACGGAGTCGTAGGTGGTTCGAATCCTCGGTGAGCACCAATGACTTTTAGAAGTCAAGTGCGTAATAAATTGTTAATTATCGCTTGTCCCGTACCTCGGAGAGCACGTTAAACCTTCGGTCCCGGCTGTCATGAAGATCTTTGACAGTCGTTACGGGGAGTCAGTACCCTCAAATAAACTGATACTGGTCTAAACCATGGAATATCGCTATCCCTTGGGGTTGCGGAGGTTAGACGGCAGTCGCTTTGTGGAAAAGTTCATATTCTATCATATCAGGTTAGACTAGCTATAAGCGGACCTCGGGCTCCAAGGCGTTAAAGTCTTGGATGCAACCGGGATAACGCTAGGGAGATGATGACTAGATGAATATCTGAAAGTACTAATCGGATTTCAAAAAATATTATAGCTTATATTAACCATATTCACGAGCAAGCTAGCAACATCACGCTACGTCCTTTAGGGTCTGAGCAAAAACAAAACTGTTTCACAAGGATGTAATAGCTCGGTTGTAGTCCACTGCTGGACATAAGCCGATACGTAATGCGATACGATAGTGCAAATAGATAAGTAATGGCGAGTGAAACTGCAGGGCGCGGCTACTGATCCATAAATACGCTTGAGGCTTAAATATGTTAATACAACTATTACTATTTAGTTATGAAGTTGTAAGCGTTGAAAGGTTCAAGATAATTATAATAATAACATTTAATTTTATGTTAATATTAATATTTGTACTTGATACAAACCCTATACCAACCCGTTTGACCAGCGTGGTATAGTAGACCAATACCTCCTTTCAAAGGAGAGGCCTAGTCCAGCAGTGGTCTGTTAAAGGCTGATGACGACGATTAGTATGCGGTCTAGACTAAATGTCATCACTACATAGTATAAAACAAAGTTTTTCTTCTGTCTGTCTGTCCCTTTGTACGCTGAAATCTTAAAAACTACGCAACGGATTTTCATGCGGATTTTTTTAATAGATAAGAATTATTTAAGAGGAAAGTTTATATGAATAATTGACGCGGGCAAAGCCTCTGGCGACGTCTAGTCTATACTAAATCGCTTTGTCGAATACAACGTACTGGTCATAGATAGTATTTGCTTACTATAATAATATAATAATCAAACTTCGCTTGTAGCTTCTTATATGCAAAACACATTTCAAAGAGAGTTATGTTAGAAAGTGTTTACCTTGTATTAAGTATACAATATTTTAGATATGTGTTCAAATGTTCAATAGAGATTTAAGATTTGCCATGTATTATGAATGTTCACGGCCGGTATATTTTAGATACACAAGGCAATTGTAATTCAGAGTTGGAAATAAATTACCCATACCAGCAGACTGCCACGCTGAGAGTCTCTGGTCCTGCCTCGCCGATCAGTCGATCAGTTTAAGCCGCTCCTGGCTGTCACGAAGATCTATGACAGTTTTGTGAGGAGTCAGTCCCTTGCATATATTCTTCTTCTTATCAATTTAAGAGCTGTGCTCTTGTCAGTGGAGTGTACGCCATATATTTCTAATTTCAGTCTTCGGCCAATTGTTGACCTCTTTTCTTTCATTTGATCCGTGTATGCCCGTCTGCATATATTAGCACTGGTAAAACCATGGGATATCGCTACATCTACCCCTTTGGGTTGCGGAGTTCAGACGGCAGTCGCTAAAAAGCTAATATTCTGTCAGCAATCTGGTAACACATCCAACCAGTATAAGGCATGAGCGATGATGATGATCATCATATAGGTAAATTTTAAACATTTCATCTCTTTTTATAGGCCTATGCTCTTTCTCCTTTTTCCTCATTCCGCTTTTTCTACTCCTACTCCTTTCCCCATGCTAAAAGAGGCAACGCCCCTGTGGCGTCACTTCCGATAGTGTCGCGATTATCAGGCGATTCGTCTGCTTGTTTGCCTGCTATCTCTACACATAAAATTCTTGCGTTACTGATTAACTGCGAGACAACGCAGATCCAAAACTATTGAGTGCAAGAAACTAAAGTTAGGCATGTATGTTTCTTAGAATCATAGAGTTGTACAAAGAAGAGCTTTCTCGAAATTCCCACGGAATCGGCCTGAAACAGGTAAAATAAAAAAAAGTTAACATATAAAATTTCGGAAAGGAGTTATTTTGCCAGTACGGTATTATTTATCTGACTCATTTGGAGTCAAACGTGATATAAATTACAATTCTTTTTCTCAATTTCCGTAGTAAATAGTGATGAATGCTTCCAGCTCAGTAATATATTATTTCATTTCATCGTCGATAAGAAACGCAGAAACAAATGATAGCTTTCAGTGAATAAATTACTCGCAAGACGTTCAATGTCATATTGAAATGCGCTTAAGGCTTTAAGGTGTTGAAACAGACGTATATCTCTTATCGAAATCGTAATCTTGATATAGAGTAAGTATGACTGAGCATTTTATAGACATCCTCAGCTGAATCTTTTGTAGGTAGGCCATGATCAGCTTATTTTTTAAGAATAAATTATGCTGTCGTAACACTTCTAGGTTTAAGTATAGGGATTGTTGTACTATTGTATATGTAGCAATATATTTTTTTGAAAACAAAAAAATGCCGGCATTACCCAAAAAAAATCACATACACCTAGATATTTAAAATCCTACTTACTAATATTACGCGTATGTTTGTAAGGATGTCGTGGTGGGGGGGCTCAGTAACCGTGGTTAGGTCACCCACGGTGAAGCTAAACGAGATTCCGGGAGTGGACGGTCCGCGTGGGCTTGACGGAGGCCTGCGCAGGATGCGTCCAATGGTGCGGGAGCGAGGGACAGTTCTACTGTCCCTCGCAGTCGGGCGCGGTCGCGGGAGGAGAGGCGTGTCGGTATTGCGTTGCCGCGCGCCCTATCTCCTGCGACCAAATAGGGGCCCACCATTGTTGCGTCGCGGTGGGGCCGCAAAGGAAGAGGAGATGCAGTGTTGCGTTGCCGTCCTCCCTATCCTCTGCGGCCGCTGGGTGTTTTGTCGGCGGAGCCCAACACCTTCATCCACCGCCAAGGGAGTTTTGTTCGGGGCCCGCCTGACCATCTGGCGGGCCAATACCCGTCGGGGGGTAGCGAGGAATGCTTCGGTGATACCCGACCCTCCGACACACGGGTACATGAGGAAAAAAAATACAAAAAGAAAAAGGATGCTTAGATAGATTGAGAATGTTTGTTACTCTTTTGTAAAAAGTATTAAGCGAATTTTGACGAGTTTGTAGTAATATACTGAAGTACCTGCGTAGGTACTATAACAGAACAGCACATAGGCTACCTTATACCATGATCATCAACCTCACGCAGGCTAAGCCGGGCAAAATCTAGTATTGTGTAAGCAAATTCACAACTATCTCTGCTTATCTGATACCTCTTTAGAATAGTTTCTCTCATTTTAAGATATCCAATAATACATATTGCATTTTTAAATTCACAGATAATTAAAACGATAATTAATTTAATTGGTTAAATTACTAATAGCTTTGTATAACATGCACTACTGATTCGCAATAAAAATATATCTATTCCAATATAATTGCATTACTAATGCAATTAAAACCGCCAAGATTAAGGCCGAAGTAATTGTCGACTGAATTTAGATCGCTGATAGGTAACGTATTTCACGGTGCGCGTGGCTGGTGTGTTAGAAGGCCTAATTGTTAAGAAATGTGTCGTTATTTTTTTTTCTTATAGTCTCACGCCTGTATTCCCGAAAGGGGAGGCAGAGGTGTATATTACACCCACATTTCACCATGAATTTTTACGTCCCACGTAATAGGGGACGAGCCTTTACGTTACCGGGCATATCACCATACTCCGTGCTGCTACTGAGAATTCGGAATAACCCAGTAACACTTTTGCCCGACCCCGGAATCTAACCCGCAACTCGCATACGCTATCCACTGGACCACGGCGGCAGATTTTTTTAAGTAATCTAAATAATCAATAGGTTATTCATGATAAATAATGATATTTTTATATACGAGCTGTTGTGCAGATTTTACAGTGCTAGCTTAATTATCAACGAGTTTGCAAATAAACTCTCAGCCCCATTATATCGCCGTACTGGTAGGTAAGGGTGGTATAAAAAATGTCTTTAATAATAATAATAAATCATTTTATTTCGCGTGGCATAGACGCATAGATAAGTACCTTAGAGTCTAACATACATACAGTGATTGTTAGTATAAATATACTTATAAACTATGTTAGTATTGCTTCACTTGCACGTTGTTGTTCGCTCGTGTGGCACTTGTCCGCGGAAGCGACGGAACACCACACCCTTCGGCCAAAAGTACTTTAGTAGCTTCAGTTATGTTTAGGCTCTGCGATAATCGAATTAGATAATTTAAGCAATTAGTATGTTTGCTGTCAGTAGGAGATCTTATAAATGATCTTATTATGCTAAAATATTATGAGTGGTGTGGGTTTTATAGTGCGCTAGGTAGGACCCGATTATGTAATCTTTTGATCGGAATCTAATGCAGCCATAAAGATATTATGTTAGCTGCTTAAATTAAAACATTCATACTGTTGCTGGTCTTTGGAAGAAACTACCACTTAGCTAGTCTCATCAGTATAGATGGCGTAGCAAATAAACTTTCGCCTAGTCTTTGCGAAAGCAAATGGCTATTTTATTATTCAAGTATATTTTTATAACTTACCACCACTGTCGTGATGACGTTCTCTTCAGGGAAGGTGGCTAAGGTATTCTGCAGCTGATTTGGTTTGAGCGGATCCTCGGCTCCAAACCGCTCAAATGGGAGAAGCAGAGTGGATGGTGATGACCACAGGCTGGCCGAAAGTACATAGTATACATTCTATGAATTGTATCTAATGCATTTTAAGCTTTTTTCAACACGTGGTATCATAATTTCATGTCCCGGCTATAACTTGTAACCAGATCTCCGCGAATAAATATTTCATTTTATTTCATTGTAGAAAATATAATATAGTTCTTACGCTACGGTGTAAGCGACAGCCGAGGCGTTTCGTTTTTACCGAGACTTGAACTTGGTCGACGCAAAGAGTTATGGAATGTCAACCGCCTTCTAAAAGAGTCAAGTGTGAAAGGCACTGTTTGCCTATTGCCAACCGGCTAGGTATTATGTAGAGCCGTAGGTCACAGGAAATGTTTTCTATTTATTATTTTAATGGCTATTGCTTCTGACCTCGTCTATAAAAACTGTATGATATGTATGTGATACACATGTTTAGTTCAATTGAATTATGTTAACACGTTTTTTAACTTAAAATACTAACAAACAATATTGTGAAATCGAGTAACATGCATTTCTTATTCATTTAACACTTACAGTGCAACCGAAATTCTGCGACTCACGACTGACAAACTTACGCTCGTTTGGTTTCACCCTTACAGAACTAGATTTACAGATCGCCGATCGTGAGCACGTTTTGTAAGAGTCTACATGTCAATTATTATTTCTTTTTTTTTTATAAACTCACGCCTGTGTGTCCCCGAAGGGGTGGCCAGAGGTGTAATATTACACCCACATTTTGCCATGAATTTTTAGGTCTCACGTAATAGGGGGCGAGCCTATTGCCGTTACCGGGCACATCACCAGACTGCGTGCTGCTACTGAGAATTCGTAAAAACCGAGTAACACTCTTGCTCGACCCGGGACCTCCGATCAGCAGTCGCATACGCTATCCACTGGACCACGGAGGCTCATTATATTATTTCACTTAAATTTAATAATTACTTACTACATAATAAAAAGCACTGTAAATATTTTAGTTTGTCCGTATTATGTCAAAAGGATTACCATAACACCAAGGAGAGTCTTAAACTTTGAGACCTTGCTAGCACATTTTTGGTCAGCTATATTCATACATATGTATGGTGATCTGATTAAAACAACAAAATCCACCGGAAGCAATTATTCTAAAAACACATTAACCTAAATCAGCAAATTGATAGTTCACAATTAGACACACCCTGTAAGTAAACAGTCACCGATAACGGGTACTTAGACAAATGCAAATGAGTTCTAAAGGTCAATTTTGATTAGCAACAATGGACATTTCTAATGGCCTCAAGCGATTGCTCAGGTATTCTTTGGTTAAAATGCGCGGTTCAACGATAGTAAAACAAATTAAAAGTTCATTTATTTTCACTTACAAAAAGAACATACAAGTGTAAATAGCTACTACAAAAAATACAAAAAGGAAAGAATACCAACATACTACCTTGCAGAGGGTATCGGATCCAAACCTGCGGCGTGCACCATTGATTTCTCAAAGTTATGTGGACATTGTGGCATGAATATTGTCCGTGTGGTGACGGATTAAGAAAACGGAATGTCACCACCCCATATCATCCCATGGGTGTCGTAAGAGCCGACAGAGGGAGCATTTTATGCAGAGAACAGCACTGTAAGAGAAGGAAAACTTGATACAAACCCTATACCAACCCCAACCCCAAATGGCCAGCGTGGTATAGTAGGCCAATTCCTCCTTTCAAAGGAGAGGCCTAGTCCAGCAGTGGACTGTTAAAGGCTGATGATGATGGGCCTTAAAAGCACGCTTAGCCGATGACTTAACGCGATCTCGGATCCTCTGCTCGGTAGTATCTACTAACATCCTTGCAGATGCCATGGCTTAACGTGCTGTGAAGGCGTTATAGTAAGAGATCCGTAGAGGAGCGACCTTCACCGATCTGATAATTGGAGGGTTCATACATTATTTTAGTACTAAATATATTAATTAAATGCAATGTTAAATGAAAAGCCAAATATATATTTTTCTACTTTTCCTAGTCTGGACCGGTTGTTTTTAACAACCCATTCGCGATATATCTTTTAACATGCAAAATTTGATATACTTAAAATACTTTTGATCCAATTATCAGATAAGTGAAGGTCGCTCTTCTACAGATCTTAGACTATTATGGCAAGTCAGTAACCTTGAATATACTGACTCTGACCGAAGTCAAAGAGCTCAGATATTTACATAGAGGCGCATTTGTTATGGATGCTCTGAAGTCTGAAGACAAACTTTCTGTGACCCAAATTGCCGCTTGGCGGCGTGGCAGTCGTGCTATGACAGCTGTCTCTACGAGAGCAAGAGAGACGAACGTTCCTCCTTAGTATCTTAACTACGAGAGCAAGAGAGACGGAGAATGACGCCAGCGCCGTCAACGGCGCCAACTACGAACTTATCTGGAAAAAGTCTCCACTTGGAATCGGCACGCGAAATCCTTAAAAACTGCGCTTCTATGTAAATCTGTATTCATTGCCGAAGTCAATGAATAACGCTATCTCTTTCGGTTACGAAGGTGTGGCAGTAGTCGCTCTGTGCCCTCTGTGCAAAAAATAATATATCGTCAAATCTGGAATAGCGGACCCTGGCTACAAAGCGAAAGTCATAGAAGCATGGCGATGATAGATACAAAAACAAAGGATTTCTATATTATTTGTATTCGCAATGTTGGGTTTTATGTTAGTTTCTATTTTCTAGAAAAAAAAAAAACTAAAATGCATATTCTAGGTTTAGCTCATGCTAAGGAGTAGAGTAGACATTGTTACTTGTTAGGGTTGAGCTACACCTATCAGCACCGCATCGCACTTTTATATGCTTAGAAAGAGAGACGGAACGCTTCAGCACGCCGCGGAATCGAAAAGGTGATCGTGTTCCCTCTCTCTTTCTCGCTCTAGTAAATGACGGTCCTAAGTGACAGAAAAGGATAGAGGCATAGGAAAGTGCGATGCGGTGCTGATAGGTGTAGCTCAACCCTTAGTATGTTTTAATGATTAGCATCAAGGGCAAAGAACATTAAAATATTTTATAATATGTTACGATCACGGCGGAGATACTTTCTGGTAAAAATAATGAATATCATTTTAATAATAACTTACGCTGTCAACAATACATAGTGCCAATATCCACCGTGATCATAAATTTCAATAGATTGAAACACTATTAGAGTCTCTCACACTAGGTTCCGAGGAAATGGGGGCAGTTCTGGCAATGTCAAAAATGGTCTTCAATGGTCACAACTGCTGAAACTGGCTACACGGATGACTCATTGGCAATAAGGGTGGGAGGTGCCAGAAAACTAAACTCACTTATCACATTCAACTTTCTAATAAATAAACTGTTAAAATTGCTGTAGAATATATTTTCTTGAGATTTCCCTGCAACATCCCTTCTAAACATGATCGCTTGTTTACGTAGTTTGTTACCGTACAACTCAAAGTGTGTTTAAACCGTAAAGAGCGCCTTAGCTTACAAACTAAAGTAGCAGTTTTCTAATTCAAGGAGCTCAGTAAAATTATAGTGAGCTGTACATTTATAAACATTCAATGATTTATGACTACTAGGCGTATTGCGTAAAAGTGTTGATATTACGATTTATGAGCCCCGTGTTATTCATGTGGAATCAATGTAGGTAATGTATCAAGGCGTATGGCTACATAATAATTTGTCTTGGTTGAGATATATATATGGGTCAAACACAAAAAACGAAAAAAATATGTTCATGCAACGTAAAGCCGTTATTAAAATATTATATCAACATTAAATACATTTAATAAATATTTCGTGTTGAAAACTAGTTACATTTCATAAAAAAGTCGCGTTGTATTGAAATTTAATTTATAATTTTTGCTTATGAATCTGAAAAAATCTCCTTCTGTGGACTGTTCGGATACCAAGTAGTTGAGTTTAAGTGATGGTTAAAAATATATACACATACTTTCGATGATTTAATATCGTTGCATTACATGAGTTATATTATCAAATATTCATAACATAGCGTATTAAAAATATATAATTCAAAATTTTGTAATAAAACGTATACACATGTTGTTCACAAATTTTTTGTCTACTTCTGTAGACTTATAAAATAAGCCAAAATATGCCGAAGATGAACGCATCGTTTTTATTTTGTTTTATATGTTAGTAGCACTGTATTCTCTGTCATTTGCTTAGTTGTGACTTTACGTAAAGTGCGTGTGACATAAAAAAATCCAATTTTATTTAATTACACAAGATTTCGGTCGAGATCAGTGTGTCTTTCCTGTGCAAGGTTTTTTGAGTAAGTAGCCTTTACAAATAAATAAAAAGATCAAGATAGTTTAAGCTTATGGGCGCAGTATGCAAATACCGCATTGCTTAAATTATAACCTCATAATAAAGTATGCCATCTTTGATTTATGAAAATATGTCTCTCGTGTAGACATCTTTACTGTAGACTTTGTATCTACAGAAGAGACGTATGTCAACAGAAGTGAATAGGCAAAAGAAATTCACTGTGTTTGAAAAAGAAATTGGCAAGTGGGAGTCGGACTCGCGCACGAAGGGTTCCGTACCACCATCTATAAAAGAAAATCATGTTTGTTGTATGTATACTTAAATATTTTTTAAGTTTCTACCTGTTTATTAAGATCGAGTAATAAATTGCTTAAAAATACGTTTGTTGTATGGGAGCCCCCTTTTTTATTTACTTTTTTTTTATTTATTTTGGAAGGTACAACTACATATTCTGTGAAAATTTAAAGCGTCTACCTGTAACAGTTAGTAATTTTGAGCAAAAATACGAAAAAAAAACACGTTTTTTGTATGGGAGCCCCCTTAATATTTTTTATTTTTTATTTTTAGTATTTGTTGTTATAGCGGCAACCGAAATACATAGTTTGTGAAAATTTCAGCTTTCTAGCTATCACGGCTTATGAGATACAACCTGGTGACAGACAGACAGACAGCGGAGGCTTAGTAATAGGGTCCCGTCTTTTACCTTTTACGTACGGAACCCTAAAAAAACAATAGCGTTATTCGCTTTTTAATTGTTCCATTATATATCCATTTTGTTTAGTAATTTATAATGTTGCTTGCAGCGATCTTTTGTTTCAGTTACTATGCCACGTGCAATTCATCCTTGTACAATCTGTCACCTGTTTGCCCTGAAGGATCAAGATCACCAGACTCTTCATCTGAAAATTTGTCTATCCGTGATTCTCCTACGGCTCCAGTTACTCCTGAGGCTCAACTGAGGCAAATTTACCAGGCCTCTCAGATAGACTGACTCCAGATCTTTCTATCGAAATATTTAACCAAAGGCATAAACCCCAGAAGAGAAGAATCTATTTAGACGACTCTGAAGCTACTGAAGATTCACCACATAAAAAACAGCCGACGAATTCCATGTAGGATGATTCTGACGAGGATAATATATTTTAATATTCTGTTCCTTTATTTGCCTACAGAAGCATAGTGTCTGTTCTGTGGACAATTTTTTTTTTTTTTGCACAGAATTGGTATAGAATTTTGAATAAGTTTTGTTTGGAGGTTGAGGAGAACTCCATTTTAAGTTTTTTTTTATTGTTTCTATTCTTGGTCTTATTGATATCATTATGTAAGGTAAATTTTTGTTCCCTTCTGTAGACAACTCAATCTCTTCTGTAGACGTGAAAAATCTAAAAACGTGATTAATTCCTAAAATATTCAAGACTGATCTCTAGTGATATTTTTGTAAGCATAACATTAGCTAACTTTAAATAAATATAATGTTTCATAAAAAATCGCGAAGTTTGATTTTAAATATTTTGCAATGTTCACTTTTTGTGTATGACCCATATTAGTGTTATGAAACTGTAGCGTAGATTTGATTGAATAATTAAAGGAGATAACATTTTGGTAAGTTTAGCAACTATATATGTATTGCCTTAACACCAGAGCATACGCACAAAAATACTTGTTAGGGTTCCGTACCTAAAAGGTAAAAAACGGGACCCTATTACTAAGCCTCCGCTGTCTGTCTGTCTGTCTGTCTGTCACCAGGCTGTATCTCATAAACCGTGATAGTTAGAAAGCTGAAATTTTCACAAATTATTTATTTCGGTTGCCGCTATAACAACAAATACCAAAAATAAAATAAAAAAATATTAAGGCCATACAAAAAACGTGTTTTTTTTGTCGTATTTTTTTGCTCAAAATTACTGACTATAACAGGTAGACGCTTTAAATTTTCACAGAATATGTACTTGTATATTACCTTTCAAAATAAATAATTAAATTAAAAAAAGTAAATAATAAAGGGGGGCTCCCATACAAACAACGTAATTTTTAAGCAATTTGTTACTCGATCTCCATAAACAGGTAGAAACTTAAAAAGTATTTAAGTATACATACAACGAATGTGATTTTCTTTTCTAGATGATGGTACGTAACCCTTCGTGCGCAAGTCCGACTTGCACTTGCCCAATTTTTTAAGTGCCTGTGACGTACCATTGCAGGTCAAAGGCCTCCCCTCTTCCTCCAAATATCCAAGAAGGATTGTTCCAAGATATATGTACCTAAGTACTACATCAGAGATACTCTGCAGAGAGCCTACCTCTGTGCAGAACACCAAGACACACACCGCAAGCGATGAGGTCCTGTGAAAAATAATAAATGAGAAGCCGTAGTATCTGTCTATCCTCATTATATACAGTGCGTCCTGTCTGTACAAAATATACATACATAGACTCACGCCTGTTTCCCGAAGGGGTAGGCAGAGGCATATTAAACGCCCACTTTTGGCCAGTGTTTTGATCCCACGTAATAGGTGGCGAGCCTATTGCCGCTTATCGGGATATTTTGTTTGCCAGAGCCTCGTCCGTTGATCGGCAGGTGCACAGCAGGTGGTGGTGAGGTTGGCTTGGGACCCTAAGTTCTTGGTGGGAACCCAAAGAGAAAATATACTGTGTCTCTTAAAATGTAAGTGTTAAGCTTGTTCGAGGGTCCATTGATTACCGACATTCGAAGTTCGCACATAGCTCTACAGTGAGCATAGTCAAAATATTATCCGTTTCAGAAGCTAAAGGGTTCAGGAGGTCAGAACTTTGTACTGGCATCAATATATATTTGACCTTCCAACCCCAGTTTTCAGGGTGTTGTGGTCGTTTTGATAACCAGGCTCCAACAGGACCTGTTGGTAGACTTGGATGCTATGGAAGCGGCCTGTCAGTTTTGTTTTGGAGGACATGGAGACAAATTAAATGTAGGTACCTATTCTTAATTACTGACAGTAAAGAAACTTATAACAACCAGAGGAAAATACATTGATGTTCATAGATTGAGTTACTTTGTTATTTTTGGTTGTACGTTAAAAGAATTTTGCAACTTAAAATATTTCACTCATTTGTGCGCCTTTTAATAGTTTTTTCGCTCAATAGCAACAATAATCATCTGCACCCCTTTTTAAGATGGTGGCCACGACACAAGTGCTGGGGGGGAGGGGGCTCTATATTTAAAATTAATAGGCCGCGGTGTGGTAAGATCCCGGTTTTTGTGTCATCCTGTTTTTATTAAATAAATCGATAGAATCTACAATTTTGATGATAAGAGTAAAACTCCGGGTTCGCGATATCCGACGTTTGAAAAACGAAAAAAAAAATCATTTTAATTTAACGGAAGTACTTATTCCAGAATTTATTTATTCTATCAAAAAAAAGTATAATAGCCGACCCTTCCACCAATTCCTGTTGCTTTAGTATGAATGGGTCGATAGATATGATTTTTTTTCTCATTTTTCTTTTCTGTAGTAGGTGGTCATTCTTACATCAAAAAATTGCTGATACTTTTTATTATATGTGGTATTATTTTCCAAAACCTAACTCATTGGTTTCCAGGAGTTATTGTAAATTCAAAATTTTCCTTAGGGTTTTCACTTTTAAGTACCCAAAAAAAAATCCTTCATGGTCAACTGTCTGTTGATACGTATCGTTAGGGCTCTGTTGGTTAGTTGAAAACATCTCGTCTGAATCGGTGTCAATTGGCAATGCTATAGTCGTCTGTGTTGAAATTCCAGGTTTATTTGTTAGTTTTTGATTAGTTTCCATTGTTGTTTCCACAAGTAGGGTCGATATAAGGTCCACCCCCGGTCGACGCCCATTCCAGGGGTAAGGCTACATACTACCGAGGTCGCTAGATATCCGTAGGGCTTAATAAACGACATCGCTGTCGGCTTTTATAGTGTTCCTTCTCGCGGGCCGGCCAGTTAAGGCAAGTTCCCGCCGTAGTTCTGCACGACGTATCTCAGTCACGCCTTAGGCTGACCCCACAAGGCGTGCGCGATCCTCGGGCGAGCGCGCTGTGTGAGAGTCGCGTGTTGCCGGCGTGTGACGTGTGTGCAGCGAGCGCGCTACGTACCTAACTGAGGTAGTTCAAGTACAGAGTACGGTTACAGTATAAAGGTTGACTGGCGCTCAGTCCCCTGAAATTGTTCCAACTCCAGTTGCAACAACCATTGATTTCGCTTTATATAAAACTATGCTTAAAAAATATAGTTACATATTGTATATAAGTAATAATATATAAATAGTAGTACAGTATTACGTAAATAATTTCAGCAGGGACGCACTCTCATCGTATTTTTTATCAAAAATCAATACAATTGATGTAAATACATGATGAACATTGATTTAAAATAATTAGATAGGTATATAATTCATATAAATAAAAAAAATGCAAAATACATTATTCTTAAAAAATTGGAAAATATAAAAGTACACTAAAATTGATTCAAAATAGGTTGTAAAATCAAAAAGTAAAACAAAAAAAGAATTGTAAAATTATTAATGAAAAGAACTGAATTGACTACAAATATCTAAACAATTTACAAAATGTTGATATAATACTCATGTTAAATGTTGATTTATGCTCATATGATCACAGATTGACTTACTTACTATAAAATGAACACCTTGCAGAATAGGCGGATGATGTTAGATCTCCTTCTACTACAAAAAATATTAAAGGCACATCCCACTATGAGGGTTTACTAGATCGCATGAAAATTGCTGTCCCAAAACTAAATGCTAGAAGGAAATGTATTAACTTCTTTGATGTCCCCATTCATAGAACCAACTTAGGCTCCCGTTCCCCAGTAGTAAGACTGACCACCGTTTACAACCAATCCTGGCGAATATTAGACTTGGATATATTTCACGACAATCCCACACGTTTTCGGGCTAAAATAAATAAGTCTAAGAATGAGGAATAAATAATAGATACGTATCCAGTCCGAAATAAAATTAACATCTTGTAACAGGTAAGTCAAATCTAGTGTGTGTTTACCTACCATTGCAATTTTATTATAATATGACTATTTGATTAGATTTTAGTTTTATAAGTACCTAACAACTAGTTCCTATTAGATTTAAGCATATAACTAACATGTCTATTTTTATATTCCTTCCTTACTAAATATATATTGTATTTATGTCCAAATTTTAAGAATGTCGTGCATGTCTGTAATTGGCATAAGCATAAAACTTTGTATAATTTGTGATTATTTTTGTAATTGTTTATGTTTATTCTGCTGACATGCCTTATTAATAAATAAATAAATAAATTGAGTCTTTTGGGTTAAAATTTATAGACGGTTTCCAAAAAAGGTGTATCAATCAACATGATACCAATTTCTCCATTTGTTTTTTAATTTTCTTCATAAAATTACTAAATCTTTGCCATTTTAAGCCTTAAAATGATGATATCTTGTTATGGTTGTGATAAGAAAGCTAAAACTTAATAAAAAATAAACAAATTATGGTTTGGATGAAGTGGCAGCCCTAAGTGCGAATATTTCGGTTATCACTAAAATTTCCATTAACTCCTGGAAACCAATGAGTTAGGTTTTGGTAATTTAGAAATGACCACCTACTACACGTGGTTTAGATGGATAAAAAAATGAAAACGAAAAATGAGAAAAAAAATCATATCTCTCGACCTATTCATACTAAAGCAACAGGAATTGGCGGAAGGGTCGGCTATTATACCTTTTTTTGATAGAATTAATAAATTCTGGAATTAGTACTTCCGTTAAATTATAATGTTTTTTTTTTCGTTTTTCAAACGTCGGTTATTCCGAAACTTTGTCATTTTTTTTATAGTACAACTCATAGCGAACCCGGACTTTTACTCTAATCCTCAGAATTGTAGACTCTATCGATTAATTCAATAAAAACACGATGACACAAAAACTGGGATCTTACCACACTGTGGGCCGCTTCCCCATATCTATACAACAATAAAAAAAACGGAATTTGCGGTGCCTCAAATTCCGTTTCCTTTCTCTCCCCCACATGGAACTGAATTGCAAAGATGTCTTAAGAAAGGTCTTTAAAATGACCTCAAATTCCCCATACCCATTATTTCTCCTAGTCTTCTAGCTTCCAAAGTGGTTTCTTCTTTCTAACGTTTGGTCTGTTTGTATGTATGTAAAACAGCAAAAGAATATATGGAGAAGAATAAAACATTTGATTTGAATTTTAATCAAAAGAGCGCCCAGACCCTCTACTTTTTTAAATAAGAGAGTGCACATCTAGAAAAATATATGCTACCACTCGTAATAAAACTTTTTTGACAATTGGTTTGTACGAGATGTAGTTAGCAGTTTTTGTAACAGTACAGTAGATGAACCCACGATTACACCCGCGTTTTTTAGGGCTGCTGGGCACCCGTGTCCAATAATGACCTTGTTTTGAATAGGGCTTGTATAAACGACAAAGTTATGTTTGCGATTTCTTAACTATATATTATAAAGCTGAAGTGTCTGTTTGTTTGTCTGGTTGAATGCGCTAATTATTCAAATCGGATCCACTGATCCGATTTGAATAATATTTTTTGCTTTGGATAGCCCATTTATCGAGGCAGGCTATTGGTTATGTAACACTACTGTAAGAGCCATGAGTACGGAGCAGTAGGTCTAAATGTCGGTCTCAATAAGTTTTTATTTTTTAATATATTTACTGTTTAAGTAGATATTAGAATCCAACAAACATATATTTTTGGGTCCAACATAACCTAACTCATTAAGTGTATCTTTTAAACTAAGCACTTGAATAAAAAGGGGCGCCTGCGGACGGCCCGGTCGCTTCGCGCTCGAGTAAGGGGCAGGCAACCGCAAAATGATGATGGCTGGGAGCAAGCGTGTGCATTTATCAAAAGAGTGGAATAGAGTTAGGGAGGATTGCAGAGGGAATGCACGAGGTTTTATGGAGGTTTATCGTAAAAAGATTAGAGTTCAACCACATCAAGACTTTCTGCAATACCATTTCTCCTTTTGATTTGACTATCTCTCAAGTAGAACCGTGAACAAGAATATATGGTATTGTTAGTATAAGCAAACATGTTCGTGTCGGTAAAGCTAAAAGTACACAAATTATTTATGTAGATTTGAAATAAGGTAGGAGCTAAGATACTACCCTGGGGAATGCCATAGGACAAAATTTTTTCTCGTTGGGGTGAGTGCCAATTTTAACGCCCGCCGTACGATTTTTAAAGTAGTCCTTAAAACATTCTAACGGTTTGCCACGTACACCAATTAATTCTAGCTTAGAGATTGGGAGAAGAACAGAGACTGCGTCAAATGCCTTAAACAAATCTAGAAATATATCTGTCTATCCAATTTTTAGCTATATATTGGGTTAACTGCACACACTTTATTTTCTGTGGAGACACCGGGACAGAAACCAAATAGATTTTTTGCCATTAATTGATACTTGTATATTAATTACTTATTATTGTAGCTATTTTCTAAATAATGTATTAGAAATCAATCCCCTGGCCTATATGACTATCTACACGAATTAGATAGCCTTTAGCAGATTAACAAATTAGGAAGTTTGCTTCGCACACTATAAAATATATAATTATAATAAAATAACTAATTATAATAATATTAGGAAATAAAATAAACCTGAGAAACTGAAGACCTCTATAGTGTTCTACTCTCAACTTTATGAAAAAAAAGGTATTAAAAATTACGTAAAATAATTTCTAAGGTCCTTTTAGTGATGTCGAGCGAGTCACGGGTATAAAGACCCTTAACGAAAACTAAAATTCCATATCGTACCAATCATTACAAACATTTTTTACTTCGGCACCATACCTGGGAAATTACTAGTTCAGGTGATATTGCTCAGTCACTTTTTCTAATTAGGTACAAAATCGATGCAATTACTCCGCCAATTTCACCCATAGATAAGAAGGATTTTCGGGAATTGCACGCGCGATCTTTTATTTTCAATTTAAAAAATGTCTACTTAAAAAGAAATTCGTTTCCGCACTATAATTTTTGCTTAGTATGACTTAGTATGATGTCCAAAACGAGTAGGTACCTAGACTTCGGCTTGGTGATGGGTCTTACGACTGTATGTATTTGTAGTGTTTACCTGTATTAAATCTTGTTTATCAACAGCATAAAAAGTTTATTGAATATTTTTGCTTTTACTGCCTATCGAAATCTATCTGTTCCCTCTCTACTTTTATCATGTTATAGTAGCATAGTTTATAAATTTCCTAGGAAATTGATAAACTCATAACTTACTCGATAAACTCATAACTTGAATACACAATATACGACATAAAAGCTTGTCACGAGATTTAAATAAGTATCTACCCGTATTTCCTCAATTTGAAAATTTACCATATAAATGAATCGCATCAAGTAATTTAATTTACCTACTCGTTTACCTATTTGCACAGGTAAATAACGCGACAAGATTTAATACCATAATGGCGCTTGGCACAATTTAAGCGGGAAATTTCTTTAAAAAATATTTGTTTTTTTTAAATACTTTAGCTCAGTTTGTAAATTAAATATTTGATTAATCACATCAAGTGACTTCCTTTACCTACTAGTTTATCTACTCAGGTAAATTTTGCGACAAGCTTTAATACCACAATGGCGCTTGGCACAATTTAAACGGAAAATTTCTAAAATATGGTGATGATTTTGTCCCTTGCTTTTTGCATACTAACCAGTACAGGGGTAAGCAAAAAAACTACCTGTGTGCTCGATAGATGGCGTTATACCAGTTGGCTGAATCGCGCTATGGTTTCGTTACCGCGACAAGTATAAAACATACAAGTATATAACGTACATTATGTATTTTCCTTAAAAGTCGCCTCTTACGACACTTATGAATTTTTGATATCACAAAAGCTAATAAAGTAGCACTTGTGATTGTAAATTAGATATGTAAACTGTAAAGGGTATATCGTTGCCAGATATTCAGTTAATATTATAATTATCTAATTATCTATTATCTAGTTATAAAAATAATAATCCACTATAAGTAGAAGTTGTTAGGTAAATGGGTTCGATTGTATTAAAAATCAAAAGAGGAAATGACTGCCTCGTTTGTCTCGAGGCATAAATGTGCGCGTGTGATTGGGAGGTCTCGGGTTCGATCCCCGGGTCGTGCAAAGTGTTAATGGGTTTTTCCGTCAGGAAATTCAGCATGGAGTCTGGTATGTGCCCGGTACGGCAATAGGCTCGTCCCCTATTACGTGGGACTAAAATAAATCTGTCGAAAAGTGGGTGTAGCAGTATATCTCTGCCTTCCTCTTCGGGGATATAGGCGGGAGACTATTTATGTATGCAAAAGGGGAAATAAAAACTATGAATGAAGTGTCAAAAATTCCTCCGCAACGCTGTCGACTGGTAGCGTACCCAGAAGGCTGGCAGCATTGCCATTTTGAATAGCAATGCTTATTCTCTCTGCAAAATACAAACCAGGCTTCTGGTCACGGGAAGCATTGATCAGCCTTCTGGCGATTTCTTTATATAGAGCGTGTGCACTAGGGCCCCATGACCCAGCGTTTCGACCTCAAACGGATCAAAAACGTAATTAGCAGCTAGGTTTAGGTTTCGATAGTTTAGTTTAAGTAGTTTAAATTCGTCTGTGTGGTGACGGATTAAGAATACGGAATGTCACCACCCCATATCATCCCATAGGTGTCGTAAGAGCCGACGGAGGGGCTACTATGCAGAGAACAGCACTGTAAGAGAAGGAAAACTTGATACAAACCCTATACCAACCCATTTGGCCAGGCAGGTATAGTAGGCCAATTCCTGCTTTCAAAGAAGAGGCCTAGTCCAGCAGTGGACTGTTAAAGGCTGATGATGAATGAGTTTAAATTTATTGGACTCATTTAAGTTTATTTCAATATGTTAATTTTAAATTTAGTTGTTGAAAATAAATTAATTACCTACTCAAAAACACATTGGCAAACTATAAAAAAATATATTAATTAAGTATTACTGTCAATTACTAAGTTCGTTTTAAATTTTATCATGTATAAATCGTAATGACATCATAGTCGATATTAAAGTTTAAAATTAAAGGGTATGTAGTATATTTCAGTGCATTTATTAAAAGGTTGCAAAATATTTTTACCTCTTTTTACTCTATAGTTATCACTGGACATATTGATCTTAGGGTTTCTACGGTGAAAATGCGTTGCTAAATTACTATTGCAGCAATTTTCTAAATCTTCTTTCTCTTAGCGTTATCCCAGTTTCAATCTGGGGTCCGCTTTCTAGTCTAACCGGATTTGGCTGAATATTAGCTTTTCCACGGAGCGACTGCCTGTCTGACCTCCGCAACCCGAAGGGATAGCGATATTCCATGGTTTAGACTAGTGTCAGTTTATTTAGAAGGTACTGACGCCCTGTAACGACTGTCAAAGATCTTCATGACAACCGGGACCGACGGCTTAACGTGCTCTCCTAGGCACGGGACAAGCGATAATTAACAATTCAATACGCACATAACTCCGAAAAGTCATTGGTGCGCGCCGTGGATTCGAACCCGATACCCTCTGCATCGCAGTCTGTTGGTATCCACTCGGCTATCGCTGCCTTCAGCAATTTTCTAAATAATGTGTTTATAAATCAATTCCTTACATGACTATCTAAACGAATTAGATCTCCTTTAGCAGATAAACATATTAGGAAGTTTTTTACACAAATAAAATAATATACATAATAATATTCAGAGAATTAATAAACCATGACCTCAAAAGTGCAATTGTATATAAAAAAACATCGGCAAGGATATAATATTATATAATTAAGTCCTATTTTTTTCTGTCTGTCTGTCTGTTTGAACATGATAATCTCAAAACTACAGAACGGATTTTTGTATGACTTTCACAAATAGCTAATGTGCTTTCCGAGGAAGGTTTAAGTATAGATATAATTCACTCTAGCAGTGCTGTGGGTGACGTCTAGTACAGTGTACAGCATCTTCTCATGATGTCGATAGAGTCACAAGAAGTAAAAAATGGATCTTCTGTATCAATTTTGATACAGAATTGATTGAAGCTTGTGGTAGATACATCAATGAGATACAATAATGAAAGCCAAACTGGAACCGGCTTCGTTAGCATTACTTTGTTCAATAAACTCTATGTAGAGTAGTAGTACTAGAAGATGGCCACAGCTACGCCCGCACATTTTTCTAGTTTAACGGTGTCTGCCCGATTCCGTGGGAATTTCGGGAAATCCTTCCTTAGTGCACCCCTACGGTCCTCGAGGAAAAGGTATTGGCTGTAGCTTGTCTGTTAGTTAGTGAGTAACACAAGAAATCTAATATATAAAATTCTCGTGTCACAGTTTTCGTTCCCATACTCCTCCGAAACGGCTTGACCGATTTTGATGAAATTTTTTGTGCTTATCCGGTATCTATGAGAATAGGCCAACATCTATTTTTCAAAAAAAAAAAAAAAAAAAAAAATGCAAAACAACGTTTGCCGGGTCAACTAGTATATATATATTAATTTACTAGCACAGCAATTGAAACGCAAACAGTCTAAAAAAAGATTCTCTTCAGATAGGTACAGAGTAAGGTGGCTGGGATAAATACCACCTAGGATTGGCATGCGTGAAATAATTCCAACAACCATATCATGCTGAACCACTATTATCTTTTCAATTCATCTTAGTCAGTTATCCACCAAGGCCTAACACCTCAGGCGTGGAGTGGGAGTGCGGTGGTTCTGTTTTTCAAAACAGTTGACAAGACCTTGCTGAAAAACTATAGACCCATTTCACTCCTGACCCACGTCTACAAGTTGTTCTCGAGAGTCCTAACAAACCGCCTCGCTAGAAAACTCGACGATTTCCAGCCACCCGAACAAGCCGGGTTTCGAAAAGTCTACAGTACTGTGCACATAAAGACATATTTATTTCTGCATTTTGGTTGTTTACAACACTTATACATGTCAAAACCCTATTCTAGATGATGCCGGCTTTTCCTAGCTAAATGACTTCCTGAGAAGAAAGGCCGAAACAAACTCAGAGTCATTGTTTTTTTTTGTCACTTCAATTTCTTTAGTCTTTTCTTCATCTTTTAAAGTCCAGACAAAAAAAGGGTTTAGTATGCAAGTACAATGCAGGAAATCATCTGACGCTTTTGACTGACTCGGCCCATTGATGGCCCGCATTCAACAGCAATTGTACGGCTCAACCTTGATTGAGGGGGCCAGCGCGATCTGTATCACTATGCCTCCACGCCATCAGAAGGTGTATGCATAAGCATGTCAGCCTAAGCCATCAGACAGGTTGCCACAACTATTTGTTTATATGATTAATAATACCCACATCATACTCACAACTTTACATGCTAATACATAGTAAAATACATGTTGCAAACAATATGTAAAAATAATAAAATTTAAACAATAAAATGTCATATATTTAAAATGTCAGAAAATATTATTGAATGTAAATTTAGGAATAATAATGTTACGCCATCTATCGGTGAATGGGGCTACTAGAAGAGATTGAATGTATCGGTGGTTTAAAGGTAATTCAGCTACTCTGTACTAGATGGCGTTGCTGTATCGAGCATCGGACTGTTCGCGATTATTCGACAGTTTTGTGGAAGTATCTAGAATGCGCTAGTGATGTTATCCGGCCAGTATAAATAGAGCGGGAGCGAACGGAACGGACACAGTTACAATTGAATATCGAAGCGATCAACAAGAAGCGAAGGAAATAAGTCGGAAGTGTTTAGTGTTGTTCTAGTGGTGTGAATAGTGTGTTTATTAGTGAAGTGAAAATTAAGTGTGTGTATCTAGTGTTATTGTGTTACTGAATAAAGTGCAGTTTTTCTGGCATAGTGCATATAATTTATCACGAACCCCAGCTCGTAACAAATTGGTGTCAGAAGAAAGGGATAAATTATGCCGGTTATGCTGAAGGAAAAAACTGAAGGTGTGCGTACCAGGAACCAGCGCCAGCAAGACCTGGACCAGAGACGCTTCGGAGACGTTCCTTCGCCATCGCCTAGTGGACCAGGCGACTCCGCAGCTGCAGTGGAACCTGCAAGCGCCTCACACTCCGGAAAGGTGCCCGACCTCGCGGCTCTGATGGCGTTCATGGAGGAACAGCTACAGCGCAATAAGGAGGAGCGGGCTCGCCGTCAAGAGGAGCAGGCCCGCCGTCAGAAAGAGCAGGCTCGCCACCTGGAGGAACAGCTACAGCGCGACAAGGAGGAGCAGGACCGCCGTCAACAGGAGCAGGCTCGCCGTCAAGAGGAGAACGCGCGCCGTCTAGAGGAGCAGCTGCCGCGCGACAAGTAGGAGCACGCCCGCCGTCTGGAGGAACAGCTGGTGCTTATGAAGGACCTCAGCGCCGCAGTGGGGAAGGACTTGAAGGCGGTCAAGGAGGAACTCCAGCAGCACGAGGCCCGTATCAGTGACATTGAGAAGCGTGTACACGACCAGTTCGAGACCCGTATTGCCAGATTGGAGAAGAAATTGCGTAGGCTTGAGACCAACGACGTTACACCTGCACCTGTGGCGCCCTCGCCCCGTTGGTTTAAGGTTCCATCCTTGGCTCGTCATCGTGGTCTGCATACAAGGTCCAGTTTGAGGCCGTTATGCGAACGAATGGGTGGAACAAAGAACAGGCCTTCACCGCCCTAACCTTGGGCCTTCGTGATCAGGCCTTGACGGTGTTGGAGGTGCTTGGGCAAGACGTCTCCTATGAAAAGCTGATGGAGGCGCTGGAGGCGAGATACGGTGACGCACACCTAGAACATGTGTATCGTGCTCAGCTGAAGGACAGGACACAACGCACCGGAGAAACTCTGCAGCAGTGGGCTCTAGAGGTGGAAAGGCTGGTCAGGAAGGCATACCAGTCGTCGCCTGCGCTTATTGACGGGAACCTCGTACAAGCGTTTACGGATGGGATCCGGGACCTGGAAGTTAGAGCAGCGGTAAGACTTGAGCACTTCAAGTCCCTGAAGGAAGCCTTAGCCTACGCTCTGGAGGTGGAAGCAGCGCGTCACGAGGATCGAACTGACCGTATCAGGGAAGTTGTTTCTTCACCACGGTGCTACAACTGCGGGGAAAGAGGCCATATCCGCTTGAGCTGCCCAAAGCGTAAGCGGTACGTTGGTACCCTGTCTCCACCAAAAGGGTCACCTGACGTACCTGTCTGGCGCCAAGAGCCACGTAGCGCAGATGCTCTGACGCGTAGGCCTTACCCCGACCAACGCAAACACTGTGCAAGACAGGAAGCGAAGCCGGCAGCGCTAGTGAGAATGTTGAAGACAGATCTGAGCGACGGATGGAAAGAAGCTTTGCAGCGTGCTCAGCAAGAAGACAAGGACGTACAGCCGATTCTCAAATGGAAGAAATCAGGCGCTCCTATGCCCAAATGGAGTAATATCACAGCAATGAGCCTTGTCACCAAAGGTTATTGGGCACAGTGGGAAAGCTTGGTTGTCCAGGATGGAGTTCTGTGCCGCAAATGGGAAAACGCTCGAGGTAACCAATGCCATCTGCAAATGGTAGTGCCCAAGACTAAGGTGCCGGAAGTACTACGGCTCTATCACAATGGTGCTTCGGGAGGTCACATGGGTGTTAAGAAGACGTTTACTAAGGTTCGAGAGCGGTTTTATTGGCTCCACTGTCGGAATGACGTCGAGGATTGGTGCCGCAAATGCACAAGTTGTGCGGCTGTGAATGGGCCACATACTCGTAACAGAGGTGCATTCAAGGTGTGCAATGTAGAAGCTCCATGGGGGTCGGGACGGCGGATGTCTGGGAGGATGAGGCCTCGCTGCGACCGGCGGGCGAACAACAACGGCTTCGATGAGGGGTCATTGGTGTGGCTTCATGGCCCAGTACGAAGCAAAGGCAAATCGCCTAAGTTACAAGCCAGTTGGGACGGGCCATATCGCATAATTATCAGGATGAACGACGTCACCTATCGAATCCAGAAGGGAAGAATCGCGAGGTGCACCGAAGATAGTTCATGTGGACCGGTTGGCTCGTTACCATGGGTCCAACGATGTTCGAGACGAACACGTTTAAGAGGGGGGCAGTGTTACGCCATCTATTGGTGAATGGGGGTACTAGAAGAGATTGAATGTATCGGTGGTTTAAAGGTAATTCAGCTACTCTGTACTAGATGGCGTTGCTGTATCGAGCATCGGACTGTTCGCGATTATTCGACAGTTTTGTGGAAGTATCTAGAATGCGCTAGTGATGTTATCCGGCCAGTATAAATAGAGCGGGAGCGAACGGAACGGACACAGGATTCGCCTCGCCGCCGCCGCCGAAGAAGGACCTCTCACCGCTAGCACCTGCGAACAAAGTGAAGAGCTCCAGTCTCAGAAGAGTTGCACGGACCGCGACGTTGTTTGTTACGTGCAGTACATACGATTTTCGTATGTGCTGTACGGAGCAAACACTCAGCGGAACTCCCAGCGAAACACCATTGTCGCCGAGCGGTCGCAGCAATAGCGCGACCTAACAATGTCGTCGCGCCGCAATAGCCCTTCTCAGGGCTCACGCGACGAAGACGACGAGGACGAGGACTTTACACCGGTGTCCAAACCGACACCGCGATCACCATCATACCGTCACCATACTCACCACAGACCTAGTGACCATACAAATACCATCACTACCACCATAGGCCATCATGGTAACCACAGACCATTAGGTGACCATAGACCATCAGGTGACCATAGGCAGGCTGACTCCGCTGTCGCCGCCTCCGCGACCGCCGCCCCCCCGCGCCCCGGGGCACCCCCCGCGCACACCCGCCCGCCTGCGGGTCCGAGTGCGCGCAGCGCCGCCGTGATGCAGGCGCCCGCGAACCCGCCGCCGCGACCGAGCGCCGCCGCGCGAGACCGGGCCCCCGCGACCCGCGCCGCCCCCCGCGCACACCCGCCGCGGCCCGCGCCGACGTCGAGTGGCTCGTCCGTCGCGAGCTCTCCGCCGCGCGTCGCCGCCGCGCGCGACTACGTCGCCGAGTCGCCGCGCATCGCCGCCAAGGATTCTCCCGCGCCGCGCTCCGCCTGCTCATCAAGGAGTGGTTCTGAGCTGTCGATGACATCGGCAGACTCGAACCCGAGCGCGGCCGACAACACCAAAGCGGACCTGGTGCTACATGTGAAGCGCCGCCGACACACTATGTGCATGTCGGCAAACTTGCAACGGGCCCACTCATTGCCCTCAGTAGCGATGGAAGTGGACCAACCAGCCGCCCGCCCATCTCCAGCAAGACGAAGAAGGAGCCCGGATGAGGAGGAGGAAGAAGAGGAAGCCAAGAGGCGTCGTGCCGACTTACTCGGACAGGCACCGCTTCCACAGCGTGACCCCCGCCTCCACCGCCCGCCGCCCGCAGCGCCCTCTACCGCCGGACCGGGTAATAACTCACCGCGCGCGCCCCGCCGCCGCCGCCGCGCGCCCCGCCGCCACCGCCGCGCGCCCCGACGCCGCGCCTGCCGCGACCGCCGCGCGCCCCGACGCCGCGCCTGACGCCGCGCCTGCCGCGACCGCCGCCGCCACCAGCAAGCCGCGCTACCCTCCGGTGATCGTGGAGCACTTCCCGAACTGGGCACACCACCTGAGGGAGTTAAAGAACCAGTTAGGTAGAGCCGCCAATGCCCGCCCCTTCGGCAAGGGCATTAGATTCACGCTGAGGGAAGAAGAAGAATACCGGCTAATACAAAGATACCTGACGGAACTGGAGAAGACGGAGAAACTGTCCTGGTTCTGTTACTCCCTCCCAGCGGAACGCAGCCTGAAGGTGGCTATTAGAGGACTGCCCTTTAATACGACACCGGAGGAGGTCGAGGAAGAACTCCGCGAGCTGGGGTACGAGCCCGAATATGTGCGGAACATTCGGGCCCGCCGCGACAGACCGGGGTGCATCCTCCTCGCGATTATCAAGAGGACGAAGGACGTCACACCGGGGATCTTCGAGGTCACGGAGATGCTTGGCATCCCCGGTGTCAAAATAGAGAATTGGCGCGGGAAGAGAAAGCCAGCCCAGTGCCATCGGTGCCAGAAATTCAGGCACTCGAGCCACCAGTGTCACCGACCCCTGGCATGTGTGCGCTGCGGCAAAGAACACGCCGCAAGAGACTGCCCGCGCCCAATCAAAGAGCCTGCAACTTGCGCCAACTGCGGGGGGACGCACCCCGCCAACCACGTCCACTGCCCGGTCTTCAAGCGGGAAGCGCGGAACAAGAAGGCCGGGACTGTCGCGTTCTCCGGTGAGCCGCGCAAAGTGCCGGAACCGGTAAAGCCTCAGCCGCAAGGAGAGACCGCGCAAGGCGCGACGCTCATGGCTGAGGCAAATGACCCCACAGCTCGCGGAACCGCGGTCGCGGCTAAAAGGAAGAGAGGGCGGAAAAACCGCAGGCGAGGCAAGGAAGGGACGACCGCGCCCGCCGCCGCGGAAGTACCCCCGAAGGACCCACCACCAACCCAGGGCGGCCCAAGGAAGCCTAAACGCAACCCGGCGTCTACACAAGAAGCACCCCAGCCGTCCGCTCGCCCGGTCGCCACCCCCGCCGAACCAACTGCGGCCAGGGGCAAGAAGGCGAAGGCCCTACACCACAGTGAGGGACCAAGGAGCGGCGGCAAGACAACAACTGTACAGGCAGCCATCAACGTGCTACACGATGTGCTCACCGCCCTTAGCGCCGGGCGCGATAAGCAGGCCATCGTTTCTATCATCCTCAAGGGCCTGGCGGATCTCGTCATGAACGACGATGAATAAGCCCTTGAGGATTCTTCATTGGAACGCCCGCAACCTCCAAAAGAAGGCCGCCCTGCTCCGCCCTCTCCTGCAGGAACAGGACATCGACGTGGCGCTGATAAATGAGACGCACCTGGGACCTGCAGACCGACTACGATTCCCGGGTTTCCTCATTTATCGGAGGGACGAACTAACGCCGGACGGCACGCGCTACCGCGGACTGGCAGTGCTCGTCAAACGAAGAGTCGTACACCAACTACTACCCGTCAGAACACACAGCACCTTGTACACGCTGGGTGTAGAGCTGCACCTAGGCGGTGCGCACCTCCACCTGTACGCCGCATACAAGCCGCCCGCAGTGAACATCGACGTCACAGAACTGCGGACCATCCTACAAGCACCCCACCCGGTCGTCATTGTGGGCGACTTCAACTGCAAGCACCCAGCGTGGAACTCGTCGACCAACAACGCACCGGGTATACGACTCTTCAACGACGCCGAAGCTCAAGGTTACATCGTCGCGGGTCCAGAGGTACCAACTCATTACCCGGACACGCTCACACACATACCCGACGTCATTGACATCGTCGTCCATAATGACCTTTCGCACTGCCAGTTGCAACTTAGCCAAGAAGTACTCGACGACGAGCTACAGTCGGACCACCAGCCGGTACTCGTCGTCGCCCAGCAACAACCCACCCGCGTCGTCCCTCAAGCGCCACGTCCAACACCGGACTGGACCAAATTTAAGGACACGATGGAGACCACAACACCGACTCGCCCTATCAGCTCCGCAGCCGACGTCGACGCGCTCGCGTCCGATCTCACCGGCGCTATTAAGTCCGCCCTTGTCAGCTCCACACCACCCATCAACACCCAGAGGAGGCTACCCCCTCTGCCGGCACACATCGCAAAACTGATAGCTGACAAGCGGCGCCTAAGAAGACAGTGGCAAAGCACGCGATGCCCTACCCTTAAGTTGCAACTCAACCGGCTGACGGAGAGAGTGAAGGGCGAGTTGAGGACTCACACCGCCGAGAGCTGGGAGAGACTGATCGAGGACTCTCGCGACGACTGGCCGTTGATCCACCGGCTATGTCGTCGCCTCACGAACACCCCAGCTCCGGTGCGCCCGCTACTACACGCCGACGGAACACCGCGCTACAAAGCAGCAGACCGAGCAGCTATCTTAGCCGACCTCGAGGGCGAGTTCAGGCCTAACCCGATTGTGGACGCAGAACACGCCGCAGCAGTCGAGACACACCTTCGGGAGTACTTCGCCACGCCGATAGCTCCCGATGAGGACCCCATCTTCTTTTCCCCCGGGATGGTACAGCGCGCCATACGGCAGACCCAGCCCCGGAAGGCCCCTGGGGCGGATGGGATACCGAATTCAGCGCTGCGCCACCTGCCACACCGTACCGTGGCAGCGTTGGCGCGCCTGTTCACGGGGATCGTCCGCACAGGCGCCTTCCCCGCCTGCTGGAAAGAAGGCCGCATCATCATGCTACCGAAGCCGGATAAGAACATCCTGAAGCCGGGGAGCTATCGGCCGATCACTCTCCTGCCCACGATCTCGAAGGTGTTTGAGAGACTCCTGCTGCGGCACCTCACACCGCACATAACACCCAGACCGGAACAATTCGGGTTTAGGTCTGAACACTCAAAAACATTGCAGCTGTCGAGGGTACTGCATCGGATAACGGCGGCGCGCAACAAGCGCGAGCACGCCGTAGCAGTATTCCTCGACATACAGAAAGCGTTTGACCGAGTGTGGCACTCCGGTCTGCTGTACAAGCTGTCGACGTCCACAGCGCCTCGCCGTGTAGTTAACGTGGTCTCCTCGTTCCTAAACAACCGGACATTCCGAGTGGTAGTGGAACAGGAGCTGTCTGACATCCGCACAATCTCCGCTGGAGTCCCGCAGGGCTCATGCCTCTCGCCTGTGCTTTACACCAGGTTCACCGACGACATCCCCGTCGCCGAGGGTGCCGAGCTAGCGCTCTACGCCGACGATGCGGCGTTCATCTCGACGAGCGTCAACGCCGCCCACGCCGCCAAGAAGATGCAGCGTACCCTCGACATACTCCCCCGCTGGCTATCGCAGTGGCGACTGTCGGTGAACGTGGGTAAGTCACAGGCCATTCTAATCAGCAGCAAGCAGCTCCATCCACTGCCACTCAAACTCCAGGGTGAGTACATCCCCTGGACCCGGACGGTGAAATACCTGGGGATCACCATAGACCGCTCCTTGTCTATGAAGCCGCACGTCCGCAACGTCGTCGCTCAGGTACGCGCAACCAGGGCGCTACTGCGTCCAGTGCTCTCCTCTCACCTGCCTCTGCGAGCAAAGCTGGGTGTGTACAAGTCTTATGTACGCACCCGGCTCACCTACGCCGCGCCCGCTTGGTTCGCCCTCACGAGCGAGTCGAGCCGCATTCGCCTCCGCGCGCAGCAGTCACTGTCGCTGCGCGCCGCCGTACAAGCTCCTCGCTACGTGAGGAACGATGTCATCCAGCGGGACACCCGCATCGAGAGCCTGGACGCCTACATCCGCCGTCTGTCCGTGGGGATGTATGAGCGAGCCGACGCCTCGGCCTGGGACCACGTCCGGGACCTGGCCCCCTGGCACGCTCGCCCCCCGGACAAGAAGAAGCTGCCCCGAGACCTCATCATCGACCACGACGACTCTGCGGACGCTGCGGCTGCCCCGGGCAACCGCCGTCCCCTCTAACATGACAACCCCTTTCACAACTCTGTTGCAGGTGGCCGCCCCTTTCCGCGCGACATCTGCGCGTATCACCCAGGATACGCGCATCATGCGCGCGCGCGGACGACCACCGCAACAGCGACGCCAAGGATTCGACACCCATATCACGACGTCGACATCAAGCCAGATGTCGACCAACTACTCCACACCACACCATTAAGACCTCCGCAGGCCGCGCGTAAGTCGCCGTCCGCGTCGCTGGCTTCACGGAGCTGGGCCTCCCTCGGTTCGCCGGGGGTCTCACCTGGCTCGTGTTGACCGCCCGGACGGCGTGAAGATCTAGCGGCCTGCGAGTACACGCGCGTACACGCCTTCTAGGTCCCTAAGGGCAACTACTGCCCGCCCCCAGGACCTGCCCTTATTAAAGGGCAGGAGAAAGAACCCGCTTGCGGGGGGCTAAACTGCCCCGAACAAGCCTCTGCACGCCCTTTACGGGGCGTCGCGACGATCTACGTTGGAACGGACACAGTTACAATTGAATATCGAAGCGATCAACAAGAAGCGAAGGAAATAAGTCGGAAGTGTTTAGTGTTGTTCTAGTGGTGTGAATAGTGTGTTTTATTAGTGAAGTGAAAATTAAGTGTGTGTATCTAGTGTTATTGTGTTACTGAATAAAGTGCAGTTTTTCTGGCATAGTGCATATAATTTATCACGAACCCCAGCTCGTAACAATAATATATTACTTAAGTAATTTTAAATAATAATAAAAATTTTAAATGTCATATATTTAAAATGTCAGAAATTTATTGAATGTCAATTTAGGAATAATAATATATTACTTAAGTAATTTTAAATGTCAAAACAAAATAAATAAAATTACAAATGTCAAATTAAAAATGTCAAAATATAAAAATATAAGTATTACAAATGTAAATCAAAATATCATGTCACTAATTTCAAAATGTCAAAATTCATAATTTTTAAACTCAATTCCAGGCATTTTTGTCTGCTAAATAATCTTTAACTGTGTAATAAGCTTTTGAACACAAGCTCTGTTTAATAAATACTTTGAATTTATTAATACTTAGTTCCTGAATATTGCCTGGAATTTTGTTGTAAAAACGTATGCTTTGACACTTGTATGAGTTACTTATTTTTTGTAGTCTAGTTGAAGGTAGAACAAGTTTGTTTTTATTTCTTGTGTTTAATTTATGAATGTCGCTGAATTTGGAAAACATATTTATATTTTTCCTGATATAATATAACAAGTTCTCATAAATGTATTGAGATGCGACAGTCATTATCTTAATTTCTTTAAATTTTTCCCTCAGTGAATGCCTTGAACCAAGACTGTAGATTGCACGAATAGCCCGCTTCTGCAGTACAAAAACAGTTTGAATGTCAGCTGCGTTGCCCCATAATAAAATGCCATATGACATTATGCTGTGGAAATAACTAAAATATACTAACCTAGCCGTATCTATATCAGTTAACTGACGAATTTTATAAACCGCGTACGCTGCAGAGCTAAGTCTATTCGACAACTGACCTATATGTGGGCCCCACTGTAGCTTAGAATCTAAGGTTATGCCTAAGAATACTGTGTTATCTATAAGATCCAACTCTTCTCCATTCAAACATATGTTAGGCTTAACTTGTTTTACATTCGGTCTTAAAAATCGTATACATTTTGTTTTTTTTCATTTAACAGCAAATTTTTAGCAGTAAACCATTGAACTACTTTTGAGAGAGCGTTATTTACATCGTCATTATTTGATTGTTGTCGTCTAAGTTTAAAAATAAGTGATGTATCATCAGCAAATAACACTATCTCTTCATTATTTTGCATAATGTATGGCAAATCATTAATATATACAAGGAAAAGGAATGGACCAAGAGTTGAACCTTGCGGTACTCCCATTGTGACCACTGAACCCATAGAAACTTTTCCATTTACCTCAACTCTCTGTATCCTATTACTCAAATATGATGTTAGGAGATCCAAAGCAGTGTTCTTAACTCCATAGTAATGTAATTTCCTGATCAATGTTTCATGAAAAACGCAATCAAAAGCCTTAGGTAAGTCACAAAAGACTCCCAGAGCATCATGCAACTCCTCCCAGGCATCAAAAATACTATCTAAAAGCTCAACTCCAGCATCGGTAGTTGAGCGACCCCTAGTAAAACCAAATCGTTTTACATGTAACAGCTTATTGTTATTAAAATGAATTTGAAGCTGACCTAGAATTAATTTTTCAAAAATTTTACTAAACGTGGGTAGTACACATATTGGTCTATAATTTGTGGGGTCAGATGTGCTACCTGATTTAAATAACGGAACTACTTTACTACTTTTCATTTGATCAGGAAACACACCACAGTCAATGCATCTATTGAAAATCATTGCCAGTTCAGGTGCTACTGTGTTGATTATGGATTTCGTAATCACAACAGAATGGCCCCAAAGATCACTAGTCTTCTTCAAATTAAGGGTATTAAAAGTTTATACAATATCTCTGTCAGTGACATAACTAAAACTAAATTCAATGTTACACCTATTGACATTTTGTTTCAATAGAGATTCGGCGTCATTAGGGGACAAGTTGAGGGATTTAGTGGTTGAGACTGGAATGTCTGTGAAGAAATTTTCAAATGCTGTGGCAACCTCAAAATCTGATTTTAATATCTTTTTATTTAATTGAAGAGTGTAATCATTACTTTTAATCTTGACCCTTCCAGTCTCATTGTTTATAATATCCCATGTTGCTTTTATTTTATTGTCACTGTTTTTAATTTTTGATTTTAAATAAAGTGTCTTAGCTTCACGACAAATCTTTTTAAATAACTTAGAATAATTTCTTACATATTGACAAAATTGTTCATCATTTTTATTAATTACTTTCTGTTCATATAATTCGTAAAGCTTTTTTCTACTTTTATAAATTCCAGTGGTTGCCCATTCACTGAAGGATGTAGTACCAGCAACTGAGATCCTCTTAGGGACAAAGATAGAATTGAATATAGTACAGTACATGTCAAAGAAAGAATTGTACCTACAACTTATTAGGATCGTTATCATAGCATAAATATGGTAGTGTACTTGTGAGTTTATCCTTAAGTCCCTCCAGACGACGCAAAGTTTTTGGCACCACACTCAATTCCTTTCTACCTACTTTTTTAGACTGCATGGCAAATGTTATAGATTGTCCACAATGATCTGATGCTAATTTGTTAATTATTTGCTTTCTAACTGGTACAATGTCTGTAAATATATTGTCTATACAAGTAGATGTCGTGGAAGTTATCCTGGTGGGTTCCAAAAATAAGCATGCAAGATTATATGACTTGAACAAATTCTAAATTTTTTGGCAATTGAGGGAATCTTCTAGTAAATTAATATTAAAATCACCACCTACTATTATAGATTTATTTTGTTGGCATAGCTTCCGTAACATTATCCAATCTCTTTGTTCCGTAACACATCATCCATGACACTTTCAAAGTTATTATAGAAGGATGATGGTGGCCTATACACACTCAACACAACAAGTTGGTCCAACTCCACACAGGCTATTTCAACTGTCCGTTCAACAGAGAAACTAACAATGTCACTACGATTCTTAAATTTAAGCAGCTTGTTAACTAAAAGCAACGATCCACCTTGTATTGCATTTTGTCTGCTGAACGAACTACCAACTAGATGGTTATTAAAATTGAACATGAACTGGTGATCTTTAAGCCAATGTTCTGTTATACACAAAATATCAATGCATTCACCGTTCATGAACAACTCGACTTCTAAATCTTTATTTGACATACCTTGTATATTTTGGTGTACCAGTTTTAATACTTGCGAATTTCTAAATGCATTATTAGTTGAATTGGGCTTGTTTGTACATACCAGCCCATTATTAATGAAAGTGTCATTGCAAGAGGTATTCTCTATTGTCGAATTATTTAATTTAAATTAATAGAAATGTCAGACTGTGTAGCCAAAATATTGGCTGAATCATTATAAATGTCATTTTGTTGCTGTATAGGGGCAACACGTTTATTAGCCAAATTCTTGGCTGAAATGTCAATACTATGTAGACCACATAATATCCGTTCTGTTCGGCAGATTGTACAGAAGACCAACGAGTACAATCAGCCGCTGTGTATGCCTTTCGTCGAGTACGAGTAAGCCTTCGACTCCATCGAAACCTGAGCGGTTCTGGATGTTCTGCAGCGGTGTCGCATCGATTGGCGCTACATCGAGATGTTGAGATGTTTATATGACGCGGCCACTATGACCGTACAGCTCCAGGACAGTAAAACCAGCCCCATCGAGTTGCGAAGAGGGGTGAGGCAGGTGGATGTAATATCCCCTAAGCTCTTCACCAACGCACTCGAAGAGGTCTTTAAGACGCTGGACTGTACTGGACGGGGCATAAATATTAATGGCGAGTACATATACCAACTTCGGTTTGCCGACGATATCGTCATCGTGGCAGAGAACCTGCAAGAGCTGAGCGAGATGCTGCACAGCCTAAATAGAGCCTCTCGACGGGTCGGTCTCGGCATGAACTTGGATAAAACCAAGATTATGTTCAACGAACACATTGTGCCGGGACCGGTTTATGTCGACGGATCGATGCTCGAAGATGTTCAAGAGTATGTCTACCTTGGGCAAGTAGTCCAGCTTGGTAGAAACGACTTCGAGAAAGAAATCGAGTGCAGGATCCAGTTGGGTTGGGCAGTGTATGGCAAGTTACGTCGAGTTTTCTCTTCGCCCCTACCGCAATGTCGTTGCGTATAAAGTTTTATTAATTTATGTCGTATCTTAAATGAAAAGTCAAGTATATATTTTTTTATACTTTAGTCTAGTCTGGGCAGGATTTTTTAGCCAACTCATTCGCGATATATTTTTTACATGCAAAATTTGATATAAAACACTTTTCATCCTATAACTAGATCGGTGAATGTCGCTCTTCTACGGATCTTAGGCTATCATCTATCATCAGATCCTTTCTATCTGAGAACACATTGGTTTTATTTTGCTTCATACGTGCCTATTAAAAATAAAACTTGTATGTATTCACATTATTTATACATATTTTATTAACTACCTAAATGTAAAATGCTTAACCTATAGTTTAAAACCTTTTTTCTAAAGAGTCTCGAAAGTCTCATTTTTCCCGGTAATTTCGAGACCGGGCTGAGTTTCGAATTTTGTTCCCGGGACTCGAAAACGTATCGAGACTGAAAGCCTTAGTAGGTATATAAACGTATAAGCCGTCTCATGTTTAGGGCATGCATGGTCTTTGGTTAATTCGCGAATAGGATAATCGAATATTATAAAAATATATAATAGGTATCTTATTTATTCCTACTGCCTCGTTGCTCTCGCGGCATAAATGTGCGCGTGGGATTGGGAGCCCTCCCAATCCCAGTCAATCAAAAATCCCAATCGGGTTCGATTCCCGGGTCGGGCAAAAGTGTTATTGGGTTTTTCCGTTAGTAAATTCTCAGTAGCAGCATGAAATCTGGTAATGTGCCCTGTACGGCAATAGGTTCGCCCCCTATTACGTGGGACCTAAAAATTCATGGTGAAATGTGCGTGTAATATTTACACCTCTGCCTACCCCTTCCGGGATACCGGCGTGAGACTATAAAAAAAAATAATAGGTATATTATTTATTCCTAAATACATAAATACTTTAATTATCACTGGACATCTCAGCTTAGAGATGTTCTCTGGTGGGCTCTGGCTCCCCAAGGCTCTCCACAAAGAACGATCTTGCGCCACCCACCTCCAACGGGTTCTCGTGATCTTAGCCAGCCCATCGGTAGACCTTGCGGCAGGACTTCCGAACCCTCTTGCTCCAGCGGCCAACGGTTCTTCGAGCTATATGACCTGCTATGGCCTATTCAGCTTGGCTATTCTATATTCTATATAGATGCATATTAAATAAATTACAACCTAGACACAGAAATGAGTAGATAATTTTCATGCCAAAGCTAAAGGATCTTCACTACTTTCTTATGAAGCGAGTTCGCGCAAATCATTTCTTATTTCTATTTGGCTACTGTTAATTAAACATATTTTAGACTAGCTGTTTCCCACGGTTTCACCCGCGTCCTGAGGGAACTACTTCGCGTACCCGTTTAATTTATAACTTAAGTTAGTCCTTGGTACATCAGCTAAGCGCCAGTGAACGTCCCGTCAAAATCGGTTCAGCCATTCCAGAGATTAGCGAGAACAAACAGACAGACAAAAATTTCACTTCGGTATATGTACCGTGTATACATCCACATGCTTTTAGTAAAAAGCGGTTATTTTAAACACAAACAGACACATCAATTTTATTTATGTGTATAGATGTATAGAGGGGTTTTGTAACAAGTATAAGTATGGCTAATATATTCAGATACCCAAACTTCTGTTTAATTATATTAATTGGTTATGATTAGGTCGTAACAGACGGAAATGACGAAACTTTAATGTTCTCTTACTTGATTTCTGTAATTGCTAATTATATTTTGTCTGCATAATTATATTTGATGAATTGACATTCATATATTAACATATTTGTCTCATTTCCGTGCTTCCGAATTGAACCGTCCATTTTTAGGGTTACGTACCTAAAAGGTAAAAAACGGGATCCTATTACTAAGCCTCCGCTGTCTGTCTGTCTGTCCGACTGTCTGTCACCAGGCTGTATCTCATAAACCGTGATAGCTAGAAAGCTGAAATTTTCACAAATTTATTTAATATTTATTTATTAGATATATAATATTTTGGTTGCCGCTATAACAACAAATACTAAAAATTAAAATATTTAGGGGAGGTCCCATACAAAAAACGTGCTTTTTTCGTACTTTTGCTCAAAATTACTAACTGTAACAGGTAGATACTTTAAATTTTGACAGAATATGTAGTTGAATATTACCTTTCAAAATAAATAATAAAATGAAAAAAAAAGAAAATAATAAAGGGGGGCTCCCATACAACAAATTAATTTTTAAGCAATTTGTTACTCGATCTTAATAAACAGGTAGAAACTTAAAAAGTATTTAAGTATACATACAACGAACGTGATTTTCTTTTATAGATGATGGTACGGAACCCTTCGTGCGCGAGTCCGACTCGCACTGGCCCAATTTTTGTATACTGCCAAGTTTTGCTCGATGGTAAGCGCTCACTGTAGCTAGCTAATATCCAGTGGTATTTTTGTTAAAGATAGAGTGTTTTTAAATATCAAGATTATTTATTTGTCTCAACATGTGTACATTTTGGGCGTTAATCAGTGCTCCTACACATCTTTACAGAGACAGGCAACTGGGAGGCTGCTGGATCGAATCCCAGTGAGCGGAGCACCTCTTTGTAACCAACACAACGTTCTATTCCGCAAGGGAATCTAACTAGCAAAATAGCTACAATCACCGAAATACTGGGGGCCAATTCTCCTATTTTTATATGACATTGATATTATATTTTGAATGGACTATCTCAAAACATTGTACATATTTGTCTCATTGCGCACTATCAAATTTATCTCCGAAAAGGAAATGTAAATCAATATCGGCCATTGTACAAGTCGTGAGTTCTTTTTGCGTTCTCCTATCCATTAGTCGACTTGTCATAATTGTATGCATACCAATTTGACACGACTCATGATTTATAGTACAATGCTAATGAAAATGTAATTTGGTAGAAAACATGCGAAATACAGATTTTTTATCTTCCTTGTTAACTGAATTTTATTTATGAGCAGGTGTTTTTGCGGACAGAATCAATAAATGATAATAAGAAGTAGGTAATCAATAACTGTCCCGCTGTGCAGCGATGGTATATGTGGCCGCTTATATTTGGCTTTCGGATGGTTGTATTCACTTTCGTTCCGGTGGATTTTTATTAATTAAAAAATAAATAAACTAGTTTATCGTAGATTTATATATTTATTTATATAATATGTAAACGTACTATAAACAATAAACAAAGCTAATTGTGAATATTACCTTGTCGAATCTTATTCGATATAGGAAGTCAGTACTCCTGAATAAACTGATGGCATAGACTATGGTATATCGCTATACCTTCGGGTTAAGGAGGCCAGGGGCCCAATTCTGCTAAATAAATATAGTTTCGATATCATGTCAGTGTCATACTTACGTCACAAAAAGCGTATTCTTCTTAATTATCTGATAATTAATTGAACGAAGTTGTAACGAGATCGTAAATTGAAACAAGTGACAAAATATGTTTCAATTACGAACTCTTTATTCCAAAATTATATGATAATGTCATTAGATTATCAAAATACCGCTTCTGAGTCCATTCAAAATATAATATCAATGTCATATAAAAATAGGAGAATTGGCCCCAGATAGCAATCGCTCTGTGGAAAACGAAAAGTTACAATGTTGTTTTTCGTGTGAGTGTGTGGCCAACTCTAGTGTCGGAGTTTTAAGACCACCCAAAGGCCTCCGGCTTGGTCTAACGATCCTTATACTTAGACAAGAACCGGGACCGACAGCTTTACGTGCCCTCCGAAGCACGGTAGCGCTCAGATGTAAATGCCACACGCGGTCACCCATCCAAGTGGTGACCGTTATAATGTAATTTATTTATTTATATTTTTTATTTATAGACTCACGCCTGTATCCCCGAAGGGGCAGGCAGAGGTGTGATATAACACCCATATTTCGCCATGAATTTTTAGGTCCCACGTAATAGGGGGCGAGCCTATTGCCGTACCGGACACACTACCAGACTCCGAGCTGCTACTGAGAATTTCCTAACGGAAAAACCCAATAACACTTTGCCCGACCCGGGAATCGAACCCGAGACCTCCCAATCCCACGCGCACATTTATGGCGCGAGACCAACGAGGCAGTCTGTAATGTAATTCTGAGGCATAAAACCGTTTGTTGCCCAAATAATTTCTGATACTATAATTATAATAATATGCTACATAGGTACCTAAAGAGGTAACACTGACATAGAAAAATTGTCATTAATCTCCAAGAAAATATTTCAAAAGTAAAAGGATAATTAAAATTTATGTAGAATCAGTGTCAACCAAAATTAAATGCACCGTAGGACTTATTGCAGTTATCGACATTCCTTTGTTGTGCGAATAGCTTATTTTTTGTGACAGTAGATTAATAAAGCAGTCCAACAAATATCTAAAGCTAATCAACATATTTAAAGCTATGTAACTACGTATTTGTCCGTGTGGTGACGGATTAAGAATACGGAATGTCACCACCCCATATCACCCCATGGGTGTCGTAAGAGCCGACAGAGGGAGCATATTATGCAGAGAACACCACTGTAATAGAAGGAAAACTTGATACAAACCCTATACCAACCCGTTTGGCCAGCGTGGTATAGTAGGCCAATTCCTCCTTTCAAAGGAGAGGCCTAGTCCAGCAGTGGACTGTTAAAGGCTGATGATGTGAAACTACGTATTATGTTAGTAACGAGTGTGAATAAAGCGATATATTTCAATCGACAGAACCTATAATTACTGCCTTTGTTTCAATAACCATAAGCCATAACAAAGTGATTAATTTTGTTTTGTAACCTCCTCTAAAATATATCAATCTATGCACAATCAATATTAGAAATAATTACAACGGTAGACATAATGACTTATTAAAATAATACTATTACGTCGTGTTCAATTTCTAATTGATAGTGCGAGGTGATTTATGAAGACGAAGTATACGGTAGCCATATTTTTTATGAGAGTTTCGGATATTTCGGAATTAGGCCGAAGTGTAACTATGGGTGATGATGATTGTACAATACGCAGCATAATTTTGGTTATCTTGTATTAATAATAGGGAAGTTTCCTGCAAGAGATATAAATTATACAAGTATTTTTATCTAGTGAAACATGTCAAAATAATAGTAGTTTCATTCATCAATTAATATTAAAACCTGGTTTAACATTTTTTATCGACAATTTATTGATAATAAGTATTCTACTTGACAGCAAAAAACTATGACGTCACTATGTCATATTTCATACAAACGCCACCGTACAAAAGGTCGTTTTTGACATTTCATTAAAAGTGTTTGAATTGACTAGTTGGTAACAACCCTATTACCGATACCATAACGGCACGGCACGGTGCTGTTTCTAATGTGTAGTCAGCTTGCTGACAAACAATATGAAGCACAATCTTTGAGCTTAAGGTCAGGTTTCATTGTATCAGCACCATAACGGCGGCAGCGCGGCGCTGTCTCAGCCCAAAATGATGAGCCAAGATCCCTGACAACCAGCCGTTGCCTTTAATATCATCATCAGCCTTTAACAGTCCACTGCTGGACTAGGCCTCTCCTTTGAAAGGAGGAATTGGTCTACTATACCACGCTGGCCAAACGGGTTGGTATAGGGTTTGTATCAAGTTTGCCTTCTCTTACAGTGCTGTTCTCTGTATAATATGCTTCCTCTGTCGGCTCTTACGACATCCATGCGATTATATGGGGTGGTGACATTCCGTATTCTTAACCTGTCACCACACGGATATTTAATATTGACGTCATAAAATATACCTATAATAAGACATACGATTAATTAATAGTTAAACAAAGTTATTGAGAAGCGATGCGAACTAAGTGAAGCTATGGTTACTGTATAGTATTATATTTATCTATGCTATGGTGTAAACTGAACTATCGAGTGCGGAAGCCATCGGATATTCTGTTGACATAGTTTAGTCGCTAACGTAGCTTAGCCCTATAGTTCCAGTGTGAACCAATGTATGTAAAAGATTAGCGAGTTTTAGAGCTAAAATGATGCTGGGATGCGCTTGTTGGCATTGCCCTAGTCATGTAAGCCTGAGTCAGCACAATTAAAATCATAAAATATTTAAGCGCAATTCACACAGAACGTACGTACGCACTCCCGTCCCGACCCGCGCCCGACACGCACCCGGCGTGTCGGGCGCGGGTCGGGACGCGAGTACGGCGGGTCTAATTACTCGTATTCATAATATGGAAGATACCACACTGCGCCACCCGACCCGCGCCGGACCTGCGCACCCTTTCAGTGTGGTATCTTCCATATGAACGACACGCACCCGCGTTCTGTGTGAATTGCGCTTAAGAATTGGATTTTAAGACTAGCTGTAGTATCATTGAGATTTATCCGCTGATCCTTTATCAATTTGTTTATTTGTTCGGCTTATAAAACAGTTAAAGGCGTACGATTATATTATAGAAGGTAGGGCAAGTGGGGTGTAGAATGTAGATTACTTTCGAATACCAAGCGGACGAAGTTACAGGTAATAGCTAATATCTTGAAGAATAGTAATATCAATACATATAAATCTGTATTACTACCTACATAATACTACTAGTACATTCATAAGTAATTGACTTAGCAATAATAAAGAAGCCGGATATATTTTGTCACTTTAGAGTAGCATAAAATCAGTTAAGCACGACTAAAGAGTTTAGATTGGATAACTGTACATGATTAAATTGACTAATCGTTTGTCCTTTTAAAATCTATATCTGTAGCACAGATTATACAGATATCAATGCCTAGACCAAAAGGACAGGTTTAACTGGTTTCACGGTAACTACTATTTTTAGCGGACAAATGAATTAAACCTTTTTATATTACAACTTACTTTTCAAGAATGTAGTTTAATAAAATTATATAAATGTCTTTGAGTTGTGTTTTTATCTGCACGTATAAATAAAATTGAAGTGTCTCTCTGTAATTTTCAAATAACTGTAGCTTTTGTAAACATACTACATGCTTAACAACGTTTTAAGTTGTTATCTGTATTTTTGTTTATTCGGGACGATCTATAGAACGGTTTTACCGATTTAGTAGTCAGTTTCCGTAGTTTACTGCAAGATAGACACATTTATAGGGCTACGTTATATCCCAGAAATAAAAAGGATGTAAATAATATAACCTAATAAAATGTATGACAAAAAGGTATTCTAACAAGGAAGTAGAAATGACACAGTTTTCTTGTGTAGAGACTTGTTCCTAAATATGTTAGTAATATTGTGTCGCAGGAACTTTACAAACACGCAATCAACGGCCCCAAAGTATCACTACACCCGGGCTCGAAACAGCAATTTGTGGATCAAACAAAGTGATAACCCCTACGGGAATCGAACCCTCAACGCTCGGCGCAGCTCTCAGCGGCGAGGCGACCGCTTACACCACTACACAATACGTGCTAACGCAAGTGACACCGCATGAAACAGCTGGTGTAATATAAATAATATAGGAACGTCCTACAGACCCCTGAAATGATGGTGCAACTGGCACAAGAACATCGAAGTAATTTTAATATTATGACCATATATGTTGTCATCGGGGTCCGTGGCGAAGGTTAACTGTATATTTTTATTTTATTTTTTTATTGACCACTTACTAATGTATCTGTACGGAAGATATATGGCCTTTTTAAATATATACTGTGTACATATAAGTAATGATAGATTGTGCGAGGTCACAATTTTAATTCAACCATTATGTTCAATTAAGTTTACTGTCGACGCCCTACGGCTGTACACGTTTATTGACAATATGAATGTACAAATAAATATTACTTTATCAGGCGCCTAAAATTATACATTTCTTATCTGATGTAAAATTAAATTCAGTTAAATAATGGTTAGTTTTAGGGACCCGGGGGGTCACGGCAAAGTATGATAATCGCGATTCACGTGACCATGCTACTATTGGACGTCGACGCCGTGCTGGTTTCAGTGGGTAAACCTTGATCGCCTAAAGAGGAGAGTCACACACAGTCCTCTCAAGAAGTGGAAGACGAGCCCGTATTTTGGAAATTCACCATGAAACCATGAAAAACACAAAGAAGGGCAATTTAGCAGTTTCTTGTGAAATACAGGAAGAAAGATAAAATTGAACTGCGACCACTGTTTATGGTGCCATCTAAAGTATGACAGCGTTCTGATTTAAATATACGCCGTTCCCCATTCAAGACTTCAAACCTTGCTATGTGAAAGTTGCTTCATCATCATTAGCCTTTAACAGTCCACTGCTGGACTAGGCCTCTCCTTTGAAAGGAGGAGTTGGCCTACTATACCACGCTGGCCAAACGGGTTGGTATAGGGTCTGTAACAAGCTTTCATTCTCTTACAGTGCTGTTCTCTGCATAATATGTCTCCTCTGTCGGCTCTTACGACACCCATGGGATGGGAAAAGTTGCTTATATTTTTGTTAATATGTCGTCTACGGCTACGATATCATCATCATCGTCCTGACTATCGCTTTAGAGCCCAAAGTTCGTTTATAAGGTTTGTTTGTTTTGTTTGTTCGTATGTATTCGACAGAATATTAACTTTCACGGAGCGACTGCCGTCTGACCAACGCAAAACAACGATTTTAATGGCCGCAGGGACCGATAGCTTCATCAGCTCTACAGAGACGTGACAAGCGGTAACTAACAATTTCATAGGTACCTAACTCCGAAATGTGAGTGGTGCTTTGACCCCAATACCCTCAGCATTCGATTGGTATCTCTACTGCGTTATCGCTGCCTATGGCTACGATATTAACTCAGCTTAAATATTAGTGAGACAAAGCATATAAAAAATTGTTGCTCCACTGACAGTATACTTAATTTATTTTAGGAGGTTGCGTCTTTTAAGTGTTGTAAGTAGGCGTCAAAAATTTAGTCTTTCCTTGCTACAAACTGAATATTTTGAAGAATCTGAATTCCTTTCTCAACAGGTTAGAATACAATCAGTGTACATAATGAAAGAGTAATCCTTATCATCATCAGCCTTTAACAGTCCACTGCTGGACTAGGCCTCTCCTTTGAAAGGAGGAATTTGCCTACTATACCACGCTGGCCAAACGGATTGGTACCTATAGGGTTGTATCAAGTTTTCCTTCTCTTACAGTGCTGTTTTCTGCATAATATACTCCCTCTGTCGGCTCTTACGACACCCATGGGATTATATGGGGTGGTGACAGTCCGTATTCTTAATCCGTCACCACACGGACGGTATTGAATTCCTTATACTGAAATATTTTTGCCCGAGACACCTTCTTCAAAAGTGTAAATAAATCATGAAAATCTTGGAACCCATTGCGTTCCTTAACCCCTTGTATGCCGGAACGCAGACGTACGCGAGACACAATAGCTTTTTAATTGTGTCTGGTATTCCGGCATACGAGAGGTTAAACTATACAAAACCATCGCATCTCTTTCGAATGAGTCACCCTCATCTAAATACTTATTTCATTCGAGACAATATACGTCTCCAATAAAAGGAATTTAAAATAATACACGATTATACCGTGTTCATATATTTTATTTGCCTTGTATGAAGACATTGCACATGAGATACATCGTCTTGAACACTCATACATATCCTAGCACTTGAGTCGTGAAGCTCATCATTGGGCCGTGTCAAAGTAACCCTGCCATGTTTGGACAATAATACAATTAATCGGATGAGTCGTGCTGTGAGGAGTCGTCTTGTTTACGACTAACAGTTCACGCGGTTACACTCACGTTATTTTTGTACTAATGCTATGCTCATCGGTTTAGATAAGAAAAGTCGAAAAATGCGTAATTTTATAGAGATTTTTATTTTCGCCCAGGAACTCTAAGGGCCTTATTACAAAACATGGTTTACATATAAAACCAGGTTTAGATATTGATAGAGAATTTTTAAAAGGACTTTTTCACGCAGGTAGTTATTTTTTTTATTCGACATTAATTGTTAGAAGGAATTTTAGTGGCAATAGTTTTACAAAAGAGTGGTTTTAGCGCACGTTTATTCAATTTTACGCAGGTAAGCTTAGGACTAAACCTCGAATTATTTTTAATCCATGTTTTGTAATAAGGCGGTAAATGTTTCTAAGATAGAAGAATCGTAGAAACTTCACTGTCTTGCTGTGAAAGTCGCATGAAACAACGGTTTCTTCATGCCATCGCGTACCCCGGACGAACGGAAAGACAGACATACGGAAAAACACACATTTTTATGTTTGTGCCTTGCACTAAAATAGTTTTGTATTTTAAATCGCAGACAGACACTTTAATTTCTTTTATATGTATGAGTAGATGAAATATAACATCTACTTCGACGTGTCTTATCATTGTTTTAAATTGCTCGTATCAAGTAAATTATTAACGATATCAGGCAACACTGTCCTTAAGTGCCGCCAGAACCTTGTAACCCCACCTAAATGTTATTATTAATATACTACAATATGTAATTGACAATAACCGTTGAGGCCTGCGACCAAATCGGGCAATAATTATGACAATGTTTAACAATCTTATATAAAATATTTTTATTAAATAGGTATTTTAACAAGAAACTCGTGTTTTGACAGCTTTAAAGTGTCAGTGTTTAACGTAATGATTGGTTTTTGTGTGCCAGAAACATATGGTCATAATTATAGGGAGTAAAGTAATCGTGTGGTAATCGTAGTGGGATGTCATTTTAATAAGGTTAAATAATATCTTGGGCAATTTTCGACAATCATCTGACCACCCTTAACTAGGTAGAGCCTGTATAATTAATGAAATAAAGGAGGACGGGCAAAAATTTATGGAAGCCCGCCTAGGAACCAATAAGAAGAAAGAAGTCAAAGATAAAAAATTAAGAAAATCAGACTGTAGTCCAAAGTGAGGGCACTTTGGACTACAGACAGAGTGAACGCTGAGCGCACGCCCGCTCTAGGAACGTGCGTGCCCAATGTACCGTAGATTCAGCCTAAGATTAGCTTACACAAATTTCGCTAGGTCGTATATTAGTCAATGTCCTAACGAATTCTATCATTCTAACAATTGCATTCTACTGTCCATTTGTCTTTGTAATACAGTTATTACCAAAGGCACCACAGCGCGCAAATTAAATGTTAGTGCACTGAATAATTTACCTCTATTCGTCTTTGACAAATTGAATATGACAGTATGTCCCACATCCCACACTTTTGCGTGAGATTATAATGCTAAACTTGCGTGACTAGTGTGATATGGTTAACTTTACTACTGTCAAAATATTGACTGGCCTATTCATCTAGTACCCGGTGAACCAGACTGCTTAGTCCGAGGTCGTGAATTTCATTCTCATCGTGGACAAATCTTACACGATTATTTGCTCTGTGTCTATCTGTAATTTATCCAGCTTACTATAGTTTAAGCATTGCTAAGTTTGAGATAAGATTACCGTGAATATAATTATTACTAGTTTTTTGATGTCAAGCAAATCTATGAAATAGGTAACGACTTAAAGCAGATACCTAACAGTTTTATGTTATTCGGCCAGTTAATATGGAGATCCTAGCTGGTGGTGACACATACTAGTAAACTTTATTAAAGATATGTAGAATAAGAAAGATAAAAAAATCGAGATTAAGTGTTACATTGAAGTACAAAAGCACTGTGTCAGGTTCACCGTCGAGATAAGATCTGGCTATGATCGCATTAAGTATTTAATTCCAACTATAAATTGCAAGCTTGGCAATGATTTTTGATATAGCCGTAATTTTATGTGATAATTTAAAGGCCCGCAATCACTATTGCGTAGCACTGAACAGCATTCTTATGATTGCCATACCGAGGTCTACCAACAGAGCAATAAATTGTGCGGTAGTTTAGTTTCCATCCTATTCAGCAAGAAGGAGAAACACAAGTACGACAGTGGGTAAAATATCGCTATCCTTTTGGGTTGTGGAGGCCAGACAGGCAGTCACTTCGTAGAAAAGCCGAAGATGCAGTCGAATACGGATGCAGTTTTTTAGCAACCCAGCGGGTTGCAAATGCGATAGTGTTAGCTGGATGATGCTGACAACTGCGCGGGTTAGTCTTAATCTGCTACGTGGACTTATTATCGAATTTGGTACCGACTAAAAAGCCAATTAGTGGGCCGAACTCCATCCGAATCGAGCTGAGAACTGCGGTGGCTAAACTCCGACTTATGCCTTAAGATTTTTAACATTCTTCTTAGGTATGTTACATTAAATTTAGTAATGAATTTATTTAGGTATTGGACAACCAGTAGTTGCAACATTGTATTGTATAATAAAAAAAGAAGTGATAAATTCTAACTAAATGCACAACATTCATAAGAAGTAACATTTACGTAGGAATATAAAAGGAAAACATTCATTATTAAATAACTAAAAACTAAATTAAAGACACAATGCGAATAGCAAATAATAGTAATGCAGTTATACTGTGTAAGCACTGCAGAGAGTAAGTACCTTAAAACGTAATTTCGGCGAGATACGATCTCTGCTCATAAAAGCTTGCTTTAATACGTTTTAATACATAATTAATCTAAGTTTATGGGAATTGTGATCTTAAGGGTGAAGTACAAAGATGAAAAATGGATTGATTATGTATATTATTATTTAATCTTTAATTTAATGTGCAGAATGCGCGCAATTATAAGGTTGTCTTTGCCTTTTACTTTTAAGGAAACAATACTTATTATTTATATAAGAGTACGTATGTAAGTATGTTTCGCTTATAAGAGAACATGGCTAAACAAATTTAAAGAATTAAAGCTTAAGCAAATAAATTAGATATTGGAGAAGAATGAAACCCTTTTTTCAAATATAATAATTAAAGAAGAGAAAATGCCATAGAGAGTAAAAGTTAGTGCAAGAAATCTTTATTTTTTAGAGATAGGAAGTTTATTTTTATATTTGGTTCTATGCTAAAATGTTATCTACTATCTCTCCGCGTGCAAAAGTCGCGGTCAAATCCAAGTATACTCATATGAAATTAATACCAGTCAGTCGTTGCAGGCATATAGCTTGGAGTCATATTGGCAGCTTTATAGCCTCTACTTAAAATTATCAACATGTAATATGCACTTGCGAAAATATCATAATTTTTAACTTATTGTGTTGACTGTCCACTTTATATTAAATAAAGGACATTGGACGAAATATGTTGTGGGCTGAAACGGATATTGTAATATACCTGTTTTATTACTTTTGCGTCCTATGATAATACACTTGACTACAATTTCTCATATTATATAGGATTGTTGGCTTTTGTTGTTATAATTAAATGCAAGAGCAACAGCAGTCCACATGATAGAGCAGCAGATTGCTCTTTCCAAGTTTATAGATTCAAATCTACAGCGTACACCACTCACTGATACAGGGATGTCACAAGACCCATCACCAAGCCAAAGTCTACTCGTTTTGGACATCATGCCAAGTCATACTAAGCAAAAATAAAACTTGGGAAATGTTTTTTTTTCAAATAGACACATTTTTTAAGCCGTGAGCGCGTGCAATTTTTGAAATACTTACTTATCTATGGGTGCATAGGACATCCAAAGAACAGGTTGGCGGGGTAATTGCATCGATTTTGTACCTAATTACAAAAAAATTACAGTAACTTTGAGCCTCAATATCGCCTGAACCAGTTATTTCCCAGGTATGGTGCCAAAGTAAAAAATGTTTGTAATGATTGGTACAATATGGGTTTTCAGTTTTCGTTAAGGGTCTTTTTACACCCTGTATAATAAAACAAGTAACTACGATAAACTTAATGTACTCTTCAAAAGTTCAAAGTAAAATAAAACTATAAGAAGTCGTTTAGTTATCGGCCCTGGCTGTTATGGAGATCTTTGTAAGACGTTATGACTTATGTGACTTGCTTTCAATTCTTTAGGTAGTAGAGATTTCAGCATGAATGGGCCGGCTTGACCGGGGAAGTACTACCATCTTACAGAAAATCGACGTAAGGGAACAGTACCTAAACTGTTGCGTTTCGTTCGGTAAGTGAGAGTGCCGGAGGCCCTATCCCCTATCCCTCCTCCCTGATCCCACTCCTCATCCTATCCCTTTTCCCAACCCCCAGGGGCGGCAACGCACTTGTGACTCCTGTGGTGTTGCTTGTGTCCATGGGCGGCGGTAATTGCTTACCATCAGGCAATCCGTCTGCTCGTTTGCCGCCGATTACCATAAAAAAATAATCCTAAAGCTATTCTTTAGGAATCGATAGCCTAGTGCAGATACCAACAGACTGTCGGTTTCGAATCCACGGCGCGCACCACTGACTTTTTGATAGTTATTTGCGTTTTGTATTGTTATATATCGCTTGTCTCGTGCCTAGGAGAGCACGTTAAGCAATCGGTCTCGGCTCTCATGAAGATCTTTGACAGTTAGTACCTCAAAATAAACTGACACTAGTCTAAACTATGGAATATCGCTATCCCTTCGGGTTGCGGAGATCAGACAGGCAGTCGCTCTGTGGAAAAGCTACTCGTTATATTCAGCCAAATCAGGTTAGACTAGTAACCGGACCCCAGGCTGAAACTAGGATAACGCTAAGAGGATGATGATTCTTTGGGTTGTGGTTGTTGGAGTGCAATCACTCTATGGAAAAGATAATCTTTATATATTAAATTCTTCCGCTGCTGACTAACTGATAAATAATGTACAGCCGAAACTACAGGACACAAGAGACCGACATTGGGCATGTATGTTCCTTGGGAAGTTTAGAGGAGCACTAAGAACGGATTTTGGAAAATTTCTACTTCAGCGGAGTCTAGTATACTATAAAACTGTTGGAATAGATAGTAAGCGCTGGGACTCAAGATGAAAGTCTTTGATTGCAACTGGGACAACCCTTAACTCATCAGCCCTTAACAGTCCACTGCTGGACTCGGCCTCTCCTTTGAAATAAGGAATTGGCCTACTATACCACGCTGGCCAAACGGGTTGGTGTAGGGTTTGTATCAAGTTTTCCTTCTCTTACAGTGCTGTTCTCTGCATAATATGCACCCTCTATCAGCTCTTACGACACCCATGGGATGATATGAGGTGGTGACATTCCGTATTCTTAATCCGTCACCACACGGACGGGACAGGACAACCTTAGTAAGTACATATATCTAATTATGAATTAGTTGCACGATTAACCATAAATTGTTGCAGATCTTCATCCAGTATTTATTACATTATAACACCCACTAATTCATTCATCCACAAATCATTATGAAACCTTATTTTTGGATTTAAATGAAACTAGGCAAATTAAACCTTAATCATCACACCACCTGTGCAGTTTTCAGTCATCAGTGTAATGTTTTTACAATGTCTTATCACTGAAACGAAGCTTTAGAATCTAATCATAGTATACAGGATATGGAATTATGGAAATAAACGATAAACGTAAAATATTAAAACAATATTATACCGTTACCACCGAACTAGGAAATGCATGCGATATTTGAATACAATGGATATAAGACAGTAATCGTGTCTTGTCGTTTGTTCGACCGACGGAGGTTGCACACTGGCCAGAAACTGGGCCGGTTACCTCACATAATATGTTAATTAAATTATTTGTTTCGCACCTCAAATGTGTTTTCATTATTATAATAATAGATGTAGTGAATGTTGCAATAGTTACATTGTTTGTAGCGTTGCATGTAACTGGTTGCTGATTAACTGTCTGTGAAGCTGGAACAAGGGCGGTGAACAACAAAAAATGCAACGGTTTAAATTCTACATTGTGGAGGTGTGATGTAGAATGAGGATCCTCTGATCAGGATTGGATAGTGATCGTGCCTTGTAGACTACAATCCGACGGAAGTACTTGAGAACATTTATAATCAGGATCAAAGTTTTCGCGTGTTTTCACACTTTAATTGCGCGATTTAGAATCTAGTTCCGTCGTGTCCGTTAGATGTCGTCAGTGTTTGTGTCTTTGCAATTGCTCGATAGATGGTTTCAGTTGTATGTGGCAACGGCCATAACATAAATATAATGTTACTAACCGAAAATTAAACCCTTGTGAGTATGATATTCATTCTTGCATGGACGTCCCATCTCTGGAAAGGACCTCACAGGATTCCAAGTAAAGTTGCTATTTGTTTTTCTTACGTTCTTGTTTCATTTCTCACATTTCTTACTCGCGATGTACAGAGACTTTGATATGTCTTTAATTGTATGTGGCAGAGCTTTGTTTAATTTATAGGTGTCCGTTGCCACATTCTACATTCATTTACACTAGTTAGATAATTATTATAATATTAAACTAGTGCCAGGGACTCAGCCCTGGTTTCGGCACTGGCGGTGGTACCGTCATCCAAGAGTTGATCTTAGCTATTTTCTTAAGCTTTGCCAATTTATACAAACGGTAAGTCGCGCTGTGGGTGCTACGCTGCGATGACTACACAGTGACATGTGTTAAGATATGTCACAAAAATTATCACTTTACATTCATCATGCTTGTCTTTCGCAGATCGTAAAGTCGAAAGTTGCTGTCTATATTTGGTTATGGTACAGGATAAATCTACATATAGGCTGCATGAACCAAAGGCATTTGTGAAGTATCTTCTACATTCTAGAGAATATGTTTAACTACAAACGACAACAGGTAATAAATTTGTACAGTTCTCTGTGAGTTTTGAGTCATTCAATGAGTTTTGAATGACTCAAAGTTTGAAATGACTCACCCTTTACCAGGCCTCGGACAAATACTGTAGTAATAGCACAGAATAGATAGTAGCAATAGTGATGTTCTTATAGATTTATATGAGTAAAAACGTTTAGTATGGGATTTTATCAATTACTAGAGGACGCCAGCAGCTACGCCTGCATTTTTTTTTAAATTTACCCATTTTGGCCGATCCCGTGGGAATTTCGGGAAATCCCTTCTTAGTGCACCCCTACGGTCCCCAAGGAACACACATGCCAAATTTCAGCTTCCTGCGTCCAATAGTTTCGGCTGTAGCGTGTCTGTCAGTCAGTCAGTAACGCAAGGATTTTATATATTAAGAATTTAAGATATTTGAAAATTAGCTGAAACCTGAAAAAAAGACACGTGGGAAAACATAATCCCATTGCCTCTCTAGACGTTGACTTTGATATTTATCTTAATATATAAAATCCTTGCGTTACTGACTGACTGACAGACACGCTACAGCCGAAACTAATGGGCGCAGGAAGCTGAAATTTGACATGTATATTCCTTGGGGACCGTAGGTACGTAAGTACTATCTAATCTGTGCCGTAGGGGTGCACTAAGAAGGGATTTCACGAAATTCCCACGGGATCGGATAAAACGGGTAAATTTAAAAAAATTGCAGGCGTTGCTGCTGGCGTCCTCTAGTATATATATAAATTAAACAAGTATGTTTGTTATTTTGTTAGCATTTTAATTTCCTTCAATCTTGCTTTGAATGATTTTGGGACATAATCTGAATAAAAATCTTCATCTTCATGAGTTTCATCCTTTGATAAAAACATCTCATGAAGCTCATTTTCGATCTCATGAATTGTAATACCTGTAATACCTGTATAACAAAAAATACACTAAAGTAGGTAAATGCTGACTGACAAATCAATGATGACAAAAGTTTACCACTAAACACAATTTATATTTCGATAAAGCAATACGTAATTTCTTCTTAACTTGTAATCTATATGACAGTGAGTAAACCAAAAATAAAACTGGCGGGAAAAGTTACTATAAAATAAAGATGTTAATTCACCAGGCAATGGACATATTACTCCCACAATAGAAGGTCTTCACAGGCTAAGGTTATATGATATCCCACATGATTTATTTTGTTATATCATTATATTTTTCAAATATTTACGTATAATTTATGTAAATATCACTAGAAAAACTCAAATTCTACAACATATAAAAAAATGGTACGACTTACCTTTCGCCGATTCGTCATTACTCATTATGAATAAAATATACCGCACTTCCCACGAAAACAACAGTTAGACGGACGACCTTAGAATAAAAGTAACATTTGCGTTTCGATTGAAGCAAGTTTTTTTGTGGCCATAGGTAATGTTTCTATTTGGGTGTTTTTGACAGTTTGTGGTAGATTCTTTACCAAAACCTGGTAAAAACTTCCTAAAATCGATGTGGGAGGACCTCAATTCATAGCCAGGTTAAGGGTTAATATTCTTTATCTTGATAAGCTGGCCGCTCTCTACCTCTTCACTAACGATCTGTAGATGACATGTATGTTGCATGCCTATACCCTAAGTAATGATAGCTTTTCTTCACAGCCCATTGCCAATACTGATAATTTACCTTACACTTGTGCCTCCGCTATTATTGTCGGAAACAGTATATAATTTCATGCCGTTGTCTAGAGGAAGGCAGCGCTTAGACAAATGTTGAATAGCGATGCTGCTTTGCAACTATAACAGGTACCTATACGTATAGAGATACTACAATATGTAATACCTAAAACATAAATCAGAACCACACCTAGACCACGGCGTGTAACATTTACATGACATTAATATTGTTTAGTCTACAACACGATTGATATGATCAGAAGTAATACACGAGCTCATACACTGACTAATACACATGTTTAACAATATGCAAGTAACGGTCTTCAGTGATACTGATGTAATCCTGCATAATAAGGTCACATTTTCAACCGACCTGTATAAACTGGGCGTTCATTGTAAGCGTTCAAAATATACTGGTGGTTTATACAGTTTGACACATTATTGATTTCTGCTATGTCATTCGTGTAGCCAGGTGCAGCAGCAGAGGCCATTGAAGATACCAAGTGAAGTGTCGGAAGGAGTTTAACTGACTTGGAACTCGCAATGCATATAATTTGAAGTAGATAGGATGAGTCGGCTAAGCTAAATGATGTGTCAAGTCAACAAAGTACCTACCATGTGCTTTTGTTTCGGGTACCTATCAGATATTTCGGCACTATTGCGACACCAAGATCACGGCAGTATTGAAGTATTACAGGTGAACCATCCACCTCAGTTACTATCCTCAGCATCGTCCTTGCGTCATCCCAGCTGTATCCAAGAATTGCGCCTTGGAGCCCGGAGTCTGCCTTTTCGTCTAACCAGAGTTGACAGAATATTATCTTTGCCTCAGAGCGACTACTGACCTGCGCAACCCAAAGGCATAGGGACATTCCATGACTTAGACCAGTAGACCTGCTAGTTTATTCAAGGGTTACCGCCTGACCCTTGAGGATTCCGTAGGTACAACTGCTAAAGTTCTTTCTCTCGTGACAGCCGCTAGCCGGGACCGACGGCTTTTCGTGCTCTCCGAAGTACCGAGCAAGCGGTCATTGACAATTTGATACTATTACGCACGTCGCACATACCTCCGAAAAAGTCAGTGGTGTGTGCTGTAGATTCGAACCCGACACCCTCTGCGTGGGAGTCTAGACACTAGGCTATCGCTGCCGTTTTAGCAGAGTCTTAAAATAACCTATTATAACTTGAAGATGGCCTCAGCGACGCTCACACATTTTATTTCATTGAATGTAACCATTTCGTCCCGATCCTGTAGGATTTCAGGAAATCTCTTCTTAGTGCACCCCCACGTTCTCCAAGGAACATAGATGCCAAATTTCAGCTTCTTGCGCCCAATAGCAAAGAGCTCAGATATTTACATAGATTCGCATTTCATATGGGCGCTTTGAAGACAAACTTTCTGTGACTCAAATTGCTACTTGGCGGCGTGGCAGTCGCGTTGCGGCAGGTATCTCTCTCTCCTCCAGTGTATCTTAACTACGAGAGCGAGAGAGATGGAGAACGACGCCAGCGCCGCCAACGGCGCCAACTACGAACTAAACTGGAGACAGTCCCCACTTGGAATCGGCACACGAAATCCTTAAGAACCACACTTCTATGTAAATTTGTATTCATTGCCAATAGTATGAGCTGTGTGTTGCACGTCAGTCAGTTAGTAACGCAACAATTTTATATAAACAAATAGGCTTGTTATACAAATATCAATCAATATACACTAGTAATCTACTTATAGTTGAATGTGTAGCAGGCGTGTGCCGGCATTGTCCCATTCACAAACACAATAATATGATAATTATCGAGAGAACTAGTTAAAGCAGCCAAATCGGCTTAGTCCCACTAAGCCGATTTGGCTGCTTTAACTAGTTCTTAGATCACGACCCTAGCTTTAGGCAACGCCGAAAGATACTAGAAATGCATAATTTATTCAGCTACATACCTACATTACTGTTCCATACGTGATTTTTTTATGTATGGTATTTAACATAATGATTCTTAGATAAATGATTGATTCAAGCGAGACCAATCATTTATATCTAAGATCATGACTGTTTATAATGAAAATGTTGTATAGCGCATGTGTTTTTTATTATTGAATCTGGTGGAAAATGTACCAGGAACACACTTGATCACATGCATCGTTCTTACTTTTCGTCTTCCAGCCCACTCACTGATCTAACCAGATTTGCCAGGATATTACTTAGCTTTTTCGTAGAGCGACTGCAGTCCGACCGCCGCAACCCATGGGTTGGGTTTAGACTGTTGTAAACATAGATCATATAGTATTCCATGGTGGTAAACCCTGGAATACTGCTATACCCATGGGTATAGCGATACACAGACGGAACAGTCTCAGTATATTCATGGGTGCCTAACACGTAACTAAGACGCAGCTTTTTAGCACTTTTGGGGCAAAAGCTTTCTACGTAAAAATAATTACAAAACCGCGGCGTATTGCTAAAACTACTTATTGCAAATTCTTGACCTACGAGCTACGTTAAGAAAGAAAACGTACGAAAACCAATCATATGAATATTTGAATATAATGAAATAAATTTGAGCATTGATTGGGTCAATGAAACAAAAGATAGCATTGTCCATTGTGAGCCGTGCCGTGGTCATTCTTAATTGAACACCTGTAAAGGACACGCGATAAAAATCTCTGATCGTTGGCTGTCCAAATAATTTTTAGTGTTTAACTTTGACATTCCTTTGTATTGCGTAAGCATCTCTTGTACTATTGACCGCGGTGCATTTGACTGGCTAATAAACTTTACAAGCAACAGCTGCGTCATAATAAAGTATGATGGTAATGATACCAATATTGCAAAAGCTTGTAAGATTCAGATTACTCTAGAGCTGTGGTACCTAGTCTAGGAATAATTAACCGCCAGGGTTTAATCAGCAACGAATAATATAATTAAGACCAAATAAAGACTGTAAAAATTAAAGTTCGCCGCGCGCTGTAGAATATTAGTTAGGCGGATGATAATGATTTGCTGTTTTGCTTACAATTATTATACATTCATGGTATGAAATGAAAAATATTGGTTGGAATGAAAAGGATTGGTCATGATATGAAAAAGATTAGGAACCACTTATCGGGCGTTGTGCCTCTGCGCGGGCTCAAAAGGATTTTGCAGTTAGCAACGAGAGTGTGGGAGGGTATTTTGCTATTGTTATCGCATTGGATTATAATCTCCTGGATCTCAGAATGTGAAAACACCTGAGGAGAAGTTGATTTTCTCGTTTGGAAATCAGTTTTACTTTTCAAAAATAGCTGATATCCTTAGGATTAGGTATACGGCCTGGATACCTAGGGTGATTAGATCTTCTATGTAATTTTTTCCAGCCTTGTCTTTACATAGAAACAGCGGTAGTTCCTACGACTCCATTAGACCTGCACCCACACAACACATTAGACAATTGTCTTAATTTCGATGAGGTATAATTTATTCGACAGACGCGTGACTTCATGATTAGCATATGTCAGGTTAGTGAATGCTTATTTCATGTCAGAAGTACCTCGCAATTGTAGTAATTAATTGCGATATAATTAGCTGTCTTTCCTGAAGCTTGCGTCATTTAATTTGGTGTAGTGAATTCCAACTACCCGGATAATGAAAGGTATTGTTTAATAGTAATATTACATACACAAAAAATAAACCCCATACGTAATGAGAATAAAAAGTCTTTGCGCCATTCAGGGTTACGTCAAGGTTGGTTGGTATTACTCGGTGCCAACGTTTCTCTGCTGCGGTTGGCAATCTTGTTTTATTTCCAGTTCCGGTTGTTAAACTCACAAACAACTAATTCCTAAGGATATCTAAATGTCAACTGTGCAATGATTGTAGCTGATCGGAATTTGTAAGTTTTGTTTACGATGGTCGCACGGTTGGCGCGCATGCTTATCAAAAGTTTGGAGTACAATTTTGAGTAATTCCAACGTTAATTATAATTTGTGGCGGCTCATTGAGGTTAATACACTAACTTCATAGACAAGGATAATGATACATTATTTTGGTTAGTTCTTTGTTAAGTTTTCGATGTACTTTAGGTACTAATTCTATCGAAGGATTGAACGTGATCTGCGCTTATTTAGGTTAACAGCATAGAATAAGGCCATGGTATATAATACGATCACTTAGGCCTACGAACAATGCAAGATCCAAGGCTTGGTTCTCGTGTATAATTGGGTAAAATCATCAATATCATCAGCCTGCGTTAGTCCACTGCTGGATAAAGATCTCTCTAAGTAAAAGCACCACACAAGTGGAACAAGCGAGACTTGACTCGCCGCGCCGTTTGTAGAAGATTGGCAAAGTTAAGCAACGCGTGCACAGGTCGCCATTCGGAGGGGTGACCGCGTGTGGCATTTACATCAGAGCGCTACCGTGCTTCGGAGGACACGTAAAGCTATTAGTCCCGGTTCTTGTCTCAGGACAAGGTAGGTCATGTCGGAGGCCTAAAGGCGGTCTGAAAACTCCGACACCAGAGCTAGACACAAACTCACACGAAAAGAAGAAGGGAATAAGAAGAAGTGGAAGAAGCTATCGGCTGCGGTATTTCCAAACCAATACGGTATTGGAACCCTTAACAAACATGTATTTTCTTTTTAAGAGGTCGGCAACGCACTTGTGATCCTTCAGGCATTGCAGGCGTCTGTGGGCGGCGGTGACCCCTTACCATCAGCTACCCGCTTGCACGTCGTTTGTCTTCTATCATCAGCATTTAACAGTCCACTGCTGGACTAGGCCTCTCCTTTTAAAGGAGGAAATGGCCTAATATACCACGCTGGCCAAACGGGTTGGTATAGGGTTTGTATCAAGTTTTCTTTCTTTTACAGTGGTGTTCTCTGCATAATACCTAATACCATCTGTCGGCTCTTACAGCACCCATGGATGATATGGGATGGTGACATTTCGCATTCTTAATCCGTCACCACACGAACGTTTGTCTTACTATGCAATTTAAAAAATAAGAACTAGGTAAAGTGTAAGGTAAAAAACGACGGGTAGTGTATGAGTTCATTTGGAAGAAAGAGACAAACAATAAAAATTAAAACTTTCGACCTTGAATACTATTGTAGTAATAGAGCCATAACCCTGTACCTAGATGACCTAGAAAGTCATGGCCGTCGATTTTGGGATACAGTAAACATCAATCCAGGTTGCCTGGCATTCTCTGGTTTACGTAAGCGCTTTCGATTTTAACTGAATGAATCTTTGTTATCAAAACGCAGTTGAAATTTCACGAGAAAATATTGCGCAAGATTTTACTGTTAGCGCACGGATTAACTTGGGACGTGTAAGGAGATTTCGTAGACGATAAGCCATGTGATCAAAATTGACTCCATATAAATTCCATGTTAGATCGATCTACTGTTTTCATTAGTAATGCTGTATATGTTTATTTGCCACCTTTGTTACACTGATGATAAAACATTCTTTCTCATTACCCAAGCAGGCTGTTGATTATTTTCTTTTACAACTTTAATTAGGTATATTTATTTAACCACTACGCCGCCTATTGTATTATACTATTATTGTTCTAACAATGTGATTATTTCTTTTTTATATTTATTTACATGGAAACTTTTAAACACTCGCGTTGCATGTTTAAGAATATATATATAGACGGGAATTAACGCGAACATGCAAATTAGGTATTTACATACCTTATTTTGCTTGACGTCCCGTGGTCGCAGTCAGCTTGCGACCACGGGACGTGCAACCGTCTCGAAACGTCAAGCAAAATAAGGTATGTAAATACCTAATTTGCATGTTCGCGTTAATTCCCGTCTATATATATATATTTATTTACATGGTTACGAACACAAATAAATAAGATTGGATTACGGTGTTTTTTATAGTGAAACTTAACTCGCATAGAAAAGAAACTTTATTTTTGGATTACAGCATTAAACTTGCATAGGGAAGATTTTTGGTCAGATGTACACTTGATTATCAGAAACTTATAATACGATTGGAATTTTTAAATTCATGGCTTTTCCAGCTCTTCAGACAACGAGGATCTTCTGAAACCACGCTCACTATGCAGCAGCACTGAGGCATCAGGTCCAAAAACCTGTCAAAACTGTCAAAGCCCCTATATTTTCGTACGTCTGTATGTGTGTACGCGTCAGTACATATCTGACGTCAGTTTGGACCTGTCGCATGCTAAGCGCCGTCTGGTGGTAGAAGAAATATCAAACACCCTCATTGTTTGACCACAGGACCTTACGATCTTTGTCAATCGTTGAAAGATTCAGTTAGACTTAAATATCCTGCTATCTCGTTTAGACTAGAAAGCTCATTGCAACCGGGTTGACGTTCAGATTATGATGATAATGATAGCCAGCGCTAGTCTAGTGCAGATATCAATAGACTACCATGCAGAGGCTATCGGGTTCAAACGGCGTGCACCACTGACGTTTCGGAGTTGTGTGCTTATTAGTTGTTAATAAATGAATCTTAATATATGAAATCCTTGCGTTACTGACAGACACGCTACAGCCGAAACTATTGGGCGCAGGAAGCTGAAATTTGGCATGTATGTTCCTTGGGGACCGTAGGGGTGCACTAAGAAGGGATTTCCCGAAATTCCCACGGGATCGGCCAAAACGGGTAAATAAAAAAAAATAGCAGGCGTAGCTGCTGGCATCTTCTAGTTTATTATATAAACTATTATTACACTTATTTCAATTATAACTTCATATAGACCCGTTACATAAATACAAACTAGTGTCTGATGTAGATTTTTTAAATTGCTATACAGATCACCTATACACTCACATTTTGCCATCACGTCCCGGATTAAGAATAGGGATTGTCACCACCCCATATCATCCCAAGGGTGTCGTAAGAGTCGACAGATGGAACATATTATGCATAGAACAGCACTGTACGAGAAGGAAAACTTGATACAAACCCTATAACAACCCGTTTGGCCAGCGTGGTATGGTAGGCCAATTCCTCCTTTCAAAGGAGAGGCCTAGTCCAGCAGTGGACTGTTAAAGGCTGATGATGATGATACAGATCACCCCGTCTACCTCTACACCCACAGATTGAAATACATGTGTCGTTTTGTCATCCATCACCTTTGTCGTTCTGGTAAAATTGTCATCATAGCAGTATTCCGCTTGCATCCAAGACTTTCATTTTGTAGCGTGGGGTCCGAGTATAAGTGTAACTTGTGAAGTACAGATTGAACAGAATATTAGGTATCGTTCGGTACAACTGTCGTGCCGACCTAATTGAAAATAGCTCTCATTTTGAATGTTTGTTACGTTCGATATAAGATCTATTCATACTGCAGCAGTTCTTCTTTTAGGTATCTCTAACACTGACAGAATAAAAAGTACCACAGTAGTGCTAATATCTGTTTTAATCACATACAGCCTTACCTCTGTTTATCTCTTGCAATTTCCACCTTTTTTTACCTAAGTGGTAAATTTAATGGCACTTTTAATATATTTTCTTTATTACAAAGAAGACAACGCTCAAGCTAGGAATTTATCCTGTATAGCCACCCACCGACCACCTAAAAGTCACCCACTTTATTCATTGTTTTTACAGACACACGCCTGTATCCCCGAAAGGTAGGCAGAGGTGTAATAATACACACACATTTTGCTAGGTCCCACGTAATAGGGGACGAGCATATTGCCGTTGCCGGGTACATTGCGAGACTCCGTGCTACTACTGGGAATTCGGAACAACTCAGTAACACATTTGCCCGACTCGGGAATTGAACCCAACCTCTAAACCAGCAGTCATACGCTATCTACTGGATCACGGAGGCAGTCCATACTTTTATTAATAACAATATTTTAGGAATGATTTGTGTTTCACAGAGTATTTTGGTATATTGATCAGTTACAATGGTCGAAATTAAACACGCTGGGATCTCTGGGTCATTCTCGTCATTTTATTGGTTGGCACCATTTCACTTGGAGCAAATTAAAACTCATTTGTATTATTTTATGACTATATTTATGTTCAAACTTTACACATACAACTAAGATAAAGTAAGCAATGGCAAGTCATCGTCGAGTCGTAGCTTATCTAGCAATAATCTAGGATTTACAACATTATTAATTAACTTGAGATAGTAGACGAAATAAATAACTAATTATTTATAAATAACGATATGTCATGACGTAATTAAAATAAGCATTAAATATATAATACCTCTGGCTTACAAAAAAAACAAAAAAAAAACACACACTGTTATATATTGACTTCATAATTGTGCCCACGCATTCATAGTACAAAATAAATTACATTTATTCAAAAGTATCCTAGATTAATTACATAATAATGTACAAGTCTTAATCATTTATTCGGTGGAAAGTCTAAGGTCGTATACGCGCGTCGTGTGCGGGGGACGGGCGGTCTTCGAGGTCGCGGGTGCGTCTTACCTCCCTCTACTACTCCCGAATTTCCCGCATTCAATGCAGTTTCTGCTTCCTCAGGCAAGTAAGGCGCTCTAGGACTTAATACTAGCGCCTTGTAAGAAGAATGGGAGTCGGCAATACTTCTGCCATCACCTTCATCTCTTCGTGACATCTCAGAGAATGGAGACACCGATCGTTTTTCTATACTACTCGGACCAGGAGTCTCCTCTTTGGGTTTCAGTTCGTATGCATTCTCATCTTTTCTCTTAGGTTCTGTGTCCTTCTTGAACTTCGTTTGTCGCTCTATAATTTCAGCTGTCGTCAAATCTGAGCCTTGTACGTCTGTTTCTAGAGGCGGCGCTGACAGCCATGGTCTTGAAGAGTTCGTTCCACACCACCGTTCCTCATTTTCACTGGCATCACCAAGCAAACCAAGTTTCTCCAAGTTCTGTAGCAAAAGGTTCTCGCTCGAACTAGCTGCTCTCATTTCAGTCTTTGATTCTTCGGCTAGCAGTAGTTCTGCTAGCGGCGGTGCAAGCCCTAAGCCAATATTTCTTTCATGATAAACTTCGGAGATAGTTGGAGTCAGTTCTCCACTCATATGACGAACTTGGGCCATCGAATCTCTACTGCTTGTACCCATCTTTGGTCTTGGCGCGCGTTTGGACGTCGACGGCTGTGCTAATGTTTGTTCGGTTTTCTCTTCTTCTGATCTTCGTGGCTGAGCAGAAGCGAGGTCGTAGAAGGCATCCAAATATCTTGCATGGGAGTGTTCTGGTCGGCGTCTGAGGACGGTATCGTGTCCTGAGCTTTCCCAGTCGGAGTCATCAGAAGGTGGTCTTCTGGTGTATAATGTTCTTATTTTGGTTTGGTGTGCGAGGGCTAGGGATACGTCTCTGGGTGGTGCGGTGGTCGGCGCGGGTGGTGCGGCGGGTGGTGACGGGGTGAAGGCAGCGTCGCTCTCACCACGGTAGCGTGGGGGTGGTGGCGCGGGTGGCGGAGCGGTGCGACCGTCTGGTTCACCCCGACCCACTTCTGTTGACGCTGTGGATCCTCGGACGTACATGGTGAATGCTCCACCGCAGGAGCCTAAAGGCAGCGGTGGGGGTGGTACCGATGACACACTTTCTTCTGTAAAGAGAATACAAGCTTATAAGACTATTCTAGTTAGACTAACGCAAAGTAGATAAATAACCTTTGAAATACTGACTGACTGAAAGTCTTTTGATGTCTTCAATGGCCGTTCGTTAAATAAGTTAAGGTGCGTTTTAAAAATGCTGTCATCTCTAATTCCTGCAAGTGGGGGTTTATAAATGCTACTCACGCCTATGCTGCCGTGGCGGCGGTTCTCCATCAGAATGAGGCTCCAAGTCTCCGTCGTCTATTGACGCCAGTGACTCGACGCTTGAGCTCGACTCCAGGCTCAAACTACGTGGAGCTTCTTGAGTATCTGATAATGAAAATTAATATAAGATTGATATAGTAATGAATATAAGATTCTAGACCGTTCTAAATTCAAAGGAAAGTTTACAGTTCTTACAAATCAGTAAGAAACATTGTTAAGTGAATACACAAAGAAGACCCAGACTAGGTGCAATAAAATTAAAATGTATTTTTGTTTGTAGTGGAAATTACAACCCTGAGATTAGATTCAGTTTTTAATTTAATTTAGGAAGACATATCATGATAAACTTACCAAACAGCGCTAGTAATGCTTGCAGCACGAATTGTATGTGTCTCCTGTTGGCAGCTTTGCCAGTGCGCAGTGTGACCTCGTCTTGTCCGACCTCCGCCAGGTCGAAGCCGAGGGACGCTAACAGCTCGTGGCAACCATTCACGCGCCATAACCTTATAAGTTTGATTTTGAGAATAAAGTTTATAAAGGCTAATATTGATAACTTCGTCTTCTTATTGCCCTGGTCCCAATTTATTTATGTTACAAATTAAGACACAGATTGAATACACACTAAGTTGAATGTCTTCTCATGCCAGCCCCGGTGCCCCGGTGCATTGGCATTTCGGTGGTTTGCGGAAAGAGCCATAAGTCAGGTGTCAGTTTGCCTTTAGCTTACGAGCGATTTAATTTAAATATGGAGATGGTCGTTACCTGGTTTCTACCCATAATTTGACAATTTATATAGAATTTCGACTGTGACGAGGTTTCCTTTACCAGGTAAGCGTAGTGCATTACGGGACTATGTGCCTGAGAAAATGCTACTAACAGAGTAAATCAAGCTTCACACAAAGGTGGCTTTTAAGTTACCTATCGCTCATCTACACACAAAACCAATACCAGAAGTTATTAGCAAAAATCATGTTTCATAAGAGCAAACGAGTTCAGTGCCATTGGAGAGTCCTATATCCAAAAGTGGACTACAGCAGGCTAATTATTATGATGAAGAGTGAAAGTCTGATTACGCACCTAACGTTGACAGCAACTTCAATGGTGTCGGTATCAGAGTTCTTGACGGAGAACTGCGAGATGACGGAGCGAATCACGCCGATGATGTCGTCCGCCACGTCACCGTTTGATATCAGCTTGGACAATGCTTGGAGCGTAGTCGATGTTAGACCTTTAACAGGAATGATTGAGGGGTAGAATCGTATCCAGCAGGCAAAATAATGCTCTAAAGGTAAATTAATAAGTTAGCAAAGTGCATTTCATGTGTATCTAAATAATAATAGGTATACACATAATAACGTGTTTAATTGTTAAAAGCTTCTATTGATTGAACATTTTCAAATGGCTGGTCCTTGTTACGCGCGATTAAATATATCACAGATTTACTTAAACAGTAAATTAACAGAAGATTTATTTCGAATGATCATACCCCTTTCATTGCTAACAGGTTGGTATAATCGTATTATTTGTAAAGCTTACCTAATAGTGCTTGTAGGCTGGCGGAGCACTGCGTCAATCTCTCTTCAGGATCACTCTGTGGGAAGAATACGCTAGACGGAATACCGTTTGCTGCCGGTTCAAACCTGTGGAATAATCAAAACCATTAGTAACTAGGACCACTGTAGCAGTAGATTATTGTATGGCATTGGAATTAATATATTTTGTTACTATCCAGGTGCCCAATCACCACTGGCTTTAGGGAATTTCCTTTTAGCTATACAGAACAAATAGACTAGGCTGCACGCCGTTGCCTGCAATCAGGTAAGATGCAGTTTGACCTGAGAATAGTTTGTTTATAACGGTGGCTGAAGACATAACAAGAGTTCTGATGCACGAATACACGTCGAATGAAATGCACTGGTAAGAATATACTAAGCTAATTTGCCTTAGTAAAGGGACAGAACTCGTACAGTATGCATAGCTGTAAGCAGTACAAAAAGATCATAACTTAGTATGACAATAATTTTACCTGAATCCAACACTCATAAGCAGTTCCCTCCAGCCGTTGACGTTGCCAGCTTTGTTCTCGATGCTCTTCTGTGTGGTATACATGGCGTTCTTCTGTCCACGCACTATTCTTTGTAACGACTTCTCAACCAAGTGCAGGCACACGCGTAATGCATCTCTGAAAATTTACGTATTATTGTGAAGTTGCTCATTTTCGGCTTTCAAAATCACCAATGGCATTCCCTTCCAAATCAAACTGGTGGTTATAAATGACCTCATCTCTAGATGTTTTCTGCTGGAAGCCAAAACAACGAAGATTGATTAGCGATTGGCTATGTTCTGCTACAATCGAAGCGTATATTCTGCAACATTTGAAGAATATTGCCCGTTGTAGCATTTATAATATCAGCCAGGGTACTGCCGTCCATCGGCGAACATGATTAGATCACAATCCACGATCGGCCCCAGAAAAAATATTTTTAAGTCAAGGTGAAATCCGCCTTATTCCACCATAGCAGCAGTCAAAAATCCATGCTTCCTTTTTTTGCTCTTACAATAGAAAAAGTAAGCATTCGTTGATTTCCTTGTCTCTCTAAGATATTACATACCTGCACTTATCAGGCGCGGCTAGCAGTTCACAGAGAGCCTGCCCCATGAGCGCGACCTTGTTGCTGAGGCGCACGTTGGCGCCGACCAGCACCAGCCCCGACCAGTGCGCCGGGTGAGCGAAGTGCTTCGTGTGACGGACCGTCTGCATCGCGTCGCCTAGAGCCCTGGTGAAGATATTACATACCTGCACTTATCAGGCGCGGCTAGCAGTTCACAGAGCGCCTGCCCCATGAGCGCCACCTTGTTGCTGAGGCGCACGTTGGCGCCGACCAGCACCAGCCCCGACCAGTGCGCCGGGTGAGCGAAGTGCTTCGTGTGACGGACCGTCTGCATCGCGTCGCCTAGAGCCCTGGTGAAGATATTACATACCTGCACTTATCAGGCGCGGCTAGCAGTTCACAGAGCGCCTGCCCCATGAGCGCGACCTTGTTGCTGAGGCGCACGTTGGCGCCGACCAGCACCAGCCCCGACCAGTGCGCCGGGTGAGCGAAGTGCTTCGTGTGACGGACCGTCTGCATCGCGTCGCCTAGAGCCCTGGTGAAGGTATTACATACCTGCACTTATCAGGCGCGGCTAGCAGTTCACAGAGCGCCTGCCCCATGAGCGCGACCTTGTTGCTGAGGCGCACGTTGGCGCCGACCAGCACCAGCCCCGACCAGTGCGCCGGGTGAGCGAAGTGCTTCGTGTGACGGACCGTCTGCATCGCGTCGCCTAGAGCCCTGGTGAAGATATTACATACCTGCACTTATCAGGCGCGGCTAGCAGTTCACAGAGCGCCGGCCCCATGAGCGCGACCTTGTTGCTGAGGCGCACGTTGGCGCCGACCAGCACCAGCCCCGACCAGTGCGCCGGGTGAGCGAAGTGCTTCGTGTGACGGACCGTCTGCATCGCGTCGCCTAGAGCCCTGGTGAAGATATTACATACCTGCACTTATCAGGCGCGGCTAGCAGTTCACAGAGCGCCGGCCCCATGAGCGCGACCTTGTTGCTGAGGCGCACGTTGGCGCCGACCAGCACCAGCCCCGACCAGTGCGCCGGGTGAGCGAAGTGCTTCGTGTGACGGACCGTCTGCATCGCGTCGCCTAGAGCCCTGGTGAAGATATTACATACCTGCACTTATCAGGCGCGGCTAGCAGTTCACAGAGCGCCTGCCCCATGAGCGCGACCTTGTTGCTGAGGCGCACGTTGGCGCCGACCAGCACCAGCCCCGACCAGTGCGCCGGGTGAGCGAAGTGCTTCGTGTGACGGACCGTCTGCTTCGCGTCGCCTAGAGCCCTGGTGAAGATATTACATACCTGCACTTATCAGGCGCGGCTAGCAGTTCACAGAGCGCCTGCCCCATGAGCGCGACCTTGTTGCTGAGGCGCACGTTGGCGCCGACCAGCACCAGCCCCGACCAGTGCGCCGGGTGAGCGAAGTGCTTCGTGTGACGGACCGTCTGCATCGCGTCGCCTAGAGCCCTGGTGAAGATATTACATACCTGCACTTATCAGGCGCGGCTAGCAGTTCACAGAGCGCCTGCCCCATGAGCGCCACCTTGTTGCTGAGGCGCACGTTGGCGCCGACCAGCACCAGCCCCGACCAGTGCGCCGGGTGAGCGAAGTGCTTCGTGTGACGGACCGTCTGCATCGCGTCGCCTAGAGCCCTGGTGAAGATATTACATACCTGCACTTATCAGGCGCGGCTAACAGTTCACAGAGCGCCTGCCCCATGAGCGCGACCTTGTTGCTGAGGCGCACGTTGGCGCCGACCAGCACCAGCCCCGACCAGTGCGCCGGGTGAGCGAAGTGCTTCGTGAGACGGACCGTCTGCATCGCGTCGCCTAGAGCCCTGGTGAAGATATTACATACCTGCACTTATCAGGCGCGGCTAGCAGTTCACAGAGCGCCTGCCCCATGAGCGCGACCTTGTTGCTGAGGCGCACGTTGGCGCCGACCAGCACCAGCCCCGACCAGTGCGCCGGGTGAGCGAAGTGCTTCGTGTGACGGACCGTCTGCATCGCGTCGCCTAGAGCCCTGCGAAGTAAGTTTACGTTAGGTTTTCGATTTTGGGTAACATAATTATAAAGTAGAAGCTTATAAGACCATATTATTTTCTGACGTTTTTAAAGATTAACTTTTTCAATCGCGAAGTTATAGCACTTTTTTTTAATATGCTGCACCCCTAAGGAGTAGGCAGAGGTGTAATATTATACCCAAATTTCGTCATGTTATAAATTTGTTCGTCCCACGTATTAGAAGCCTATTGCCGTTACCCGGCACTTTGCCAGACTCCGTGCTGTTACTGAGAATTCAGAAAACCCAGTAACACTTTTGCCCGACCAGGGAATCGAACCTGGAATCTCCCTATGCAGCACCGCAGACGCATACGCTATCCACTTGACCACGGAGGTAGTCAATTAGTCAGTTACTACAACTAATACTTACTTAGCAACCCTGCTGCCCTGCAGCAGCGCAGAATACAGTGCTCTATACAGTATCTTGGTGGCGGTGTCCTGGGGCGCGGGCCACATGGTCAGCAGTATGGAGTGCGCGCCGGCCGCGAGCAGCGCGCGGCACAGCCGGGACACGCCGTCGCCCGCCACGGTCACGTCGTCGCCGTCCTCACCAGACCCTTGCAGGGCACCGCTTGATGGGGCGCAGGATATCACCACCTGGAGGAATATTCACCAATATGTAGTTAAAAGTTAATAAGTAGAAAGTTGATATGTGATGTGTGCCATAGACACATTTGTCGCAGAACCGATAACAGTCCGGGAAGTCCGTGCTCTACAGTGGAGACCGCGTCTTGGCAAACGTAGTGTAGGACTCCCTCCGGTTAAGTGGCTGGCAGCGGCTGGACACGAAGAGCTTAAAATCGGGCTCAGTGGCGTGCCGTTGAAGAGGCCTATATCTAGCAGTGAACTATGGCAGGCTGATGATGATGATAATGGTTGTGGTGTAGGTAGCGAATGGTATACGTCATGAGAATGTTGACGTTGAAAGTGCAGAAGAAAATCATCCCGGTTTTCGATTGATGCGGGTGATGTCTATTACCACCACTTGATTCGACATCGTCTTTTGCAGTAGATTGTCAATGCATGCTTGACTATTATGCCTGATTTTTTGCATTCAGTTCAAATTCGGTGCAACAACCTAAGTTATTAGGATCAGAGAACTAAAAATGTCTTACCAGTCTTGCTGTAATCTTCAAATTCATTATTTCTGATGCTGTCAGCATGAACTCAGATGCTGGAGGTAGTTCTTCGTTGCTGGCAGGTAATTCCGAATCTGGGTAGAAATGTATATTTAGAACACTGAAGTCAGTGCAAAGATTACCAAGATAGCTGGACAATGATTTGTTGAAGGTGATTGGTGGCGGACTTACTTTCTTCTTCATTTTCGGTGGAGGTATCAGCTGCACCGCTGCCTACACTTGTGTTCAGTAGACGTTTAGCTTGCGAGTCAACCTGTTAATCATACAATATTAAATTTTATATTTATACTAGCTGACCCGGCTAACTCCGTTTCGCCTTTTGAAGGTCTTTTTTCTCATTCCTTTTTGTTCTATCCATCCATTCATCCATCCATCAGGGCTCAAGAAATTTACCAAAAAAAAGTAAGTACCTACATATTTAGGTTGGACCACCCTTATGACTTAGGGGTTTGAAAAATAGATTACGACCGATTTTCAGATCTACCAAATATATATAAAATTTCATACAAATCGGTACAACCGTTTCGGAGGAGTACCTATTGTATCACTAACACTGTGAAATTGCTGAATTGTTTCACTAACGCTGTGAAACTATTTTTCGACTCCAGTATGCGTCTGGCGCGTATGACTGTGATCTAGTGATATGATTAACTTACTAAGATGGCTATTAAAAATAGGGGTTGGTGTTAAAAGGGTGAAAATTAAGAGTTGTTTGTATTTTCAATGCCATATCATAAAGAAAGAGAAATAAATAAAATGTCGAAAAAATATATAAATTGAAATGCGTGTACTTATGTACGCGAGAAGTTATACTTCTTTGGGATCATTAAAAATATTCACTTTTTATTTTTGTCAAAAAAAAATCATTCCATTAATGCATTTATTTTTATAAAGATTTATTATTTATACAATTTTATACTTAACAATAAATATTAAAAAAATATATTTTAATTTGATGTTGGTTTTTAATATATTATCAATTTTTTTTATTAGATTTATTTCTTTATTTTGCAGATATTAAATAACCAAGAATAATTATATTGGAGCACTTGAAAAAGTATATAAACACAAATTTTCTAAAATTAAAATTGTAAATATTATTAATCAATATATATTCAGTTTAAATCACTACTGCATATAATTTATCAGCACATTTATATTTCCAACTTGTAAGAAACTAAAACATGTGTTTTGAATGTAGAAACTAAAAACTTCTCCCGTGAGAATTTTGTGTCACACATGCGCGCGTAAAATTTCACTCTCATAATTTTTACATAACGCGCCTAAAGAAGTATAACTTCAAAAAAGTTGACTCAGTAAAACGATGCCAAATGATAATTGGACCAATTATTATATTATGATATTAAAGATATTAATTTTATTAAAAACGTCCCGTCCGCCATCTTGGATTCCTAAATAGATGTCATTTTCGTGATCAGAATCCATGAAAACCTTGAAAATGATACCCATATTCATTACATTACATTACATATCGTCACGCCTTTTATCCCCGAAGGAGCAAGCAGAGGTGTATTTCTACACCCACTTTTCGCCAGATATACTTTAGTCCCACGTAATAAGGGGCGAGCCTATTGCTGTACCGGGCACATTTCCAGACTCCGTGCTGCTACTGAGAATTTCGTGACAGAAAAACCTAATAACACTGCCCGACCCAGGAATCGAACCCGGGACCTCCCAATCCCACGCGCACATTTATGCCGCGAGACCAACGAGGCAGTCGTATAGGGTTTGATGTCGAGTTTTCCGTCTCTACGCAAAGATGGTATTTGCAACGTGTTATCCCTTAGTCGCCTCTTACGACACCCACGGGAAGATAGGGGGTGGTGACACTTGTATTCTATGCCGTCAACCACACGGCCAATACCCATATTCATTTTATTAAAAATGTCCCGTCCGCCATCTTGGATTCCCACATAGATCTCATTTTCGTGATCAGAATGCATGAAAGCCCCGAAAATGATACCCAAATTAATTTTATTAAAAATGTCGTGAGAATTTTATGTCACACATGCGCGCGTATCGTAAAATGTGACCATGAATCTCAACATTTTTTCATAACGCGCCTAAAGAAGTATAACTTCAAAAATATTATGTTTGGGTTGGCCTGTCCTTATTACTGGTTTAAAAAAAAGGGTTTAGAAACTAAATTACGGCTGATTCTCAGACCTAAAGAATATATGTAGTGTGTGTCCAGCCGTTTCGGAGGAGTATTGTAACTAACACTGAGAAACGACTTTTTTTGACTCCGGTATGCGCGTGGGGTGGACAACAGAATTCATCTAGTGATATGAATAAATAAATTACTGATATATCTATTAAAAATTAGGGGTTGATGCTAAAATGCTGAAAATTAATAATTGTATGTATTTCCACATAATAAAAAATAAAAAATAATGTCCAAAAAATAAATGATTATTTTTTTGGGTTGGCCACCCTTATGACTTGGGGGTTTGAAAAGTAGATTACGACCGATTCTCAGGCCTACCAAATATACATACAAAGCCGTTTCGGAGGAGTATTTTAACTAACACGAGAATTTTATATATATAGATTTTCTAATGTGCATAGGGTTTCCACCAAGAACTTAGGGTCGGGCGCCAACCTCACCTGCAAGTGGTGCACCTGCCGATCAACGGACGAGGCTCTGGCAAACAAAATGTCCCAATAAGCGGCAATAGGCTCGCCACCTATTACGTGGGATCAAAACACTGGCGAAAAGTGGGCGTTTAATATGCCTCTGCCTACCCCTTCGGGGAAACAGGCGTGAGTGTATGTATGTATGTATGTATGTAGATTTTCTAATTTATTTTGTCTTAGAAGTTCAGAAGACATTAATTTCGAAAAAGTTAATATTCAACTCCGGTCGGTCTGGAAAATGGTCTTTGATCTTAGATTGCAACTAGGGATTAGTAAGATGATGAGTGGAGCTGTACTGTAAAAAGATGTCCAATATACGTACCACTTCACCAGGACTGAGTACGATGGCTGGAGTCTTCCAACAGATGTGTGTAGCGAAGTGTATGCATTCCGCTTGGGGCAGTTGTGCCAACACAGCCTCTTTAGAAGCCTGTAAAACAAACAATGTTAGAAAATTGGTTTAGCAAATATCCGACTGGGTAATTCACGTAGGCTTTAATTATATTAGCACTGAAACTATGCGGCTGCCACCAAATAGGTAAGTGGACCGTCCACTTCTAATGGATTTTAACGTTACACACCTAACAATTACACTTCTGACATATTTACCAAAAAAAGCCGCTAAATATTTAGTGCTGAAAATGAGTCTTCTTCAGAGAGACTTGCCTTCTTTACTTGTAATCTTAAGCATTTTATGGTGACGAGTTTCCACGATGGCTTTGCATTTGCACGACAGACAACATGTGGACTTGTTATATTCCTTATGAAGGTTTCGCACGATGGGCAAGCGCGCACATTGCAATAATGGTGGCTTTCTTTACCAGCTAGCACAGGCAACCTTGACGTTTGATGCCGATACTTTTTTCCCTAGCTAGATATCACTTACCTGGTAGTCAGTGAGCGGCGTGACCCGCAGCATGTCGGCGACTAGCTCCGCCTCCTTGAGCTGCGCGTGCGCGGCCCCCCAGCGCGCGCCTCCCACCCGCGGAGCACCCACCACCAGGCAGCGCATGCCTGCCTCGCTGTTGCCGTTGGATGCTGATGCTCCTGGAATTGTATAAATCATTATTGCCTTCCTCAAAAAAAAACATGGATTAATTTTCACCATTATAATACTTAACTTTCATCTTAAGATTGGACGTAGAACATCCAAACGGAAAATGGTAAATGTTATAAAGGGTGTAAGGGACGGAGTACCGAAAACCGATAGCAGTGATTCAGTACATGATACTGAGGCCATTGGCGGGCGAATATTCCTGATTATTTTCATGAATTTTCCGATTTTCCTTTTGCATTTTTTGCCATATAATGTAATGAAATAGTCGACCCGCATTCATATTTTGGTAAAATTCTTAAAATTAAACATGAACATTGCGCGTTTACTCTGATTTGACAACGACCGCGGCGCGCGGCCACAGCACAGTAAGCGCATCAATACAAACCACCCGCCGCTGTAATAATAATAAGGCCGTAACAGCTGATAGTGTGAGTTTGCGTGTTCTTATTTACATCGCAACTTTTTGGAAAATTGTCGAGTTCTAAGATTTTATCCAGAAACTTCGACCGCCAAGGGTCTCAGTATAATGTACTGAATCACTGATATCGGTTTTCGGTACACCGTCCCTTACACCCGGTATTATTCAGATACGTTGTGTAATGAACTTGACGAAATAAGTTCTAATTACTAATAAAAAAGAGTGTTGTTAATTCAGATAAGTTTCACACCATAGGTACGTATTTTAGGTGTCAAAGTTCATGTAAGTTAAAATAATAGTCACTCTATATTGGGCGTAAGTTCATCAAGGGCATGAGTAGATCCAACGATAAGCATAATTGCATGACAATAGTGCAATGCTATGATCATCTTCGTCCTAGCGCTGTCCCGGTTGATTCATCAGCCCTGTATTTATACCGTCCCACTGCTGGGCACAGGGCTCTTCTCACTATGAGAAGGGTAAGGCCATAGTCTACCATGCTCGTCAAGTGCGGGTTGGCAGACTTCACATGTCTTTCGAGAAAATTATGGAGAACTCTTGGACATACAGGTTTTCTCAAGATGCTTTCCTTCACCGTTAAGCAAGCGATAATTAACAATTGAATACACAGTTAACTTCGAAAAGTCATTGGTGTGCGACGCGTGGATTCGAACCCGAGAACGTCTGTCACTCTCTCGACTAGGCTATCGCTACTTAATGCTGTCCCGGTTGCGTTACAAGAACTTCGCCTTGGAGCTCGGCACCTACTTTCAGACTGTAGCGTGGTAATTGACTAACCACCTGGGATTTCGAAGATCGTGTGAAGTGGACTCCTACAATCCTATGATTAAGGTACATACCATGATCATGCTGCGGTCGGGCCCTCATATGTCGGTGATGTCTCAGCGGTCGCAGTGCCGGCGCGGCCAACAGCGCATATCGCTCACACAGAGGCTCGTCAGACGCGCCGTTCACTGTGGAGAGAGTCCCGGGGGCCGGCGAGGCACTGCGGAGAGCCCCCCAGGGACACGCGTACAGCGCCCCTTCGAGGACCACTATGATCTCGCGCCGACCACCGCAGCCGCGGCGACCGTGCGATGCTGGAAAATTGATAAGCTGAGTTACACACACGTGTGAAACGATTAATAAAAATAAGTATTGAAAGCGGTGTCGTAACTAGGCCTGTACTAGCGGTACACAGACTCTGGACGTTGTAACATTTTTAAAAGGCGCAGTTATTTAAGTTCGCATTATCTGCATACAGGGCTAGTTACGGCACTGGTTAAAAGTGCCCCTTGATTAGCTCTTATAGCTGTGCATTAACGTGACATCACGTAGATATATTACTCATGTGTTACCTAAGATAAAAATATGATGAACGGTGCAAAAGTCTAAACCAAGTCTAACATCGCAGTTCATACACAGTTTCAAAGAGCTGTAATATCTCACCGCTGTTCTAGTTTGTGGCATTCGGAAAGATCTAGATTCTAGTAAATATTGAGAATTTCCTTTAAAATTGTCATTTGCACTAATAGTTTTCGATTCTCACCATGATTATTATTACAGGAGGCAGGCAGGAGATCTTCGAAGGGCGCGAGCAACATCTGGTACAGAGCGGTGAGGCACGGCGGTCCCTGCCATGACGGCTGCTTCTTGCGAGGACCGTGCACGCTTGATCTAAGAACAACCAGTAAGACGTTACGAAATTATGCATTTCATTGCATCTTGATGTAACAAGGAAGCTATAAGAAGAAGAATAATATAGAAAGAAGATTTAAGAAGAAGATCTAAACGGAAAGAGATTTTAATGGATTTTTATTGCAGCAGATACTGTGTCATTTTTTCCATAGTTTTAAGTGCTTACCTTGTGGAGCCCTGTAGACTGGCGACAGATCCGGCCACTGACCCTCCAACGGATCCCACACTGAACAGTGAACTCAACGAGTAGTTGGACGAATTTAATAGATGGTTGCGGGCTACCTGCAAATAAAGTGACTCACAATGTAGGCAGAAACAAACCATTACATTACATTTGAAGAGATAGGTCAATTGATCTCTTACACTAGTTTTACACGTGCTTCTAATATTGGGCTAGAGATAGAATATATTTCCTAATTTCTGAGGAGTATAGGTCCAATATATATCAGTCTCTAGCAGCCAAATCCATCAATAGATATAATATTGGATTGGAAAGTAAATCAATGATCTAGATATTTTACAATATCTTAATTACTTATATGTCAAGAAATTTTAGATTTTGTACTTGAAAAGTAAAAATATACATACCATTCTTGCAAGGCCTGTGTTGGGCCTTTCGTCAGGATCCCAGTGGTCTTCGATATCAGCTCTCCGTTCCGCATTCTGTTTGAGCCAAGCGGACCACTCACCGATACAACGCTCAAGTTTGCCGAGACCACCTTTAGAAACAAGATTATCATTCATTCATCATTTCAGTTTTTACGTTGAATGGCAAAGAATTCATAATGTCGTGGACTTTTAAGAAGAAAGAAGTTCGCAGAGCTAAACGAGTTTGATTCATGCTTAGTTTTATAAAAAAAACAAGAATTTTCGGCGATAGCATAGTTTGTTACCTACAAAGAAAATGGTCATCCGAATTTATATAATGTCAGTATTCCGACATAGAAACTTACCATTACTTGGTTGTAAGTCATCGGGACTGATATCGGGTAAGCTGTTGTCATTGTCTTCAGATTCCTCCAGTAAGGAAACTTGGTGGAATCTTAAGATACCTAGAAGAAAAACCAATAATTAGCACATCATCAAAATAGCCAATAAAAAGACATACCTCATTAATTCTACGAGGTAGTACATAATTCTTATAGAGTAGCTTAAATTCATCGTCCTTCTTACCTTTATGTGGTTGTAACAGCCAGGCGTAAAGTCTTCCGGCTGCAAGACTGTAGTAAAGCACCGGTGCTTTCTGCTTATTCACAACTTCAAGGATCTGGTCTACTGTAGATGGACTCCAAGGTTCAGAGCGCTCTTTGCCTGCCTCTTCAGAGTTCCTGCAAAATGTTTATAATTAGGTACTTGTTTCTTTTAATCAGAAAGTCATAGGCAGGCTAGCCGTATTTAGACCTTATGCTCCTGGCATAGGAAACTGTCCACATTCTGGCAAAATTTGCTCTATTATCGACACCGTTATAGCTCTTTGCTGCTTAGGATTACAACGAATGAAGTGCAGCCAGACCATTGTAAGTCATAAGCGTTCATAAAGAAGGTCACGATCTTCGCTGAAATGCGTAACAATCCACATCGTTCCCATTTAAATTTAAGCCAGTTTTCTTCAATGCTTTTATTTCGATGAGACCTTATCGAATTGGTACACTTACCTCTGAGCTGCGTGCAGTTCAAGATTGGCTTGGTTGAGAGTGCCAGAAGCCTTTTCGTGAACGGTGTCCAGGGAACGACACCGTCCTCTTTCTGCTACCACCAGAGCCTCTGGATGTCGACTCAGTTCTGAAAGGAGATACACATAAACCTATAGATTTGCATTCGAGCGAATATAATATGTCGAAGTATATTTGTGAGTCATAAGTGACCCCACAAAACCTTTGTAAATTTTACTTTTTCGAATTGACTGACACGCTGAATTAAAATTATTTAGATTCTGAGGTACAAGTACATACAATGCGGAACACGTCGGCTTGTAGTGGTTTAGATCACGCAGATATTTTATAATCAATTAATTATGAATCTTTTGAAATTCTGTGATTATCAGATTGCTTTCTACTTAATTCTACTCTACGTCATTGCTTTTCATTATTTAGTGGTGGTAACTTTCCAATTTCAGAAATTTTAAAGGTTTTCAATATACTTTTCTGACTTGATCTAATACTCATTTGATTTGTATGACTTACCAACGAGCACCCTCTGTAGCGCATGCAGCGCGGACGTATAGAGCGCGGCGATCTTCCTGTCGCGGTGCCGCTCGCTGCCAGACTCCAGCAGGGTGAGCGCGGCTTGCAGCTGCTCCTTGGCTTCCTCCAGCTCACCTGACGCCCATAACGCGAAGCCGAGGCGATGGCGGACGCGAGCCTTCAAAAAAATTATTTAATGAATAATTGGCTTTACGAAATAAGGTCAGTACGGACTATTAAGACGCGTTATTTGAAGAATTTACTACTAAAAGTTCTACATTCAGGTTTGTCTTCTCGTGCCAGGGAAATTCTTTAATTTGGTATACTGTACTAGATTGTTTCCAAGATACACATTTTGCCTTTTTAAAAGAAATGTAAAAGAGATGGGCCAAACTTAAGCCTTTAATTCAATATTACACATGTAATCGCAATCCTTATCCATCCATCATGATTTCATTTTGCCCATATTTGCGGTGAACCGATCCACCGAACACACCGAACCAATGTGCAGCCTGCACATTAATTTAAATATGTTACTAGTCTCACTATTAAAGTTTAATTTTCTTGGTACTGTAATAAAATCCACTCAGTTACCTCTTCATCAGCATCAGCCAATCCTTCAGTAGCGGCGAGTGCCTGTCGCAAGTACGACACAGCACTGCCGCATGCTCCCATCGCCAAGTGTGCCCGACCGAGGTCTGCTAACGCCTGCGCACGACCTCGAGTGTCTCCTGCAGCCACGGATTTGATAGTTTTAGCAGGAGAATAGACAAATTTTATTTAATTAGAATATATTATTCCCTTATCTATTTCTTGCCATCCTAAGGGTGCCTGGAAGAAACCGCTTTTAGCGATAAGGCCGCCCATTGTGCATTTTATTTGTAAACTTCTTCTTTTTCTCTTCTAACTCTGTAATGTGACTTGTGGTGTACAATTAAGAATTATCTTATCTTATATTGAACCATGGAATATAGCTATCCCTTTGGGTTGCGGCGGTTAGACAGGTAGTTGCTCCGTGGAAAGGCTAATATCCATTAAAATTAGGTTGGACTAGTAAGCGAACTCCGAGTTGTAACAGGGTTAGCTCTAGGAGGATACTGAGTAGGGGAATAGACAAAAATTCAACATCTTATTTTTGGGCTCAATTTTAAAGATTTTTCATCGATTCACAGTTAGATAAATTAGAATTAACACGTCAAAGTTAGAAGTTTGTCTGTGTACCTTTGCCGCTGCTGGGGTAAACGGAAACGCAGAAAGTATAAAGTATAGTATCGTATATAGTTACCAGAAGCAGTGGCATGTCTGAGTCTGGACTCGTGCCAGCGCGCCGCCTCCGCGTGCGCACCCATCGACGCGTGCGCCGCGCCCAGCCCGCCGCACGCGCGCGCCTGTACATAAACAATCATTTACATTCTATATTAATGTTGTTCGCATCATCTTTCACATGATTGGTGATTACGTTGCAGATGAAATGGCAAACATAAGTATACAGGGTGTCACAAGACCCATCACCGAGCCGAAGTCTACGCGTTTTGGACATCATGCCAAGTCATACTAACCAAAAATAAAACCTGGGAAACGACTATTTTTTTAAGTTTTCACTTTTTTCAAGCCGCTATAAAAAATGCGCGCGTGCAATTTTCGAAATACCTACTAATCTTTGGGTGCATAGGACATCTATAGAACAGGTTAGCGGGGTAAATGCATCGATTTTATACCTAATTACAAAACTTCCATAGTAACTTTGAGCCTAAATATCTCCTGAACCAGTTATTTCCCAGGTATGATGCCGAAGCAAAAAATGTTCGTAATGATTGGTACAAAATGGGGTTTCAGTTTTCGTTAAGGGTCTTTTTACACCCTGTACCTATATAAGAGCAGTTAAGCGTTGGAGTTAGCTGGAATTGCAGAAATTCAACCTAAATTGGCAGAGGAGCGTGGGTGTTTTAGGGTAGTAGTTATATCGCCTGCAAGCGCGTGAAACGATTATAACAGTGGATGAACTGCAATAGTACCCTCTTTATAGGCCCCCGCCTGTATCCCAACAGGGGTAACCGGAGGGGTAATATTACACCCACATTTCGCCTAGTTATAAATGTTAGGTGCCTTGTAATAGAGATGAGCCTATTGCCGGTATCGGGAACAATACTACTCTGTGAATTGGAGCCGAGACCTTCCGATCAGCAGGTGCATTCACTATCGGAAGGCAACAAACGGTTTTTCTTTCTTGCCTTCTTTTTTTTTCTTTCTTTTTTCCTTCCTTTCTATTAGCCGAACTTCAGGGCAGGTATGTTACCTGTAAGTGTGTGAGCGCCAGTCGGTGCGCGAGCTCTAGTTCGGCGCGGTGATGTCGCACGGCGGCCGCGTGGTCGCCGAGCGCGTGCTGCGCCACGCCCAGCGAGTGTGTTGTAGCTACATATGTTACCTGTAAGTGTGTGAGCGCCAGTCGGTGCGCGAGCTCTAGTTCGGCGCGGTGATGTCGCACGGCGGCCGCGTGGTCGCCGAGCGCGTGCTGCGCCACGCCCAGCGAGTGTGTTGTAGCTACATATGTTACCTGTAAGTGTGTGAGCGCCAGTCGGTGCGCGAGCTCTAGTTCGGCGCGGTGATGTCGCACGGCGGCCGCGTGGTCGCCGAGCGCGTGCTGCGCCACGCCCAGCGAGTGTGTTGTAGCTACATATGTTACCTGTAAGTGTGTGAGCGCCAGTCGGTGCGCGAGCTCTAGTTCGGCGCGGTGATGTCGCACGGCGGCCGCGTGGTCGCCGAGCGCGTGCTGCGCCACGCCCAGCGAGTGTGTTGTAGCTACATATGTTACCTGTAAGTGTGTGAGCGCCAGTCGGTGCGCGAGCTCTAGTTCGGCGCGGTGATGTCGCACGGCGGCCGCGTGGTCGCCGAGCGCGTGCTGCGCCACGCCCAGCGAGTGTGTTGTAGCTACATATGTTACCTGTAAGTGTGTGAGCGCCAGTCGGTGCGCGAGCTCTAGTTCGGCGCGGTGATGTCGCACGGCGGCCGCGTGGTCGCCGAGCGCGTGCTGCGCCACGCCCAGCGAGTGTGTTGTAGCTACATATGTTACCTGTAAGTGTGTGAGCGCCAGTCGGTGCGCGAGCTCTAGTTCGGCGCGGTGATGTCGCACGGCGGCCGCGTGGTCGCCGAGCGCGTGCTGCGCCACGCCCAGCGAGTGTGTTGTAGCTACATATGTTACCTGTAAGTGTGTGAGCGCCAGTCGGTGCGCGAGCTCTAGTTCGGCGCGGTGATGTCGCACGGCGGCCGCGTGGTCGCCGAGCGCGTGCTGCGCCACGCCCAGCGAGTGTGTTGTAGCTACATATGTTACCTGTAAGTGTGTGAGCGCCAGTCGGTGCGCGAGCTCTAGTTCGGCGCGGTGATGTCGCACGGCGGCCGCGTGGTCGCCGAGCGCGTGCTGCGCCACGCCCAGCGAGTGTGTTGTAGCTACATATGTTACCTGTAAGTGTGTGAGCGCCAGTCGGTGCGCGAGCTCTAGTTCGGCGCGGTGATGTCGCACGGCGGCCGCGTGGTCGCCGAGCGCGTGCTGCGCCACGCCCAGCGAGTGTGTTGTAGCTACATATGTTACCTGTAAGTGTGTGAGCGCCAGTCGGTGCGCGAGCTCTAGTTCGGCGCGGTGATGTCGCACGGCGGCCGCGTGGTCGCCGAGCGCGTGCTGCGCCACACCTAGCGAGTGGCACGCCTCCGCCTCCATTATCTGGTTGTTCAGCTCCCTGGAACAGACAAAAAAATGAGTACCTAAAAATATACAGGAGTCGAACATAGAACCACCTCCTTTTTTAAATCGGATAAAAATGCCAGATCACGGTAATAATTTAACCTGAACAGTGGCATTTTCATTTTTTACTGCAGCTTGCTCCATCGATGGCTCCCTCACCCCATGCTTCCGCTCATAAAAATAAATCGTCGGCACTTCATGTGTTTTAGCTGCAACGTCCGCACTAGGATACAATGTAGTCGTCAACTAACTAAATAAGCTAGCTTCAGCTTATAAGGTTTTGTTAATAAATCAGCACTGGAAGATGTGTCAAGTCTGCCAATCGGACTTAGTCTAGAAGAGGGTGGACCTTGTGCTAATCCCTACCATACTGAAACCTTCCTTACGCTGATCAATGAAACTGTTTACAAACAGAGCTTATAACTAGTACTCACTTAGCAATATTCTTCTGATGATCCAGACACAGCACGGCTTGCTCCAGATTGTTGAGGGCGATGTGAAGCGCGCCTAGTTCTCCGTAAGCTTGCGCCTTCGCCTCTGGCGCTCCGAGTTCGTGCGATACCACCAGACGCTTTTCTAGGCATACCAGGGCTTGTTGCAGGTTGCCTACGGACCTGGAAGTAAAAGAAGATAAGATACAAAATTTGATAATTTTAAACAATATTAAACTGCAAGTAACGTAACAGAATATACCTAAAAGGCAAAGTTCATGACAGGAGACGCGGTCAACCACGGAACTGTAGAAGACTTAGTCAAGACAGGAGTAAATAAAAAAAGATAAAGGAGACTTGTGTTGGCTTAAATTTTAGAAATGCCCGATCCATCACAACCAACTCATGGTCATAGCATTGTCCTTTTCTTTGAAGGAACAACGTGACTTATTACTGGCTTCAGTGATCATAATTTGGGTCGAATAATTTCATCAGAATTTTGTTTGAGAGGCTTTGACTGAGCTGAATTAAGGATATGATAAACTCATACTGGATGTGTGTGTTTACAGCAGATTTGTTCTTACTTGTGACTAAGTCCAAGTCCTCTGTAAGCTCTTTCCTGCTCCCTCTTGTTGTCAAGCTTGAGCGCAGCGGCGAGATGTTGTTCGTGGTACTTGGCCGCTTCGTCGGGATCGCCAAGTGCGTCGTAACAGTCGCCGAGCGAGCCCAGCGCGCGGGCCTTGTCTAGCTGGCAGGTTGGCGTGTTTACGCGTTCTAGGATTGCTAGTTGCTGAAAACAATAAAAAGAGGAACGTGAAATCCATATCGTGATATCGAACTGCTGTCTTTCGACATAAACATTTTTTGGCCTGCTAGCGAAACTCTGAAAATACTAAATACGAGAATAGGAAAGGATAATATTTTAATGCGGAGTAATCTCGCATTGCAGAAATTGTTGATCTGAGTTACGAGTATCTAAATAAGTAGGATTCTCGTCATACCCTGAGGTCATACCATAAACCGCCATAAGATATTCGTTCTTCGTCGATCATGTGACATATCAAAGACGTATGCCAGTTCCATACAGTATTATACATAGCGAATAGTGATACCTATCACTGATCGAATAGCATCGTACCATTAGTATGCAAAAGGTGGTCTTTGGTTTTTGTTACTGATTGATTAGGGACAGAAGGTTAAAAACAAAATGCCGTTAAGCATTTTTTGTGAAAATTCGTCAACGGTCGAAAACCAACCTGTTCTAAATATCCAATGGCGTCTTCGTAGTGTCCCATGTTAAGTTTGGCGATGCCGAGGTTCCCGTACGCCTGTGCCTCCAGCGCGCAGTCCTGAAGCTCTTGAGCTCTCTCCAATTGTTCCTGCAAGAAATTGAACAGGAGGTTAAAGATTGAAACAGGTGCTGGAATATTATATAGATCATAATAGAATATAAATCAGTTACTATGGATTTTGTGGTCAAACCGGATCGTGGAAGTATCTTTGCTGATCCCAGAAAGGTCATAAGGACATAAGAAATATTATGCCTGTGGTGGGTAGATAGATCAAGGGTAGGTATATGAGGAGAATCGTACAGCGTACTCTTTTTTTCGGAATTTGTCATTGACTTTATATGGTGCTACAAGATTTCAGTCTTCGACGTGGTCGGTGCTTAATTCCACAATGTACTTGCATAAAAGTTGATAAAGTAAAAAATCTTTAGTCAGAGATATATAAGTATGTCGCGCTTTTGGTACCTATATACATACATAGCGAATAAATCTAGGGATAGTGGCAATACAGGTAATAGTTTTAGTTCATACCCTGTAACAGCGGGCAGCATGCGAGTAGTGTCCTAGCGCCATGTGCACAGCGCCGAGGTGTGAGTGCGCGCGAGCCTCACCCGCTGCATCGCCTGCCTCTTGACGGAGGGTTAATTCCTGGAAATGACATGTAAAAGGATAAGATTTGAATGTAAGCAAGGATCTTGAATATGGATGCTAAAAATTAAAACTTTAAAAACATGTCGATACAGGGCATTTTATGGTGATGCACGAATAAGGGTTGAGCTACATCTGTCAGCACGGAATCGCATTTGTTCCGCCTATGCTTTAGCAGGCTATAGCGTGCTGACGCGTGCTGCAGCACTCTATAGCGAGCGATCGTATTGGTGTGCTGCGGAATGCGAACGCACGCGTCAGCGTGCTATAGCGTGCTGAAGCATTCCGCCGCGTTCTTTTGACATTTGTTTTGGTCACAGTATAGTTTCAAGTTCGAAATGGATAGCACAGCTGAAGAGAGAGCAGTAGTAATAGCGTGTATTTTGCAAGAAATGCAAAATAACAAGAGTAAAAAGAAAAGAATTTGGAAAATAAAACAGCACACCGCCGCGCGCACCAGCGTTCGTCAGCGCGCGTTCGCACGCGATCAGCGGCGAAAGGATGCTATAGCATGCTATAACGCGCGTAAGCGTTCTGACGCGCGCGTCAGCGTTCCGTCGCCTCTCAGCATGCTATCGCATTTTTTCCGTGTTGCCGATCGCCTCTTCTATTCCGCGGCGTGCTGACGCGTTCCCTCGCTCTTTCTCGCTCTAGTAAATGACGGTCCTAAGTGACAGAAAAGGATAGAAGCATAGAAAAGTGCAATGCGATGCGCTGATAGGTGTAGCTCAACCCTAAAATTGTACGGTGATGAATATTATTTAGATAGCCAAGAATAATGATAGTCTTCTAAGCATTCTAAAAAGTTGAGATCATTTTTAGGTTTAGGACATCGAAATCGTCATAATATAGGAAAATATTTTAGAAGAGGGCGTTTAAATTTATTGTTTTCATAAATAGAAGCATGCGGATAGGATGAGAGAAAGTATATCAAAACCTCTCTTACCTGTGTATGATGTCCTAATGCCGCGTCAAGTCTTCTTTGTAATCTTCTGGCAAGACCTAGAGCTCCACACGCAGCTGCTTCTAGCGATCGATCACGGGCCTGAAAACAATTACATTTCAGCATTGGTTAATATTGCTGTTTTTACCATCGGAGTCTGTGATTTGGTGTAACTTCAAACGAATTGACCGTATAAAGACAGATGTTGTGTTGCAATGGAGACAAAGAATGTTTAGCGTGAAAATTACTGATATTAAAAGCTATTCTGTACAAAAGGATTTCATCTCTGATTTCAATAAATATATCAGTATAGTATCTATTCAGAAGTGCATCTAACATTTATAATGCAAGCATACCTGTCTAGCAAACCCAAGCTGCCTCTGATACATCTTGACCGCCTCTTCTACATCTCCCATCTTAATCAGCACATCTCCAATGTTCCCCAATGCTCTGAACTTGCCCTGCAGGTGCTGGGTCATGTGGGCGATGGCCAAGAAGTACTTCTGGCACTCCAGAGCTGTCTCCAAGTTGCCAAGAGCCAAGTGCGCTAGGCCAAGGTTGCAGTAGGCCCGGCCCATGTTCATCTTGTCTTGTAAGTCCTTGGCGAGGGATAGGTCTTGGTCGTAATACCTAAAATATAAATCATAATGTGAGTGGATCAGCAGAATATTTTATGAGCATTTGGGTAGGAAGATAGCGAATTGCCAGAATGCGTGCTATGTGAAATTTTGGCTTACAGTGTGATGGATTCACGCAGTTGCAAGGATACAGAATTGACGATTTAACCCAACCTAGCTCTTTTAAACGTTACTGTCAAGTACTGAACATTAGTGACTTCAAATTTTTTCAATAAGAATAATTTAAACCTTCTAAAAAAGGTAATTTAGAGGAAATTGGAAGATGAAATTATTTTGAGTTCTATTTCAATATCATTTTTCCAATCTTGGTTAGGATTAAAAGTTTACCTTATTACATTACGTGAGACATTTTCCTGGACCGTTCAATAAAGACTAAAAAGAATATCTACCTCACAGCCTCCCTGTAGTTGCCCAGGCAATAATGTGCATATCCCAGGAAGTGGCAGGCCTTAGCCTCGGCGGTGACATCACCAAGTTCCTGCGACAGCATCAGATGCTGCTCGTAGTACGGCACGGCTTGTGCGAACTCGCCGCGGGAAGAGAGGCAGTTCCCAAGGTTTAGGAGCGCGCAGGCCTCGCCAGCCGCGTCTTTGAGCTCGCGGGCTATACCTGGAATAGAGACATAGGTAGGTGCAATGTTATTATCCACATAAGAAGATAGATATATTAAAAGTTGGTAACTACTGTGCCAAAGATATGACAAAGATTGGTGTAATTATTTAGAAGTAAAAAATTAAAAAACCATTTTTACCAATACATTGTACTTAGTTTCTTTTGAGCCCTCCATTTTTGAGCAATTACTTGGTTTTCAAGACCTGTCATCATTATGTCCTTTTTTAAAGTTACAAGCTAGTCATGTTCTATTTATTTTGCACGTCGAGCATTGAGAGTATACGGTGTTATTGCTAAGCGGAAGCCCTATAAGGTAAGAAGAACCTTAAGGAGTAAAATGCGTCATTATTTGCGTCTCAGTTTAATAGATTCTTATGGCACTTACGAACGTTTTTGACACTAACATTGTATCATCATTGACATATTTTCAATTTCTATCCTTACCTAAATGAGCTCTATAATGGAACAGCGCCATATCATGAGCTCCCAGCGCCTGGTAAGCCACCGCTAAATTTCCATGCGTCGACGCTTCAGAACTCCTGTCATGAACCTCCTTAGATATCGTCAGTTCTTGCTTGTGGTACTTGATGGCTTGCTCGTAGAACCCCGCCGCGGAATACGCGTTGCCTATGTTGCCGTACGCCCGACCCATGCCGGCTTTGTCCTGTAAATATTAAAAAAAAATATGTCTTTAATTCTTGATTTCGTAATAATCACCATGTTTATTGTCCGCCAAAAGAATTACTTTGAAACAATGTTGAAGAATATGGAAATTGTAATGTAATATGGCGACTATTTGGCGACCTGATCACTGCTAAGCCATGAATTAATTTTCTCTCGTTTTTTTTTATATATTCTGCACTATGAATAAAGCGTGTACCGCAGTGACAAACATTACGGCAACAAACACTCGAAACAACAATTTGTGATTCGAACAAAGTTTTCTAGTGGGGATCGAACTCAAAACACTCAGCCACGCCATCCGTATTGTCACATAGAAATACTTACGCCATATACAGACAACAAGCATACATATTACTAATAAGTACATTGAAGAATTTATGCCTCCTAGGTAGTACAATAATTATACAAATTATGCTTTCATAAACATTCAAATCGCGTGATTTCACGGCCGATTTCACTGCTTGCCAATCAAGCATATAAAGCATACAATGTATTAATTGCGAACCACATAATTATTGCCACAAAATGAATTCACTTACATAAAAAATATGAAAATATGCCCTTGAAAATTACAAGACGGATTCGTGGCGAAAATCAACTTTCTCTCTAAGTTATCCTTGTGTGACGCTATTATTGACAAGTTTCGTACTGGGACATCACCGATATCTAGGTAAACATCAGTTGTTCCATACAAAATTGAACTAAACCTCGTCAAAATGTAGTTATTTTTGCGATTTTGGCAATGTGCTTGGTAAAATTACAAACTTGTAGTATAAGTAAATTCCGAATAAATAATTGGAACAGCCGTCTTTTGTAGCCAGTTGGTAAAAACCAACTCGGTTGGCTGTCTTTAGTTTAATTCATTGATTCGCATAATAAACAAATATTCATGCAATGAATCAGATAAATGGATCCAGCTTTCTCTCTAAGTTCATAAGGTTTAATTTCTAGTTGAACTGCGCTATAGGCTTCTCAGACTTTCCCTAGCTTTCCTCGTGTTTACTTACGCTCGATATATGAAATTTACAACTCGAAGCAAAGAACGAACGTGATAAATACCTATCTCAAAAGACAATTTGGAATTATCTATTGATTTGGTCACTAGAGATACACATATGATATTTTTTGTATGGAGCTTATGTCAAATCTCTATCTCTAGTAAAAAAATCCATCGATAGATATAAATATATAATATTGGAAACGGGCGTTAATCGCCATTCCTAATAGACTACTACGCTGAGGGTATCAAAACACGGTGCGCACATGGTGCGCAAAACTGACTTTTCAAAGATAAATGCGCATTATATTGTTATTATCTTTTGCTAAACGGTGATATAAAACACCATTAGAAAAACTACATGTCGGGGAGGTCACCATAATGTGCTCTAAAGACATGTGAATCCTGCCAACCTGCACTTGGCCAGCGTGGTGGACTATGTCATACCCCGTGAGAAGAGGCCCGTGTCCAACAGTGTGCTGGTGACGATGACGATGTCCGTGCAACGTACCTGCAGTTGTCTTGCAATAGACAGGTGTGCTTGGTGCAACTTGAGCGCAGCGTCGTGTTCGCCCAGCAGTTGGTACACGATGCCGAGGTTCGAGCATGCCCTGCCTTCTCCCACCTGCGATGGAAGAAAAATAATAAACATCGATATTTGTAGTATAGTTGAAAAAGATGATGATCGTATCCTTGTATGACGCTATTATTGACAAGTTTCGTACCTACTGGCACATCACCGATATCCAAACAAAATTGAACTAAACCTCGTCAAAATATAGTTTTTTTTTTTTGCGATTTTGGCAATGTGCCTTTGTTCGGAATTTACTTAAACTTTGTAGTTTAAGTAAATTCCGAATAAATAATTGGAACAGCCGTCTTTTGTAGCCAGTTGGTAAAAACCAACTCGTAAGGTTAGGTATATCCAGTACCGTCTTTACCATAGGGGCACTCGGGGCACTGGCCCAGGGCCCCCGTCCTCAGGGGGGCCCCCGAAGGACCGACAGCTTGCTTAAAATTTACTTATGAATTATTTTTTGAAAAATTATAGTCGTCATAATATACTATTCTGCCCGGGGAAAACAAATGACGCCTGTCGTTGGTTCGTTTTAAAATCCTTATTTTAGTTTTTCGAGACTTTTGGTTGGTGGAAATAGGGATGATATAGATAAAATAGCATTGCAAAAGAAAACAATTGCGGCGTGAATCCCCGGATGTTATAAAGAACATATTTAAGTGGTTCACAAAAAAGATAAAACATAACAGCTCAAAAAGAAATAACGGGAAAGCTGCCTAAGCTGACTTCATTTTTTATGGTTGAAGAAACAAATAAGCCAACCGATTCTTCTTCCTTATCGCCTCAAGACAATAATAGTTATGAATACTGCCCGAAAAAAGAGGCTACGTGTGACGAAAATGACGAACGCGCATCAGATACCGAACTCTCCACTTCAAGTTACTACGAGTTAATAACTACAAGCTTGCAAAATGTATCACCTGACCCTGGTATGTACTCTGACGATATTTTGCCAGAGATGCCAGTGGGAAATCAAAAACTAGATTTCCGAGTAAACATCACCCGTAGATTGACGAATGGTGAGTCTTTAGAAAGGGAATGGCTACTTTATTAACCTACAAAAAAAACTGTGTACTGTTATTGCTGTCGTCTATTTAATACCTCTACTGGAACTGGACATAATTTGGGCTCTCCAAATGGATACAAAGATTGGAAACATATCAGTCATTTATTAATGGAGCATGAAAATAGTTCACAGCACAGGCAATTAATGATGACTTATGTTGCAAGGCTAAAAAGAATTGGAAGAATCGATAGTGAGTTGCTATGTCAATATAATTCAGAAGTGACCCATTGAAGAATGTCCTCAGGAGAATTGTTGCAGTAATCAAATTTTTTGCCTCAAGAGTCTTGCATTTCGTGGCGATAATGAAATATTAGGATCTCAAAATAATGGAAATTACTTGGGGTGCTTAGAATTGATTAGTGAATTCGATCCTTTTCTTGCTGACCACATACGAAATTACGGGCAAAGGAAAGGAAGGGAAAGGAAGAAAAATCGAGGCAAAGGAAGTAAATCCTATTTATCTGCAAATATTTGCAATGAATTTATTAGTCTAATGGGGCAGCAAGATTTGAAATATATAGTAAAGGAACTTAAATCGGCAAAATATTATTCTATTAGCGTGGATTCTACGCCAGATATGTCCCACATTGACCAACTCACTTTTATTGTACGATAAGTATGTGAAAGCTGGACAGCCTATCGAGAGATTTTTACAATTTTTGCCGATCCATGGGCAAAAATTGTAAAAATCTCTCGATATACCATGGCCATAACGCAAAAAATGTAGCAGATACGATTTTAAACCTTTTTAAAAAACTTGATACTCCAATAAAATATTGCCGCGGACAAAGCTACGACAATGCATCAAACATAATTATTATGTCTGGGAAGTACTCTGGTGTTCAGACAAGAATAAAAGAAATTTGCGAATTGGCAACTTTCGTTCCATGCGCGGCACATTCGCTTAATTTAGTAGCTATTCAGGGTGTTGAGTGCGTTACTGAAGCAGTGGCTTATTTTCAATTCATACAAAAATTATTCAATTTTTTCTCAGCTTCGACCAAACGATGGCAAATGTTGACAGAGCAATTTAGGTGCAAATAAAGTCCTGAAATCTCTTTCGGAAACTAGATGGTCTGCTCGTGCCAATGCTATTAATGCTTTGCAAAACGGATATTTAAATATTTCCGAAGCATTATCTTCAATCGCAAGTGACACCAATCAACCAGGAGATTCTAGAAACGAAGCGTCCAGCCTAGCAAAAAAGATGGAAAAATTTGAGACTGCTCTTCTAATATCCCGATTAGCGGCAATAGGCTCGCCACCTATTACGTGGGATCAAAACACTGGCGAAAAGTGGGCGTTTAATATGCCTCTGCCTACCCCTCCGGGGAAACAGGCGTGAGTCTATGTATGTATGCTCTTCTAACGGAAATATGGAGCGATCTCATGGGCGTGATGAACAGACAAGTTTAAGTTTGCAGAATAGCACGATGACTATGGATATCGTAAGTAAACTTTACGAATCTCTGTTCAGTTATGTCAATAACGCACGTAATAATTTCGATCAATACGAAACAACTGCTAAAGAAAAAAATCCTTATGCTGAATACAAAGATAAATTTGAAAGAAAAAGAATACGCAGCACACACATCACTATTTTTGAAGAATCATCAGAAACTGCACAGTTGAGTGGTAAGGATAAGTTTCCTGTAGACACTTTTATTCCCATAATTGACACATTATATACACATTTAAAAAATCGTTCAGCAGCATACAAAGATACCGATAATCGCTTTAGTTTTATTGGTCGGTTAACAACAATTGAATCTGACGAATTGAATAAAAAAGTCAAGGAGTTTGCAAAATTTTACCACGAAGACATCAATGCATATGAGCTCAAAACTGAATGTTTACATTTAAGCCAGTATTTACAGAACATAGCAAATCAATCAACGGATTTTAATATCTCTACATTACATAATCTAATAAAGTCTGATAAATTAGAAGAAACTTTTCCAGATGTTAAAGTCGCTACAAGAATATTTCTTTGCCTAATTGTTACGAATTGTAGTGGAGAGCGTTAATTTCCACGGCGCAAGAGAATTAAAAACGAATTGCGTAACAATGTTGCAAGAACGGCTAAGTAATTTGTCAATTACCTATGTGTATAGAAAGTGATCTCCTTAAAAAATTGACTTTGAGGATATAATAGAAAATTTTGCTCAACAGAAGTCCCGAAAGATCACCAGTATCACTATCAGAGCCAAAAACCAATGTAGTAGTAATATTATATACATACATACAGTCATTTATACTAAATGTTTGATAACCCATAATAAGAAGATAAATAGAAGATCATAATAAAAGTTGGTGTCGTTTTTTTATTTTGCTGCTACAAAGGCCCCCAAAAGTTTGTGTACCCAAGGGCCCCAGCACACCTTAAGACGGCCCTGGGTATATCTATTGGCTATGATTATATACCTAACAATAGCGCAAAAAGTTTCAAATCGTAGACCAAACGTTGCCAAGTTTATTGCATTATTTATGCACATATTTATATGCATTTTTTATCTGTATGTGCATATAAAACAGAACCAATCAGCCATAAGACGTGATGCACTCAAAGGCGAGGTCTTAGAATTCCTTAAACTGCGGTCGGTTATGCGTGTTCACGCATAAGTTTGCGCGTATGGCGCATAACTGCTGACGTAATGCATACCTTGTCTCTGGCCGCCAGTGCCACGTCCAATTGTCTTTCGTGCCATTTCTTAGCTTGCGCGTAGTCGCCAGCACACCTGCGGATAAAAGTTTGGTTAGAGGAAGACGTTCAAACATTATATTTGACTGCCGCGAAGTTACTTGTTCAATCAGGTGATTTTTAGGACACACACAGAGAGTGAGAGAGAATGAACGATACGTGCGGCAGTAAATAATTGGGTGAGTGAGTGGGTAGGTGAGTGTGACAGAGAGAGGAGAGCAAGAGGGAGACAGCGAGACGTAGAGATGGTGCTGAATCAAACTGCTTATTTGTATCTACAGATGCAAATATTTTTTTGAATAAATTTGAGATTTAATAATCCTTTTAGTGTCTATATTAGTAGTTTAAAAGACATAATTATGACGTTCCACGTAATATTTATAAATACGATTTCAATTATTACTGTTCTGCAAGAAGTTTCCAGTTAGAACAAATCATGCGTGTAATTCAAATACAATGCGGTATTTAGCAAGACGACACACACGAGTAATGCATACATTTGCGAATTATGTGCTAACTGTACAAGAACAACATGTAGTTTTGTATGGTACAGTTAGTGTGGTAATACAAGCCCTGCTCTATCAAAGATGTGCGAGCTAGCTCAGCTAAGTGGTGTTGGAAGAAACCATCCACTATTGTCTTATATACGCTGAGCCTATTTCATTCCGTTGTGTTAAATGAGTCGATCAATATAAATATAAGAAGCAAATAGTATTTTAGGCAGAGCCGGAAAATTGGATACTATGCCCTAAACCTGAGGCCTGACTAGCAGTTGAATGCAAAGGGCAGTATGATGAAGAAAACGAAGCTAGCAAAATAGTGAACAATGAAAGGTTGTATGACGAAGCGAAGCTCGGCAAATAAATAGATACTATTGTGAATGTATTTCTCGCACACAGTTCAGCTTCACTCATCTCTAATGCTACTGGCCTTAATAAACGACTAACCACCGACCAACAGTACTGTCGCCGTAAATTATGTACCATAATATGTTACACTGGTCTTGCAGATAATGCCTACCGCTGTGTGCATTCCGAGGACACGAATAGAATCTGTTTACACTGATAAATCGAGATTTTAATTGCAAAAAATAATGTCCTACAGTTCAGCTGAATGAAGGTAATTTTTGCAAGCATTTCCTCGGTCGAGCTGGCGGAAATGTTCCCATTCATCATATAAAACAGGCATACCTACACTGATAAATTTAAAAGACTACCTATTACTGTTGATTTTCTTGCCAGCTTTTCTCAAATGAAGCTACGTTCTGAACTGGTACGTGGTAAGGCACAAAAGTTGACGTTTCGTAAGCACATTTAAAAAGTATTCATGAAATAAAGATTCGTTACATTTAAATTTTTCCTTGCAGTAGTTAGTAGCGGTCAGTACCTAGTGGCCGTCAGGGACGCCTTTAGAGTCCGCATAGAAATATTATGTTCCCATCGATGAAAGGTTCAAATGGGATTCATGGTTGGAAAAACTATGGAATGCATTTATCTCGTTCTATTGTCTGTTTAATCCGTTACCGTTTAATGCCTTATATGAAATGGCGATGGCCGAAATCGCGGTCATAGACCAACATATACAAATATTACATTATTCAAAAATCTACGCTCAAAGGGCAGAAATTAGGGATGACGTCTTAAATTAAATTGTTTGTATGTTATATGTATGTAGAGTGTTACCGTGTTATAATTGAGAAATAGTAGTATCTTTGGATGTTTTGACGCGTTGGTCTGTCTGTTCGCGACAAGTTAAAAAAGTACTAGTCGTGTTTCTTGCAGTTTTTAACAGCAATGCGGGTGCATCACAATGACATTACAAGAAAAAGGTAGACACGTTACCTTTGTAGTAATCAATCCGTAGAAACGGTACACTAACGCACACATCGATAACTCTATATTTTATTTTAATTTCGGTTGACAAGATGTGTCAGTTTCACTTTGACGCCGGCTCGCGACGTCACTCACACATATGTCAGACTTGACAACTGGCTTCTGTTTAGCGTCCTGCTTTTATTACGCCTATAACGTATCTACTTATTTTAATGTAACATCATTGATGCATTAGGAAGATTTATATGTACAATTTATAAAGCTTCTGCGCAAATTATATACCTAATAAACTATCCATGCGAAGTTGGGATGGGTTGCTAGTTGCCTAATAACTTCAACAGCTCATATCGAACAACTATTGATCATACTAAATAATCGACGACAGGATATTAACCGCCCACCCGCGGTTTCACCTGTGATTTATGTTGGGTCCTACGCGTGAAACCACTAATCTGTCGTCACGGGAACATTAACAAGTCTACCGTACCCCGTACGAGGTTCAAAGAGGTCAGTATTAATAGATCGATTATGTTATTCAATCATACTTTCACGAGATTAATATATGTTATACTGCAATGTGATTTATCATCGTGAATGCAAATAGGTTCTCGTTGGGGCCTTTATTGATATTGTACATAAAATGAATAAGGGTCGTAGCACACGTATCAACTTGGAAAGGGATCGGCACCGTATCAGCTCCCTACAGCAACGCACACTAATCGGAATCGTAACGTAATCGTCTCGCCTCGGAACAACCTCACGAACCGCGGTGACTTACAGTTCCCGCGCTTACGGCTCTCCGTACGCTAGCTTAAGGCTCTCCGTACGCTAGCTTACGGCTCTCCGTAGCCTAGCTTACGTCTCTTCGTCCACGCCCCTCCCGCGGTCTGCTTCTGATCCACTTACGTTACGTGGTTACATCAGGTTGACGCCTGTTTCACGGCGAGGCGAAAGGCGATACGGTGACGATCCTTTTCCGAGTTGAGATGTGTGCTACGACCCTAAACCTACTGTTTGAAGACGTATGGCAAAATGAGTTAGAGCAGCTAACACTTCGCTGGGTGTTGATTCGATACCCACAGTAGACAGAATTTTGTGTGATTCAGAAACTATTAATTCGAATCTGAGTAAATAGAAAATAATAACAAAAAGAGACAACATGCCAAACTTTGTCCTTTTCTACGGAATAATTTTGTACGATGATGGCAGTTTTCTCATTTATCAACTCGATACACATATAAAGTAAACGCTGTCATGTTAATTGCAGAGAAAGTATAAGTAGCTTGTCTTACAACTTTCAATCTGATATGCTTCCTTATTTTTTCAATCGATCAAGATTATGTCTGGTAAGTATTTGCTTTTAATATTAGAATTAGCGAGTGTGACTTAAGTTTCCTTTAGCGCTAAATTCGTCATTAGATAAGTAGGTACACTGCAGTATTTTTGAGGGATAGAATACGTACTTTCGCAATATATGCTATAGTTAGGGCATAGGAGTCTATTCCGGTCAGTCAGACAAATTTCTGACAGAAATGCAAATCTTCTTTGTTAGGAAAAACGAGCCTGTAAGTCCTTGCAAATCAGCAAACGAGGTGCCTATTGTTACAAGCTTGGTTATAGTATCTACCTAGTAGCAAAACATATACATGTTACGCTACGTCTACACCTTCGCACACGGCCACCTAATAAGAAATCTCATCATCATCATCACCAGCCTTTAACAGTCCACTGCAGGACTTGGTCTCTCCTTTGAAAGGAGGAATTGGCCTACTATACCACGCTGGCCAAACGGGTTGGTATAGGGTTTGTATCAAGTTTTCCTTCTCTTACAGTGCTGTTCTCTGCATAATATGCTCCCTCTGTCGGCTTTTACGACACCCATGGGATGATATGGGGTGGTGACCTTCCGTATAATAATAATAAGAAATCTATTATCCTAAAATACGCAACCATAGAAGAAATTTATGCTCAAACAATTTTTTGGTGTTTTGGTGAGAAAACGAAAGATCGTCATCATCATCGTCTGAACGTTATCCTGGTAGCATCCATAAGTTTTCGTTAAAGAACCCAGCGTCCGCTTACTAGTCTAGAATATCAGTATTCGAGTATTAGCTGAGAGCGACGCAACTCACAGAGATAGCGTCAATGTGAGACAGCAAAGGCATATTATTACTTGTATCGTGAAAACTTCACGCTTTTGTAACGGTAATAAAGGTATGGTAAAGAGATTAAAACAGCTCACCTTGCAGCATGTCCCAGTCCAGCGTATGCTCTAGCTTCAATAGCTCTGTCGCCAAGGTTCTGTGCTATCCTGAGCACGTTCTCGTGGTAAGCTATAGCTTGTGAAAAGTTTCTTCTGTAGTGGTATGACGATCCCAGGTTGGAGTACGCTCGAGCTTCTTCAACCTATAGTAAAATTGTTTATTAGTAGACCAGAAAAAAAATACAAACTAGAAAGTGATACCTATGTTTCGTAGACTCACGCCTGTTTCCCCGAAGGGGTAGGCAGAGGCATATTAAACGCCCACTTTTTGCCAGTGTTTTGATCCCACGTAATAGGTGGCGAGCCTATTGCCGCTTATCGGGATATTTAGTTTGCCAGAGCCTCGTCCGTTGATCGGCAGGTGCACCACTTGCAGGTGAGGTTGGCTGGGGACCCTAAGTTCTTGGTGGGAACCCTATGCACCCCCTATGTTTCGTTGTTTTAAATTAAAAGGTATTCTACGCCAATTATTATAAGTTGTGTGTTATTTACAAAAATATCTGACTATTCTAACTAAGGTTACATAAACGATAAAACTTTTTAAATTTACTTTGAAAATGAAGCCCTTCTTTTGCTCGCGAAAGTAAAGTTTGAATGAAATTTTCAATGCAAATCTCACTCTCTCGGTACACCTACATAGTCGTTGCCATAAAATGGTACGTGTCGATCTCGTACGTCCATTGTAAAACGGATCTCTCAAGGGATGTCTATCTTCCTTTTTAGTTACCACTGGATATTGCAGAAGTTTAGACTAATTTAGTAATTAAATTAATTGTAAAATAGGTAAATGATGTATGGCATAGTGGGTTAAGCCATCGCCTGACCATTTAACACACGGAAAAACATCTTGTGTGCTCTACAAATTATTGTTTCAAGTCTGGATGTTCTTTGTGTGAATTGCTTCATGTTTGTTTGCGACACACGTTTTAATCCGTGTACGGAAGTAATCTGAAATGAAATTACCTGATCTCCAAGTCTTCTCGCCAGCCTCAAATGCTGCGTATGGCAGTCGACCGCAGAGTCAAACTCGCCCATCGCCAGATACACGGCGCCCACGTTGCCGATCTCTCGCGCTTCCTGCAGACGGTCACCCATCTGTTTCACTAGCTGCACGCATTGCTTGTGACTGGCTAGAGCGTTGGGATAGTCGCCTATGGCAGTGTACACGTGGCCTAGTGATGTTAACGCGGCGGCTGCTGCTTGTGTATCCTGAGAAAAAAATAAAGATTTTAGATCATGTTGTAAGTATATGTATATCGATACCTTTGGGTAGAAAGGTCGTATAAACCAAAACCCGACTTTTCAGGAGAGCAGAAAAACAATATTTTTTTTACATAAAAATTCATAACCTTTTTGTTTTTGTAGTTACAAAAAAAATATCTATGAGAAAGTTTCTTAGAATTTGCGAATGAAAAAGGTTAAATCATCAAAACCATTCTATCTTTTTTAGTTTTAAAGTTAGCTTGGATTTACGTCTAAGAAAAAATCAATTCTTGGTTAATACACCCCATGAAAATGTACTTTAAAAAAACTGTAAAGGTCGTATATCCATGTTTGGTAAGCTTATGGTCACATTTACTGTCGTAAAAACCCATACATGTAGTTTTTTTGTATTAAAAACCATTTATAATCATAGATCAATTGAACTCTGACTAATAAACAATCCTGTTTCTCTCAGAATTAGTAGGAATTCAATCATTATTATTGTAATAACCAATAATGGTCGATTCAAATAAAATAAAACTACCTGAAATACGAAGTCAACATTAATTAAGTATTATAATACCTTCTTATCAACATTTACTATCATTTCAATAATGGTACAACATACCTAACAGGTTTAACATTTTAAATTGAAAAAAAATATTATAAACACCTTAAACAGAAATGTGAAATAAAAAATCGACTTAGTCACGAAAAACAAAAATTATTCAAACTTCTTCTGAATTAAATTAATCAGGCATTTTAATCATTTATAAAATGTTTGATATCTTTTTTTAATTTTTGTTCATATTTTAATGTACTTAATTCACTAAATTATTGAATTAAGCCTTTGTACTAAGGCTTACTTACTAAGTAATTTATTGAATTGAAACTAAATAAAAAAAAACGATCAAGCTCTAAACGTAACTTATTTATGATATAAATTTGTTTTCAGAACTAGTTTAAAATTATTTATGGATTTTTTCTATAAACTATTTTAATTATTATCATAAATTATTTTAAAACGAATTATGAATTATTGCTTGCAACATTGCAAATATATCGGTTCCTCGAAACAAAGGTAGGAGGAGAAGAAGGTACGTGGTATATAGCACGAAGCACAATTTAAATTTCGCGATACCTACACAAAAGTTAAAATTTCTACATTTTGTTATTACATTTCAGAATCAACTTGAAGTTACGTGAAAATTTAATTTTAACCCATTTAATCCCTAGCAGATAAAACAAATGTGTTGTAATTTGAATAAATGGATAATATACGAGTATAAAAAGAATCATTCTGAATTACAACTTACCGAACTCAGCACCTACTCGCATGAGTATATGCGAGTAGGTGCGACAAGAGTGTTCTAGCCTTAATAAATTGTAGCACGTAGCTATTGCCATTTGTAGGTATTAATCATGGTAATCGCATAAGACTGATCAGTGACGGTAGCCTATTAAAAAAATCATAAATATCTACCCTAAACTGGGAAAATTCGACCGCCAAGAGCCTCAGTATCATGCACTGAATCACTGGTATCGGTTTTCGGTTTATTATTTATTTACACCCAATATTATTATACACCTAAAAGATACACTTTATTTAATACAATAAAACCGTTTCAACAAAGATATATATCGAATATAAATGTATTAAGCGAAAGACCCGCTTAAAAAAACATCAATCCACCAAGTACAGTCCGAGGGAAATAATATTTTGCACTAAAAACATTACTCTTTATTAATACAAAAGCAATTTCAATTCTAACCCAATAAAAAAAGAGTTCATATTTCGATTAACTTGTCTTTCAGTACCCGTTCTCTGAATTATTAGTCAGAATTCAATTGATCTATGATTATAAATGGTTTTTAATACAAAAAGAACAACATATATGGGTTTTTACGACGGTAAATATGACCATAAGCTTACGAAAAATGGATATACGACCTATACAGTTTTTTTAAAGTACATTTTCATGGGGTGTATTAGCCAAGAATTGACGTTTCTTAGACGTAAATCCAAGCTAACTTTAAAACTAAAGAACATAGATAGGTTTTGATGATATAACGTTTTTCATTCGCAAATTATGAGAAACTTTCTAATAGATAATTTTTTTATAACTTCAAAAACAAAAAAGTTATGAATTTTTATGTAAAAAAATTAGTTTTTCTGCTCTCCTGAAAAGTCGGGTTTTGGTTGATACTACCTTTCTACCCAAAGGTATCGATATATGGGTTTTTACGACAGTAAATGTGACCATAAGCTTATTAAAAATGGATATACGACCTATACAGTTTTTTTAAAGTACATTTTCATGAGGTGTATTAACCAAGAATTGATTTTTCTTAGACGTAAATCCAAGCTAACTTTAAAACTAAAGAAGATAGAATGGTTTTGATGATTCAACCTTTTTCAATTCAAATTCAAATTCAAAATCCTTTATTCATTTGGGTCACAATGTGACGCTTATGAACGTCAAAATAATAAATTTCTAAAATAATTACTTAAAGACTCTACATTTACATTTACTGCCACGTTCGCAAAGCAAGGGCGTAGAACCATGAGAAAGAACGGGCAATAAAACTCACGGTCACTCTTTTTCATCGCCAGGTTTTGCATAATACACATAATTTACATTTTGTAAGGTGCTGCAACTGTTACACCTTCTATATCACTTGTATATATTTACTGTACATAATAATACTCAAGCATAATACTTTTGATGTTCATTTGATTAGCCTCCTCAGAATAGACATGGTGAAACAGGAGCATCCACTTACATTAAATATACCTAATAATGCAGGCAATCCGCGAAAGTGATCAGAACCATGATGGAAATGATGCAGTAAAATTCTTCTTCTTCTTCTATTTCATTCGCAAATTGTAAGAAACTTTCTCATAGATCATTTTTTTATAACTTCAAAACCAAAAAAGTTATGGATTTTTATGTAACAACAATTAGTTTTTCTACTCGACTGAAAAGTCGGGTTTTGGTTTATACGACCTTTCTATCCAAAGGTATCGATAATTGGGTTTTTACGACAGTAAATGTGACCATAAACTTATTAAAAATGGATATACGACCTATACATTTTTTTTAAAGTACATTTTCATGGGGTGTATTAACCAAGCATTGATTTTTCTTAGACGTAAATCCAAGCTAACTTTAAAACTAACGAAGATAGATAGGTTTTGATGATTTAACCTTTTTCATTAGCAAATTGTAAGAATCTTTCTCATAGATCATTTTTAATCACTTTCGGGTTTTGGTTTATACGACCTTTCTACCCAAAGGTCGATATGCAATAAGGATTTACGACGTCGAATTTAAACTATGCTTAGGTAATGCATTCAACACATTAGGGCGTATAAACCATTTACAATTAACGACTATTTTTACGCCCTGAGTTAATAAAAATTATGGTTAGTACATCATAACAAAACTACAAAAAAATAACATTCGGCTTTTACACTGAAAATTTACCTTTTTTAAGAGGCTATGACCAAAAATTTCGGGGTCGTATTAACCATTTTTGTGCGAATTTCTACATTTCGTATATACAGATCGATAGAGAAAAAAATTCTGAGAAAAATGGTATATATAACTCAATTTGGCCAAAATGGTTTATACGACCTTTCTACCCAAAGGTATCGATATGGTTACAGATTTGAAATCGAGAGTTCTTTGAATAGCCTAGAGCAGAAGGACTGATAAAGAAGAAAATTTGATAGACCGCCAGCATAAAATTGACCTTGAATCCGGTATTATGTTGTTTTAAGAAAACAAAGAACATCGGTGCTAAACGATATTTTGTGAGTTAGGTAAAGAAGCAACTCCAAATCAATGATCAAATTTAGCATCGCTGTTCTTTCTTTTAAATCTCGGTAGGTAACAGTAAAAAAGCTGTACAACTACTCCCTCACATGTAACGTCTTCAATTCTAGGACGCACTTTAAATTGAATAGAAATTGCAATAAGGAACACAAATAAATCAAAACAATTTATTTAACAGATAACACTTCTGCAGTTTAATCAACTGATACTTTTATGACGCATTAGTCTTACCGCTATATCACCAGTAGGTACAAGTGCATCTAATTTACATTTTACGATTCATAAGCGAATACCGATTACCTACTAATCATGTAATAACGTTGCCATTAATATGACTGGAGACAGGAATGCTAGCAAAATAATTAAGTTAATTACAGAAATGACATTGCCACTGGCATAAAAATGTTGATGCAGTGTCTATAAAAATGACAGACGTTGGCGGCAGCGTACTTTGACCACGGTATCTATTTGCAAACAGTAATATACTTTTAGGGTTGAGCTACACCTATCAGCACCGCATCGCACTTTCCTATGCTTCTATCCTTTTCTGTCACTTAGGACCGTCATTTACTAGAGCGAGAAAGAGAGAGGGAACACGATCGCCTTTTCGATTCCGCGGCGTGCTGAAGCGTTCCGTATCTCTTTCTCGCTCTAGTAAATGACGGTCCTAAGTGACAGAAAAGGATAGAAGCATAGAAAACTGCGATGCGGTGCTGATAGGTGTAGCTCAACCCTTATGTTACATTTGACGTTGCTTTCTTCGGAGTTTAGAACACAGACAAAAACGGGTGTTTTAGGTGTATAAATATAACCTTTACGTCCATTATTTACACCCCATTATTGACATGTTGTCGATGTAAACATCTTGATCGTAATTTCAATGCGCTTCCCTAGTCTTTTTAAAACCAGTTACAATAACTTTTTATGGTCCCATACAGCGAATGTTTGCCATGCAATATCGTAAATTTCGTCAGGACATTCAATGCGTTCGCTCGTCGTCCTGTCCAGTTTTATTAGTTTAGGAGCATATATTCGTGATAGTTCGAATTCTATAGGTACAAATTTTATGTATTCGCGTTTTTACTTTTATATTTTAGTTTAGTTTGATGCAATATAATGCGAATGCAAATGCGGTGGCATTCTGGGACAGTAACGTCTTTATTTATGTGGTTTTATAGTAATTATGTAACAGTAGTAATGAAGTGTCGCTTGGCCGATGTTATCTAAGTTTGCACGCTGTGTATTACCGACTTATATCTACATCTCCCGAGGGCAGGTTTCTTAATTTACACGCTCTGTGCCCAGAAATTATGTTCTCGTTCGGTTATTTACGGGATCACGAATGGCTGCTCATCTTACAATTACATCTTTACGGTAAAGTTTGTACGGAGAATTTTTGTTGTGATTTATGATATTTTAAACTGGTTTTTTAGCCATTTGAACGTTGAGTCAAACGTCCAATCATTATCAAAGAGTTTTTGGCGATGCGGCTTGGCTTGTTTACAATTTGTGATAGGCATTGCTTGCGAAATACTTAGAGGTACTTAAGTGTAGTGTGACGTTTTAGTTAAATGTATTGGTGTATCTTTGCAATACAGATAAAAATTGTGGCAAATCGTATGAAAAGTATGTGAAACAAATTCGCATTCTATTTCATAGGGATCTGTGTGATGTCTTTGATCGTTCTCAGGGTTGATTTACTTTATAAGTATTAAATCTTAATATATAAAATCCTTGCGTTAGTGACTGACTGACAGACACGCTACAGCCGAAACTATTGGGCGCAGGAAGCTGAAATTTGGCATGTATGTTCCTTGGGGACCGTAGAGGAGCACTAAGAAGGGATTTCCCGAAATTCCCACGGGATCGGCCAAAACGGGTAAATTTAAAAAAAATGCAGGCGTAGCTGCTGGCGTCCTCTAGTAACATATAAATACATAAATATCAAATGCTTCAAAAGCATCTTTAGCTGTTTAAATGTGTTGTAGAAAAGCTATTTTAGCTAGGAACTTTATGGCCTCTGCATATGACATGGACGATTTTACAACGAAACGTAATATAATTTCAATTTATGACTGACAAATCTGATAATAGTGCAATCGGAAATATGTTTTACGAGAGCATTTCCTGTGCCAACTATTATTTAGGTGGTTCCTAGAAATACGGAACGCGTTGAAGGCTCGATCGCCACTCCAGACCGAAGTTTATGAGACCCACGATTCGATATTTTAAGAGCATTCCTGGTTCCAATATTTCATAACTTTCTTTGTAGTAAAAAGACATATTAGAAAAAAACGAAGGAGTAGGAATATTATTTCGTTATTTATAAAAAAAAAAAAAGATAATAAAGAAAGGCATTTTGACCGATATGATTCTATTCTATTTTCAAAAACTTATTTGTGTTTCTGACGCGGATCAATGACAAGTGTATTTGTATTTCTAAATTAAAATAAAACGAAGCATGCAAACAAAATAAATAAGAGCATTAAGAGCAAATAAAGGACCCGTAGAATGCACCGCATCCTTTTCACTGAGGAAGTGAAAAAAAAAACTAAATCCTGCGACACACGGAGACCGCCAATAGCCTCTTTGTTTTTAAATAGTGTGGTACTACGTCCGGTATCGATGAATATATATCGTATCGGTAAAAAGTGTGCCTCCAGTGACAAGTCTTTCATTTAACGTGGTAGAGACTTCCGTTTAATGAGGGACATAATATTCAACACAAGTTAAATAGAAATCTCATGGTGGCAAAAAATCAAGTAATGTAATATGGAGTTATAACACCGAAAATATGTTTTAATTCGCATATAGATAGCCTATAAGCAGTAAACTGTGAGATCTCAGTCTAAAATAGCATCCTTAGTTAAAATATTGCTAGAAACAGCACTATCGTTGGCGTGCATCGACGGGGGCCAACACTAGCGAATAAAGTGGGCCGGCCCGCAACAATCTAGCTAATTAAGTATGTGCAACATGATACGATAACACGGTGATTTACATACTGACTCCATCTCGTTTAGACGTTTTCCAACAGACCGTGCACAGAGCCAAGTATGTCTCTATTCTTCGAGAAGTATTCCTGTGTTCACACACACTGGCACCGTGTCGCCACATGAAGTTTAAGGCCCTTTTATAAATAATACTCGAATGAGACGTACGTTTATCAACCTTTATAAAGTTCTTTTGTGTGTCTTGTTTTGTTGTTGTACAATAAACATTCCTCTGTGAACTATGATGCGTATAAATCGGCACTCACAATCGCCTTAACATCTTCATGAATCACAACTTTATAATTCAGCTACTAAATCTGTTTCTATGTAATGTATATCGCCATAATTTGCTTGATAATATTCTTGCTAGTTGCTGTGATAAAAATCGTAATTATATTTGCTAAATGAAATGCGCGGTGGGAGTAGAAAACGATAAATAAGTAAAGCCGATGATGGGAGGATGGTAGTAACTTATAAATGTAATTTGTAATTACAAATGTGATTACATGTAAATGGCATGGTATATCTTGCAGATAATTTTCTTATTCTAAAAAGCATTAAGGAACCGTATCACCATACGGTTTTTCACTTTTATAACTGCACTAGCATCAGTTTTGTACTGCATTCGCCTGGAAGTCGGTTATCGCGAAAATTGGTTATTTACCTATATATGCTGTATTTCATCATCATCAGTCCTGTATATAAACTGTCCCACTGTTGGGCACGGGCCTCTACTCACTATGAGAAGGGTAAGGCCATAGTCCCCCATGCTGGCCAAGTGCGGGTTGGCGGACCACGGAGAAATTAATTTGGGAGGATGCTATATATTATGCATCCTCCCAAATTAATTCGCATTTATAATTGCACTAGGATTGGATGAATGCAATTTTCAGTCAGATTAAGGACGCAAACACTCATGACAATGTCAAATATAAAAGAAAATTTCAGATGTAGTTTCGTAAATGTAGACATTATTATTGACACATTAAAATTCAAGATCACATGGTAATATTATGACGTGATAATGGACACCAAATATTCGTAAAGGTTATTAATGATATCGTTATTTGATACTAGCTGACCCGACGACCTCTGCTGCGTTGTCTATCGAAAATGAAACTGTCGGCTGGCTATATTTATTTTGTATAAAGTAATATACGTTAATTTATTTGAAATTAAATACATGTTAATTTACCAATTAATCAATAACTTACAGCTTTTCAGTTATATTAACCTCTGCAAAAACGTGTTAGAGTTACCTATAGCATGTATGACAGTTCATTTGCTAACGGTTGTACCACTCTTGCTAAGGGTCGAATACTAACTCGCCTGGAGTAATGCCTACTACCTTTTTGGTAAAAAAAACGGTGAAAAGATACTTTCGTAAGGTAGCAGTATCCCTATCACTGCATTATGTTCGATGGCACAATACAGGTAAATGTAAAACTCTCAAAGATTGGCCTCTGTTACTACTAGCCTTATACCATCACTCGCACTGTAGCTCATTTACTGTCCTTTAAGATGTATTTTTTATTACTAGCGCGGCGAATGTTTGTTAAGCCGATAAACAGCAGTCAGCCTTCATAAAAGTTAAATATAATTTTTACATCAAAGAGACCGCTATCTATACTTCGAAGCATAAAAAGTTTGCATACTAATAAGCATAGTACAAAAAGTATATTTTTTTATCCTGTTTATAAACTGCCGCGTTTCCTCTCGTCGCTATGAGGAGGGTTAAGCCCTAGTCCTTAGTACACCACCTTGGCCAAGGGTGGAATGCTAGGCTTAACATGTCTTCCGAAAACATAACGGAACTCAAAGACATAAAAATTGCTTCACTGTGGGTTTTCGGTCATCCATTAACAAACCTTAATTAAAAATTTAATACGCACATAAAAACACGAGATTATTATACCTATAGCAGTCTGTTGGTCTTCCCTAGTCTACCTCTGCACTTATAGAATATACTAGAGGACGCCAGCAGCTACGCCTGCAATTTTTTTTTATTTACCCGTTTTGGCCGATCCCGTGGGAATTTCGGGAAATCCCTTCTTAGTGCACCCCTGCGGCCCCCAAGGAACATACATGCCAAATTTCAGCTTCCTGTTCAGCCTCATAGTTTTGGCTGTAGCTTGTCTGTCAGTCGGTCAGTAACGCAAGGATTTTATATATTAAGATAATTATGTGAATATATAGATATCCAATAAATAAAAATAGTGGATGCCACATCACTAGCCCACAATATTGACAGAGAGCAGCTAAATAATGAAGTTAGGCCATTGATTTAGATCGCTTTAGACCTTTAAATTCCTCATTATAATGGCCAATAGTTTAATTGACACAAATCTAACGATGTAAATGTACTGGCATCGGTACAGCTCGATCAAATTAGAGGTGAACTAGTTCGATCTCGAACTGATAGGATCCGAAAGGTCATCGATGTCGATAGCTAAAGGTGTGAGGTAGCACCTCCCTACTAACGGTGCTTGAATATTTATAGCTACTTGATATAGGTTTAATTATGGATCTATTTTAACGATAAATTTCTGACTTACTTTTGCTAAAGTACAAAAAATATTCTAATAAAATTGTATGTAATTTAGATATTAGGACAGCGCGCTGGCTCTAGGCTTGACATTGTAGCAATTACCATGTTTTGTAATCCACAATAATTCCTAAATTAACGTTTCAATTACTTATTACTTTTCCTCTCAATTCAAGTAGCAGGGTCCACGTAAGGAAAGGCAAACACTGCCGCGGTAATAGCACCAGCTCCCAGAAAACCGTTGCAGTATTCTTTATTTCTGGTGAGTGAGAGCATTGACAGCGCGAGCTACTTTCCATATTGCATTTTTCTATCCTATAGGGCATAGGAGTAGGGTGAGCATATGTGAAGAAGAAAAGTTTTTGGGAGAAGAGGATAGCTTAACGTTCTTCTTCCCTTCATTACAGTTAGGTACACACGGGTTACTCTTTTTTCACTGACGTCTGAGGCTTAGCCTTCATTATCAGGAACTCCCAACTCCCTGCTTTATTCACCCCTATCTTAAACACAAAATCATTAAAGATGTATAAGCTTATGCTCATATGAGGGCAAACACAAGTACGAAATGCAAACTGACGCATAAGTGATTGGCAAAACGAGAAATATGTAATTTTCCTTGAATTAAGTAGTACGATTGGACACAGGGCAACGGTTCCTGCGGTCCAAATAAAACGGTTCGTGGGATTCACATAATTATTTTTAAGTTTTAAGTTATTTGGAATGTGAATGACTTGTATCCAATGATCATCATCATCATCAGCCTTTAACAGTCCACTGCTGGACTCGGCCTCTCCTTGGAAAGGAGGAATTGGCCTACTATACCACGCTGGCCACACGGGTAGTTATAGGGTTTGTATAAAGTTTTCCTTCGCTTTCAGTGCTGTTCTATGCATAATATACTCCCTCTGTCGGCTCTTACGACACTCATAGGATGATATGGGGTGGTGACAATCCGTATTCTTAATCCGTCACTACACAGACATTACAGAATATAATTATATTGTTTTTTTTTTTTTTTTATAGACTCACGCCTGTATCCCCGAAGGGAGAGAGAGAGAGAGAGAGAGAGAGAGGTGTAATATTACACCCACATTTCGCCATGAAGTTTTAGGTCCCACGTAATAGCGGGCGAGCCTATTGCCGTACCGGGCACATTACCAGACTCCGTGCTGTTACTGAGAATTTCCTAACGGAAAAACCCAATAACACTTTGCCCGACCCGGGAATCGAACCCGAGACCTCCCAATCCCACGCGCACATTTATGCCGCGAGACCAACGAGGCAGTCAGTGTTAGTATCCAATAATAGTCACAATACTCACAATATACATACATTCTGGAATAATGCACATAAGGCGAACTCTCCCTTTTTCTTACCATGGTAATCAGACAATTGATAAACATGGTGGCATATTGTTAAATACATACATCATCATCATCATCGTCCGAGCGTTATCCCGGTTGCATCCAAGACTCACACGCCTTGGAGCCAGAGGTCGGCCTACTGGTCTATCCAGATATGACAGAATACCAATTTTTCCGCAGAGCGACTGCCATTTAGCCTTCGCAACCCGAAGGGATAGCAATATTCCATGATTTAGACTAGTATCAGTTTATTTTAGGGGACTTCCCGTAACGACTGTCAAAGATCTGCATCACAGCCGGGACCGTCGGTTTAACGTGCTCTCCGAGGCACGGGGCAAAAGATAATTAACAATTTAATACGCACACAACTTCGAAAGGTCAGGGGTGCGCGTCGAAAAGAAATGTTCTAGGTGAGAACTAAACCTATATCCTGCCGCGTAGCAATCAGGGTCGCAAATCTGCCACTTCAAGCAACTTATACCATATGACCTAGACTCTATACTCACAGATGCAACTGCCACCGACACATTCAGGACACACCTGACGCACATAACGGCCATATTCAATATTCGATCCATACATGGATTTTGAGATTTGAGATTCGTGTTTGACATATTTTGTATGAAGCTTATGTCAAAAACGAATCTAAAATCTACAAGTCTATCTATAGATCAAATATTGAATTCCGTAGATAGTCGACACACTCAAACTTTTCAACAATACATAACCACGCACACACAGAAACAATAACACCGACATACTTTTCCTTTTGCTCTCAAATTGTTATCTCTATTTCTGTATCAAAAAGGAGAAATTTCGCGCACTATGTCGTAATAAACTCCTCTCGGATTTAACCTCTGGGAGATCCTAAAAAAAACATATATTTTTCTGTACATAAACTACACAGGTAACTTGCCATGCGATCTAAGTCTGTACTAAGACTGACTTAAAGAGACTTAGGTATAAATCGCCGCTTGTTACGAATAATGGGTGTTATTAGACTTTGCATAATCTTTTTCGCTTTATTCATTTTAGTGACATTTCCATGACAGTTTACCATAATCTTAGATTGCATTTTCAGTCGGTTATCTCCGGAGTAGCTGAAAAATACAATATTATACATATATTTTTTATAGACTCACGCCCCGAAGGGGTAGGCAGAGATTTTTAGGTCCCACGTAATAGGGAGCGAGCCTATTGCGGTTACCGGGCACATCACCAGACTCCGTGCTGCTACTGAGAATTCGGAAAAAATCAGTAACACTTTTGCCCGACCCGGAAATCGAACCCGGGAACTCCAATACGCATACGGTATCCACTGGACCACGGAGGCAGTAATGCAATACTAAAGCTTTAATAAGTTTAAAAGCCTTGTTAGGCCTCTCTAACATTGGTAGAGCGCGTTCCTTGAGTTCCGCGTTCGGCGTGCCCAGTGTGAGGTCGGCTTTATTGCCACTGGCCTGCTGGTCTTGTAGTTAGTTACCCTGACTGCTAAACCGATGAGTTTGATTCCCGTCCAGGATAAATCTTTGTGTGGCAAACACGATTATTTTGCTCTGATATTTATAAGTTCTTACTAGATGAGCCCACGTTGACACAAGCTTAACTTAGGGCTTCTGCTCCGCATCCGCGGCCCCATCGCGCGATGTTATATACCTACCTGCCCCGATTAATGCGCTATCCAACACAGAAGTAATTATTCAAATCGAACCAGTAGGTTCTGAGATTAGCGCGTTCAACCAAATAAACATTCTTAACCTTTATAGTATTAGAATAGATCTGGTTGCCATAGTAAATGCTCTTCTTAGCTTGGGATCATTCATTTCTGTGTTGGGATCAGATGACCGTTTGTGAGATTTTCTAAAATATTTTTCTTTATTTAATAGTTTTATAACACGGATTCCGATGACTATATTCGGATTTTCCTATAATAAATCCAATTTGTAATAACAGCAAGACAATTTACTTATCGTATGCCAATCTTTAACGTTCCACAGCTCGAAATATAATAATGGGACGCGTTATGTAAAATATTTAGGTATGAACACGTGTAGACATAGTTTAAAATATTCTTGATGGTGTCCGTCCAAGAATTCCGACTCGTATGAATATTCATACGGCGTATATTTTAATAAATGCCGGCTCTGAATATCCACTGATTATTGCATGCTAGTTGTTGCCTGCGGCTTGGAACGCGTACTTTAAAAGGTTGAATCTTTCCAGCTTTAGGCAGCATTTTTTATGCCAAGCTAGAGGATGCCTGCAGCTACGGCTCCCCGATAACCTAGAAATTTGGGCAATCCCTTCTTAGTGAACTTTTACGATCCCCAAAGAAACTATCATCCAAATACCATATTCTTATGCCCCGTAAGTAGTTTTGGCTCTGTCAGTCAGTCAGTGACGCAATAATGTTATTTACAGACAGATTTTTCGCTTCAGCTTTATCCATTTTGTATACGGTTGTTATTTCATATTTTATCCTATGTGAGTGGAGTCCGCGCAATAGTTTGGTCAATTTAGACATCCAAGGTTACAAAAATTCCCACTTGGCTGAATATTGGATCGATGAGGACTTTTCGCATTTCCTTTATAATACTGTATTGAACAATCCTACCAATATTCAGCCAAGTGGGAATTTTTGTAACCTCACCCCTAATTTTTAGACAATTTTAGACATTTTTACAATCCACAAACGTTAATTGACGAGGCAAATAAACATTTTGACTCGCCACGGACTTACTAAGTGTGGATCGTTCAGATATTGCACTTGCTTTGTCATTTATAGTTACATAATATTTTATAATTAAGTATGGTCTTTTTGATTTAATCTGAAATAGAAATGTAGCAAAACTAGAATGAGCCACATTTAAACCAGTCACACTCAACCGCGCAGTCTACATCGAATAGAATAAATATCATACTATCAATATTATGGGAGTAGATTCTAAATATTAGTAAAGCTTTTACATTTACTTGTATTTGTATAAACCCTACCAGCTAAGCGGAAAACCTTGTACTAGCACTTCAACCAAGTCAGTGATGGTTATAGTGGTGGGTATTTGAATCGGCGGCGACTCTGATGCTTGTGAACCACTTTCCTTTCCTTTCTTTGTATATTCTATATTCAAGATACTTTAACAAATATTTCTTCTAAGCATCTAAAATCTAAGGATCTAAAATTACGACTAAACGTCACTATTATTGTAATCTTAGGATTTACGCAAATAAACACCTAAGATTCACATGTTAATTCTTAGATGCAGCAACTCTCTGTATGGTACCTATGTACATGGTCGAAATCACAACTTTATTTCGAGCCAATTTCTTTGGTTTCTTGGATTACTTACATCTTCTCTTACTTACAGTCGAAATCTTACTGCAAAACGCAGGTAAACCGTACAGGACGGGTAGACGGTAGTTGCCTTTTCCCAACAGTGACACAAACCCAGACGAATAAAAAGAAAACGAAATTCCGAAACTACAATGATGCATAAAAATAGCAATTAATGAATGTTAAACGATTGAGAGCAATTGGCCGGTCGCGATAGCACCTGCCCCGACGGGTTATCCTCGGCATCCGTTAATGAAGGCAGCTAGGCCAGCTCACATGTTACTGTCAAATTATTCGCGGTGTACCTATGCTCCTGCTAGGGCTGCCATAAAACACAGCATGAAGAAGAAAACTTGGTCCTATTTTTGCAAATTTTTCCTCTGAGGACAGAGATAGAGAAATAAGAAGCTTGAAAAAAAAAGCAGGAATGTGTTGGTTACTCCTGTGGTGAACGGTGATCGAAGCTTAATCCATATGCAATTCGTGGAGTCAATAAAAACCAGATTAATTATAAAACACTTAGCCATGGTTGAGTGAGTAATAATGGCAAAATAATTTATCACCGCAATAATAAATCCAGTATATCTTACATATTAATATTTTTGGATGGAGACAAAAATTGTTAAACGCAGATAATTTTCCTCTAGATGACAACTACATGGCGTAGAACTAAATCGTGAATATTATAAACTGGAAGATAGTAAAGTATCCATTTTTATTAATGCCAAATCTTACAAAACAACAACAGCAGATGAGCACAGCAAGTTTATTAATATTAATGTAAAAATAAAACTAATTTTATTGCTATTTTCTCTGTTTGCTGATAAGAAAAAGCTATTTATCTGTTTTACGTTACGGCCCTTAAATACAAGTAGACCTTTTTATTACAAGTTGTATTAAAAGAAATACTTGCAGTGTGGATTACGATTGCGTCGAGTCGAGATTCTCGAGGATGGCACAACATGGTCCCATGCATACGCGAACTAAAACTCGACCTGGTCCATTTAAATGCGCCTAATAGTTTTAAACAGATAGATGTAGAATTCCCATGACTTTATTTTTAACTTTAAGTACGTAACGTACATTGTATGGTTTTTTACTTTTTGTCCCAGATATGAAAGTTAATGTGTTCAATAAGTATCGGCTAGTTATTCTTTCGCTAGCTCAAATTGTAGCTGATTATTCTTCTCAATAATTGACGCGATATGTGTCGGCTAGATATCGATAAGGCCGGTCGAGCCGGACCGGCGAGCGATCACTCTTTGTCTCGGCGACCGGCGATCTCAGGAATTCATTAATATAACAGTCAATTAGTAAATACGAGAGCGTTTATTGACTTTTAGAACTAGAAATCGGCTCCTCCAAATTCTTTGTTTAAATAAATGGGTTTGGAATTTATTTACGTATACCATGGAAACTGTAGTAGCGACTACTTTTAGATTCGAATAGATAATAGCCGTAAATAAAATAACAAGAACTCGGGCGCATTACAGGGCTCAGTACGTGGATGGTCTTCGAGTTGCAATCATTTAAGCGCGGCTCACACAATAATTCTTTTGATTGTAATCGCGGGTCGGCCGGCGTCCACTTCACTTTGTCATGTAATTATTATTCGTCCATTCTCAGATTACTTGCTGGAATACCTGTGTTGCCAGCATTTCGCGGTTATTTTAAATCGAGTTGGAAGTTTTTGTTGTGCACCATTCAAGCAGAACGGGAAAAGTAAATAATTTTTTACGACTATTTGTTCGTCAGATTGTTTCACAAGTGGACGCAATGATTGCCCGCGTTGAAAATGAGAAGAACAAAACATACACATATTTATGGTATGGATATGCCGCTGTACATAGCCCTACGTAATTATATATGTCGGTGTAGCTTTCAAATATAAGAGGACTATTAAAATTCAAAGTTAGAAGAAACTCACTTTATGTGCTTTTGTGTTAAAATGCCACCTAGCGCTGTTGTTTATGCTGAAACTACTTTTATATTTTTGCATTAACATTCCGCGCCTGACATAATCCTCTTACATTATGCTCTGCTATAAACAAGCTCCTAGCGCTGGATTTCGAAGCTCGAATGTTCATGTAACTTGTGACATTAAAAAAGCTTACGACGTCTGAGGCAATTCCATTCACATAAAAGTGAGTATTGATTCGAATGAAAGCAACTGTAACTGTTTATCCAATGGCTGTAAGCGCATGCACTTAACATTTTCTAGTGAGGCAGAAAGTGAAACCGTATGAGGTGGTGTTAACATGAGAAGCGCATTTGAATTCATTTGAGTGTGCGACGCAGTCGAGTAGACAATAAAGTGCTTCGAATGTAGGATTAATCGCACGCGACGCTTAGTGCGAGTCGGCCGCTGAGGCCGTTGAGGCGGCCTTGTGGAGCGATGTCAGTGTATTTACTGCAAATTAGCATCACTCCGTGTGCGGCACAGCGGCGGCCATCAAAGGCCTCAATAAAAAGGGAACTTTACTATTTGTGAGGTTTCTTTTAAAGTGTAATACGGGTGCCGGTTTAGTCGAGAACTTGTCGGGACGAAAGTGATTCTATCATTCCAGCCACGCAGTGTGTGCCAGCCGTAATCTATGTTCGATTTATAAACCTATTATGTCGAGCTGCCGTGACATATCGCTTTATGTTTTTTGTGCTTTATTTGTCTTGTGGAAATAGAATAGGTCCAGTTTCTTAACGTATTCATTATAGTCCATAAAATCGATCACTCGAGCTATTTTAAAGATTTATTCCTAAGCAATCAACTGCTGAACTATTCATTTGTGTTGAGAACTAAGAAGCTTCAAGTCACGTAAATTAAATTCTCCTCAAGCAAGCCGTAGATGAGACTTAGAGCTCAGTAATAAACACGCTAATTTAAGAAAGATGGTAACAAAGGAACAGAATAATAAATAGTAAAACGTCATCACGGAGTCAGCGAGAGGCGAGAGCTCAGTGGCATAGTAAAAATTAAATTAACTTTTTACAACTAAGGCTCGGGTAAACCGCGCGCGTTATTATTGCGACTGAGAAGTCGAGAACATTTGTTATTTCATTTGTAAAAGGAGAAATCAAACGGTTTACTACCATTCTTTATGTAAATATTTCATTGTGCTTGGTGCGCGTATATTGCTTCTCGCTTGGGAACAGAGGACTCCCTTTGGCTACCAAGGTACCAAGTGCTTCTTATAGTAGCTGCGTTTTGCTTTAACTTGAAAATTTAGCTGTGATTTTCACATGCTGCGTTATTATTTGGCACATCATACTTACTATTATAAATTTGAAAATTTGTGAGGATGGTTTGTTACTATTTAACACATAAACGACTGAACGAATGATTATGAAATTTTGCAGAGATATAGCTTATATTGCAGAATACTACATAGACTACGGGGTGGGTGTCAGTTATCATGAAATAGGCCATGCTAACTGACAGCCACGCGGGTAGAGACGCGGGCAGAAGCAAGCTGTCCATATTCTCGTATAATAGCATAATCTTGCTGAGCAATAAATACACTAATTGTGCCCATGTACAATAAAATCATGTTCGGAATGCTACCTTGGAAACATTGGATGTCTACCTCTAACAATAGGAAGCCAGGCGACATATAAATTGCGCAGACATAGCTGAATGTTCATTTTACGAGTGTGCATCGCTGTGTGCGGTCATTAAATACATATATAGCGGTAATAACATGAAACTTTACTTTGCATTTCATAGCTAGCACGAGTAGGTATGGTCTCCCATGCCTACTCGTACTAGCTATGAAATGCAAAGTGCATCTTCATCGAATTTGGAAGAATCTAGTATGAAGCATGCAGGGAATTACCGGCTTTCTTGGCCCCAGCCTAACTTGCGGCACGTAGTTGGTGGATGGGTAAATTGATGACGATGATGGGGTGCTGATCAAAAAAAATTACTATTTTACATTTTATAGCACATATCATCGTCATGGGCACATTTTTGTCGAGCTTCGGCGAAGTAGTCTAAAGAAAATATCGCGAAGTCCATTTTACCAAGTTACTTGGCCGCAATCTTGTGGTATGCAATTGTCAGTTATCATGGTTATTTATTATTGTTATTAGTTATTAGTGGTTTCATGTTATTACTTTTTATCCGTGTGGTGACGGATTAAGAATACGGATTGTCACCACCCCATATCATCCCATGGGTGGCGTAAGAGCCGACCGAGGGAGCATATTATGCAGAAAACAGCACTGTAAGAGAAAGAAAACTTGATACAAACTTTATACCAACCCGTTTGGCCAGCGTGGTATAGTAGGCCAATTCCTCCTTTCAAAGGAGAGGCTTAGTCCAGCAGTGGACTGATAAAGGCTGATGATTAGTTATTATTCTTCTTCTGGTGCCTCTTCATTCCTGAAGGTTGGCCGTCAGCTTTTTGTACTCCTCCCTGTCCATAGCTAACCGGAACAGCTACTCTATGGAGGCAATGTTTGTCTTGCCCGGAAATGCGTCCAGCGCGTCTCTTCCCCTCCACCTTGCCCATCATTATTAATTGTAGCAGCCTGTATCTATCGTGTCTGAGCACGTGGCCGAGATACTCTATCTTGCGTTTTTTGATGGTTGGCATCAGCTTATTAGTTATTATAGCTTGTTTATTACAATAATGGTTTACTTACTTTACATTTCATAGCCAGTACGAGTTGGTATCTGTGAGCAGTGAGCGCGTCCTTGTACGATCCTTGGCTGAAGTACGCGGCGCCAAGGTTGCCGTGTGCGCGGCACTCGCCGGCGGTGTCTCCAAGCGACTTGGCCACCGCCAAGTCTTGCTGCATGTAGTTGATTGCTGCGTCCAGCTGGCTGAGTGCCCAGTGAGCTGATGATAGCGCGCTGAATACTGAACCCCTGTGAACAAATAAAGAAAACGTAAACACCACATCCTTTAAAGTTTTTAGAAATGTCTAAACTACCAGTTTTTGATGAAAGTGCCTACAATTTTTTTTATGTCAGAAGATTGATATTCAACGCTTCTGACATAATATCCTTGTTGTTTGAATGGCAATCACATTTGACTTGCATGCAACCATCCCCTATTCCTTCTCCCTTAACCCTACGACCCCTCCTATTCCTTTTCCCAACCTAATGGCGGTAACGCAATTGTGACTCCCCTGGTGTTACTTGAGTCCTGGGCGTCAGTATTCGCTTACTATCAGGCGATCCGTGTGTTGGTTTGTCGCTTATTACATAAAAAAACATATTTTCTACACGTTACAATCTTACACTACATGTTAAATAAAGCATTGCTGTGGCCAAGGACTTACCATAAACCTCTTCACCCTAGCTTAGAAATAGTCTTCCATTTACTGGCGAGAGCGGTTGGTCTAAATACAGAACATTCTTCAGTAATAACTTTGGCATAATATGCATATGTTGCTAAAAGAACAAACTGCTCATGTAGTCGAGCTTTGACGAGCCTCCGTAATTACTAGCTGGTATATATTTAAAGGTAAATAAAACTGAAACTATGTACAAGTAAGTATATTATTCTACGATGACGGTTAAATTAGTGAGCAGTTCGTCTTAGAGTTGAGAATTATGACGTAGACTTCAGTGTTTAGACTATTAAATAATTAGTGCCTCGTCTAGAGTTGCGTGGCTCTATGATGAGGCAGCCTGTACGTAGGTGCACTTCCTCTAAGACAGTTTCTCAAACTTGTTATGTAGTCAAAATAAATAAAGCTCGGCTTAAGGATCTATTTGTCATGTTTGTGATGATACCAGGATATTTTTACCTACTTAAAGTTATAGTTAGGTAAAGTATGGTCTATGTATTGCTTTTGGTTGGTAACTACTACATCGTAAAGCACGAGTAAAGAACTATGCATGTCTTTTATAATAAAAATAAAATAATCGTCGTCATCAGCCCCGAATATATTTTATACTGTCCGACTACAGCGAAAGAACTTCTCCACACTGTGAAAAGAATAAGGCCATAGCCCGCCGAACTGATCAAGTGCAGGTTGGCAAACTTCACACGTATTTCAAGAATATTATGATGAGATTAGCACGTCCAACCAAACGGACTTGTCAGCTTTATTACATTTTGACTTTGGATTTGACTAAATATCTGTTATTGATGTAAATAATGACGCTTAATTTCTTTATTTGCAGATTGACCTACATAATTTTATTTATGTCTTATGTACCCAATACACATTATTTCGAATGTGCTTATGAAAACGAATTCATTTAATATGCCACATATACTTAATCTCAATTTAAGTACCTTCGCCCTAAACATCTTAAACAGTCGTTCAGAGAAGTTAGAGGATATTATGACTCATTTAATATAGAACATTAGAAATCGTAACTAGTGCCATCTATATCAATAAGGATGTGAGAACTACGCACTTACGTCTATTTATGTGGTATTAAAACACGGTGTAGTAAGTTACACCTTCATAAATGTGCCAATTTAAAAGTAACTATATTTACTTACTCTAAAAGTCCATAATGGAATGATTAGCTAACCAAAGTCATAAACTGAAGCACCGACTGCAAACGATAGTGCGATTCAGGATTCGAATTTTAGGATCAAAGTGATTTCAGGTATTTACGAAGTTAATTCGCGCTAATATCTTCGCGCATAATGTAGTGAGATGAAGAAATGTAGCTACTTTATTGGCGAAATGTGGATGTTAGTCTTACCTAATACATACATCATTATCATCATCATCATCATCAGTCTTTAACAGTCCACTGCTGGACTAGGCCTCTCCTTTAAAAGGAGGCATTGGCCTACTATACCACGCTGGCCAAACGGGTTGGTATAGGGTTTGTATCAAGTTTTGCTTCTCTTACAGTGCTGTTCTCTGCATAATATGCTCCCTCTGTCGGCTCTTACGACACCCATGGAATGATATGAGGTGGTGACATTCCGTATTCTTAATCCGTCACCACACGGACAATCACATCTTACATCATTATCTGTATATGTATATAAAACTCAATGAGCCCGCGGTTACACCCGCGATATTTAAGGCTACTGCTCCGCTCCCGTGGCTCATAGTGTGATGTTATATAGCCTATAGCCTTCCTCGATAAATGGGCTATCTAACACTGAAATAATTTTTGAAATCGGTCCAGTAGTTCTTGAGATTAGCGCTTTCAACCAAACAAACAAACAAACTCTTCAGCTTTATATGTAAGTATAAGATAAGTTTCTTGCGTTACTGACTCACTGACAATGCACAGCCGTAAAATTTGGCATACATTTTCCTTGGAGAGTGTAGGGGAACATTTAGAGAGGATTTTCGGTTTGAATTCCCATTCTAAAGAGGTAAATAGTCCCAATACGGAGGTGGAGCGGCTAAGTCAAGTCTGGCTAAAAACGAATAGGTATGATATTTAAATATACTAAACTAACAATTAGATAGAGACTGCCTCGTTGGTCTTGCGACATAAATGTGCGCGTGAGATTGGGAGGTCTCGGGTTCGATTCCCAGGTCGGGCAAAGTGTTATTGGGTTTTTCCGTTAGAAAATCCCCAGTAGCAGCACGGAGTCTGGTAATGTGCCCGGTACGGCAATAGGCTCGCTCCCTATTACGTGGGAACTAAAAATTCATGGTGAAATGTGGGTGTAATATTACACCTCTGCCTACCCCTTCGGGGACAAAGGCGTGAAACTATAAAATATAAATAAAGATAAAATTAGATACCACTCAAAGATCATTACCTACTTATAACGTTGTATTCATACCGAGCATAAGTGTAGTACGCTGGCCCTTCGATTCCGATTTCAGTTTCGTTTACACCATCTATAAAACGTCAGGACAGGAGTGCGTACTAAGAAACTAATTAAACTAGTACGAGTCGTGCTTCAAATTGATCTAGGGAACATAGGCGCCTGCAATGGTTACTCAGAAAACAGTTAAAGTACTCAGCGGCAACAAGCGCCCTTGATTGACCGGGGAAGCGACTAGCCTAGTTAAGACCACTTTGATACTTATTTGTAACCATTATATTACTACATACATAGTCTCACGCCTATATCCCCGAAGGGGTAGGCAGAGGTGTAATATTACACCCACATTTCGCCATGAATTTTTAGGTCCCACGTAATAGGGGGCGAGCCTATTGCCGTACCGGGCACATTACCGTGCTGCTACTGAGAATTGCCTATCGGAAAAACCCAATAACACTTTGCCCGACCCGAGGATCGAACCCGAGACCTCCCAATCCCACGCGCACATTTATGCCGCGAGACCAACGAGGCAGTCCCAATACGGTCCCATTATATTACTAACCATTATAAATTTAAATCAAACTCTTCCGTTGCTGACTGACAGACAACGCGCAGCCGACACTATCGGGCGCGAGAAGCTGTATTTTGGCATGAGTGTTTATTGGGGACAGTGGGGGTGCACCAAGCAGGGATTGCCAAAAATTAAAATAAAGATTCCTCTTGTTATAGAAAAATTACACCCCGAGACAGAACTAATAGTCATCACTACATAGTATAAAACTAAGTCCGTCTTCTGTCTGTCTGTCCCTAAACTACGCAACGGATTTTAATGCCCTTTTTAGGGTTCCGTAGTCCACAAGGAACCCTTATAGTTTCGTCATGTCCGTCTGTCCGTCCGCAGCCTAGCTCAAAGACGCCTGGTGCTAGAAAGCTGATATTTGACATGAATATAGACATAAGATATTGCAACAAAACTGTAGAATAAAATATAGGAAAATATTTTTTTTAGGGTATCTCCCCTACATATATAGTGGGGTTGAATTTTTTTTTTTGGTTGAGTACCCCATCATGTGGGGTATCACTGGATAGGTTTTAAAAAAAATATTATTAGTTTGCTCAAATCATTTTTCGATCAAGTGATTGGTTTGTCAAATATCAAGCTTTGAAGTGCAAAAAATTGTTAGACTCAAGTGTGTCCCCCCCCCCCCTTCTACCGGCTAAACTATTAATTTGGAAGAGGTGAAAAAAATCACAAATCTAGTACATATAACGAATTTAAAAGGAAAAACGGCTAAGTAGATATCACTAGTTTACGAGTAATCGTCGGTTAACTTATAAATACCTATTTCTGTGAGTTTACATTGGGCGCGCTGGCTTAATCTTAAAGATATAGGTACGTACTTTGGTATGTAATGTACTACGGTACTACGTATGTATAGTAGTAGTATATCTTGGAAACCAAATTTTATATTTACAATACATAACTGGATACATACCTAGTATTTTTCTAAACAAAACTTAGGTTCTTATAATAGGGTTATTAAAATTATTTTTTCAGCAAAATAAACAGTCGGATCGAATTTCCCGTGTGGTTGACGGCATAGAATACAAGTGTCACCACCCCCTATCTTCCCGTGGGTGTCGTAAGAGGCGACTAAGGGATAACACGATGCAAATACCATCTTTGCGTAGAGACGGAAAACTCGACATCAAACCCTATACGACTGCCTCGTTGGTCTCGCGGCATAAATGTGCGCGTGGGATCGGGAGGTCCCGGGTTCGATTCCTGGGTCGGGCAGTGTTATTGGGTTTTTCTGTCACGAAATTCTCAGTAGCAGCACGGAGTCTGGAAATGTGCCCGGTACGGCAATAAGCTCGCCCCTTATTACGTGGGACTAAAGTATATCTGGCGAAAAGTGGGTGTAGAAATACACCTCTGCCTACCCCTTCGGGGATAAAAGGCGTGACGATATGTATGTATGTATGTAAACAGTCGGATTTGTTGTACATTAATACCCTTTGCAGCAAGTCATTATGGGAAACTACGGAACCCTACATTGCGCATGGCCCGACACGGCGACAATTGGCCGGTTTTTAATAGATATAATGATTCAAGAGGAAGGTTTATATGTATAAGAGACGCGGGCGAAGCCGCTGGCGACGTCTAGTGTTCACATAAAGCCTTGGTGGGAATGGAACTCTCAACCTTCGGCTAGTCACACAAGCACAGCAGTCAGTGTCATAAACCATTAGACCAACAGTCCAGCCGCCAGTAAGACCGAATAAGAATAACTCTTTACAATGGCAAATAAAACTAAGTATCAGTTACACGAATATCGAGAAAATAGCCCAACGAAAAAAAAGAGGTGGGATAATTATTCACGAGTTACAAGCTTCGAGTGTATCGCCGTCCGGTTTCAAGCCTGTTCCTTCTTAAATAGCTCGCGTGAAACCGATTAAAATAATCTGAGATAAATATTTTAATTTGTGCCGATGGTAATGAATCACATCGGTCGATGTAATTTGACATCACACTTTTACACCTCTCCGGCTGTCGGACGCGTTGACGTATTCTGTTAAATCGATTAGGACGAGTCACTAGAGATGGGACGACGTTTTGAAGTCGTTTCAAATGAAGTCTAGCTTATGGCTACCCCAGATTCTAGGAAGCCCACGTACGTTCTAATTTATATTAGGTGTCATACAACAAGCACGTACCTACCAATGATAGGAAATTAACTTAACGCCTAGTTCCATTTTCTCCTACAGATTGGAGCTATATTTCTTCGAAAAATATCGGTTTATACAAAAGGGTCAGTAATTTTCTCTGGCCATCCCCAACCGGGAGGTCGATCAGGTAAAAAAACGAAATATGTTAATTTATCAATAAAAGTCGCCCCTGTGTTCATTATTGTATTTTTTCCGAAGTATTATCCCATTTTAATCTCATCATCTGTCAACAGAGATGATCTCGATAAGGATCGCGTATAACAATCCTTATTTATATGACGGTATGTCGTGGTGGTACAGAATAGTCCCGTATCGATCCAACTTCGATCCATCAAGTGTGAGATAAGATCGCGTCGAGGTGTGGGTTTCAACGCCCGGGACCGCGTCCGACGCTTAACTTGACAATTTTGGGATGAGAAGAGTTACTTAATGTCTTCGAAATGTATAGAGATGGAGCTTATTCAATCAATGTCTCGGACTTGGAACTTGTTTAAATAAATTTAACTGAGGAATTAGGTGTCTCCGTACTTGAACACTGGTACATAATCGTGGGTGTTATAATTACGTCCCGGCCGTATTTTGTGCTCGTTATAGAGGAATTTATAAGTTTTGTTACACGGAAGCCGCTGTAAAAATATATTTATTTATTTATAGTGGCGAGGGTGATAATCGGATGCGTTGTAAAACGTACGGAGTATTGTTTGGTGTGCATATGTGCTTCGTGGAAATATGGAGTTATTGATATTAAATAAAGCACCTGCGCGGGATTTATTGTGGGTGCTTTAGGATGTGTCGTTGATTTTAAAGCTTAAGGGTAACCGCTTATGCTATTGGTAATCGTTAGGTCTTTGATTATGTTCTTGAGTGAGACGTTATGTTATTTTTAGGGTAGGGTTATAAGGTATCCTAATAGCTCTGCTGCAGTCACTAGTAGATATGGACGGAGATTTGCGGTTTTACTCGGATACTAATTGGTTACATGGTGATATATAGCGAAAGAGCTGGAGGTACAATAAAACTTATTATTTAATTTTCGTCGTTTTAAGTCTTTCTTATCATTATAATATGAGTATTTAAAAACATGAGGGGTTTGCTCAAATTATTCTTTAATACCTCTGTGATCATTTAGAACTTAGTGATATTTTAGAAATATTTGGAAAATATTACAACTTTACTTAAAGCTACATAACCAATAAATTAATTGCAATGCATAACATTCACCTAAATAACTCGCATTTAGATTAATAACGGATCGTCCATTAATATGTTTTATTTAGTAGGTATCATTAACTGCTAATAGCAATAGAAATAAACGGTACTTGGCGCTTTCATTAACATCAACAATTAATGTGCATATAAATATTAGCGGCTACGATATATATTTTATACTAGACTTCGTTTGTGACTCCGCCCGCGAGAATTTTACACCTTCCTTAGAAATCACTCTATCTATTGGTGAAAACCGTACGAAAATCCGTTCAGTAGTTTATGAGTTTATCGCGTTCATACAAACAGACAGGAAAAAAGCGATAATCATTGTAAAATATGTACCTATAGATGCATAATTATTTGGAACAGTCACTGAACATTTTCCAGTCATATTTGCCGGCAATTAATGTAAGTAGGTGCCTATGTTTTTACATTTTTTTATTTTCAAACTAGTTTTTATATTTCCATGTGTTTACGAGAATAATCACATCATCAGCCTTTAAACAGTCCACTGCTGGACTAGGCTCTCCTTTGAAAGGAGGAATTGGCCTACTATACCACGCTGGCCAAACGGGTTTGTATCAAGTTTTCCTTCTCTTACAGTGTTATTCTCTGCATAATATGCTCCCTCTGTCGGCTCTTACGACACCCATGGGATGATATGGGGTGGTGACATTCCGTATTCTTAATCCGTCACCACACGGATACGTTTACGAGAATGGTGAACAGGTATCTACTACAAAGTGACATTTAGAAAACTCATCATAGAATTTGTGACGTATTAGACGGTCTTCATATAAATTTAAGGGCATTATGGCATCGAAAACATCGTGAGGAAACCTGTTCTTTAGTTCTCCATAATGTTCTCGAAAAACTTGAGAAGTCTGCCAACCTGCACTTGTCCGGCGTGGTGGACTATGGCCTTACTCTTCTCATAGTGAGAAGGAGCCCGTGCCCAGCAGTAGGACAATATATCTACAGTGCTGATGATGATGTTGATGGCGTTATCCCGGTTGCATCCAAGACTTTCTTTCGGCATTAAGCCCGGCGCCCGCTTCCTAATTTAACCAAGTTTGACAGAATAGATATTCCATGGCTAGTGGGCGTATTAAACTACTGATTATCGCTTGCTAAATGGCGGAGGGAAACATTGTGAAGAAACCTGCATATTAAAAGCAGAAGTTCGGCTTGACAATACCAGTACTAGGATATTGTCAGAATGACGATGACGCTTTATTTTGATACTATTATATGAGCGTATAAACTAGCTTTTCATAGAATCCTTCAAGTTTTTAAAGTTACTTTTAAGCATCCATAAAAATCTTCGCAACTAACAGGCGTGTTTATATGTTTGCTTTTTTTCACGTCCATGGTTTGTAGAGTTAATAAACATCATACTAGGTAGGTAACATCTCCCCCCCGTGGGATCTTCACCTTGTCGTGGTGGGGGGGCTCAGTAACCGTGGATTGGTCACCCACGGTGAAGCTAAGAGGGATCCAGGAGGGGACGCTCCGCGTGGGCTTGGAGGGGCCTGCGCAGGATGCGTCCAACGGTGCGGGTGCGGGGGACAGTTCTGTCTGTCCCTCGCAGTCGGGTGCGGTCGCGGGAGGAGAGGCGTGTGGGTGTTGCGTTGCCGCGCGCCCTATCTCCCGCGACTAAATGGGGGCGCACCATTCGATGCGTCGCGGTGGGGCCGCAGAGGAAGAGAAGATGCGGTGGTGTTGCGTTGCCGTCCTCCCTATCCTCTGCGGCCGCTGGGTATTTTGGCGGCGGAGCCCAACACCTTAATCCACCGCCAAGGGGGTTTTGTTCGGGGCCCGCCTAACCATCTGGCGGGCCAATGCCCGTTGGAGGGTGGCGACGAATGCTTCGGCGATGCCCTACCCTCCGAAACACGGGCACATGAGAAAGTCGAGGTGGTTTTTAGGGGAAACATCACATACTCCGGCTCTCATTTCCCCCAAGAGACGGAGATCCGAAGGGTATTTCCACCTCGTAAAAAAAAAGATAGGTAACATCTACATTTGCGTTAGTGAACAAACTAAGTATGTTCCTTGTGTTTATCTCCTCGCAGTTTTCAAAAACAGGAGTTCACAATTAATTCAACTGCAACTTAGCCTTCGTACATTTATTAAGCGATGGTATTTCTCATAAGGCGTCCCAGGACCGTGGTAGGAGGTCATTAACGGTGGTTTTAATGGCGCCATAAACAGCGCAGCTTCGGCCGATAGTGTTGGACGTCCACGGTGTATTCACGGGATCAGGACGCGCATCGACACTTCGTTAGTCGCGATCGCAATTTTTTACAGGTTTTAAAGTTACCAAAAGTTTCTTGAAGTTGTGAAATCGTTTTTCTGATTGAATAAAGAGTTTTTACTGTCTTTAATGGCATTATGTGAATTCAACTTTGAGAAGCATTTTATTTTCTTTCGTTTTGGTTTTCTATTAATACAACGATTACAATGACATAAACATCAGAGCTTGGCAGCCAGCATATATTTAATAGATACTCCGCGACGGAATGTGTGCAGTGGGATTGCGGATTACTGAGCATTATTGACACCAAAATAAGTATACTTATTGTAAGTTAGGTCTGCCAAATAATTTCCTTTTTAGTAAAATGAATGACACATTATACATTTGTATTCGTTCCCATGAAAATAAGTAGCAGGTACCTATGTGATCAACATATAGGTAGCATTCTTTGTACTTGCCCGAAAATCTGCAATAAGTATTTGTACCTACATGTTGCATTGCATTAGTTGAGTTCATCACACGTAATATTTTTAGTAGTTGATAAAAAATAATTTGATTGTTTGAGTTATGTATAAGCTTTTTAAAGACTCCCAAATTGCCTACGTAGTAAATATTTTTTTAATATTTATTTTTATTTATAGTCTCACGCCTTTTTACTGGAAGTGGTAGGCAGAGGTGTAAATATTACACCCACATTTCGCCATGAATTTTTAGATCCCACGTAATAGGGGGCGAGCCTATTGCCGTTACCGGGTACTTCACCAGACTCCGGCCTGCTACTGGGAATTCGAAAATACACAGTAACACTTTTGCCCGACCCGGGAATCGAACCCGGGAACTCCGATCAGCAGTCGCATACGCTATCCACTGGACCACGGAGGTAGTAAATAAAGCCTCTCAAAAAGCCTACCAACACGGCGGATGTCATGTTAAAAATTCATGTTCCATATTCATCACAGCGGTTAATTATTATGTAAATGGATGACAACATAATCAGTCAAGCATGTTATCTAGCCCTGTATCGTATCACTCATATGTATTTCTTTACTTTGTACTTTACGCCGACGCGATCGCCATCTACCGCACAATCTTGTAACTAAATGTTGTAGGAACCGATAAGATTGTACATAAACGCGTGACGTGATGCTTAAAGCGTAAAAAAGACATGGTTGAACGATATTTATATGCAGTATTATGGGAATTTGTGAGTACAAAGAATAGACGACAAGTTTCGTAAGAAAATATTCATATAATTTGGATATATATTTATTTTATTTAAGTATAAGAAATGAATGATAGTAATATAAAAACAACAATGTTTAATGCAAAAACCGGACAAGTTGACAGATGAAAATTTTATTAGCTGCAAGTGATAAAGCGTCGAAAGCGCATGAGGCATAGTCCTGTAACAGCATCGGACAGTCTTTAACTAGTTCTTGCAGAATACATTTTAAATATATAATAATAGTGAAAGTTGGGTATGGCAGAAGAGATTTTAAAGTAGAATAAATGCTGTAGAAATGAGAGCACTGAGAAGTATGAGTGGTGTATCTGTGACCGACAGAGTAAAGAATTGTGTGATAAAAGAGTGTTGTGGGGTAAAAGAAGATGTAGTGACAAGCATTGAGAAAGGCATGTTAAGATGGTTTGGGCACATGGAGAGGATGGATGACGATAGACTGACAAAGGAGATATATAAGGCAAGTGTGAATGGGACAGGACAAAGGGGAAGACCTAGGCGGACGTTCTCTGACCAGATTGGAGACATCCTGAAAAAAGGACAAGTCAGAAGTACCCTTAACAGAAGCATGCATGAGAAACTTGATAGGAGTGAGTGAAGCAAGAGAGGTATGTCAGAATCGTTGCAAATGGCGTTCCGTAGTCTCTGCCTACCCCTCCGGGAAACAAGCGTGAGTCTATGTATGTATGTGTGTACATTTTAATAGGTATGTGAATGACATCTAATCAAGTGACTGTCGACATGGCCTTGAGGACTATATAAAACATTATTTAAACACCTTTTGTTCTTTTATGTATACTAAGAGCACCAAATTACGGCGCAAGTTGATCATACAATGTTATACTTTGTATGGCAAGCACGGATACTTTTGCAATTACACCACAGCTCCAAAGAGGTAGTGAAGCACTCAATCGGATGTTACATTAAGGAAGGTGTGCCAAGCTGCACACTGAGGGATGTGTAGAAATGGCTCTATGTATCCTGTATTTAATATGGCGAAAGCATTAATTGTAAATGGCAGGCTCTACTATTGGTATATGAACTTGTTAAATTTGAAATACCAGGCCCTCAATCAGGTATTAAAGGGTATTCAAATCATACAGGTCGTCCTAGTGGCACTTGCCCAACACTTTTTCATAAACGCTGAACTACTGAAAAAGTACGTTTTGATCCGGGCGATTCGGCAGCTCTTTGCAGTAGCAAAGAAATCCAAAGTATTTACAGTGTCATATAAATTGCCACAGGCATATCTTTAGACGAACCGTGAAAACGGACGGTCAGGCTTAGTGAGAACAGGTCTTTACTTCTCCACTGCTCGCTTGTTACGCGTCTATGCATAGATCTAGATGATATATAATTTGTAATGATTGATTTTCAAATAAATATCAGCGTTGATAAGCCATTATGAAATGTTCAAAATCTGCAAAGGTCACTAGGTAACGTATCACGTAGATGTAGACATGGGGCCACGCCGTATATAAAACAGAAGAAATCGCAAAAGCTTCCATAGGCAGTGCTTTATATAAACCCTCAGTAGACGGCGAATCTGCCGTAATCTTTCACGGCTTAGACAAGAGCCCTAAGAAGATGTATTGCTCTATGCAGGTACAACCATGAGTGGGATGAGATAACGTTCTTACAACAATCGATTATTGTTTTACCCGATTTTACTGCTTGTAAACATTTCAGCTCATTCGAATTATGTTAACAATAATAAACTAACATCACATAAAATGTTTATAATATACCGATTGTCATTCCAAAGCATTCTTATACAAGCAAGTTCGAGTGGTTAGAATATTTATCTAAGTTGTCAATTTACAAAATGGGACATAAAATTAAACTGCTATCATTTGATTTTATGTCATAGAATCGATGACAATAAATCATTTAAATTCGAATATTCTTTACAAATTGTTCCTGACATACTGTTAGCTTAAGTAACTCCATAAGTACTTGAGCGTTGCATTATCCGTGTAATCAATAAGCATAAATCAGTTCGGTATGCATAACTGCATCAGGTATAATTAAACCAGTTTCAATACTTTCAATAGCTTCCATTTTTATGCGACAACAACTTTTATCAGCGCCATGTTACTTAAATTTTAATAGGTACATTTAATTGAAACCAGTAAACCATTTACAGACCTCTTAATAAGGGAAACTTCCACGTGGGGTATAATGTCCAAAAAATACATGTAAGCAATACTTAAAACAGTAACAAATTGCAGATTCCCACCATAACCTCGACGTATCCGCTGCGGACGAAAATAACTGCACATATAAGGACTATTGCATTCCATTAATTAGAGGTGTGTTATTAAAACCCAACAGCGTACCTATATCCCGCGCAAAATTTACGACGGCTTTATTTCCTCGACACTCGAACATTATAAATCAAAACGTCCAAATTCCGCCAAAGATAACCGTTCGTTCCTTTAGTATATATAAATTATAGCACTGTCAACCTGTTACTTTCTGTGATTAAAAATAATAATATAACGAACGAAGATTCGTCCGCCATTTGTCTTCTTCTTATTAACTCCACTGTGAGTGGTGTTAATGGCGCGAAATTGTTGCCAAGGGATTACGATCGAAACTTTAATACGAAAATAAACAGGTTAATTTCTTTTAGAGGGCCCTCACCATCGTCTACTGCGGGATGCGAAAAAGAACGCAAGTAACGTTTGATTGGTGCAATTAGTTCGCAATTTCTGAGTACGCGCCTGTTGTACTATATAATTCGTCAAATCGGGTAATAATCTTGTTCCAGATTATTGCTTACTACGGGGATGGTAATGAGATACACTTTTTTTATATCTACTGTATAAGATAATTGTGTACGCTTTAGCTTCGCTCTTGTGCCTAAGATAGCGTATTCTTTTATTAAAGGCATCGCGCTATTACATAGTAATTACTTGTGCAGCGTCGATAAACTAAATACCTTCGGTGAAGTTAAAAGCAATGGCTTAAAATAAAGTTCATTTTTTTTGAAAACTATAAACGCCATGATTTAGTTCGGAATTTATACGTATTATGTCAGCTATTGCTGTTTTCAGAATGTGATTTTGGTAAAGGTAAAAAGACCTTTATACCTTATATGAAAGTCGTAGGTATCTATATTTTCAGTATAGATACGACAGTATCATAATAATAATAGTTACTTGCATTAGTTCAAAATCATCTTCTAAAATTATGACCACAGTTATGACGGTTGCATATTTTGAAGAGATTCGCCTTGAAGCCAGCTTGAAGTTCTAACAACTACTTCTTCTTCTACCTTATAGCTATATATACACAAAAACACTTACTACAGTATCATCGTGAAACATATCCGCAACATAAACTCAGTAAAAAGGAATACAAATCCTTAACAGATGATGCTCGGCATCCTCATTACACGACTGGTTGTTTCAAACACTTTGTCAAATGAGAAGACAAACGGTGTTCACAAGCATCTAGAATAAGCAGCTACACCGTGAGATGACAACAATAGCATGAAGGTTGGCTCGAAGCCTGCATTTAGCAGTTCATAAACAACAGCAAATCGTATATAATTTGCATTTCACCGTACAATATAATCAAGCCTGAGAGCGGCCGCGTACCATCCGTCCGGATGAAAACTTAGATGCTAAGATTAAGTACCACAAGTTATCTAAATAGTGCCTACGGTTCAACGGTAGGCGAGCATGACATGTTTATGGTAAATTTAATGTTAATAATTGCTTGTAGTAGAGGTACATATTATATAGATGTAGCCCTGGAGGGGTAGTTAATGATTTTTATGGCCACATAACATCTACCACTCAAAGCTTACATTACTATTTAGCTAAGCTGTTGCCACAACGATGTTCTGTTCTCATTAATTTGTTAACGTTTTGCTTATCCAATGTATAAAATATTTATTTGGCTGTCTAAAAGTAACGACGTATGTTTGAGAGGTAATTATTAAGGTGATTTTGGTAAACGCTTATAATATTACGTTTATTTGATGTCCTCGCTGTTGCCAAAATTTTCATGGTGCTTAGTCTTTCGCTGTCAAGATTTGTTTAGCTGCTTAAGTGTGAAATTATCGCCCTAGGGTTATCCCAGTTGCAACCCGTAGTCCGCTAAATAGTCTTACCGGATTTTTCTGAATGTTAGCTATTACACAGAGCGATTTTATTTATCTTCATTAATTAGGTAAGTATTATTTAATTAATGTATAAGTAATTTAATTACAGTTCACATTTTTAATGTGACAGTTGATATTATAAACTAGCTGACCCGGCGAACTTCATACCGCCATATATTTCTTTTTAAGGACGCGTTTACAAAATTAGTAGGTACAAAATCGCGTTACTACAGCGACACGGCGGCAACAGTACGTACTACGTACGGTAACTTGCGGAAATGTAGTTCAACTAAATAACTTTGAGACTTAGAATTTTTTGTGATATGTATCTATGTGTTATAGGCCTGGCTGTGCGAATTATGTACAAATAAGTTTCTTATTTTTATATACCTAAATGGACATTATTACTTAATTTTTTCCATTATGTTGATTCAGGATATATTTCGGTATTTAGATATTATTTTGTTTCTTGCGTTGAAATCTGGTAAGATTATGAGGACTGATGGTATACCATCCCATTCAAGTGTTGCGACTAGAACTCATAAAAGAGTAGACCTAGTTATGCCAGGTTGGGGCTCATTTTATTTGTTTTAGTGAGACCCTACCACTGGTACTAGTGAAGTAACCTTCCAAGGTTATTCGATGAGTCTTACTGGTACTCTTATGTGAGTAGAGCTAGGCATGCCGAGTTTGGGCTCACTTTGTTTGTACATAAGAGACCCTACCACTGGAACTTATGAAGTAACCTTCCAGGGTTATTCAATGACTCTTGCTAGTACTCATATGTGAGTAGAGCTAGGCATGCCGAGTTTGGGCTCATTTTGTTTGTACATAAGAGACCCTACCACTGGAACTTATGAAGTAACCTTCCAGGGTTATTCAATGACTCTTGCTAGTACTCATGTGTGAGTAGAGCTAGGCATGCCGAGTTTGGGCTCATTTTGTTTGTACATAAGAGACCCTACCACCGGAACTTATGAAGTAACCTTCCAGGGTTATTCAATGACTCTTGCTAGTACTCATGTGTGAGTAGAGCTAGGCATGCCGAGTTTGGACTCATTTTGTTTGTACATAAGAGACCCTACCACTGGAACTTATGAAGTAACCTTCCAGGGTTATTCAATGACACTTGCTGGTACTCATATGACATGTGAGTAGAGCTAGGCATGCCGAGTTTGGGCTCATTTTATTTGTACATTAGAGACCCTACCACTGAAATTTATGAAGTAACCTTCCAGGGTTATTAGATGACTCTTGCTGGTACTCATATGTGAGTAGAGCTAGGCATGCCGAGTTTGGGCTCATTTTGTTTGTACATACGAGACCCAACCACTGCAACTTATGAAGTAACCTTTCAGGGTTATTCAATGACTCTTGCTGGTTCTCATATGTGAGTAGAGCTAGGCATGCTGAGTTTGGGCTCATTTTGTTTGTACATAAGTGACCCTACCAATGGAACTTATGAAGTAAACTTCCAGGGTTATTCGATGACTCTTGCTGGTACTCATATGGAAGTAAAGCAAGGCATGCCGAGTTTGGGCTCATTTTATTTGTACATAAGAGACCCTACTACTGGAACTTATGAAGTAACCTTCCAGGGTTATTCGATCACTCTTGCTGGTACTCATATGTGAGTAGAGCTAAGCATACCGAGTTTGGACTCATTTTGTATGAACATCAGAGACCCTACCACTGGAACATACCTAGCTCTACTCACATATGAGAACCACTAAGAGTCTTCGAATAAACCTGAAAAACCTGAAAGGTTACTTTATATGTTCCAGTGGTAGGGTCTCTTATGTACAAACAAAATGAGCCCAAACTCGGCATGCCTAGCTCTACTCACATATGAGTACCAGCAAGAGTCATCGAATAACCCTGGAAGGTTACTTCATAAGTTCCAGTGGTAGGGTTACTTATGTACAAACAAAATGAACCCAAACTCGGCATGCCTAGCTCTACTGACATATGAGTACCAGTAAGAGTCATTGAATAACCCTGGAAGGTTACTTCATAAGTTCCAGTGGTAGGGTCTCTTATGTACAAACAAAATGAGCCCAAACTCGGCATGCCTAGCTCTACTCACACATCAGTACCAGCAAGAGTCATTGAATAACCCTGGAAGGTTACTTCATAAGTTCCAGTGGTAGGGTCTCTTATGTACAAACAAAATGAGCCCAAACTCGGCATGCCTAGCTCTACTCACATATGAGTACCAGTAAGAGTCATCGAATAACCCTGGAAGGTTACTTCATAAGTTCCAGTGGTAGGGTCTCTTATGTTCAAACAAAATGAGCCCAAACTCGGCATGCGTAGCTTTACTCACATATGAGTACCAGCAAGATTCATCGAATAACCTTGGAAGGTTACCTCACTAGTACCAGTGGTAGGGTCTCTTATGTACAAACAAAATGAGCCCAAACTCGGCATGCGTAGCTTTACTCACATATGAGTACCAGCAAGATTCATCGAATAACCTTGGAAGGTTACTTTATAAGTTCCAGTGGTAGGGTCTCTTATGTACAAACAAAATGAGCCCAAACTCGGCATGCCTAGCTCTACTCACACATGAGTACTAGCAAGAGTCATTGAATAACCCTGGAAGGTTACTTCATAAGTTCCAGTGGTAGGGTCTCTTATGTACAAACAAAATGAGCCCAAACTCGGCATGCCTAGCTCTACTCACATATGAGTACCAGTAAGAGTCATCGAATAACCCTGGAAGGTTACTTCATAAGTTCCAGTGGTAGGGTCTCTTATGTTCAAACAAAATGAGCCCAAACTCGGCATGCGTAGCTTTACTCACATATGAGTACCAGCAAGATTCATCGAATAACCTTGGAAGGTTACCTCACTAGTACCAGTGGTAGGGTCTCTTATGTACAAACAAAATGAGCCCAAACTCGGCATGCGTAGCTTTACTCACATATGAGTACCAGCAAGATTCATCGAATAACCTTGGAAGGTTACTTTATAAGTTCCAGTGGTAGGGTCACTTATGTACAAACAAAATGAACCCAAACTCGGCATGCCTAGCTGTACTGACATATGAGTACCAGTAAGAGTCATCGAATAACCCTGGAAGGTTACTTCATAAGTTCCAGTGGTAGGGTCTCTTATGTACAAACAAAATGAGCCAAAACTCGGCATGCCTAGCTCTACTCACATATGAGTACCAGCAAGAGTCATCGAATAACCCTGGAAGGTTACTTCATAAGTTCCAGTGGTAGGGTTACTTATATACAAACAAAATGAACCCAAACTCGGCATGCCTAGCTCTACTGACATATGAGTACCAGTAAGAGTCATTGAATAACCCTGGAAGGTTACTTTATAAGTTCCAGTGGTAGGGTCTCTTATGTACAAACAAAATGAGCCCAAACTCGGCATGCCTAGCTCTACTCACACATGAGTACCAGCAAGAGTCATTGAATAACCCTGGAAGGTTACTTCATTAGTTCCAGTGGTAGGGTCTCTTATGTACAAACAAAATGAGGCCAAACTCGGCATGCCCAGCTCTACTCACACATGAGTACTAGCAAGAGTCATTGAATAACCCTGGAAGGTTACTTCATAAGTTCCAGTAGTAGGGTCTCTTATGTACAAACAAAATGAGCCCAAACTCGGCATGCCTAGCTCTACTCACATATGAGTACCAGTAAGAGTCATCGAATAACCCTGGAAGGTTACTTCATAAGTTCCAGTGGTAGGGTCTCTTATGTACAAACAAAATGAGCCCAAACTCGGCATGCCTAGCTCTACTCACATATGAGTACCAGCAAGATTCATCGAATAACCTTGGAAGGTTACTTCACTAGTACCAGTGGTAGGGTCTCACCAAAACAAATAAAATGAGCCCCAACCTGGCATAACTAGGTCTACTCTTTTATGAGTTCCAGTCGCAACACTTGAACGGGATGGTATACCATCAGTCCAGATAATCTTACCAGATTTCAACGCAAGAAACAAAATAATATCTAAATACCGAAATATATCCTGACTCAACATAACGGAGAAAATAAAGTAATAATGTCCATTTATACAAAATAAATTTACTTGTACGTAATTCGCACAGAATACGAGAAGTATCAAATTGATTTTAGCGAATATTTTGTATTCGTATATTGCTTTTTTCGTCTTCGGGCTGCAGCGACAAGCGACATAGAGTCCACTCCCGACGGCGCTCAAGCGCAGACTGAGATCTCATTGCAGAATTTGGATATATAAATCAAGAAAGTGGCTAAATAAAACGAACCTTATTGCCACACATTAAGACACACGTATGCGAGCAAAATAGAAGAAAAATGTAAGATGATTTTTTGCTTTTTTTTGAGTCAATTTGCAATATTTTGAAAAAAAAAATCAAATTGTTTTTGAGTTGACTATATTTACTACCCTATTCTATCTTTGAAAATCTAAATAAATGTTAAAATAGAGAGAAAATTGTACCCAAAAATAGCAGTATATGCCTATTTTTGATTTAAGAGGCCGTTTCGAATCGATTTTACATTAATATTAATTAAATATTTTTTATTTATTTTCAAATTGATTTATAGATAAAAAAGTAATCAATTTATCGTAATCATTAGTTTTATTAGTTATTATCTAAAATTGTCGTAAAATGTACCGGAAATATGTGGTTTTTTGATACAAGCGTAAACGCGTCCTTAAGGACGCGTTTACAAAATTAGTAGGTACAAAATCGCGTCACTACAGCGACACGGCGGCAACAGTACGTACTACGTACGGTAACTTGCGGCAATGTAGTTCAACTAAATAACTTTGAGACTTAGAATTTTTTGTGATATGTATCTATGTGTTATAGGCCTGGCTGTGCGAATTACGTAAAAATAAGTTTCTTATTTTTATATACCTAAATGGACATTATTACTTTATTTTTCCATTATGTTGATTCAGGATATATTTCGGTATTAAGATATTACTAGCTGACCCGGCAAACGTTGTTTTGCAAATTTTTATTTTTTTTGAAAAATAAATGTTGGCCTATTCTCATAGATACCGGATAAGCACAAAAAATTTCATCAAAATCGGTCAAGCCGTTTCGGAGGAGTATGGGAACGAAAACTGTGACACGAGAATTTTATATATTAGATTTTGTTTCTTGCGTTGAAATCTGGTAAGATTATGTGGACTGATGGTATACCATCCCATTCAAGTGTTGCGACTGGAACTCATAAAAGAGTAGACTTAGTTATGCCAGGTTGGGGCTCATTTTATTTGTTTTAGTGAGACCCTACCACTGGTACTGCTGAAGTAATCTTCCAAGGTTATTCGATGAGTCTTACTGGTACTTTTATGTGAGTAGAGCTAGGCATGCCGAGTTTGGGCTCACTTTGTTTGTACATAAGAGACCCTACCACTGGAACTTATGAAGTAACCTTCCAGGGTTATTCGATGACTCTTACTGGTACTCATATGTGAGTAGAGCTAGGCATGCCGAGTTTGGGCTCATTTTGTTTGTACATAAGAGACCCTACCACTGGAAATTATGAAGTAACCTTCCAGGGTTATTCAATGACACTTGCTGGTACTCATATGTGAGTAGAGCTAGGCATGCCGAGTTTGGGCTCATTTTGTTTGTACATAAGAGACCCTACCACTGGAACTTATGAAGTAACCTTCCAGGGTTATTCGATGACTCTTACTGGTACTCATATGTGAGTAGAGCTAGGCATGCCGAGTTTGGGCTCATTTTGTTTGTACATAAGAGACCCTACCACTGGAACTTATGAAGTAACCTTCCAGGGTTATTCAATGATACTTGCTGGTACTCATATGTGAGTAGAGCTAGGCATGCCGAGTTTGGGCTCATTTTGTTTGTACATGAGAGACCCTACCACTGAAACTTATGAAGTAACCTTCCAGGGTTATTAGATGACTCTTGCTGGTACTCAAATGTGAGTAAAGCTAGGCATGCCGAGTTTGGGCTCATTTTGTTTGTACATACGAGACCCAACCACTGCAACTTATGAAGTAACCTTCCAGGGTTATTAGATGACTCTTGCTGGTACTCATATGTGAGTAGAGCTAGGCATGACGAATTTGGGCTCATTTTGTTTGTACATAAGAGACCCAACCACTGCAACTTATGAAGTAACCTTTCAGGGTTATTCAATGACTCTTGCTGGTTCTCATATGTGAGTAGAGCTAGGCATGCTGAGTTTGGGCTCATTTTGTTTGCACATAAGTGACCCTACCAATGGAACTTATGAAGTAACCTTCCAGGGTTATTCGATGACTATTGCTGGTACTCATATGAAAGTAAAACTAGGCATGCCGAGTTTGGGCTCATTTTATTTGTACATAAGAGACCCTACCACTGGAACTTATGAAGTAACCTTTCAGGTTTTTCAGGTTAGTATATATATTATAGTAGTAGTAATAACCCTGGAAGGTTACTTTATAAGTTCCAGTGGTAGGGTCACTTATGTACAAACAAAATGAACCCAAACTCGGCATGCCTAGCTGTACTGACATATGAGTACCAGTAAGAGTCATTGAATAACCCTGGAAGGTTACTTCATAAGTTCCAGTGGTAGGGTCTCTTATGTACAAACAAAATGAGCCCAAACTCGGCATGCCTAGCTCTACTCACACATGAGTACTAGCAAGAGTCATTGAATAACCCTGGAAGGTTACTTCATAAGTTCCAGTGGTAGGGTCTCTTATGTACAAACAAAATGAGCCCAAACTCGGCATGCCTAGCTCTACTCACATATGAGTACCAGCAAGAGTCATCGAATAACCCTGGAAGGTTACTTCATAAGTTCCAGTGGTAGGGTTACTTATGTACAAACAAAATTAACCCAAACTCGGCATGCCTAGCTCTACTGACATATGAGTACCAGTAAGAGTCATTGAATAACCCTGGAAGGTTACTTCATAAGTTCCAGTGGTAGGGTCTCTTATGTACAAACAAAATGAGCCCAAACTCGGCATGCCTAGCTCTACTCACATATGAGTACCAGCAAGAGTCATCGAATAACCCTGGAAGGTTACTTTATAAGTTCCAGTGGTAGGGTCACTTATGTACAAACAAAATGAACCCAAACTCGGCATGCCTAGCTGTACTGACATATGAGTACCAGTAAGAGTCATTGAATAACCCTGGAAGGTTACTTTATAAAATGCAGTGGTAGGGTCTCTTATGTACAAACAAAATGAGCCCAAACTCGGCATGCCTAGCTCTACTCACACATGAGTACCAGCAAGAGTCATTGAATAACCCTGGAAGGTTACTTCATAAGTTCCAGTGGTAGGGTCTCTTATGTACAAACAAAATGAGCCCAAACTCGGCATGCCTAGCTCTACTCACACATGAGTACTAGCAAGAGTCATTGAATAACCCTGGAAGGTTACTTCATAAGTTCCAGTGGTAGGGTCTCTTATGTACAAACAAAATGAGCCCAAACTCGGCATGCCTAGCTCTACTCACATATGAGTACCAGTAAGAGTCATCGAATAACCCTGGAAGGTTACTTCATAAGTTCCAGTGGTAGGGTCTCTTATGTACAAACAAAATGAGCCCAAACTCGGCATGCGTAGCTTTACTCACATATGAGTACCAGCAAGACTCATCGAATAACCTTGGAAGGTTACTTCACTAGTACCAGTGGTAGGGTCTCACCAAAACAAATAAAATGAGCCCCAACCTGGTATAACTAGGTCTACTCTTTTATGAGTTCCAGTCGCAACACTTGAACGGGATGGTATATCATCAGTCCAGATAATCTTACCAGATTTCAACGCAAGAAACAAAATAATATCTAAATACCGAAATATATCCTGACTCAACATAACGGAGAAAATAAAGTAATAATGTCCATTTATACAAAAGAAATTTACTTGTATGTAATTCGCACAGAATACGAGAAGTATCAAATTGATTTTAGCGAATATTTTGTATTCGTATATTGCTTTTTTCGTCTTCGGGCTGCAGCGACAAGCGCCATAGAGTCCACTCCCGACGGCGCTCAAGCGCAGACTGAGATCTCATTGCAGAATTTGGATATATAAATCAAGAAAGTGGCTAAATAAAACGAACCTTATTGCCACACATTAAGACACACGTATGCGAACAAAATAGAAGAAAAATGTAAGATGATTTTTTGCTTTTTTTGAGTCAATTTACAATATTTTGAAAAAAAAAATCAAATTGTTTTTGAGTTGACTATATTTACTACCCTATTCTATCTTTGAAAATCTAAATAAATGTTAAAATAGAGAGAAAATTGTACCCAAAAATAGCAGTATATGCCTATTTTTGATTTAAGAGGCCGTTTCGAATCGATTTTACATTAATATTAATTAAATATTTTTTATTTATTTTCAAATTGATTTATAGATAAAAAAGTAATCAATTTATCGTAATCATTAGTTTTATTAGTTATTATCTAAAATTGTCGTAAAACGTACCGGAAATATGTGGTTTTTTGATACAAGCGTAAACGCGTCCTTAATACTTGCTATTTTTTATCCTTTTTTTCATAAAAACATTCTCCGGACAATAACGAAGCCATAAAAGAAAGATTTATGCAATTTGGTGCAGTCAATTGGAAGTTATGCATGTACAGACATTTCGGTGATTCATTTTTCTTTATTAAATATATCGCTTATCTGCCGAGTTTGCTTGTGACGTTGTAATTAGTTAACCGATCTGCACACTCATAAAAACCCAGCAGAGGTAGAAAAGTACATCACATTTATTAACTGTGTAGGGTAATATATTAATTAGTAAGCTTAATTTCCAACCAAATGGAGTTGATATATCATTATTATCACATTAACTGCTTACTTTTACATGATAGCTATAAATCTTTGAACAAGTTACATACTGGTACGTGTTTCATTAGGCATGTTATTTGAATAAATTGTATGTTGTATCCGAGGAGTACATAAATTTAAAATCTCATCATGATCAGCCTTTAACAGTCCACTGCTGGACTAGGCCTCTCCTTTGAAAGGAGGAATTGGCCTACTATACCACGCCAGCCAAACGGGTTGGTATAGGTTTTGTATCAAGTTTTCCTTCTCTTACAGTACTGTTCTCTGCATAGTATGGTCCGTCTGTCGGCTCTTACGACACCCATGGGATGGTATGGGGTGGTGACATTCCGTATTCTTAATCCGTCACCACACGGAAAATTAAAATCTAGTATAACTCAAATATTGGGACGTGCTGTTACACAATACGACGCCTTGCAGTTACCACGATTTGTTAACTATAATCGCATCAAGGAAGCCATACAGCAATATGAAAATATGAAACATTTTCCGTGCGTTCCCATAGCGGTGATAAGCGGTGCAATTCGTGGGAAATTCAACAACAATACATAGTTACCAATATGCACCCATTAGCAGACTTGTTCTACCCATATAGACAACATAATTTAGCTTTGAGCTTGCTATTCTAAAGGGTTCGTCTTCTTAGCAACAGTTACGTGAACTATAGATAGATTATTTAGTATAGAAAGAGCCTCATCATCCTCTTAGCGTTATCCCAGTATTGATCTGGGGTCCGCTTTCTAGTCTAACCGGATTTGGCTGAAGATTAGCTTTTCCACAGAGCGACTGCCTGTCTGACCTCCGCAACCCAAAGGGATAGCGATATTCCATGGTTAAGACTAGTGTCAGTTTATTTAGTAGGTACTGACGCCCTGTAACGAATGTCAAAGATCTTCATGACAACCGGGACCGACGGCTTAACGTGCTCTCCGAGGCACGGGACAAGCGATAATTAACAATTCAATACGCACATAACTCCGAAAAGTCATTGGTGCGCGCCGTGGATTCAAACCCGATCTCTGCATGGCAGTCTGTTGGTATATCCACTCGGCTATCGCTGCCTCTATATAGAGAGACCTTAAAATGTTTAAAATGATTACGTATATAAAGTCAACCATAATGCAGGCTTTCATCGTAGAACTGTATATAAAATATAGGTATTAATTGTGTCCGTTAGTTGTATGTTTGTAAAGTCCCCCGCGACACAGGATTTAGTCCTAATGCGGGAATTTCAAAAAAAGATAAAAGATAAATATTAACTTGACAACAACCTTCTTTAACTGGTCCCTATCACATGGGTAGAGTACGGCATTAAGTCCGACTTTGTACTATTTTTATGCATAAAGTTATAAAATAAAATAAAAAATAAAATAGAGTCTGGATCATAGTAACCAAAATTATCTACCTGATAAGCATTCTTACATATTTTTGAAATACATTCATATTATAGATATATTACACCCAGACAGAACATATCATCGTGCTCATCACACAAATCACTACATAGTATAAAACAAATTCTGTCTTCTGTCTGTCTGTATGGCTTAAATCTTAAAACTACGCAACGGATTTTAATGCGGTTTTTTTAATAGATAGAATGATTCAAGAGGAAGGTTTATATGTATAATTGACGCTGGCGAAGCCGCTGACGACGTCTAGTATTTTTATAAGTGATAATCAACCAACAAGCAAGTCAGTGAAATACAACGATTTTCCATTAATCGATATGCATAAGCGTGGACCATTGTAACATTTTAGGATCGATCTCAAAACGGTTTCAAATTGATAGGTGCTTAGCTATCAAAAGGCCGATTAACTCACCAATTAATCAAAACATATGTTTGTTAAACTGCCGCAATCAAAAGGCGAAAAGCATATAAAATTAAGTTCCCGTTAACAGATGTTGCTATTGAGAAGTGCTGGTGCAAAAAATCTAATTACATTTAGCCTGGAATTCAAAGCAGGATGTCGGCATTGCGGTTAGGCACTAAATCAAATAGTGTAATTACTGCGTGTAAAGCTTATACTAATAGCTTCTTCACTAACTCAGAACACCGAAACAGTTATGAATAGTGTCTTTATCACGGAGCACAAAAAATTGCTCATTGAACCAAAGTATATATATAGACTGTGTATATTATTTACGCTGATCTGATTTAGCATATGTCATATCAAGTTATATTTTGTCTGAAGATATTTCATTAATCACACCCAAGTGAGCCTGACATATTTTAGGATAAAACATTATGCCATTTCAGGGTTCTAGTACGAGTTTGCACGCGATCGTCACGGTCGACGATAGCCTAGTCGACGGGAACAATTTCCATACATTTTCTAAAAGCGGAAAGCCCCTAACGGAGAGTAGCGATCGATAGAGTCCGCTAAGGGGCGCATTTAGAAATTGTATGGAAATTGTTGTCGTTGACTAGGCTATCGTCCACCGTGACGATCGAGTGCAAACTCGTGCTAGACCTTCTGATCATTTCTGAGTAAACGAGTAAGTACATCACAGATCTAATTAATACTTTTATGGTCCATGATGGTCCATTATAGGATCTGCCAAGCGTAGTCTGAGCTTTAGCTAGATCATTAGATATGTGGTGGGGCTAGTCTAGTCCTAATATCGGCGTGAAATTGAAAGTAGAGGTTTGCCGCGTATACCGGCGTAAAAGGTGGTAACGCCCGAGAATGGATATTTCTTCGCTCAATATGGCGAAGTAAAACCACCTATCTACAAGAAGCAAATAAAATAAGGAAACTACTTTTCAATATATAATACGTTGATTACATTTTTAAATAATAATAGAATAAATAGTCTCTAATTTGAACGAACTTTGTTTATTGATATCTCGTTAAGTATTTTTCAAAAGATCCCAAACAATTTGGACTTTCCCATGGGTTATCAAGTTCTCTATTGAAATTAGTAAGTTTTTAGTTCTAGTAGTGGTTAGGTAATTTATCTGTGAGAAATCATGATAGACTGTATTATTTTGATCAAAATGTATCTCTTTTCACAACTATCTGTTTATGTTCAATTCTTGCATGTATATTATATTCTTTAAATTCTTTCGTAACTGACTGACTGAGAGACAACGCACAGCCAAAACTATAAGACGCAACAAGCTAGAATTTGGCATGTACTTATTTTCATTGGGTCCTTAAGGGTGCACAAAGAAGGAATTTGCCGAAATTTCCCCGGGGTCAGGCAGAAACGTTTAAATTATAAAAGAAGTGCGACAAACTGTGGACTCATCTATTTTTATATAAAAAAACTAGATGAGCCCGCGGTTACACCCGCGTTATTTAAGGCTACTGCTCCGCTCCCGGGGCTCATAGCGTGATGTTATATAGCTTATAACCTTCCTCGATAAATGGGCTATCTAACACTGAAAGAATTTTTCAAATCGGACCAGTAATTGCTGACATTAGCGCGTTGCACCAAACATACAAACAAACTCTTCAGCCTTATATATTAGTACTAGAGGAAGCCCACGGTTACACCCGCGTTATTTAAGGCTACTGCTCTGCTCCCGTCACTCATAGCGCAATGTTATATAGTCTATAGCCTTCCTCGATAAATGGGCTATCTAACACTGAAAGAATTTTTCAAATCGGACCAGTAGTTCCTGAGATTAGCGCGTTCAACCAAACAAACAAACATACAAACTCTTCAGCTTTATATATTAGTTTAAGATGTTAATAGATTCGATTAGTGAAACTTGGCACAATACAGTAAAGAATAGCGCAAATTATTGTCAGAGTTCAAGATTCACTTTGGGTCGCTAACCCAGCGAAGTAAGTAAGGTGCAGGCAATTAAAATGAGCCACTTTCACAGCAGTTGGAACTCAGAGTCATCATTTAGTTTAATTGGAAATATACGCTACTTTAAATGGCGAATAAATTGCGATTGTTTCTGATAGGCATGCATACAAAGTGGAACAAAACAGTTGCTATGCAACTAATTGTAGAGACAGGCAATACGAGTGAATAGGTTATTTAATCTGAGCTCTATATGGCCTATTACTTCAAACCTGGTAAGACTTGAGATCAGGATCGGAACTGTATGGACGCTGACATGGCTCTCAGATTTGGTATGCTTGGATGATGAAGACAATGATACATATCTTTCATACTTACATATGTAGTAGATTCAGATATATGGAAGAAGCGTATTATGGCTTGTAACCGGTAGACCTACCATACAAATATCAGAATCTTCACCGTTCTCAATGAAACCCTCAAGTAGCAGATATTTTTTGTCTATGTATTTTACAACAAAGGAACTCAATGATATAAATATATACTGCTGATCCTAGTAATCTCACCAAAAATACTCTTAACGTACGCCCTTTTAGATGATAACATATTTTTCATCATTGTCTAGCACATGCCGATCAACGGACGAGGCTCTGGCAAACAAATCGCCACCTATTACGTGGGATCAAAATACTGGCGAAAAGTGGGCGTTTAATATGCCTCTGCCTACCCCTTCGGGGAAACAGGCGTGAGTCTATGTATGTGTGTATGTATGTCTAGCACATGTATACAACAAAACATTGCCGAATCTTTTTGACCTTTGATCCGACGTCTATATTTTGAGTACCTGTTAAATGCTATATAGCTTAAACTACTTACTCTGTCACTTAAATGTACCTACATAATATCGCTTCAGAACAAGACGTTATCTCGCAAATAATTGGTTATTCTCATTGCAAACGTAAAGGGGTGAGATTGGTCACCACGATATCTAGAATACCAACTTTCCCTCTTGGCTACTAGCATTGTGAACCTACGATTCTAGTATGCAGTGTACTGTATGTAAAAACAAAGATTCCAAGCGATACACAAATGGAATTGTGTCATGTATCCTACTGGTGTAAAAAGCTTGTACTACTTACGTTCAATATTGATGAACAAGTGCTTTATTGGGAAACTGGTTGCATAAAAATAACAGCTCGTAGATGGCTAGATAAAAGGAATTTGTATAAATTAACAGACGCAGATGTCAAAGTATTTGGTTTTAAGAGTACATTTTCATGTTTGTCAAGACTATATTGGTATCTTTATTTTATAAAAAATATGGCATTTCCCGCACTGGGAATTAATCATGTGTTGCGAAGGACTATTATTACATTCAGTGAACAGATGTAGTAAGAGACACCCAGATTCGAAACAACAATAATTATGTGGATTAGTTACACAAGATATTGTCTCGTGTGAGTACCTATCAAATCTTCAACACTCGGTGCAATGCCAAGGAAGCACTACGACATATATGCATTCAGTATGTGTGTTACGTTTTGATAATTCGGCAAATATTTAGGTAAGATTTTTACTGCAGGTTTGTGCGTACCATGTCTCAAATATAATAGCCAAGTAAAAAATAATTATGTACTTAATCGTTGATACGTGGGATCTACCGTCCATCTAGCGCTGTTTAAATTTTAAATAACTTTGAGTAAGAGGCGTACTTACCGTAACTTGAGTGAACAGGAGCCGATACGCAGTGCGGCTTCTAGCACGGTGACTGCAGCCTGATATTGCCCAGCTGCCAGAAGTTCTTGACCAACCACCTATACAGATAGAAATATGTATGATAGAAATGGTTAAAACATATACCCTAGCCTTAATAAGGCATACAGTACCAGGAAGATGCCGTAATGTCTGTGGGTTGATAGGCTTTTAGAGTACAAAAACTGCTTACCATCAAGCGGTGAAGTATCATTTTAAAATAGGTTATGAAATATAATATGACAAGGTTAAATCTGTGTTCTATTGATAACAATAGTTACGTAGGTATAACTACGCAGTAGCTTGCTGGACCAAAATATTCATATCTACTTAAATCTCATTCAATTAAAGGCGTGCTGCTATGTCACGTGCTTATTGTCATCAAAATTGCGACTGTATTTTTATCAAGCCAATCAAAAGCAAGACATTGTCTTATCTTATTCAACTATTGGAATGCGGAACTAGAATTATCCAAAAAAGCGTTTGTTCAATCTTAGATTTAGTCGTTTAAGGCATTATTGTGCTACTGCAGATGTTGTCACATTAAAACCTTCGCGGTTTCTGAATCATACTGCCGGCAATTTGGCAGTATCGGTGCTCTTGATCTCAGGCCCATGTCATTTACTTTTTAAACCCGACATAATAATAAACTAATGCGTGTATAAAAAGTAAGCTTTTGTGGGTATCAAGAGCGGTCACAAAAACCGCGACGAATTTTTAATATGTCATTAAGTTTGCCATTACGATGTCTGCAGTAAAACATTTAGCAGAATGAACTTATCTGAGCAGTTATAAAGCAATAATGTCAATTTTGAGAACACCCAGGCCGCGGTTATTGAAACCGCTGTTATTCCAATAACATTTGCATTTGGCGACCCAACGAGGTACTTATGCATGTAATGTCCCTCTTACAATGCCAAACTCGAAAGTAAACTTATTTAACTGATGACGTCTTTCAGTTTTTTAAAGTTCTGCATTCAAGTGACATATTTATGTCTCTTGTCGGAATATTTCTGCTCGCCTTTTTAATTAGGTTTGGGAGGGGTCAAACTGCATTTGGCTTTATAAGCTTAGCGGCAGCGGAGTTATATTCCAGAAATAAATTAGTATTAAACATACAAAAGAGCGCTCTCAAATGTAGGTGGTTGAAGATAAGAATATTATTATGGTATTACGACTGACAATAAAATATCATATCTACCAATTCCAAAATGTATTATTCCTTTTATAATGGAGTCAAGTAGAATAATAGATGTCATTATTGATTCACATGTATTAGTTACACACCACTATTTATTTCATTAAGACACATAGAAAATGAAAATTTAATAACTAAATCATACAATTACTTACTTCTTTCCCTTACATTTAGTGCAATTCTCAATTATGTTAAAATTGACGGTAATCTTATATTATTTATAAGTAAAAATACATATTGTTTATTTGTACTGCAATGCTCTGAATTTATCGGTAAACGTATTTAATTGAGTCAGTAAGAAACAAGTTCGTTGATACTCGCAAAGCCCAGTCAATTTACGGATTTCAGTTCAATTTCGAATATCGAATGCAGCGAACGGCGGCCATTTTGTGGTAGTGCGACGCCATTTCGGCCATTCACGTCTGGGCTGCCGATCAACTGTCTCGCAGATTGTATGTAAATTCACGGGGGTCGGTCGCGTATTTATGGGCCTTTGATCACTCAGCCCCATTGTTTCAACGGTTAAATGCGCCGAAAAATGTTTCGATGTCGCCAGACTGCACGCCAGTGGAATGTATGCAAATATACCGCTCGCCCTGTGTATGGGGTGCTTAATATTGCCAACATCAACCAGCTCTAAATGTTCCATTATTTGTATAATGATACGATTGTACTTGACTCATGGTTTTCTTTTAATATGTCACTTAATGTGTACTTGTTTCATCTAGACGTGAGACTCTCGTTAAGTTTCAATGGCGTATTATTTTAATGCTTGTTTCATTCACGTACGAGGTATTGTAGACTTTGAAGCTGATGCTTATTTAAACAAGTAGGTACCTAATCACAGATATATCGTTTTCTTGAAAAAGCTGAGTTTAGAAAAGAATATTCAACCGTGAGCTATTGGGCCTTACGGCCTTTTTTTGTGACTAGACATTTTAGAATATTATGTATTTTAAGCGTAAAGAGCGGCAATTTGTTGGTTTCCGTGAAAAAAACCTTTATATATTCCAAGCCATCAGCCCTATATATTGTCCCACTGTTGGGCACCACGGGCCTCTTCTCACTATGAGAAGGGTAAGGCCATAATCTACCACACTGGCCAAGTGCGGGTTGGCAGACTTCACATGTCTTTCAAGAACATTATGGAGAACTCTCAGGCATGCAGGTTACCTCACGATGTTTTCCTTCACCGTTTAGCAAGCGATAATTAACAATTTAATACGCACATAACTTCGAAAAGTCATTGGTGCGCGCCGTGGATTCGAACCCGAGACCCTCTGCATAGCAGTCCGTCGGTCTGTCCACTCGGCTATCGCTCCAATATAGCATCCAAATCATAATAAACGATTGTGCCGTATTGTAATAAGACACATGAATTTATTCAGTTTTGTGAAATCAGTTTTATAGGGCGCTATGAAGAAGAGCCATAAATATTGGAATCTATATTCATGTTTCATGGCGTTTCTCGATCTATCTTCAGTTCATAAGTGTTCTATAAACCCTATTCATCGATCATTCGTGATATCTCGTCTAGATCTGTCGGATCTTTATATTACCATAATATAACAACCTAACTGTACCTATAATCATTCGTAAGCAGAGTTACTTATCAGTTTTATAATATGTGACCCGTTTAAATGATACAAAACTTACCTTCTTTGAACCCTGTGCTACATGCATGACACACCACGCAATAGAGGGATTATTGTGTCAGTGACGTTAATCCCGAAATATAAATCTGTACTACATTATGTTCAAGTTATCATCCTCTTAGCGTTTATCCCAGTTTCAATCTGGGTTCCGCTTACTAGTCTAACCGGATTTGGCTGAATATTGGCTTTTCCACAGAGCGACTGCCTGTCTGACCTCCGCAACCCGAAGGGGTAGCGATATTTCATGGTTTAGACTAGTGTCAGTTTATTTAGAAGGTACTGACGCCCTGTAACGACTGTCAAAGATCTTCATGACAACCGGGATCGACGGCTTAACGTGCTCTCCGAGGCAGGGAACAAGCCATAATTAAAAATTCAATACGCACATAGCTCCGAAAAGTCAATGGTGTGCGCCGTGGAATCGAACCCGATACCATCTGCATGGCAGTCTCTTGGTATCTCCACTAGGCTATTGCTGCTCTACATTATGTTCAAGTCTTTTTTTTATTTGTCATTAGCCAAAACGCTCAAAGTTCACATTTTTATATACCTACATCTAAAGCACGTTTCAATTGGTTGGCTAAAATTTTTTTATAATCTCTTATGGATTCTTCCCAACAGTGTAATGATTAATAACTAAGGCTCTAATCACAGACTATGAACTAAGATCCTCTATTTCGTAACTAACTAAAGTTTTTATATAAAAGCTAACAAAATTGAGAGTGGATTTGGCCAAAAAGATTTGAAATTCTACAGCAGTTCGCAACATGTATCTAAAAACCGTTATATATTGTCAAGTTGCGTCCATATTTCTTTTTCTACACAGATACACCATGTACGTGTAGGTCAGTATTTTTATGTAAATCTCGTCTGTCGCGTGTACTTGTCAGGCCTGAGGGAGCGACTGACACCGCACATATTTCCGGACGCCACGTTAATGGAGCGCATTATTTTGGGTTCGAGGCTTTGATGGCGTTTGTCCTGTCCACTGTGTTCTTGATGTGGAAACTGTATTATTTTTCTGTGGACATGTTGGAATAAATGATTTTGGTTGTATTTTCTCAAATCGATCTCTGTTTATGATTTCGATCACTTGGAAGTTAAGGAAGAAAGGTGCATCATCATCAGCCCTAACAGTCCACTGCTGGACTAGGCCTCTCCTATGAAAGGAGGATGAATTGGCCTACTATACCACGCTGGCCAAACGGGTTGGTATAGGGTTTGTATCAAGTTTTCCTTCTCTTACAGTGCTGTTCTCTGCATAATATGCTCCCTCTGTCGGCTCTTACGACACCCATGGGATGATATGGGGTTGTGACATTCCGTATACTTAATCCGTCACCACACGGAATCCCTCACCAAAAGGAAGAAAGGTTAAGTAGGCTAAAATCAAGAATTCACGATTTATAGAAGCATTGTAGTACTGTGTCTGTGGCTGATGATAAGTGATAGTGATAGAATTCCATGATTCGCAGTTACTACTAAACCTTCAAGAGATGAAGTTATTTTGTGTTGAGTAACCGTGATCTATATCTTGGCTCCAGGGGATAACTTAGCCTAATGTAGCCTCATCATCTCTACTGATCCACAGCACGAGACGACTTAAACAACAAATTCAAACCCATCTTCAAGTACCTACAATAAAAACGTTCTTATATAAAATAGCGCCAGCACGTATTAGTCTATCGTGCTATCTGCTTAGAGAGAAAGTTTAATAGTATACCGTCGAGTCGCCGCCGGTAGTACCTAAGTGCGGTGATTTACTCCGGATACTTATCAACTTTAATAGATCGAGATCTTAAACGATACACATTAAAAGCCTTTTAAACCAGTTTTTTGTCGCGTGTTTTAACTCCGTCTCTTAGAAATTAGCTTTACTGCCTTCACACTGTTTTGTTTTCTTTAAAAAGGTTTTTAGCGTTAGACACTATCTAAGTCGTGGCAGCAATTTTTTTGTTTAAATCGTGATAAAATGTATATTTTAGAAACTTATAAGCATAACTCACAAAAAATTTAATAGGTAAGTAATATTTCAGACCATTTGCTTTAGGGATTATCACTTAACTAACTGTAAGGTTTTTCCTCCCTGATGCTATTCGTTTACCGTACTTTTCTTTTTGTTTCCTCCGACAAATGACAAGAAGGAAGTGATGTTATAAGTATGGCCAAAGAACTCAGATATTTACATAGAGGCGCATTTCCTATGGGCACTCTAAAGACAAACTTTCTGTGACCCAAATTGTCACTTGGCGGCGTGGCAGTCGCGCTGTGATAGCTGTCTCTACGAGAGCAAGAGAGACGGAGTACGAAGCCAGCGCCGCTACGGCGCCAACTACAAACTAAACTGGAGACAGTCTCCACTTGGAATCGGCAGATGAAATCTTTATGAACTGCGCTTCTATGTAAATCTGTATTCATTGGTATGGCCTATAACCTGCAGAAATAATTGGATTGCCAGATAAAAAGACTTCACAATCCGACCGATACTGCCTAAGTATAAGACTTTTGTCGTTGATTCACATCTAGCTTTCTCACAAAATATATTTTTAACGCTCTCTGTTTGCCTCTTGTAAAATAAATATCTTTTGACAGCTTGTCATGTTTACAAGTATATTCCTTTCAATTCTCGGGTCAGCATGTTTTGAAGACGCGTGGCATTTACTGAACATGATTTGAACTTTATAGAGCTATGTTACATGTTATGACATAACATTTGGAAATAATAAAGCTCAGATAATATTTATAAATACTTGTAGTGAAGCGAAACGGAGGTCGAGGTGGTGGGTGGTAGTGACGTCTGAGAAGGTCTAGGTCATCGAATGAAACTATCGACAACCAAAAAGAATCTAGATAAGCCTATAGTTTCAATTCAAAGTTTGTTTGTTTAATTTAGGTGACAGAGTACCTAATACTTCATCACCATACCAAATAAAAAATACGCCTTCTGCTGGACGTAGGCCCTCCAAATGCTCTTCATAGAGACCGAACTTGAGCAGCCCGCTTCCCGCGATTCCAACGAGATGGTTTGTTTATATTATTTTAAAAAAGACAACTCCCGTAGTAGAAATTCTGTGTCACGGGAAGTTTACAAACATGCAACTAACGGACACAATGAACACCCAGAATCGAAACAACAATTTATGGATCACACAAAGTGTTGTCGAGGGGGAATCGAATCCACAACACTCGGCGCAGTGTCAAGCGGCGAGGCGGCCGCTTAAACCACTACGCCATACATGCAGTCAATTATATCCTTATATTCCTTGCAGGGAGAGTCTAGAACCAGTGTTTTTCTTGTACATTACATAGACAATATTTTTCTTTATATAGACTCACGCCTGTATCCCCGAAGGGGTAGGCAAAGGTGTAATATTACACCCACAATCCGCCATGAATTTTTAGGTCCCACGTAATAGGGGCCTATTGCCGTACCGGGCACATTACCAGACTCCGTGCTGCTACTGAGAATTTCCTAACAGAAAAACCCAATAACACTTTGCCCGACCCGGGAATCGAACCCGAGACATCCCAATCCCACGCGCACATTTATGCCGCGAGACAAATATTAAGCACAAATAGCCTCTATACTAAAACTATTACATTCAGCTATTATTTATCAGTTCTTCAGATACTGGCAATTGCCAATTTAAGTTGATTTTCCAGTCATCAGATACTGAATATTTTATAATTTCTATATCCGGAATGGATCTTTAAAGAACCATCATTAATCAATCATCATTTAATATCATTAACCTAAAATGTACATTTAGTTAAAATTATTTTATGATGGCAGTCCTAATTGTTAAGTTTCGATAATAGAAGAATAAAAAGATGAATTCGAAATATTTTGAACACTTTCTTTGTTAACATTTCGTTCTATGTATATATTCCAGTAACCATAGCTAAGCCTGAGAAGAACACGAAGATTCGTGTATCATTTGCAGCCTCTACACTATTCTTACAACATCATTAACATAATGCCATCGCGATTGTGAATAAAATCTTATTGGAGAATTTACTTAGAAGAGCGTCTGAATAATTATAGAGTTTAAAAGGCTGCACCTAACTCTGTAGCTTATTTCACATGTGTTTCTTAGAATACAGTGACGTATAAATAAAGAAAAGTATGTAAGTAAGTATGGCAATCTACTCAAGTGTAATAAAGCTTAAGAGAACGTTTAAATGCGCTAGACACTGAAAAATAATCCCATTGGCAAAACTATATGATATGATAGCTACATTCATAATGAAGTCCTAAGGCTATGTAACATCATGCTGCAACTCTTAGCAGCTGAATAAAATTAAAATAACGCCAGAAAAATGTTATAGCACGGCCCAGCGATGCGATAAGACGCGACGTTTACGAGATGTTGGCGATTGGCGAGTGACACTGCGGGACACTGTTAGCCATAATAAAAGTAAATACTTCATTCACAAAATTAAAGAACCATTGTTTTATACGACGATAAAACATGTCATTTTTACGACCGACTATCTTCTGCTGAAAGCTTGATTTCAAGAATTAAACGTTTCTAGTCTTCAATCAATTAGTCATTGAATGTTATAAGCTTATTATTCTTGAAATAACACGTATAAAAAGAACATGGCCTTTTGCTAGCGATAAAAAAATGCGTTCTATATAACTTCTCCACAGTTCAGCTTTAGGAAACGTTCATAGTTGGACGACTGTAGAACCCTCTATGCCTTGCCATACTTCAAGCTATGCCTTGTTGTATAAAGAGATTTTCAGAACAACACCTGCACTACAAATAAATCCTATGTAATGGGGACTTAAAAAATGCGACTAATGGAGACGAAGAATATCAGACTAGAGACAACGATTTGTAGATCATACAAAGTGATCGAATCAAACCTGCGCAGTGCCAAACTGCGAGCCAACCGCATAAAACCACTATACCATTGCTGCAGATGCACTTGTATTTTAAATACCATCTTCAATTATAGAGAAATTAACATACACATCTACTCTCGAAACCAATACACGCAACAATACATCGTAAATAAAATAAACAAGGCGAATTACCATTCGTGTATAAAGATAAGCTAATTATATCTATTTTTACAAACAATTACATACAATTTGATTGACGAAGACGTCTTGACGACATGTTAATATGATGAATTAATTAGTTTGCATGTCTATCGTGATATATTGTCATTAATTTATGTGATTCGTGATTTTCTATTCTGTAGTTGTCATGAAGTGTGAGGAATATAGATTTACCAGCGTACGCTTGACGTTTTGTTTTCTATTTATACCCTTAATTGTATTCCTGCCCTTTGTGTAAATTGTCCCACTGCTGGGCACGACTCTACTCACTAATAATAATAATAATAAATAATAATATTCTACAACATTCACACAACACCATCTAGTCCCAAACTAAGCAGAGCTTGTACTATAGGTACTAGATAATGGATAAACATACATATATACTTTTTTTTGTAAATACATACATATTATACATAGAAACACCCAGACCAAGACAAACATCCATGTTCATGCACACAAATGTTTGACTTGAGCGGTAATCGAACCCGCGACCTTCGGCGTAGCAGTCGCTTACACTCCCACTGCGCCAAACGTCATACGTCGTCGTATACGGTCGTCATACGTCAACTATATAAATGGTTAAGCGATTGTCCACCACGTTGGACAAGAAGTACGGGTGTACACAAACCCCACGTTTCTGACAAAACACATGAAAATCTATCAGATATGCAGATTTCCTCACGATGTTTGCCTTCAATGTTTAGCTAGTGATAAGTAACATAACTTCGAAAAGTCTGAGGTACGCACCGTCCCCCCCGTAGGATCTCCATCTTCTCGTGGTGGGGGGGGCTTAGTAACCGTGGATTTGATTTTCTCCCACGGTGAAGCTAAGCGGGATCCCGGGAGGGGACGCTCTACGTGGGCTTGCGTGAGGCCTGCGTAGGATGCGTCCATAGGTGCGGGTGCGGGGGACAGTTCTGTCTGTCCCTCGCAGTCAGGTGCGGTCGCGGGAGGAGAGGCGTGTCGGTGTTGACTGTGAAGGGACTCCATGAAGATTTTCCAACCCGACACCAAAAAAAAAAAAAACATGGTCATAGTCTGAACCAGAAAGTCTGTTAGCCTCTTCACAGGGCTGTCGCTACACGTATGGTATGATGTACAAACCATTTATCCCATTAGCGGGTTCGACAATAAGATTTTCTCTTTGTGAATGCCTATGTCACAAACGGTCAATAAAAAATATCTTTTGATTTCACTTTGTAGTCAAGTTATATACATAGGCATATTACCACCAACATTATACATTGAGAACTACGATTTGTGTATCACAAACTTATCACTATGCTCCTCTCGGTCATCTCCTATGGTTATAGTAAGAGATCCGTAGAAAAGTGACCTTCACCAAATTGATAATTGGATGAAAAGTATTTTATATCAAATTTTGCATGTTAAAATATATATCGCGTATGGATTGGCAAAAAATATCATCTTCACGTTGCAAATATAACCTCATTATTTAAAACATCTACTCACTTATCAGCATTTATATAATTTATTATGGGATATTAGGTAATTAGTCCGATTAAGCATTTCCTGTGATCAATTTTATTAAAAAGCAACATTGGTCTCCCAATCCGAATCGGTCACGACGTCTGGCCGGCAATTGGTGGCAATTTTGACCCGTAAGCAATGTGGTCTGCGCAAACGTGACCTGACCGACCTCATTTGGGTTTGGACGATGGGTTACTTGAAATTTGGACGAGTGTACCGTATTCTTAATTTATCGAGCTCAAAGGTAATTGTTAAGCTTCCGTGAGAATGTCATGGTGGTCTTATGGAGTAGAGATATACGTGGCGATCGATTCTCGAATTCAAAAAGTGTTCTAGGTTTAATAAACCCCAGAGAAACAAAATGTTCGTTTGTGATGGGAAAGCAAAGTTTACACAGTTACACACCCGTAATAAATGCTAGCCCTCTGTCAGATTCACACGGTACAAAAATATATGTCGAAACTATCCTCGTAATCATCAGCCCTTTATACTGTCCCACTGCTGGGCACGGGCCTCGGATAAGGCCTTAGTCCACCACGCTGACCAAGTGCGGGTTGGCAGACTTCACATCACTTTCAAGAACATCATGGAGAACATTCACCGATAAGCAAGCGATAATTTACAATTTATTGGTGCGTGCCGTGGGCGTGGATTCGAACCCGAATCCCTCTGCGTAGCAGTCTGTCGGTCTCACCACTCGGCTATCGCTGCTTCCAAACCATCCTCATCAATCACTTTTTCTATTGATGAAAGCCATAGGAAAATCCGACAGTTGTTTTTAAAGGGACCTATAGATAGGATGCGTTATTTGGTCACATTCACTCACATATAAGTTCCATGAAAAATTTGAAACCTACTCGCTTCTAATAATTACCTATATATAGTTCACCTTTCAAAGATCCATGTTCCCCCTGAAAATGTTCTTGATGAAATGAGTAAATGTAATAAAATCCACATCCACTACTGCATGATAACAATATTAGAAAGATAGTACGTAAGTACTGTTAGACATTTTAAAAGCCCTTTAGCATTGGTTATTGCATTTAACGGCACGATTAAGCGTGATATCGGTGGTATACATATATACCCCGGTGATATCGAAACATTAAATTCTATACTTTGTATTTAATGATTAGAAGTTGTACTTAAGCAGCTAAATTGATTCTACAGGTTATCTATAGTGTACTTGAACTTCGCATAAAATTAAATGATTTTACTTTTTAATAATGCTTGTGCGGGCGTGCCAGTCTATATCCTGAGGGACTTTACAAACATTCAAGCAATGGATAAGAAGAAGACTCAGCCTGAAAAAGTAATTTGTGGATTACAGTGAAGTGTTGTCCTGTATGGAAATCGAACCTACAACTCTCGACGTTGTTAAACGCCGAGACAGCGGTTTTAAGTTCTACTTCATACACGCAATAATGGAGAATTTTACCTTCTGACAGAGAAATATCTAACTATGTCTTTAAACTTAACCTGTCCATTTTTACAATTATAGGTAAACCGATTGGTACCTATTTTAGTGACAGAGCCGTATGGTGTTTATATTTGTAGCGCCACTATACTGCTGCCCTAAAAGAGGTTACTATAATAAAAAAAATCTTGCTTTTGTAGTCAGCTAGTAAGTTTGTGTGTTTCGCGAAAGGCAAAGAAGTCTTTTCTGTACATAAATGAAAGAAACTGCCTTTTAAAAAGTCTTTTTAGAGGCTCTGTTTCGTCTATCGACCAATCAGACATAAGTTTCTTTTTTGTACTACTAGGCACTTACAGTCGAGCTGGCCTTAAGTTTGTCCAACACCATCATTAATAAAGACATTTCTAGCCATTATTTTCCAGTACAACATCCAACTTTCCACGATAACTAATAGTAGAAACTACGCACTAAGATATAAGCCGCAGCAAGTTAGAACAGCTTTCGTAGTGCACAATTATGCAAGACTATAGATGCTAGAGGCGCGCTCTTTATCGAGCTGTGAGAATAGAAAAGGTCGGTGTCACCCTGTGGATACGGCACAACCCACAATTGTTCTAATGCAATACCACGTAGGTACGTACTAGTATTCATAGAGTACTGTACTGGCTGCATACCTTAGTAGGTTTGACAGATATTTAGCGCATATTTCACCGATAGAGCTTAGGGTTAGCTGTCAAATATTTCCTTAGATAACAGTTTAGTCCTAATAAGGCGGTAGCATAACATGTAAAGGCTCGTTCAGACAGAGAGCGGTCACGCGGTCAAGCCGTCAAGCGGTCTGTTTTGCGTTCTTTGTGTTATATTACGTTACATAGGGTCCTATCAGACAGAGATCGGTCACGCGGCCTATGTAACGTAGTATTACACAAAGAACGCAAAACTGACTGCTTGATCGCTTGAGCGCGTGACCGCATTCTGTCTGAATGAGCCCTAATCATCTATAGAGGCATAAGTAACGCCATAAAAATACTGAAGAGAAGAAGCATAGAATTCTTTCACTGAATAAAATAAAACGTCCTGTATTATTATAAGAATTGACAAACTTCCAGTAAAAAGGCCTTGGGCGTTCAAAAGAAAATGCATTAGGTATTTACCGATATTAGCACAAACGGTGACTGGTCCAATTTCATAGCCTCCAGCTGTCTAAATGTAGGCTCGAGGGTTGTTCTTAGTGGTGATTTCAACGAGGCTTCTACTAAGGCTGCAAGCAGTTGTCTGGATGAAGGTTCTACTCCTAGCCCAGAGCTGAAGGCGGCCAGTGCCTCGCCATGACGGCCCAGGCATTGTAAAGCTACCCCTGAAAAATTAAAATGGCTGTAGAATCCGTGCGGCACCAGTTGAGTAGACATAAACAAGGCATAAACTGATATTTTTTCATGATTTAGCAGATGAGAGTCGTATAATATTACTTAGATTTACTATTCTGATACTGTTGTATAATTAACTAAATTAAATATTACTTGCTTGCCCTTGTACTAGGTCTAGCAAAAGCATGTATTTAAAGTAAGCTCATATTAATCTCACGAGAGTGAAGGAAATACGGCATACATATGGAATCTAAAATAGTGGCTTGCTTAGGGTCAATACGATCCAACTCTCAGTAGGGCAAGTGTTTCATTCTCACATGGACCAAGCCTTATAATATGTATATTTACGAGCGCATTTTTCATATTTGTGAGTTTTCCTGACACAAGAATATTGTTCTCTAAACCGGATAAGTTAAAATAAAATGTTATTCAACCTGTTAAGAGTAGTACGTACCGATAAGATAAAAATAATGTGAAAGTACGATATGATCATATAGAAAGAGAAGCACTAAAAACCGACTATTAACATTGAATACACAGTAATAATAATTTTATGTGACTTTCGAGTACTCGCAGTGAAAGTGATAGCTATGTGTATGGAACAGATGAAGCAAAAAACGTAACGCAATAGTGCAATAAACAGACTGTTTATGAACAATATGAATATGTAAAGTACATAAAATACAAGCGGATCTTCATTACACATTTGTATAGCTTTTTATAAAATATACTAGCTGTTTCATGCGGTTTTACTCTCGCTATTTTCGGTATATTGACAACACCAATCTGATCGAATTGTCACCTATATGTTGGCCTTCAAAGTCCACTATCTCCCAGTAAAAATAATATTAAAATCGGTTCAGCCATTCCAGAAATTACCCCGGACAAACAGAAAAACAGACAGACATAATTTTTGAAAAGTTTTGTTTGAAAAAAAATAAAACAAAGTTATGTTGAAATCATAGCCAGACTCAGACAGCTGTTATTATCGGAAGGCAGTCATGTTATGTGTATGACCTGAAGATATCAATCAACCTAACTGGCTTCGTAAAAAACGAATCATTGCATTGCCCGCGTAGATCATGTGTTTTATCTAAAACTAAAGGACGCCCGCAGCTACGCTCGCGGAAAAAACTAAATTTTTAGCGGGGATCCCTTTAAGGCGTATAAATTTAATTACCTCAATATTTGTAGCAATACTTACGGTCTATTTATATCTGCCAATATGTACACATACCTATTCAATACAGTTAAGTTCGTTTGCTATTATAAATATATGTAATAAAACATATCATTAATTATAGCAATTTGTGGTTCATCTCATAAGAAATGTTTATATTTATGATGTATATTACTTTTAAATTTTTATTACAGGGATGTTTTTTGTTTAAATTACGATCATTAATTTCCAGTTAGGCGGCATGTTCTGTAGTTTGCAACTATTTATGTGTCAAACGATAGGATGTTCTAACTTCTCTTACAAATATAGATTTTTAATTAGGCTTTGGGAGCTAAAGAACACGTATTATGCGATGTTTATTGGCTTATCTTATCTGCTTCTTCCTTTGCTTTTATGTTGTAGTCCGGTCAAATTATACAAAAAAATAGGAAGGTAGTTACAAAACTCGTACCCAGATCAGAATTGGTAGGACTGTTCAAAACATCATCATACATGACATCTAAAATTTCCTCATCGATTTCACACCGGAAAAAAAATGCGGGGGTAAAAGGTCAAAAACACGGGCTTCGCGTTTTTCAGCAAAAAAATTTAGATCATATAATATATCCCAAAATAAGTTGAGCCTGTATTATGATCACACAAAGATTTTTGATGAGCTCATTTTATTGTCAATTAGGTACAAAAAAGGGCTTTGCTTATAACTAATTAAAAAAGTATAAGAATATAAATTTAAAATAAAAAGAGCCCTATTGTCGATGTACCACAAGGTTCTACTGTAGGTCCATTATAACTAAGAATTAACCATCGTAAAAGTCAGAACTTCTAGATCACCTTTTTTGTTCAGCAGTAACTACTTATAATTTTATTATAGGTATTAGTAAGTATTAAGGATACAGTTTCGCTGATGTGACATGTATTTATTAAAGCCTACTTCTGTTTAAGTGGACCAATTAACAGGGACTTTATTACTCATAAATAAGTGATAAAAAACGAAATTACATATTACTCAGTTATATATTAATAGGTACAGATAAACGCAGTTTTTGCTAAACATTAAAGATGCATAAAATTTCTAATATATATAGGATAATATGAAAGAAAATATAAGATTAACAATTTGTTATTTGAAACTGAAATGTCGTTGCCATGACTTTATGTAAATTATAGAGTGGCATCGACTACCAAGACTTCATAGACTTCTGTCTGTGATTGTCTTCCGTTGTTCGTATTATTGTCAACGATTTATCAAATATTTTTTTTATTAATCTTAATATCTTAATATATAAAATCCTTGCGTTACTGACTGACTGACAGACACGCTACAGCCGAAACTATTGGACGCAGGAAGCTGAAATTTAGCATGTATGTTCCTTGGGGACCGTAGGGGTGCACTAAGAAAGGATTTCCAGAAATTCCCACGGGATCGGCCAAAACGGGTAAATTTACAAAAATTGCAGGCGTAGCTGCTGGCGTCCTCTAGTGTTTAATAAAATCGAATCTTTCATTGTTAAACGTCTAAATATTTAATTCTGCCGTATGCTGAACACAGCATCAGGGGACCGGGGGCTTTAATATTTCGTCAATGGTTTGCCATCTGTCCGAAATTTAGGTATTCTTTATAGATAACGAACTTGTATTTGAAAATGTCCTTGCGTCCTAATATGATATGTGACAGGTGTCCTCGGCACAATATAATTTTGGTCCTGAGTAGGCAAGCATAGCTTGAACTTCGATTCGAAGTGCACAATTGCTTGACTAGTGTAACTTTTGACGTATTTTGTTTAAGTGGTTACCTTAGTAATCCAACTATCGCTAAAGTTGATTTTGGCCTCGGAATAAAAAAGTTACATGGAAATGCTTAACCTTTAAGTACCGACATGGTATTTTAGTTACATTGGTATCGACGTGAGGTCGGGCAGACCACCCGCGATCTTATAAAAATCATAACTCGCCGAAATTGTATGCACCGACATAGCCACTCTCCACAAACATTGTTGGGCAACTGCTTGAGGGGTAGGGAGAAGCGCAAATGGTTACGTCTTCAGTAACATAAAATTCGAACTTCCTAATCCTGAAGGTGTCTGTCAGACCACCACGTCGGTACTTAAAGGTTAAATAGGTATTCAGAAATTAAAATTCTTGTGTTTTCTAAAACGTTTAAGTGTGGTTTTACACTGGCTGATTATTTTTTTGGTTTTCACAAAGTAATCTGTTATTTAGTCATTTATAAAGTTAGCGTGAATGTTACACATTGAAATCAAACCACGGTTTACGAATTCTATCGCGATATATTTAGTGATATTAGGTATATATTTAGACAGAATGATCTAGAAACGACATTTTTACATACATACATACATAGACTCACGCCTGTTTCCCCAAAGGGGTAGGCAGAGGCATATTCAACGCCCACTTTTCGCCAGTGTTTTGATCCCACGTAATAGGTGGCGAGCCTATTGCCGCTTATCGGGATATTTTGTTTGCCAGAGCCTCATCCGTGGATCGGCAGGTGCACCACTTGCAGGTGAGGTTGGCTTGGGACCCTAAGTTCTTGGTGGGAACCCTATGCACCCTATTACATTTTTATTACTAAGTAATAAAAAAAATAATTTACCGTAGATTGATTTCAGTATTTGCTCATTTGTATCGGCGTATCTAAATGAAATATGTAAGATATTTTACCTTGTCTATAGTAAGCTTTCGGCCAGTTGGGACAGAGTTCTCTCGCGCGCGTGGCATCTTGTAGAGCTGCTGCGAACTGTCCTTGTTTTAATCTTGCCGCCGACCTGCATCAAACATTTATATGTAATAGTGGATTATTATTTAAATAAACTATTTTATTATATATGAAAAGAGTTTTTAACATTATTTTGGGCGCTTAGAACATTTTTACATTATTGGAGCAGTATAAATAAGGGCATAATAACAAGCCTAATTTTAAAGACTTAGGAATAGTCTGTTCGTAAGTAAATAAATGAAGGAGGATTAAAGCTGTGAAGCAGTTTATATTTTTCTTGCACAATGGCTCACACCAACTGTCAAAGAATGTTTTACAGTTGTTTATCTGTATATATTAAATTCTTGTGTTACTGACTGACTGACAGACAGCTACAGCTAAAACTATTTGACGAGAGAAGCTGAATTTGGTGTATGTTCCATGGAATGTAGGGGACTAGGTGCACTAGAATAGGACTGCTCGAAATGCCCACGGCTACAACTAAACCTATTTGACGCAAAAAGCTGAAATTTGGCGTGTATGTTCCTTGGGGAGTGTAGAGGTGTACTAAGAAACAATAACTCGAAATGCCCACGTGATCGAAAAAAAAACGGTTAAGTAAAGTAAAAAGTGCAAGCGTAGCTGGGGGCATTCTAAAGTGAAACTGATGAATATCATTGTAAAGTTAACACACCTATTACTATATAGTATATGGTTGGCGGGGTCCAACGTCAGTGCGTCGGTGTAGAGTGCGACTGCCGTGGCGAAGTCCCCGGCCTGGCACGCCGCGTTGGACGCGCGAACCTTCTCCACAAACAGCGCCCGGGACGCCGCGCCTAAAGACGCTGAGCCCGTGGGCTCCACCTGTCAAAACAAACAATATCATTATAAATACTTTCAATATTTCACCCTTTTTTCGCTACACATATTATTCACATCAATAAACGAAAAAAAAGTAAAGAAAAAAAATACAAATAGGTAAGTTAAATATAAAAGTAAATCACATAGAATCTAAGAAATCAAGAACAAAATTAAGAAAAAATACGTAACAAAAGAAAATAGTGTAATGTTATTTATTGACTTCCTGATAATAATTTTGCACTTCCAGTCCACTTTGGGTGATGAAATGATTTTGGTACTAATTTGTAACATAGCTACTACCCTACTATGCTGCCTGCCTCGAAAAATTTGTCATAATATTAAGATTATTGTTAACGTACGTAGGTATATTGTATATAATACCTATTCGTAAATGATTAAGAAGCCAGAGATGAGTATATACCCACCTGACTTCTAAACACGCGGAAACATGCACATTGGTTCACAATAAAGTAATCTTAAACTGCTAAGCTTTGTTTTTTGAATGGGTATTGTCTGTTGTCTGATATACTTAATAATGATATCTGACATAATAATGCATTTACTACCAAAAGTAATACTTGTTACTATATTATAATGCGATAAATCAAACTAATCTAGCTGCAACAATAACGTATACTTATATTGATATGATACGTGTTGAAGGGTAGGCCAAATTCTGCTATGTCATTTGACATTCAAAACAGAGATGTAAAGCATTTTATGTCCGCTACACAAGGCCATAGAACTATATACTCGTAAGATATGAATTTATGCATACACACTCTTAAATTGCAGACCTATTGGCCCAAAGGCAATGCAATTGTGATCCACCACAAGGCGTAATTACTAATTAAGAATTAAGCTATAAAGTACTACTATCGCAGTTTTAATACCTTTAATATACCTACAGCTTTAATTAACAAACTTCTAATCTAAGGAAGAATATTGTAATACTAAATATACTCGTAAACATTTCGATGTACCTTATTGAGTTTAATACATAAATTAAGATTTACCTACATTTATAAAAAGCTAAACGGTAAAGGAAAACATCGTGTGTTCTGCGTAATCACGGAAATGTTTTCGAAAGACATGTAAAGTCTGCCAGCCCGCACTTGGCCAGCGTGATGAACTACCTATGGCTTAACTTTTGATTCTCATTATGAAAAGTGGTCTAATCAGGAGTGTAACAGATTAGATGGAGTGGATTATGATGATTTAATGAAATAATCTAAGAGCTTCTAATTGCTTGTCAAAATTAATTTTGTTCTTTATTTTTCTTTATATACTTGCTCCTTGTTAAAATTTGTTGACGTCTACAGATAATTAATTAAATTGCCACTGAAATGTGTTAATAAAGTTAAGGAATGACAATTTACAATTCATTATTTTATTGTTTTCTTAACATTTTAATTAATAAATACATTATTTATTAAAACGTTACATTATTAAAATTAATAATAAATAATAAGAACTTAATTAATATGATAATCGCTTTTCCATAAATGCTTTATGGCTAGGAATGCGGCTTAATTATCGAATTAATATGTAACTTTCGAGTGTGTAATTGACTATGTTTTGTATGTATGCCATGATAATATACAAAAATGCTATGTCAATAAATTGAGAGTTATTAACATCAATATGCATAAATTTACTCAAAAAGCTTTACTCAAGGCCGTCAAGGTGAGGGCCATCATGCTGGCTGCTGGGATGATGGCCATCACTATGGGACTTCACTGACTGCTTAACATCAGGCAGCATGAAGTCAATTTGTTCGGCAGAAAAAAAAAATATTTCGTTCGAGTGACAGACAACGCTTAGTCAAAATTACTAGGCGTTAGCAATGCCAAATTATAAAACTGAACAATGCCAAATTATAAATGCCAAATTATAGCGTCTAACGCCATAGCGTTAGACGCTATAATTTGGCATTTATGTGCCTTGGAGAATGTAGGGGAGCACTAAGAGAAGATTTTTGATATTCCCACCCTAAGGGTATAAAACGACCTAAAAAAGGTGGCTGGGACAGACTGGATGCGGAAGGCCGAGGACTGTGTACTGTGGCGCGTATTGGGAGAGGCCTATGTCCAGCAGTGGACTGCGATAGGCTGATTGAGAGATTGAGAAGGGGATAAAACTGCCCCATGCGGGTGGAGCCGTGTGCTCAACTAGTATATTATAAATCTCGTTGTTCATTTAGGATTACCATCGCATAGTTAAAAGTGTATGCTTTCGATTGGCGATCTAATACAATGTTATTGGATTTTCCCGTGTTTAGTAGTCGTGTCAAACAAGTTTCGAAGGAAATTGTGTTTTATTCTATGAGTCTAATCTTAGAGAAGTCGTCTTATGGTACCTATCTTATACCAGTCTTAGTATAGTAGTTACAACTTGCAAATTGAATTCATAAAATGATGTAATGTTAAGTACATATACGTCCATATTAAGCATTGATAGAGTAAAATCCTTTCAGGAGTAAACCACTGTACAGTTTAATAGCTGAAGACCAAAACAGTTTTAACTGTTTGCGTTCGAGCTGAAATAGAAGATGAAAATTATAACGATATTTGAGAAGCACCCATTTGTTATCTGGTTTTGGTATTATTTTATCGAGATATTAACATATGTTATAAAGGGTTTCTTTGCTTATATGTAAGTGTCTCAGTTTTATTATTTAATTGTTTATTCTTACAGAAAACATACTTAAGTATGTTTTATAAGAGTCTATACTCACACCTGTTTGTCGAAACGATACCTAGGCAGAGACTACGGAACGCCATTTGCAACGATCCTGACATATCTCATCTTACATAAAACGATTACAAAATAAACACTAAAACTCTTAATAAAATCAACATGCTTACATACAGTTATGGCAACATATTATATGTTGCCATAACATAACCGTATGTAAGCACTTTGTAAAGATACCTACTAATTTACTGGAGCACTTAACATCCAACGTTTACGCTAAAAAGGATACGTAATGAACGATTTACATGCGGGCTTCTCGATGAGGTTTCCAATTAATCGATTTGTTCGAATCAAAATATACACACACACCATGTCAGATCATTTATTCAGTGAAGCCAAGAAATGGGAGACCACCGGTAAAGAAGAGTGCGTGATAGATAAAATAGAAAGATAGATTAAAACTTTATTGTGCAAATACAGTTATTTGGTACAAATCAGATAATTCAATGTACATAGCAATTAATGCACAAAGGCCGCCTTATCGCAAAATACGATTTCTTCCAGGCAACCTTAAGAATTGTTTATGACGAGGTCTTCCATTTTTTGGCTTCACTTGCGAAGTAAGGTGAACTATATTATCTACCTTTTATTAGCATTTCAATTCTGCTTGTATTAATCGTTAGCCTTGTATGGTGTACGTATTACATGACCCACTGCTTTGCACAGGTATCTTCTCATCAGAAAGCTTAGGAAAACTTCACATTCTTTCGAAAGCAATATGGAGAACTCTCAGACATGCAAGTTTCCACACTATGTTTTCCTTTAGCGTTTAGAGAAGCAAAACTTTAATACGCACTTAACTTCGACAAGTCAGTGGTGCGCGCCGTAGATTTGAATTTGAACCCTCTTTGTGGCAGTCGGTTAGTTCCGCCACTAAGCTATCGCTCCCTGCCTGTATATTCAATGGATATTAAAGTTCACAATCGATGTGGGTTATAAAGTTCTCGATATTAATTGGTTTTGAAGTTAATTACATGTTGAATTAATGTTTTTATAGGCCAGTCTCAATGTCGGCTTGACCGCCGTTCATAGAGGTACTGGTACCTCCAAACAGTTTATGGCATGGCTTTAAATTATATACGATAAGAAACGACATTAATACATAGTAAACATGTATGCTTAAAACTTACACATGTGTATGTAAAAGTGTTGTAAACTATTTTATAGTTTAGATTTGACTTGCTTTAGCCCGCGGTTCCGCCCGAAAGGATATCGCTTATAGCGGCAAAAGATAGTCGATGTGTTATTTATTTATTTAACTTTTGTACAACAAACACAATTAGGTGCATAGGCGGACTTAATACCTTAGGCTTTCTCTGCCATTCAACCTAGGGTTAAGCAGAGATTATTTATAAGCTAGAATACTTACGTCCAGGCATAAATGCGTGGGATTGGGAGGTCTCGGGTTCGATTCCCGGGGCGGGCAGAGTGTTATTGGGTTTTTCTGTTAGGAAATTCTCAGTAGCAGCACGGAGTCTGGTAATGTGCCCGGTACGGCAATAGGCTCGCCCCCTATTACGTGGGACCTAAAAATTCATGGCGAAATGTGGGTGTAATATTACACCTGTGCCAAACACTCCGGGAATACAGGCGTGAGTCTATAAAAAAAATATATAGAATACTTTAACTTTAGAGACTAGCATCAGTTTGATCTATAAGCTTTATAATTATGGTTAGACCAGTAAGCCAACCCCGGTCTCCAAGACGAAAAGTCAAAGATACTACTGGTACAACGCTAGGACAATGATGCATATTAAGCTAAGTTTAATCAAAATCCGGTTCATAGCTTTTGCGTGACAGAGTAATAAACATCTCATATAATGATCCTCAACAAACCTTGAAATTTATATTAGTCATAGAATAGGATAATAGGATACAAAACGCATTAAGAAACACGAAATTCTGTCGTTCAAATATTCGACGTATGAATTAGTATTCAAATGAAATGGGTAGCTAATTTAGAATTAATAGGTATAACAAAAACAAACACGTCTCTATTCTGGCATTCTGAGAAGACACACTGCGGCTAAACATTCATATTTAGAAGTCAAAATATTTGTGGTCCTAACAAAAGCACAAAGGTTTCAACGGGGCCGACGTAATAATAGTAAAAAACTACAAATGACAAAGTGCTACCGAATTCCTGGACCTCTCCTCTATTAAGATTCTGACAATTTGACTTATTGAGTTCCGTATACGACAACGATACGATTATTGATAAGGTTTCCAAAGATTAGAAAATAAGAAATCAGGATGGTATTTTTATGAAGTCTTCTGTACTTCGTAAGCCAATATCCTGTGTCGCGAGTGACTTTATGAAGATTCCAGCAACGTACACAAAGAGCAGCCAGACTTGAAACAGAACACCGAAAAACAATTTGTGTACCAATGTATAGTCTCGTGTGTCAAAGTATGGGCTTGAACCCACAACATACGATGTAGTCTTGAGCGGCTTGCTGACCACTTAAACCACTAAGCCACCCGTACAGAAAATTTCAAAGTTTGAGCCGCAATAAAATAAAAATAAAACATGGTGATTGTGTATATTACAAATAAACGCACATCTTTTAAACGCAATAATAAATCTGATTGGCTCGCAACATACTGCGAAACATATCTTCACAAATTCTCAATAGCAACGTGAAACAAATTGCCGCGTTAATACTGAAACTAATTTGTGCCATAAAACAGAACCTACAGTAAGTACAATGAAGAACCTTCATTAATACTTCAATATACGCGGTAAGGAAATTACATAAGATAAGAGACTATCACAAAAAAGGTTTCACTATAAGCAGGTTTATAAACTCAATCAGAGACCCCTAAAAATAAAGTATTTTAAATTTGGAACGGGCGAGGAGGCGTGAGGCTCGTTCACCACCTGCGCTATCTAACCGTCCGCATCGGAAGCGAGAGTATTTTTTTCTCACGGACCGCATTCTCTTACCTCACTGTGAAACAACCAGCCATTGATCTTCCCCTCTTATACAACATACATTACCGCGCCACGCATTCCACCACCTTACTCGAGATTAAGTTTCTCAGTAATGTATATTGCGCACTGCTAAGGAATAGGTTTCGTACATTTCGTATTGAAGGCGTAGCTGCGCCCTTTTACCTATGGCCCGGTACACATGGTGCTTCCTCGTGAACGTGATCTTTGTGCTGCAACAATGACGGATTGACTTAAAAGGGCATTGTTTAATAATGCTGGCAGTGTCTGTAAACATATACCTCCTTTTGGAATATCACGGTGGGAAGATATCAAATTCATAGAGCGTGCCTATCCTAGTATTTTTTTTATATTTTTTAGAAATAACTCCAACATTATAGATTAGTTAGTACTGCCTCCGTGGTCCAGTGGATAGCGTATGCGACTGCTGATCGGAGGTCCCGGGTTCGATTCCCGGGTCGGGCAAAAGTGTTACTGGGTTTTCCCGAATTCTCAGTAACAGCACGGAGTCTGGTAATGTGCCCGGTAACGGCAATAGGTTCGCCCCCTATTATGTGGGACCTAAAAATTTATGTCCGTGTGGTGACGGATTAAGAATACGAATTGTCACCACCCCATATCATCCCATGGGTGTCGTAAGAACCGACAGAGGGAGCATAGTATGCAGAGAACAGCACTGCAAGAGAAGGAAAACTTGATACAAACCCTATACCAACCCGCTTGGCCAGCGTGGTATAGTAGGCCAATTCCTCCTTTCAAAGGAGAGGCCTAGTCCAGCAGTGAACTATCAAAGGCTGATGATGAGAAAAATTTATGGCGAAATGTGGGTGTAATATTACGCCGCTGCGGGGACACAGGCGTGAGTTTATAAAAAAAATACTGTACTACGTAGTCAATAAGGGCGTAAAACTTAGGTAATAAAAAGCCTTATGATTTTCTCAGCAAAGCTCTGGCGCCAGCACTAACATTTTAAACGATTCAATATTACAATTTACGATTAGACACATTTATTGTATAAAAGGAGAAAATTGATTTTGCGTGTTATAGGGACGATTACTAGTCAGACTGTTATTGGTTTTGAATAAACTGTGAAGTGTGAACTTTGTCAAAACATCAACACTGATTTTTATAGTAAAACTAGAGGACGCACGCAGCTACGCCTGCATTTTTTTTTAATTTACCCGTTTTGGCCGATCCCGTGGGAATTACGGGAAATCCCTTCTTAGTGCACCCCTACGGTCCCCAAGGAACATACATGCCAAATTTCAGCTTCCTGCGCCCAATAGTTTCGGCTGTAGCGTGTCTGTCAGTCAGTCAGTAACGTAAGGATTTTATTTATTAAGATATAGGGAATAAGTTAACGTACCTATTTACGTTACCTATAGATAAAGTTGAATGTCTTTTGTATCCCATATTGATCCTTAAATCCTTACTGATATTTGAGCCCATTACATTTGAAGAGATCTCCAATATAACCCGCTGCAGTAAAGTTTACGTTCATCTTAAACTGGACTAACTGTGTATCGAATTACGATTAGTGCATTCCAAAGGGTTATGTGCACTTAATTACAAATGGGAGCTTCTTTCTTTTGCCGCCTTTCGAAACTGATAATAATTTAATTTTCATGCAATGGGGCATTGTATAAGTTGTCCATATATGGTCAGTTAGTGTAGCATCATTACAGCAACGTTTATCAATGCGCTCCCGTGAGGACGGAGCGTAAGCACTGGTAATGATCGCCGATTGTTTCGGCCATCTTGAAATATGAGAGACGTAATCGAGCCTTATTCGCTTTATTAAAATTTCGTTTAAAGAGGCGCCCGATAACAGTGCGCCCGACGGATTGGGTAATTATATTTTTTCATAAAACGATCTTTCATTTATCTTGTAAGTCTTGTAACGTTACTTTTAAAATGAAAAGACTCGGACCGCCCAGTGACTCTTAGTATACGTCATATTGGTGGAATTTTTAATATCCCTTTAGTTAATTAAAGTGTGTTTAAGCATTATCGTTCGATTTATCAAAATGTTCCGCTTGCGAGTAGATGCAATACCGTGTAATGTAAACATGCGAGCTCACAGAGTAATGAGCATTAATAATGAAACTCTTCATCCTTACAATTTGCATTTTACCATGTTTAATGTCTCTGTGCTCGACGATTATCATTTGTCAGTTACATCCATATCTGATGTTACTGCCACGCTGCTATACATATTCTCATTATTAATTAAGTAGTTCTCATAAAGCATAGAATCATGTGTTTGTAGAAAATTTATAAAACACATTACCGTTCTACAGGAGTAATTCCTTCAACAGACTTATATTTATGCACAATTATGCGCAATTAAATATTGTATTATGTGACGACGAAAAAACTAAATAGATGCCAATGTGAATACCCAGATGTGCAATCAGTAAATGCAGATGGGCACACAATCCTAACAAGAAAGCGATGCAGTGCTTGTTACAAACATATTTTATTAATCAACAACCTTTCTTAAACGTCGGGATCAAACCGCAAAAGAATGATCACTAGCAACAGAGCTACCATGAATATTCATTCAGAAAATCGCAGTTACATCTGCATACAATTTCAATAGATATACATTTATAATTTATATAAATAAATCCTTCATTTCTCAGTATAACGAGTGAGGTACATTTATCATAGACAGAAAATGTGTTCTATGAAATCATTTGAAATTCAACGTGCGCTATAACTTCCTATTTTATGGGCGCTGACTAGATGCATGGTCACATTTGAACTGTACGAAGAGAATTACATGTAAAAACACATACATGACCTATAGGACATAAAACTTGTATAATTTGTGTGCATATAATATTGCCTTCGACAATTCTAGCGAAGTGAAGATTTAACACGTGTGCCAACACGCCAATTCGCTTTCGATACAACTTGCACTTTTAACACATAGAAAAACCACATTTGAATTATAATAAACCGGCATGTCATAATAGATAGAGTGATACGGGTCGATCAAAACCTGCTTTGAAAATCAACAGAGATCGACCCACAGGTTTTGTATCGGTAGGTATTTAAGTATATCAAATGATCCGTGTAATCATTAACAATCTTGTCAACAACTCAGGCTTCGATGTGAATATTCTTGAGAATCTGTTGCATCCAAAGTAGGAAAAGATATGTATTTTTTGTTTTCAAAGATGTTACACAGCCTTTGTCTTTGTAAGCACGTAACTACCGCCTCCGTCACGTTTTTATCGTCCCTACGTGATAGAATAGTGCCCATCCTCAGGTGCCTCATCACTTTTTGTTGTGAGAAAAACTTAACAATGTGTAAGTCATTCTAAAATGTTTTGTAAAGAGATCTCTGATATCACTTTGTCACAATAATTCGTTCGCAATTAGTGTGTTATTTATACGGCAGTACGCAATACGAGGACGGTGAGATTGGACCGTATAAACTACCAAGCTGTGCCGGCTCTGGTGCCTCTCCGACAGGTATAAGGGCTCAAAAACAAACGAAAAAGCAAACTTGCCGGTCATCCTTTATCTATTTTTTCCCGCCTATTTTCATTGTGGACCTTTGGGATAATTACGAAATCTTTACCTGTTCGAAATAAAACAATTAACATGTGTTGTGCCGAGACAAATCACACAATAATTTGGGACCGGATTCGGGTAATTTTTTGATGGTTTAGTCGAAAGTTTTTTGTGTTTCTTTGTACACATTCATACATTTTATGGGAATCAATCTTTGAATCAAGTCGGACGTGCGTTCCGCTCGTAAAGCATTCGTCGTGGCCGGTACCTAAATTAATTACAAATAATGACACCGTAAGTGGACTTTCCATTGTTTGTTTTTAAGGAGACGAGTCGAGGTTTTTTTAATGGAATATATTAAAGCCTCAGGTTGACAGTTCATTATTGAACAAAAAAGAATCACATGCATTTGACTTCCGCGCATCTGTTCACTTTGGCCCGAAGGCGTGGGTCCCATCACGACTTCCATACTTATTTGTGCAACCCGGCCGAGGGAAGGAGACCGGTAGGTCTTATAAGGCGATGGCGGGTCCGAGTGAATTTTCAGTTTTATTGGGTTATTGTTGCAAAATCGCACACAAACGCGGCGGATTCCTGGCATTCCTCCACAATTACTATTTCGTGAGTGACCCCGCACTCTCGCTGAATGTCCATGGACTGGTCTCACCGAGCATCTGACCTTTGACGCCTTGAGCCTTGAATATTCCGAGCACTAACCTTCTATTTATATTTAAATAAATACTAGTAGGTAATCAAAAAAATTTTTTAACCATAAAAGCATACACTCTTCTACTGGGTTACACAACAAAAAAACTCAAACGATCACAATATGTGTAGGTACCTATAATAATTCAATAGCAATTAGTTTTAATAATTCTGGTTAACCATACGATTTAACTCAGGAAATTACTCAATAAAGTATTCAATACTATAATGACCGCGATTGTCGGCCATAATGGCAATAACCATGCGTAGATATTTCCCATTGTGTTCTGTTTTAGGTAACATTTAAATATCTCCATATTGACTTTACAGCCTTAATAATGTACGGTGCGTACGCCGAGGACATTCTTGTGCTCAAATAATACGAAAATTGTATATTCGTTTTATTATTTGCGAGGTTAAAATATTAGTCCGTGGTCTCTGGATTGTTGATATTAAGTATTGAAGGAAAGTAAGTAGATACAGCTAACATCATGTAGCCTTAACTGATTGCTTTAGCTCTCGTTTTCGATACCAGTATCCGCTTACTTGTCTAAATAGATTTGATAGAACATTAGCTTCTCCGAAGAGCCAAGCTTATATATCTCTTTAGCCCAGAGAAATTGTGATGTTTTATGACATGAACTGGTATCAGGATATTTGTACAGACTCACTGCGATTATTGTTATTGATCTTTTGGAGGACGAAGCTAACCAAAGAGGGCTTTACGTGATCGTTGACACATAGAGCGACTAATTTTTTTTTGTGAATGGCGACCCATCTATATTCCAGACTAGGCAAAGTCCCTTAACCCACGACACTATCAATTCGTGCGTTCACCACTTACCGCGAGGTCCCATATTGATTTTCAGTGTTTGTAACGGTAAAGGCGAGGACAGGAATAGTCCGGAAGGTCAAATGTCTACGGTGAGACCATAAGCGGAGGCAGGCTTATGATTTATTTATTTATGTGGACGCTAGTTGGCCTACAAGCATTTCGCGATACCAGACTATCTGCCCCGATATTAAATTCACATAAATGTTATATCATACGCATTAGAATACTTTAGTATAATAGTTTATTAAAGTGTTTTATGAATATATTCACTTTTAAGGGTATCTTCTGAAGAGAAAATAAAGTCAGCGTTCATTGCTTTAATTTGCGCTCTTCCAAAGTAGGTATGCATAGAAGAGATTCTAGAGTCTAGAATCTAGACTGTTTTTACAGTCTTATTAGCTGTTTGATTATTTTAGAGAATTTGCATGATTGTAGAGCCATATCATACAATTTGTGTAAAATGTGGCATTTAGTTAGATGCCAATGTTATTATATGTAGATAGGGTGACAAATAAAAACTCTACCAAACTCCAAAACTCTACACAAATTAATATAAACAATAAACCAAAATATATAAAGCTAATGCCTTATTCTAACAAAATAATAATTATAAATAGTTGCTCGAGTTGCTCGATTGAAAGAGCGGTTGGAACAAGGCATTAGCTTTATATATTTTGGTTTATTGTTCATATTAATTTGTGTAAAGTTTTGGAGTTTTGTAGAGTTTAAGGTAGAGTTTTTACCTACTCTGACTGCAAAAACTATTAGACATCGCAGTTTGAAAGTCGGTCTCGATCTCTCGATGTTTCAGATGTCAGCGAAAAATTGACAATTCGTGTCAATTCTTCACTGACGTCTGAATCGAATCGAATCCGATTTGTTAAAAAAGTTAAAAAATTGTTAAGTTAAAAGGTTACATACATACATACATAGACTCACGCCTGTTTCCCCGAAGGGGTAGGCAGAGGCATATTAAACGCCCACTTTTCGCCAGTATTTTGATCCCACGTAATAGGTGGCGAGCCTATTGCCGCTTATCGCGATATTTTGTTTGCCAGAGCCTCGTCCGTTGATCGGCAGGTGCACCACTTGCAGATGAGGTTGGCTTGGGACCCTAAGTTCTTGGTGGGAACGCCATGCACCCAGTTAAAAGGTTGTATCTTCCAATTTCCGTTCGGGAAGGCTACATAGCGTTAACAATGAATGACAGTAAACACCTATTATAGGAGTCATAACTAATTATAACAATTCTGCCTTTAGTTAAGTATTTCAAAAATGTTACCAATTATTGTCGGCAAAACACCGCAGACTTGTTTATTGTCTGATTATTAAAACGGTTAATAAACAACAGTTACTTTCATTTAATCGCGTTACAGTAATCGATTCAGTTACTTAGCGTGTGTGAAGTCTTGCGCGAAAAATTGCCAGCAATTTCTGCCACTAAGCTGAGCCCCGAGCATTTCAAATCATCATTCTAACTAAATAGGATGTTATTTTATGTGAGTACGCATGTCAGAATATCCCGGAGAAAATTACTTTCATATAGTAGTTTTTGTTCCGGCACGCGTTCAGTGTGAGTGGAATGCGCTCGTGACGATCGATTTCGCGCGCAATCATCGGCCGCCATCTTGTTTTTGCTGTCAAAATAATAGCCTCAGGCGCGTTCCGTAGCACGCTACCGTGTTCAACACGTGATGACGAAAATATTAAATGTTTTAAATAACATTTAATTATAACGACGTTTGTATAACCTTTTCAAGCTTTCAAAGATAACATAATAAATTAAAACGAAATACAAATTTACACAGCTGGGCGTAGCACGTCTAAACTATTCATAACTTATAAACTCTTGATGATCTGCCAAGATAAATTTACTTTTTGTTTATTGACGTAATGGAGATAATTGCGAGCCTGTATAAAAAGTGTGTTCTTCCAAGTTATGATTTACCTCATTGGACTGTCAAAGGTATATACCTAAGTTAGTAATTTTGGTGAGAGCACTATAAATGGTGCTTACAGAGTAGGTAGTTAGTAGGTAGCTAGTTTGTACTCACATCAACACACAACACTTAAACATTTAGGTACACCGAGCGTATCCTTCACCAAACTAAAGCCTTTTCCTTTTTGTAATAAATGATTAATCGCCAATTTATGTTAGTTTGTTTTTCTATTTTTTCATTTGATTAAGTTGAAGCTGTTATTACGGGGAATATTATCACGGATTAAGAACACTTTTTTTATTTTTCTGAGCCCTTGCAAACCTGCCAGTGAGGGCGTGCCAGACAACGTGTGTTTTATAGCTAACCATTCTTATTTGAACTCTGAAGCTCATAATTCTGGAAGAAATATATCTACCGAATAAGGTCTCTCGCGATTGGTCGAATAATCTGCGAAAAGGATAAACAAAACTTTATAAAAATACCTTATTTCGGGGCGGACGGGCTGCAATCGGCTGTAGTATTAAGTTTGTAATAACAATCACTGAGCAAGATTATAGGAGAATATTACCCAGGGTCGGATTTGAGCTACGAAAATAATGATTATTTTAATTTTCATTGATCATTGACTTATTGATTACACCGTCAACTATGTTACGCAAGAGGGAACATAGGGCGTAGTCAATCTCATGATGCAAATGAAACGTACCCTACGATTCATAGATAGAGCAAAGCACTATATGTTAAGCTAAATTCAGCAAGAGGACATCATCTCAAAATGCGCGTTTCGGATAGTAACCTCGGCTTGCTTCATATATTAAAATAAAATATCATATGACAATATTTAATTGGAAGAACTTCGTAGACCAATGTTCCAATACATAATTTTCTGTGATAATTACCCATCAAAGAAAAATTCTAGTAACGTAAATCTTAATATATAAAATCCTTGCGTTACTTACTGACTGACAGACACGCTACAGCCGAAACTATTGAGCGCAGGAAGCTGAAATTTGGCATGTATGTTCCTTGGTGGTAGGGGTGCACTAAGAAGGGATTTCCCTAAATTCCCACGGGATCGCCCAAAACGGGTAAATTAAAAAAAAATGCAGGCGTAGCTGCTGGCGTCCTCTAGTCTTTGTTTATTATTCAACTATCCATCAGATAGGTTGGAATTTTATATTAATTAAAGAACATTCAACCCATATTATCTAGAATTCTCCGAAGACGGAAGAACTTTGTTATCTAAAACATAGTTAGTAGGTACAATGTCGATGATATTTTCTTCATGATTCGGAGACATGCCTTTACCATAACTCTTTTGTCGTGGACACAAAAGAAGCAAATTTTAACCTGTATATTTAACGTCATAAGGTCTTAAATACTTTATGACAGTCATTATTCATTGACACCATTTTGTCGTATTAACTTCGATTCAGTTCATTTCATGATATACGACGCTCTTTTTTAGTATTCGTATTTAATTCGGTATTATTCGGTAATTAAAATATACGGTTATGAAGTAAAACGCTACTTTACTTATTTTTGATAATGGCAATGGCGAAGATTAGGTGGCGGAAGACTTCGATTCGTTCTTCGACTCGATTTTTTTTCTTTTTATGTATGTAGATTACAGTAAATGTTTAGTTTAGATCTGGATAATTTTCATTTATAAAACCTTGGAGTTAGTCAACCAGATCGGTCCAATAAAAATATCTTAAGGTACTTTTGCAACTAACACTAAGGCTTTTTAGGGTTCCATAACTAAAAGGTAAAAAACGGAACCCTATTACTAAGCCTCCGCTGTCTGTCTGTCTGTCTGTCCGTCTGTCTGTCACCAGGCTGTATCTCGGAACCCTTCGTGCGCGAGTCCGACTCGCACTTGCCCAATTTTTTTTAAATAACTTTTGCTGTGGTCCCAAATTATTTGGGTCGGTGCAGTATGTTATTCGCTTCCATGATTATCTGTAGCCCGACTATACCGTCATTAAATAATTTACTCCTTTCTCTTTCATAACAATTTTCACACAGACCATCCATATTTTCCTGAGTCTCCTTAATCTTTTTTGTCCCTTTACCAATACAAATATCAAAATTGAAACAACCAAACCAATTTCACTATTGCTTTATTTTCCTTGTAATATTAAGAGCGGACTCGACGTTTAAAAGCAGAATAATATCACATAAAATAAAATAAAAATAAATAAAAATGATAAATAACTGACGCAGTAAGTGCAACAATATAATAAACGCTTACGTTAACATAATGTGTCCGGTGACTTTATAGCCACGTTATCTGTTGTTATTTTATATTTAGTCATAAAATTAATGGAAATAGCCGATTTTATTACGACATACACTGAAGTACTGTCGGTATTAGTTATTCTTATTTTGAGACCACCAAAGTCACGAAGATCGTGGTTATTCTTATAAATAATTACTTACATATGAATGTCAATTAATGGGCATATTTAATGGATATTAAGTGGGATGGGGCAAGTAATATAGATAAGCTATGCATCGGATTCAACATATTCTATGATTCAGAGGTCTGGTTAGTTTGTTACTCGTATTTTATAATGATATGTAATCTGGAAGATACATAGTTTGACTGCACTAATGCTTTACTGCACTTCGTAGAGAATTCCCGCAGCTACCGAGTCGTTAAGGATTGCGAATACATTCCGATAGCAAATTTTAAGAGTAGTATTGATATAAATAACTTAATTTCGCCCTAAGATAGGACGGCAAGATGTAGGATCAAGGGATATGAAAGAGAAAAAAATCAATGAATATGTCGTGGGCGCACAGAATTTTTGCAGATTGATATCCCTATCAATCTGCAAAAATTCTGTGCGCTCTCTGGCTGCCCCTTGCATATAGGGTTCACAGAGAGACAGAAGCTCAAACTATTTTATCAAGCTATCCACTAGCTTTTGCCCGCTGCTTCGCTTGCGTAAATTTCGTTTAGATAAAATGTTTTGTACAATCTCCCCTACACTCCTCAAGGAACATACATTTCAGGAACCAATATTAAAAGTTTGAAGTTTATCCATTGAAGGAATAAAAAGTTTCATACAAACTCTGACCACCTGTTTTACCCCCTTAGAGGTGGACTTTCCAAAAATCCTATCTCAGTGCTCCCCTACACGCCCCAAGGAACATACATACCAAACACCTACTTGCGCCCAGTAGCTTCGACTGTAGCGTGTCTGTCAGTCAGTCACTAATGCAAGGATTTTATATATAGATACAGATTACTTTTATGCACTGCGTCAATGTATTCAGATATACACGTTCCTTTTCATTCTTACTTTATACAGAATAACCCGTAACATTTCTTTTAAAATTAGGATCTACTGTGGATAAAAAAGAATCTGTATTTCGGTTTCGTAATTCGTCAGAATCTCTAAATATCAATTTCAGCATAAATACTTGAACTTACGAAGACGCTATCGTTAATTGAAATTCCCTCTACAAATGTGTCACTTTTCTCACATTAGTACTAGTTTCACCACTTAAAGATACCTACGTAAGAAAGTAAATTATAAGATATCTTTTGCTTTTATTTTATACTAGAGGACGCCAGCAGCTACGCCTGCAATTATTTTAAATTTACCCGTTTTGGCGGATCCCGTAATTTCGGGAAATCCCTTCTTAGTGCACCCCTACGGTCCCCAAGGAATATACATGTCAAATTTCAGCTTCCTGCGCCCAATAGTTTCGGCTGTAGCGTGTCTGTCAGTCAGTCAGTAACGCAAGGATTTTATATATTAAGATTAATCTAAACTATACATCCTCACATTTCCATCATAGTTCTGAACATGATCGCCAGTTGACTACATTATAAGACGTAAGTGGATGCTCCTGTTACACAAGATTCACACTGGAAGGCTACTACAGCACTTAATTTGGTAACTGCATTAATTATTTAAGTATTATGTATGTTCCTAATTACTATTTACAAGTAATTAATTACAATGTGAAACAGTTGCACTTGCAGCTCCTTACAAAAACAAAATATATACCATAACACTGGCGATTAAAAAGAGTGGTCACGAGTTTTATTGCCCGTTCTTTCTCGTAGTTCTACCTATTGCTTTGCGAACGAGGCAGTAAATGTAAATGTAGAAGCATTTAGTAATTTACTTTAAAGTTTGACGTTCATAAGCGTCACCTTGTGACCTAGATGAATAAATGATTTTGACTTTTTGACATTATTTTTATTAAACCGTTTTTTGCCCGAACCGGGTTTCTTAGTGCAAACCAACCTTCCAAATTTCAGCTTTTTGCGAACAATAGTTTTGGATGTGCGCTGCCTGTCAGTCAGTTAGTAATGCAAGCATTTTATATACACAGGTAAATAAACGCACCAGAAACCCAAAAAATTCTGCCTTTAGTCCATAAAGCAGCCTACAGCAAAATTCTAAAATAATTCCTCATTATTTCTCAGAGTCTGCACAAGTGCTCAGGGGTGTGCTAGCTCTCCGTATACTTAATTAGTTACTAGATGCGCAAGAATGTGCCGGCTCGCCGATGCTATCCACAAATTAGTGGACGACCAAATTAGCTGCCTGCCTCTCTTGTAATGAACAGTTTTTAGACTCAGGTGCACGTTGTTGCGTATACAAGATATTATGATGTTTAAAATGTACTTTCAGGTTTTTGATTGGATTTTCATACAGTTTGGAAGTAGGTATAGTAAATCGATGAGGTAACACCAGCTCATCGGACCTAGAGGTATAGTCTGTGCGGAAATAGAATGGGCGTGGCGAAAATTGGAACTTACATTCGTTCGAGTCCCTTTAGTAATTTATAGCTTATGTACGTACGATTGAAAACCCTTCTGTCTGTCTGAGTAACACAGGCTCAACAGATCAAGATTTTTAGTCGCACTATAAAAAATTAACAATGTTGCCAACATGAGAAATACGGTAAGTAGGTACGTATTGTTGCGCCCTCATTTCAAAAGTCTGTTCTCTTTCCGCACAGACTCTATGTAAGTTAATCGAAATGATGGAGAAGCATTTAAAACCCAAAATCAAAAACACGTTGAATAAACTTTTATGAATTGTCGTGGATTTTCTAATTTTATTAGGTCATTGAAATTTTATTTTTATCGCGTGCTTTGTTGAAGATTGGTATAGGTACCTACCTTGATACGTTTGCATTGCAATTACACCTCATGTTTTTTGGGATCGGAACGACGTACTGTTTGTGGCGCCCGAGATTTCGGCATCTTGGTAAACGACATGATTGCGCATATCCCTCCGTGATAAATGATCAGGTTTATTTATTTATCGGTTGATTTTGTCCTAATATCCGAGATGAGTAAATATTTATTGAGATTTAAACATACAGTCTGTAATCTGCTTAAATCTAATGTTCCCTTAAACCTTATAGCTGTCATGAAATAATACATTACTCTACCCATTCTGCCAGGCATACTGGCACACCACGCGAGTCACACTTTATAAAAAAATAGATAGCACTGCATATTTTGTTAAACATATGTTTCATATAAATCACGTGAGAATAACCGTGGGCGGAGGCTAGTCAATTGTATAAGGTTCCTCTTTATTTAATCCATAAAGTCCATTAGAGACAGACAAATATTTTTATAGGCGTGGAAAGAGTTGTCATGGTGAAATACCAAACGGTTGATAAAACACCGTAAGAATTGTTTTTTTATCGTATAACATGCCATGTATGATCGTTTGTGCAATAGTCTGTGAAGATATTGTGTTTTTCTTTAAGTAACTTTTTTTTATTACACGATTTTTTTTTAATGAAAGGGTACCTTACTACTAAGACGCTGACAACAGCCAAATAGGCTAGTCTCAATCAATTTTTTTTTGCTAAATCTATAAAGTTTGTGAGGGCGGAAAAAAAAAATGTTAATCTTGAACATATTTCTTAGAACCCTGTTGTATTCAAAACACGTTTTTAAAAAGTTTTCTCGATACAAAAAAATAGTAAACTAACCTCTTAAAATGATCTTCCAACAAAAATATCTGTATTACTTATCAACGTACGTTAGTAAAATTTATAACAATAACGTATCATATTTAATACAGAACTTGGTTGTTATTTATTTTCACTACTCGAATTTTATGGTTTGTAAAAAGTTCTGAACGTCCCGTCCCGTCGTCGTCGCGCTTTCTTATGTTTACAATCCGACAGTGACAGCAGCAGTTCAACTCAATAGCTATACTCTTTGTCAATAGCGGTTGTCAGCGCTTTAATACAGATATGAAATTTGATGGAATGGCAAATTCTGTACCTTACTTATTTAGATCTCGCGAAACATTGAAGTAATGATCGTCGGTCAACTCTTTCATAATGTAATTGTACGTGTGTTTTAAGGGCTGATAAATTAAAGCCTTCACTTGTAATAAGAGCTTGTAATGAAAATGAAAAATAGAGTTTTAACATTAATTGATGAATGAACTGCTAATTAAAATAACTTAAATAATTTATTTTATTCCAAGTAACATTCTTATTAAAAATCATAGTCAGCTGGCTGTACTATAAATTTTATTATCTATTAACTTATTACGAGAGAACCCACATAGAAAACAATGGATAACTGCTAATTTGTAAGCTTAAAAAAACCAGCACACCGAGAACTTTACAAAGCCATATCAATAGTCTTCTACCGTTTGTTTTATTATGCGAAGCGGGAAGGAATCAAACCCGGGACTTTGTCAGCATTCTCGAATACCTCGACCGCAGTAATCTCACAGACCGCAGAAATTCTGTTGTAAGACCACACCTGATGTGTTTCATTGTTAATAACTACGTATTCCAAAGTCACTGTGGTTATCCAAAATTACAGTTTATTCAAAATTAAAGATTTTCTTGAACTTAAGTATAAAACAGTGAGTACTGATGCTGAAAGACTGTAAAACACAGATGTTATTAGAATCGAAACACTCCAAAGTGTGCAAATATAATTAATTTCGAAGTGGTAAAGCCACGCTGTTGACATGAATGGGATGATTGGACTTCATCGGAGAAAATAGAAGGGTTTTGCCGAAATTTCCATGCGATCAGGCAGAAATAGTTAAATAGAAGAATAATGCGCGGGCGCAGCTGCGGACATCCTCTAGTTGTCAATAACATAAAATATATTATGTAGGTAGGGTTACTGATGACCCATGTATTGCGAGCGTAAAAAAAGATAATAACCTGTTCACAGATTATTAAACGGATAACTTCATCGCGCGTGAAAATTTAAAAACAGAACAACAAGTGTAACAAAGCAGGTTACTATCACCATTTAACGCATACCGATTGGCAGAACTAATCATACATTACACTGTAGCACCTTGCACTTATATTTTACTCACGCAATTAAAAAATAAGGATCTGAAACATTAAATGCATTACTAGAGCCCCTCGTGTGCAGGCGGGCGTTCTTTATGGGCGACTAGATTATCTTGATGACGGAGTAACTAATAAGTGTGTAGTCACGAATATCATTTTCATGTATTTAATGTAAATGTGTTGGCATTAGTTGGATGTGTAACACTTTTAGTGTAATACGGTGTTATAATTGCAGCTGAATTATAGATATTGAATTTCCTTATCGTAGTTTCTGCCTACCCATAAGGGTAACCTGCGTGAGTCTATGTGTGGAAGTAAATATAGAATTTTCAATACCTACATGGGCAACATCAGTATGACTTCTGAAAAATTTCTCAATAGCTAGGTATTTTTTGTCCAAAAAATCAATTGTTACTAGAGCAATATTATTTGAGAATAAAGTAAAAAAATAAGAAGAATTTGAAATTATTCACAGTATTTATTTTCAAAATATTAATTAAGCGCAGTTTTGCAGGATTTTTGTGCTGAACATTACGTGTCTCATTTAAAAAATACAAGGAGAAAAGTACACTGCAAAGAGAAATGTCACTATTTGAACGATCAAGGCTTTCTTCTGTTATAAATACAACATCATAAATCTAGTATTTCGAAGACTTAGGCCCTGTTTCACCATCTCTAAGGAAGCGTTACCTTCCAAGTTAATTCAAAATTGGAACGAGCTTTGTATGAATTTATTTGCCAAATAGTTTAACCAGAACTTACTGGACAGTGGTGAAACAGGCGCTTACCAAACTTACTAGCTTTCTAGCGACTTTTAACAATATCCAGACTCGAAACAACAACTTACCATAGTGTAACACATAAAGACTTAATTGCAGTCAATACATTTCCTGCCATCAACATAACCTTTAAGCCTCATAAAAACGTGCGATATTCCACCTGTTCCCTGCCTTCATATCCATATCACGATATTATGCCGATGCAAGCGGTAAGCTCATATAATAGAAAGTACATGTACATATACCTACGTAAGTTCTACATAATGGGTGAGAGAGCGGTCTCTATGGTCGTTTAATCCAGTAAGACGTGACCAAACAGTAATGTTAGCATCTACTAATTAATTTAAGAAACCGGTCAAGCGTAAATCGGTCCCAGATACCGATGTTCCCATAGCGTATTTAAATATCAACTAGACATGTTGACCTACTGTTTTAAGGGAACTGAGTGCGCCGTGGGATCATTTTATGGTGGTTAAGATTTGTTATGTCCGATTTGAAATATCGGTTTCTGTTATTACGGTAAGTAAATATTTGCGTGGATGATAGTAGGTTAGTGTAGGTTGAGCAACATTTGAGCTTTGTTTAGTGTGACAGTCTCATAATTATTATTTGAATAACTGTCAAATATCTTAATATATAAAATCCTTGCGTTACTGACTGACTGACAGACAAGCTACAGCCGACTACTCGGCGCAAGAAGCTGAAATTTAGCATGTATGTTCCTTGGGAACCGTAGGGATGCACTAAGACGGGATTTCCCGAAATTCCCATGGGGTCGGGCAAAATGGGAAATTCGAAAATATCTGCGTGCGTAGCCGCTGGCGTCGACTAGTTTGTTTATAAGATCGTACATACAGCCTTTATACTCTAAACTGCTGCGACAAATTATTTTTACCACATTTCGGTTGCTCTTCAGCTGCAGGAATCACGTATTAAAGCATTGGTGAAATGAAAACGTCCTAGATCATTTGGTACCGTTGGACGTAGGCCTCCCTTAGGGAACGCCACAATACCTGCACTTCCGCTTTCGCAATACAGCCACTACCAGCCATCCACTTCGAGGCATCGGTTTATCTGACTGGAGTGCGTCCAATATTACGTAAGTATGCCAATACGTGGTTTGCCTCTGCCTTCTTATTTAAGTTAATTTAAATACAATATTTATACCAACAGTTACTGAACCCAAATATTTTTAATTACCAATGTTAATTAGAAGGATGGAAAGCTAGCCGAAGCTTTAATTTATTAGCGTTCGCCGTCACGTTGGGATTCGACAACAGTGGATGCGGATACAGTCGACAGTTTCCGATAAACTAGCATATTTTATGATGCGATGCGACAAATTATAATTATGTGGGTTTAGAGATTTCGTCGGCAACTTGACATGAGCTTAATTTCTTATTGAATTCTTTGGTGAGTGCCCAGTTGCGCAACTGAACACGTGGCTACGGCTTTTCAATTTAAATTGCGTTGGGATATTTAAAACATACTGCATGGAGTAATTACAAGTTTTTCGCTAAACTTAGGGCACGAGGCAAAACAATATTGTAAAAGACTCCCACTTTTACGATATTTTTTTAAAACAATTATTAGCTAGAATAACAATAAAGCCACAATAAATCAGAATTTTTTGTGAACGACTCGTGTCCTAAGTTTAGTGATAAACCTGTAATTACAGGCTATCAGTCTCTCTACCGCAACAATGAATATAAGGCCTTATATAAGGCCTTTTTTATATATCAGAAAAGGTGTAAAATTAACGATCAGAGTTAATGGGTCATTGCTGTTTCTGTTGTATGTTTAAGTGCCTGCGCAGATGAGAGTTTTTCATAGAAGTACCACGGCTGCGTATCCCCTAAGTCGCCGTAGAGACGTTTTCTATTAAAGTTTATACCTTGATCTAAGCACAGTTTGACAAAATAACGAAAAATTAGCAGTGAGATACGGACCCAGTTTTGGTTTATTTGAGCCCATCGAAGGCTTACTTCTATTAATTCAGCTTTTGTATGATAAACCTTTTAAAATCTTTAACTTAATCTCTTTACAAGATATGGTAATTGTAATAGTGTGATACGATTAAATGACGAGTTACGCTATTTTATATTAATCTTGTAAATCTTATTTACATATTTTATGATGATTGCAATGTAGAATCAGTAGAATGTATGCAGCTAAGCTCTGGATTAATAAAGCTCAACCCACAACAGGACACAAGCTCAACACACAAAACAAAATTAACTTCATTTATATTTTCTTCTCATATTACATCTAATCTGACGCCTAATTATCTTATCAAGAGGAATTATAGAGGGCGCCACCGGTGCGCGGTCGACGATAGAATTACGCACACGTATATCGTGCGACGGCTATAATACGGGATTGCGTCGACGTGATGCACTGTAATAACTAGTTACACGCGATCCACTGCGCTGTGCTTAGGGTTTTTGAGCTCTGTAAGAGAGAGGGAGAGAGCGGGAGAGTCAGCGGAAGCGAGAAAGGTAGCGTCCGAGTCAGCGACAAGCAAAGAAAAATCATAATTAGGTAAGGTAAACGGCCCAATAGCCGTGAAATTCTGAACTTCGCTGACTTTGCAGGTCTGCTATGTTAAGGTTAAAAGACTAACAAAAATGAAATTTACGGAAGTTTATAGACAATTTATTCTTGTTTTCGTATAATTTTATAGTTTTTGATATATACGACTGTAAGAATACTTTAATTTAAATTAAGTTTGAAAAGACCCATTTGTACCAGTATCCGGTAGATTTGTCCTAGTAAACGGTAGATTGTCCCAGATACCGGCAAATTTTAACCGCGAATTTAAACCCTATTTGCTTAACGTTAAAGATTATAAGATTTGAATAAATATTGTGTAATGTAATAAAATTGTTATGTATTTAAAGGGGCCAAAGAAAATATATATATATATATATATATATATATATATATTTATTGAAATGTATTTCAGAGGATATCACAAGCCAGAATTAAAATTGTCGTAATTCTACATTTATATATTTTAAACTTTTCTCTAAAATAAACTAAAACAAACAAAAGTAAGTATACCTACGTCACATTATTTTTGAAATTTTTTAAATTACTGTAAGAAGTGACTTCTTACAGCAATTTTCATTTGATTAAAGTTAAACAACAAAATTGTTTTTTAGGTTTCTAAACACAGGTCAAATCCTACCGTATAAATCAATTTTACAACAGGTACTTACACGAAAATATCGTATGCGATTCGTTTAATTACAATTTACGAACAATTTATAGCTTCGCAAGGCCCTTTCTTTAATAGAACAACTCACGCACTAGGGATAAATCCTGTGTCGTGGGAGTCCTTACCAACATACAGCAAACGGGCACGATGAACACCCAGTATTGAACCCACAACACTAGGCAAGTGCAAAGCGGCGAGGTGGCCTCTTAAACCACGACGCCAACCGTGCAGTCAGCTCAACAACCACTCTTTGTTTGCCGAAACGTGGTCTCCTCTCTAAGACTTGTCTGCTCCATCGATCGTCGGTCCTTTGGCAGACGTGGCCAGCTCATTGCCACTTCAGACTGCTTATACGGTGAGCTATGTCGGTGACTCCAGTTCTCTTCCTGATGACCTCGTTGCGAATTCTATCCTTTAGAGAGACTCCCAATATAGCTCGATCCATAGCACGCTGAGTTATTTTAAATCTATCGACCAGCACTACCTTGAGTGTCCAGATTTCGGCACCGTAGGTATATATTTACTGGTAGGACTGGTGGTCCAAGACTTTTGTCTTGAGGCTTTGTGGGATAGGCGACGAGAAGATCCGACGTAGTTTACCGAATGCTGCCCATACCAACTGAATCCATTTATCTATTTCCTTATCGAAGCTGTGTCCACCCAACTGTATTATTTTCCCCAGGTAAACATTCTGTTGCACAACTTCGAGCAAGAATCCGTCAGTGCAGATCGGTCTCAACACGACGTGTTCATTGATCACACACCTTCGTTATAGCCAGCCTCATGCCAAGACCAATCCACCGGGGAGGCTTCATTAAGGTCGTACAACATTCCGCTAAGCTCTTCCAATGTCTCTGCTATTAGGACGATGTCTTCAGCAAATTTAAAATTGATTAGGTTTGAGATGTACTCGCCGTTTCTATTCGTTGATCCCACTACAATGTCTTGAAGACATCCTCAAGTGCGTAGCTTGGAAGATATTACATCCCTTTGCCGGACTCCCCTACGCAACTCTATGGTGTATGTCCTTCTGTCTTGGGTCTGAACGGTCATGGTCGTCAGTTGGTTTCATACAAATATCTTTACACCTTGATATATCGCCAGCTAATGCGTCATCGTTGCAGGCTGTCAAGAACTGCCCAGGTTTGGATAGAGTCGAAGGCTTTCTCGTGGTCCACGAATGCCATACACAGCGGCTGGTTGTACTCATGGGTCTTCAGTATGGACGTACTCCACGGTGATGAAGCCTTTTCGAAACTTGCACTGATAGCTGGAACTCGTCGAGTTGTTTGTTACAACCCTCGAGAACAACTTTAAGATGGCTGGGGAGTGAAATGGGTCTGCAATTTTTCAATAAAGTTGTGTCGCCTTTTTTGAAGAAAGGAGCCACCACACTCCCGCTCCATGCCCGTAGTTTTGAACCTTCGGGGAGGACGGTATTGAAAAGACTTGCTAGCTCTCTCAAGGTTGTGTCCCCACCTGCTCTGAGGAGTTCTGCAGAGATGCCATCATCACCAGGTGCTTTGTTTTTCCTAAGTTGCTCAAAGGCCAACTTCGGTAAAGTGGCTCGTGGTCGAGGGCTCTGTGGTCACCCAGTTGGTCTGTCACGTTGAACTCATGCTTCAGTGGAACTCATCTGTCAGGTGAACTCAACTATGATTTGAAATCAACTTTGAGTTAAAGTCAACTTTGACCACGCATCATCAAAATCTGGTTGCCATACAGGATCAAAGTACTCGTCAATACGATTGAAACAAGCCCAAACTCGATGGGCTTGTGTCGTTTTATTGCGGAGGTCCTATGGCCACTTTCCAGCTCCATCATGCGATTAGCTCTATGCAAATTAAGAAATGGGAGCAGGGCAACGTTCTCTTATTTTTCATTATAAATAAGTATTTATGCCTTGTAATATAATACGTTTTGAAATATACACATCAAGCCCTTTCATATGATAGGGTTTAGAATCGTGAAAAGTGGTAGTGTACGTCCCAGCATCAGGCAGAATATATTGTTATACTACTCTACTACTACAGTTTCAAAGGATAATGATACTTATTGCAAGGCATTAAGGTGCAGTAACGGGCTCCGGTGCAACGGGTAGTACGAAGTTAACTTGTGTACCAGTATCCGGTAAAAAAGGGTATAAAATTGCCGGGTACTGGGTCATGTAGGGGTTTCTGAGTCCCAGTAAATGTAATATGCCAAAATACTTACTATTTTATTAAATTCATCGCAGTTTATGGACTATATCGCTAGAGAATTAACTCAAATATTTAAGCAAATAACCACTCTCATTCTGCCGCTATCTGCAGCAATATGATAAGCAAACCAATACAATGTGGTAGCTTCGTAGTTTGGTGACAGAACCTCGAAATTCCACAAAATTTTCGTACACCACACTTTCATTGTAGTATAGTTTTGCAACCATTACAATTATTGAGCAGCGTTAATATTATAATTATACGAAATAATGTCAAGTATTTATTGCAATTCTCAAACTTTAATATTTTTTTGTTAGAAACCTACAAAATGATAAAAACCGACTAGTTACCGGGTACCGGGACACTGCCGGAATTACGTACGTTTACCTTATTAAGAAATAACAGATAGTTGGCACCACTCGTATATAGTCGATAGTTTTACGCATACGTGTATCGTGCGACGGCTATAATACGGGATTGCGTCGACGTGATGCACTGTAATAACTAGTTACACTGCGCTGTGCTAAAGGTTTTTGAGGTCTGTTAGAGAGAGCGGGCGAGCTAGCGGAAGCGAGAGAGGACGCGTCAGCGTGAGCGACAGAAGTAGCGTCAGGGGGAATACAATAACAGATAATGCCTCCAGTATATACCTAGTCTATAAACTTTCGCACACAAGCATATCCTGCGACGGCTATAATACGGGATGGCGTCGACGTGATGCAATGTAATAACTAGTTACACGCGATCCACTGAGCTGTGCTTACGGTTCTGGGAGCTAAGGTAGAGAGTGAGAGAGTCAGCGGAAGCGAGATAGGAGACATCAGCGGGAAGCTGGGCACATAGTCCATGTTTTCAAAATTCGATAACAGAAGGCTACTGGTACACTTTAGGTAGTATTACGCGCACGTATATCGTGTAAAGACTGAATTAGGTATGGGTGCGATTCAGTAAGCTCTGTATGGAAGGGTACCAGTTAAGGGAGTCACCGGTAGCAGGAGCGGCCATAGCCATTGCGAAGCTGATAAACAGAGGCAAAGGATGGCCAGGCCTTAGTTAGAATATTTTTGAACCCATGTTATTTAACAAACAAATCGCGAGCAAGAGAATCAGCGAGAGCAAGAGAGAAAGCGTCAGCGGAAAGTGACGTTGAAAGTTTTTGTGATCGAAATTCATCAAATTCATTTAAAACTTGTCGTATCGTTGAAAATTTAACAAGTATCAACATGTCTCTATTATAGTATTATGTGTTTGGAAAAAACTCTGCTTGTTTCCCACGACTTCGTAAAAGTTATATAAAATGCAGTAAACCTATGGCGCAATTTTGAAGATGTGCTTTTGATTCTGTGTAGAAGGAAGTAGAAGAGCAAGCGAGAGCGGAAGAGCGGGAGCATGGAAGAATAACTAAAGCATGGAATGAACGATATTTTTATGAAAAAATTGAATATAGCTACACTCTTCACTCATATGACAAATTAGAGTTGCCAGAAGAAGATGGCACTATGTTTGTCAGTTAGGGCTAAAGACAATGTGAACACAAATTTCGTAACTTTTTAATTTTTTAGTGATTGAGCAAATCCGCTATCGATATCGATCAAAGTTTCAATAATATAGGTTCAAAATCAAACAGACTTGTAAAAGTAAGTATGTACATGTTATACATTCCGTAAGTTTGTGTCCACACTTCCACAGCAGTCAGAACGCTAGTTACATACATACATACATAACGTCACGCCTTTTATCCCCGAAGGGGTAGGCAGAGGTGTATTTCTACACCCACTTTTCGCCAGATATACTTTAGTCCCACGTAATAAGGGGCGAGCCTCTTGCCGTACCGGGCACATTTCCAGACTCCGTGCTGCTACTGAGATTTTCGTGACAGAAAAACCCAATAACACTGCCCGACCCAGGAATCGAACCCGGGACCTCCCGATCCCACGCGCACATTTATGCCGCGAGACCAACGAGGCAGTCGTATAGGGTTTGATGTCGAGTTTTCCGTCTATACGCAAAGATGGTATTTGCATCGTGTTATCCCTTAGTCGCCTCTTACGACACCCACGGGAAGATAAGGGGTGGTGACACTTGTATTCTATGCCGTCAACCACACGGCGAGTTACAGAACGCTAGTTAATGGATAGTATTTATATAATTATTACACAAACTTGCATTTTTAAACGGAATCTATATTTTTTTGTTTCAAATGGGTACTCAGTAGCACATAATAATGAAGCGTCACAGCATTTTTTTTAACTTCAAGCTAATCTCACATGTTTTGTCACCAGCCGCGCGTGAAAGATATTTTTTAATAACACTGTTGTTTTTCACGTGATCTAAAATTATCAAATCCTTCTTCACGATATTTTCGTTTTGCAAACTATCAAGTACATATGGGCGCAAATTAATATATAATGATTATATTGTTACGAAAATGTTAATAATATTTAAGATTGATATTTAAATAACTATTTGTGAACACAGAACTGAGAACTTCACTACTTTAGAATATTAGACACTGTATTGACTGCTTCACTGTTTTATAAATATTGGGTATTTAATTTATCGCTTAATAATTAAGATAACTCCAGAAACTTTCAACAAAGTAAAATCAATTAGTATTAAATAACATTATTCTGATACTTTTATGTTAACGGTAATAAATAACCTGCGCTTATATTTACATCCTGTTGATAGCGCCATCTGTTGCGAATGTTGTAAAGCAGCGTTTGATTATTACAATAGATTTGTTATTCGTATAAAATAAATCATATGGTGTTGTGCAATATTCATAACAATATTAATGTTGATTTTTGATAATTAATTGTACAGTAATTTCAATTATATGTTGAAAAGGAAGTGGCAGTTGTTAACATTAAGTGTAATGACGGTTAGTTTATAAAAAGGATCGTAGATCACATTTTAATTCAATTCTGTGCTAGAAATCGTCTGAAAATAAACCAAGTAATATTACGTGAGTCTTTTTATTATAATGGATTCCGGACTGGACACGATAACCCTGGCGTATCGCCGACATATACGTGAATTCATAGCAATGTTCTTTTTCATCAGACGTCTAAACGTCGTTGGTTGGTCGACGTTGTCTTAAATAGGTAATTAATTTTTAACAAACGTCTTTTAACAAGCTGCTCAAGGTGAAAAACTTCTTTTTGTAGTTTTTCTATTGTACGTAAGTGTTTAGCGCACACGATTTTCATCGCTTCTGTACCTACTGACGGAGAAATTGTAACTAACGTAGGCGCTTTAGTGCTGGTTGTCGGAGAAACAGAAGATGTCTCATTTATGGAAGGCGCACGCGTACACTGAAGAAAGAAAAAAGCCACGTTTTAATGCAAAGCAGTATATTAAAATAAATAATACCCTTTGTGTTTGCCACCCTAGCAATCACTGATGATACCTGAAGCTTGATTTATAGGCCAAAGCCGATTGATAAAAAGTACCTTACACCTTTTTCTGTACTCCCATTACTCCCAGCAACATGCATTGAACTCTTTATGATCAATTGAGTAGTCAAAATGTGAAAGCTTAACAAATAAATAAATTCACTTACATTTATAATAGGTATTAGTAAGGATATAGTAAAACTATGAAATGAGTGGATGTCGTCTAACAGCCTGGCCACGAACGGCCGCGACACGCTGAGCGACAAGCGATTTCAATGTTCATGCCGCTTTCTATTCTGCCGCCGGCGCTGTCACCTCAGTGCAGAACTAAACTGCACAAATAAACATCGAAATCGCTTGTCGCTTAGCGTGTCGTGGCTTTTCGTGGCAACAGTGTAACTGCAGGTAGCTGGCTGAATATTGTTTATAACATACATACATAGGCTCACGCCTGTTTCCCCGAAGGGGTAGACAGAGGCATATTAAACGCCCACTTTTTGCCAGACTTTTGATCCCACGTAATAGGTGGCGAGCCTAATGTTTTGTCTGCCAGAGCCTCATCCGTTGATAAGCAGGTACACGACTTGCAGGTGAGGTTGGCTTGGGACCCTACGTTCTTGGTGGGAACCCTATGCACTGATAATAAAATTGTAGAAAATATTAAAATTAAATTATTCCTTTGGTCGAGACATCGGATGCAGCCCAAGATCCGACTCCTGTTTGGCGCTGCTACCCTAAAAAAAGTAAAAGCAAGTAATTATTTAAACACTCACACTGACACGTTTAGAATGGAGGAGTAATATTGGCACAGAATTTTCTTTAAGTCTGCGCCATTACTATAAAAACATTCCGCAGTAAAATGCTTGGAACAAATTCTATGGTGCTATCTAGGCACCCAATTTTCTCCACGACATACTGCAGCAATCCACTTATTTTATAAATGTTTATCACGTGCACAAAGAATCTAACAAAAAATAACGAGATAAAAATATACGGTGGATAGACATATCGATAAGATTTCTTACAACACTTGAAAAGTCGATATAAATATTATACGGCTGAATTAAAAATCATGATAGAACTGTCATAAAAGATGAATCACTAAAGTTATATAATTTGATGGCATTAAATTGTCTAAATTGTATCTTACACGTCAGTTGACTGTGTTCAATTTTTCAGTACTAGGGCTACCTCTATGTATTATATATCCAATCTCTTTGAGCGGGAGGTAGGTTTGGTGCGGTAAAAAGTCATACTTATCAAATAGAATAAATAAAGATGGCACCACTGGTACCCATAAGAATAACGCACACGTAGCGATATAGAAAATACAGGTTGTGCGTGTTTAACCTTTGCTATTTAGGTAATAATGTTACTTTCAGAATTTAGATGGTGCGACAATTACAAAATTAGCAACGCTTCAAATCCTAGTTGTCAACTATGACCAATTTTGACTAGCTGTTTCAATATTCTGCTCTGATTATGGTGAATCTGTACACAAGCTAATATGTATCACATTTGATCACAGGACTCACCTAATTATTATTATTGGGCAGATAGATATCAACTAGAATACATTTTTTGCTTTTTTTTACTAAAGAATAAATTCATTCAATTTTAACTAAATTGTTACTAGGGAAATCAGTATGGGCATAGAGCATAGATATGTATTTATAGAGATGTTTTTCTTATTGCCGCTTTTAAGACAAACTTTCTGCGACCCAAATTGCCGCTTGGCGGCGTAACAGTCGCGTGAGTGTCAGTGCAACAGCTGTCTATTTCTTACGCCAAAGCAATGCAAGACAGATGGCGAAAGACGCTAGCGCCGCCAACGGCGCCAACTACGAACTTCACTAATGACAACCGTCAATACGCCAACTTTAATCGGCACATGACATCCTTAAGAAATAAGCTTCTTTAATGTAAATCATCTGTATTCATTGGTATGGGTTTTCTTGTATCTTGTGACAACATTTATGTCTTATCGATAAACGATTTGTCTTCTTCACTTTTTATAAATATCTTCACTAATTCTAGTCTAGACCGAAGCAACTCTAGCAAAGTCAGTCTTCAGCTATTTTTATCCAGGCGTTGTATTTCTTATTAACCCTCACTCACATCTCCATCTAATAACGATTATAATGCGATACCGCGGCACAACAACTTACAAAGGATAAAATAACCGAAGGTAGTTAAATGTCCGCGCCCGTTCGCATCGGCGAGCATAACACCACGCTCTAATAGGATTATAAAGGGTAGAAGCATCTCTTATCATTTTGTGCAGCGATGGATAAACATTGCCATATAATGCCGTCGTGAGCTACTTACTCTGCATCTATTTAAACTACTCGCATGATTTAGGATTAACATAAGATTATGTAGCGAGATATGGTAGCTATCGTATCACTTGTCAATATTTGGCAATATTTCCAGCTTGTACGGAGTGGTCCGTAAGCTGAGAAACAAATTTTGCAAAGGTATGATCTAAAGGTTTACTGGTACATGTATTTGTTAACTTTGACATCAAACGATAGTTGTTGCATAGGAATCGATGAATAGGTGCAGGGGCTTTTAATACAAAATAAGAATTCAATACAAAAGGATAGGTACCTAAATGCGGATAAAAAAGGCGATGACACCCATAAGCTCGTTATAATATTTATCCACCTGAAATTCTTCAGCTAAGTGCATTCTTGAGCTGCACACGTTACCATAGAGCTTGCGTCTTATGTGTACTCTATTCGCAACGTCAACGATAAACGTCAAACATAAACCTTCGTCAATGAATACAGATTTACATAGAATCTCTTAAGGATTACTTAATACAGTTCTTAAGGATTACTTGTACCGATTCCAAATGAAGACTGTCTCCAGTTTAGTTCGTAGTTGGCGCCGTCAGCGGCGCTGGCGTCGTTCTCCGTCTCTCTTGCTCTCGTAGTTAAGATACACAGGAGGAGCGTTCGTCTGTCTTGCTCTCGTAGAGACAGCTGTCACACCGCGACTGCCACGCCGCCAAGCGGCAATTTGGGTCACAGAAAGTTTGTCTTCAGATCACCCATAAGAAATGCGCCTCTATGTAAATATTCCACCTCTTTGCCTTCGTTAAGAGTAAAGTCTCTTTGGTAAAGTGTTGCTCAAAATAATGACTTGATGTTATTGGAAAGATCAATTAGTGAAAAATAAAAAGATATAAAGTAAATTTACACAAAGGTATGTACACTTTTAGTCAGTTGTACTATGGTATACATATTTATCCCTACTTTAGTTTCGATATGCCTCGCGCTGAGTAAATTGAGGGCTTGCGCCCGACATCTCATTGTGCCTGAAGCGTTCGTTTTTTACCAGTTTTAGTGGCGATTGTTGGAGCGGCACAATGTGTCATATATCAACACCTGACGAGCCGTGCTTACGCTGGGCCTTATAACGTGAGTGGAACATGAAACAAAATGTAATAGGAACATTGTCGAGTTGTTGCTTCATTATGACAGAACTATCGAAGCTGGAAATTCGTGTAGATATTAAACTATAGCTATGTGAAGAACTGGGGTCAGGGTCCGTGTGGTGACGGATTAAGAATACGGAATGTCACCACCCCATATCATCCCATGGGTGTCGTAAGAGCCGACAGAGGGAGCATATTATGCAGAGAACAGCACTGTAAGAGGAGGAAAACTTGATACAAACCCTATACCAACCCGTTTGGCCAGCGTGGTATAGTAGACCAATTCCTCCTTTCAAAAGAGAGGCCTAGTCCAGCAGTGGACTGTTAAAGGCTGATGATGATGATGTGAAGAAAACTTGCATCGTATTTTTATCTGATACTTTTTTATAGTAATAGGCGGCAAACTAGCAGATGAATTGCCTGATTGTAAGCAATTGCCGCCGCCCATGGACACAAGCAACACCACAGGAGTCACAAGTGCATTGCCGCCCCTTGGGGTTGGGAAAACGGATTGGATGAGGAGTGGGATGAGGGAGAAGCAATAGGGGATAGGCACTCTCACTTCCCACTCACCGAACAAAAGGCAACAGTTTAGTTACTGTTACTTTACGTCGATTTTCTGTGAGACTCGCTTACTCGCTTACTGGGCGAATTTAGGTACTTAAGTGGTTTAGGTAAACACCGTGTGCTTTTGAAATACCTATCCAACGATACCCTATACAATGTTGTAGATTTTTTATTTTATTTTTTATTTTTTAAGGTGCATTTACCCAGTAGATATGTATTAAATAGAAATTGCTTCCTTAATTAGGTGTCAGGGTACCAGTAAAATTAATATTTGTACGCCTGGTTACAATGTATAACTAGGTATGTAAAATTTCAGCTCTCTGGCGCTTATAGTTTTACCATAAAGTCGCGGACGGACCAAAAGGGTCCCATGTAGTTTACTACGGAAACCCTAAGTGGAATCAATAAGAACGGTAAATATTTATTTATCACATCCTTACATACAACTATCATTACAGGAGAACCCATTGCAATAGTGTAGCAACAAAAAAAGTAAAACAATATACTGTAACTATAATATACCTATAACTAAAAATTTATGTTAGAAAGGTAACAAAAAGCGGCCCGTGTGAGTTCACTCAGTGAGCACGAAAACAAATCTACTACATCAGACAGTGCACTGAGCGTCCGCATTGCCGTCGTGATAAATTTTGCCGCGGATGTGCCGCTAGTCATGGTCATAATTAGCACTATAGGCTCAGTGAATTACTAAAAACTCATTAGAATATAACATAAAGACGACTAATTCAACAGCAATTTATATACGCATAGTAAACTACTCAGTTTATGACGACTTCATTAAATAATACTGTCAATACATTTGCAATCAAATGTAGGTACGTAATATCGCCTATAATAAAGATTGTTTATCTCCCATAGTAAAAGTTATCAATAACTGCGCAAAACAGACATATACCTACAAGAATAACCAGGACGTCCCGCCATTAAAAGCAATCGATTTGAACATTTTACGATCTGGTCATCCTTGTAGTAATTTGTCCGTACTTATGTATAAAATTCTTCCGTTACCGACTGTTAGACAGACAGTGCACGCCCAAGACTATTGTACGTAAGAAGCCGAAATAAAGCATGTTCAGCTCCTTGAGAAACATCAGGGTGCTCTGAGAAGGAATTGCCCGAAATTCCCACGGGATCGGTGAGAAATGGTTTAATTAAAAAGTAAATAATGTGCGTGCGTATTTTTGGCACTCTATAGTAAAATCCTCCTCTATATACAAGTATCCTACCCTCCGTCTTCCTGTGACAGGGCAATTATATCGTTTATTTTTCAAACAATAACGCAATATCCCATCCCATTACACCATTTTTATATTTATTATATTGCGACTCTTCTATAGGCTCGCCCTCTATTACGTGGGACTAAAATAAATCTGGCGAAAAGTGGGTGTAGCAATATACCTCTGCCTACCATGTCGGGGTATAGGCGTAAGACTATGTATGTATGTATGACTCTTCTACAGAGTTTTTCACCGCAGAGTTGAAGTAAATAAAAGTTTTAGAAATTTCTTTGAAGAGGCTCGACTTATTCTGTATTACATCATGGCGCCATTTCTGATGTCGAGACTGGTATTGTCTTATCTGTGTCGAGACTAACCCCCAATGCATTGCCATTAAGTATAAATTTAAGTATAAATTTATTGTTTTCGATTCTTCTAGGTACCGTTCGCTAATAGAGCTTAAACAGTGTAAGCTAATGAAGCTTATAACCATGGTTATACAGTAAGTTACATTATACTCAGTTCTTAAGTAGTCATAAGTCTTACACCATAAGGGCCGGTGCACATATAGCGAAGCGCAACGGAGTGTATTTTTCAGACAAACTATTATCAACATTGTTCTCATTTTGAAATAGACCAAAATCAATTATCACATAATATTTTTTTTTATAGTAATAGGCGGCAAAAGAGCAGACGGATCGCCCGATAGTAAGCAATTACCGCCGCCCATGGACACAAGCAACACCACAGGAGTCACAAATGCGTTGCCGCCCCTTGGGGTTGGGCAAAGGGATAGGATAAGGAGTGGGATGAGGAATAGGGGGTAGGGCCTCCGGCACTCTCACTCACCGAACGAAACGCAACAGTTTCGATGTCGATTTTCTGTGAGAGGGTAGTACTTCCCCGGTCGAGCCGGCCCATTCATGCTGAAATCAGCAAGGCTCTCACTCGCTCGCAATCAAACAAATGGTAGTCATTTGTTTGATTGCAAGCGTGCGTATTGTAAACATTGCATTGTTAATTGATATTGGGCATTATTTACGATGTAAATAACGTCGATAATAGTTTAACAGTCAAAATACGCTGCGCTACGACGAAAGAAAATAAAATGACAGGAAAAACTTGAATGGGTCTGAGTTAGTTTCGGATTTTCTTCTCAAAAAGTCATTTAGCTAGGAAAAGCCGGCATAATCTGGAATAGGGTTTGGACTTGTTTAAAAGTGTTGTGAACAACATGTCTTTATGCTGCACTTTGCTATATATGTACCGGGCCTAAGACAAGATAATATATTCTCGGATATGTTGTTTATTTCCCCGACCGCAATGATTAACCACATTGTATTTTGTCTACAATAAAACAGAATCCGAGATGTACTGTCGTGAATTTTAATTAAAAGTATTGTTATGCGAAGTAATCTTCAGTAATAAGGTTTTGTTTCCCTTTTTACGTTGGTAGTTTTTTTTAAATATTCTTTTGTCTTGGCTTCGACTTGTGTGGCATTTTAGGTGCTTTGTGTCTAAACGACTACTGCAATACTGCAATCAACCGAACAGTAAAGAATATTGCAGCTTTTGAAACTGACGCGTTTATCTATGTTTACATATTATAAAATTCGTACAAAACAAGTAAATACAAAACAAGTTCGTCTTCATAGAATTCAGTTTTAAACAATTTTATATCATTTTGTTATTGTTTTTGTATATTTTTTTTATTTTATATTTTTGTAGTTTTTATCTTACCAAAATGTGTAATATTATAATAACTGTGTGCTTCAGCGGTAAATGTTGTGTATACCTGTAATTGGCATATGTATCAGACCGTTTCCATTTACCTTTTATTTTGATTTTAAAATATGTATGCTGTTGGTGTGCTTACCTACGTAAATAAATAAAAAATAAAATAAATAAAATGAAGTCCCCTTAACCTCCTGTCTTTAGACCGTGATGAACTCGATTTTTTGTACGGTTTTAACCAATAGATACTGTGATTCCTGAGGAAGGTTCACGCGTTCTAGCCAAAGTTTAGTTGTAAATAATCCCTACATTGAGAAAAGGGCTACATTACTATATTATAAAAAATGAAAATTTAGAGGCAGTGATAGCCTAGTGGAGATACCAACAAACTGCCACGCAGAGGGTATCAGGTTCGAATCCACGGCCTGCACCACTGCCTCTCCGAAGTATAGATCGAATTAACTATCGCTTATGCGGTAAAGGAGAATATCGTGAGGAAAGCTCACTGAGATAATATTTCATAATTTTCATGTCTCTGGGAAAACTTCATGCCTTACAACGTAAGGCCGTAATAACAGCCGTAATTTTATCAAAAGACGTAAAGTAGCAGTACCTAAACTGTTGCGTTTCGTTCGGTAAGTGAGAGTGCCGGAGGCCCTATCCCCTATTCCTTCTCCCTCATCCCACTCTTCATCCTATCCCTTTTCCCAATCCCAAGGGGCGGCAACGCACTTGTGACTCCTGTGGTGTCGCTTGTATCCATGGACGGCGGTAATTGCTTACCATCAGGCGATTCATCTGCTCGTTTGCCGCCTATTACCATGAAAAAAGAAAAAAAAATGACATGTGAAGTCGGCTAACCCACGTTGGGTTAGTGTGCTGGACTATGAACTTATTCTTCTCAAAGTAGTCATAGTAAGAAGAGGCCTATGCCCAGCAGTGGGACAGATAATAAAATCATGATAATGATGACGATTGCTCCACCTCCTACAGATTCATAGCGTTCATAAATTGGCACACTATACAATCACACGAGGCAATAACGAATCGTTATTTATTCGCACGTTTAAAAAATAGAAGCTAAGGGCTATATTTATTTAAAAAAAGGTTGAGTTTCAGCTCGCATATATCAAACCAGCCCTTTATGGATCATTAAGGTTACAATGTATAATTATATACATGTCTAGGGTTGCCAGATACCCCCCGTGGGATCTCCACCTTGTCGTGGTGGGGGGCTCAGTAACCGTGGATTGGTCACCCGCGGTGAAGCTAAGAGGGATCCAGGAGGGGACGCTCCGCGTGGGCTTGACGGAGGCCTGCGCAGGATGCGTCCAAAAGGGCGGGTGCGAGGGACAGTTCCTCTGTCCCTCGCAGTCGGGTGCGGTCGCGGGAGGAGAGGCGTGTCGGTGTTGCGTTGCCGCGCGCCCTATCTCCCGCGATCAAATGGGGGTGTACCATCGTTGCGTCGCGGTGGGGCCGCAGAGGAAGAGGAGATGCGGTGTTGCGTTGCCGTCCTCCCTATCCTCTGCGGCCGCTGAGTGTTTTGGCGGCGGAGCCCAACACCTTCATCCGCCGCCAAGGGGGTTTTGTTCGGGGCCCGCCTGACCATCTGGCGGGCCAATACCCGTCGGGGGGTAGCGAGGAATGCTTCAGCGATACCCGACCCTCCGACACACGGGTACGTGAGGAACATGGGTTGGTTTTTAGTCAGTAAGAGTCTGACAGTCCCCTTCGTCCTTCCCCCAGGGCGGAGGGACTCCATGAGGATTTTCCAAACCGACACCAAAAAAAAAAAAAGGGTTGCCAGATACAGTAATATATTTGCAGGGATAATTCCAGAGAGAATGGGGGAAAGGGGATTTAGGTTGGCTTGGTTTGAATGTAACAGTATTTTTAATAAGTATAAATAGTCGCCACACACATTTAGGCAGCGATCGCCGAGTGGATATACCAACAGACTGCCATGCAGAGGGTATCGGGTTCGAATCCACGGCGCGCAACAATGACTTTTCGGAGTTATGTGCGTATTGAATTGTTAATTATCGCTTGTCGCGTGCCTCGGAGAGCACGTTAAGCCGTCGGTCCCGGTTGTCATGAAGATCTTTGACAGTCGTTACAGGGCGTCAATACCTTCTAAATAAACTGACACTAGTCTAAACCATGGAATATCGCTATCCCTTCGGGTTGCGGAGGTCAGACAGGCAGTCGCTCCGTGGAAAAGCTAATATTCAGCCAAATCCGGTTAGAGTAGAAAGCGGACCCCAGATTGAAACTGGGATAACGCTAAGAGGATGATGAGTCGCGACACACATTTAGGTTTTTGAAATATACATACATACATAGTCTCACGCTTATATCCCCGAAGAGGTAGGCAGAGGTATATTGCTACACCCACTTTTCGCCAGATTAATCATATAAATTAGTGTGCCCGGTACGGCAATAGGCTCGCCCCCTAATACGTGGGACTAAAATAAATCTGGCGATAAGTGGGTGTAGTGGGTTTTAAATATACCTATATACATAAATAAATACGGGATGTCCCCGCTTCGTTGCTTCGAGTGCCGGCCGTGCAGAGTTGCTAGTATGACTCGGTCTAACAGATAGATAGGTATTTCGAATATGGCATAATAAGTTTTATTTACAGGAGACGCGACAAGACACTAAATTCCGGGACAATCGCGGATTGCCCAGTCATTTGGCAACCCTTATACCAACAACGTTCGAAGCCTTCAGAACTCAACTTTGTTGCAAGCAATAAATGTCCAATAGCCATAATATTTGCCAAGCAAATACTGACTTATTAAATCAAATATGGTTATGATGTAATTTGTACCTAATTGCGGGGTGTTAATATCGATTTTAGCATGCCCATAATAGTTTTATAATGGCTAGGCAGTAAGGGCCGTGTGTAATATTGTGGGTTTTACAAGGTCTGTCTGCAGATATGATGGATATAGACTGAAGATGCTAGTGCCGCAATATGATTTGAATTCTTAGCGGATATTCTCACGCCTTCATATTCTAAAGGAAACACTGTTTTTTATCAGTTACAAGTATTTTTATTGAATTAACTATTAGGGATCAATTTAATGTCTATTGGCTAGGATATCACCTCGCTTTGGTGCCCAAATGCTATCATTGGGACTGTAACGGTACGGACGGTAACGAATTCACACTTCTATGCAGTGGCTATTCGTTACAGTCCGTATACAAAACGTTGCAAATAGGAGTGTGTTTGGATAATCTAGGAATATCAGGTCCGAACTGTGTTTCACTTTTGGCTCGATATTCCTGACTGTCAAATTTTCTAGAAGTCATCTGAGAAACAGGAATTTTTAGAACGCATGAATCCTAGGGCAACTGATGAACGACCATCTCATCCCAAACTAAACAGAGATTGTACTGTGGCAACCAGACAACATAAACGTACATACTTTTATACGTATTCTTGATTACGGCCATCGTAAACAGCAGTTGTCTCTATTATCTAAAGAACCAAATCCAATATCCACTTCAGTTAGTTATTGTCCAAATAAGAGATCAAGCGTCCCATGCACCCGGCCCGAACTTCGCGTAGGGTTTCATAAATATTATGTTTATGTGCTTCAAATACCATTTGACCAATCGACCGTACACTACATGGTTTTTCAATCATTCGACGCAATACTAACTGGGAATAGAAAGCTTGTTTGTTTATTTTTTTTGAGCTTGAGAAGAGAGTGAATACCTTAGTGAAATTATTTTTATAGACTTGGCTAGAGATATGAAATGTGTAATAATTATACATAGGTATTGGAAATGATTTGAAACTATATAACAATAAGAAACGCCCAATATATTTTTTGAGTTAGTAGTGTCGGTAGAATGGGCCGGCTCGACCGGGGAAGTACTACCCTCTCACAGAAAATCGACGTAGAGTAACAGTACCTAAACTGTTGCGTTTTGTTCGGTGAGTGAGAGTGCCGGAGGCCCTATCCCGTATTCCTTCTCCTCATCCCACTCCTCATCCTATCACTTTTCCCAACCCCAAGGGGCGGCAACGCACTTGTGACTCCTGTGGTGTTGCTTGTATCCATGGGCGGCGGTAATTGCTTACCATCAGGCAATCCGTCTGCTCGTTTGCCGCCTATTAAAATAAAATAAAAAATAGTATCTCAGAATATCGCCTTTGACGGGCTGCATCGAATTTGATAAGACGTTGTATCTTCAGGTGCAAGTTTTGAAAATTGAATTCTTATACATAGTTTATTTACGAATTTTAACTTTGTTTCCTGAACTTACATCTGGTATCTGGTTTACGGTTATAATGAAGTGTTTTGTACACATCTACTACCTACAGAGTCGTACTTGAGCTGTCTATACACCTTTTACTTTCAACTTTCGCGATATTTTTCTTGGATGCCTCACGCACTATGATAAACGCTCGCTGTCAATCACTCCAACTCGATTGAGAGGTTCCACACTCCTTAATTAGTATCGTTAAGAATATAAAAAGAACATAATTGCTTGCCTATAGTTTGAAGTTTTTATGACTGACAAACAATTAAGTGGAGCCTAAAGAAAAAAAATAGCTTTATTGCTATTATTATGTGGGAAAAATGTTAATAACGTCTTTACACTATTAATTAACAGACTGTTATAACAGGTGTGATAAAAAGTAGCAGTTAGCAAAGGGTGAAAATATAATTATGCGGCGTATTCTTTTGAAGGGCGGCAATGGCGGCAATAGTTCTACAAACAGAGGGGGGCAATTCTGCTATTTTTATGACATTGATATCATGGGCCCAATTCTGCTAAATAAATATAGTCTCGATATTCTGTCAGTGTCATACTTACGTCACAAAAAGCGTATTCTTCTAAATTATCTAATATTTGAATGAAATTGTAACGAGATCGTATGTGTCAACGACGAACTGTTTATTTTGAATTATACGATAATGACATTAGGTTATCAGAATACCGCTTTTAAATCCATTCAAAATATAATATCAATGTCATATAAAAATAGCAGAATTGGCCCCCATATTTTGAATGGATTTAAAAGCGGTATTCTGATAACCTAATGTCATTATCGTATAATTTAAAATAAACAGTTCGGCGTTGACACATACGATCTCGTTATAATTTCATTCAAATATCAAATAATTTTGAAGAATACGCTTTTTGTGACGTAATTATGACACTGACATCATATCGAAACTATACCTATTCATTTAGTAGAATTGGGCCCCAGGTTGAAAATGACAAGTAGGGGAAAAACATGTGACTGTTTTTTAGACTGCTGGTGCTGCTGGGCTGTCGTTATGAAGTAAATCTAGAAACTTGTTCTTATATGATACAGACTCAAAGAACTGTGTGAACCTATCTTTGTTGTCTGAAGATATCTTTGTTGTTATGTTCATAGAAGCCTGTTTTTTTTTCAGCTCCTTCTCCTTCTATTTTTTTATAGTATAAGACGACAAACGAGCAGACGGATCGCCTGATGGTAAGCGATTACCGCCGCCCATGGGCACAAGCAACACCACAGAAGTCACAAGTGCGTTGCCGCCCCTTGGGGTTGGGAAAAGGAATAGGATAAGAAGTGGGATGAGGGAGAAGGAATAGGGGATAGGACCTCCGGCACTCTCACTCACCGAACGAAACGCAGCAGTTTAGGTACTGTTACTATTTACAGTGTTCAGTGAGCCTGAATGCCGCGAAGTACAAAATTGGGACCCGATGTTTGTACAGAAGTATGTCTATAATATAATAATCGATTTTAAACTTTCACGATTTGTATACATCATACAAAATCATTTATTTTGTATGATGTCTACAATATGTTAGGTACCTACTTGGTAACCTAGTTTGAGAAAATAATCGAAAAATGTAAAACATTTACTCCACGCTGTGAGATTCCTAACGACACGACAGTCAGACGAGGATGACGATAGACTGACAAAGAAGATATATAAGGCAAGTGTGCATGGAACAGGACAAAGGGGAAGACCTAGGCGGACGTTCTCTGACCAGGGGCGCGATTCAGAATCGTTCGATATCTCATTTGACATTCGATTCCGTTAATTTTCGAACGGGCTACCTCATTTTTTGTCAAAACTATCGCATTACCTATTAATTTTATGCATTCAGTATGAAGTAAATTAATAAATAAACCGAATTCAATGAATATTTGTTCAAAATATTTCTGATAGGCGGCTGAAAGACGAGGACAATAATTTGACATATCGTACGATTACTTGTCGTGACATTCTGAATCGCCCTGCAGATTGGAGACATCCTGAAAAAAGGACAAGTCAGAAGTACCCTTAACAGAAGAGCATGCATGAGAAACTTGATGGGAGTGAGTGAAGCAAGTGAGGTATGTCAGGATCGTTGCAAATGGCGTTCCGTAGTCTCTGCCTACCCCTCCGGGAAACAGGCGTGAGTCTATGTATGTATGCATGTATGTACGACAGTCAGACGGACTGGGATTTGGCCTTCTTCCTATTGACCTTATTCCTACGATAATAAAAGGAAGTGCAGTTAAGTCAGAATTATATTAAATTATCTTATGTCTATCTAAACACATCCACTCAGAATAATGTATCATTCATTCAAAATTGTCGAGGCTTTCAACTTTTTATAATAGTATATTGATACCATTATAAAAAGTTTAAGTCCCACAAAAATGAATGAAATAACAAACGGCAATTAAAATAAAATTAAAGTAAATACAATAAAGAGCAGCCGCGTCTGATGTACTAGTTTTATTGAGAAGGAAGCACTCGGACGGACGCAATTAAGATTAGAAGTGCAGGAAATACCTCGCTAATACGACCAACGGACTTTAAAAACTTAATTCTGAAGCACCGCCGTGGCTCTACCGCTTATTCTGTATCTACATATATATAATAGCGAAATGGCGCTCATCGCGAATTCACGTAAACCGCTGGACGTGTAAAGATGAAAAGCAAAGGCAATCGCAAATTACTCTACTTCATCATTAGCTAGCCAATATTTTTTTATTTCGATCAATCAATAAATAATTAATCAAGGTATTCCTTTTCCACCACGTTTTCCATTACAAGGTGCGAGGAATTCAGTGAGTCACACGTCAAACAACTTCATTAGCCAGCGACAGAATACCTCACACATTTCTTGTATACACGCGCCCTAGAGTTTTTCTACTCAACCAGGAATAACTAACTAAACGGTAGATAAGGTAATTAATCTATACAACTGTATAGAAATAAAATGGAGTCTGTCTGTAATTTCAAAATATGTAACTATGTTTTTTTAAGTACATAATTATAGTTACTTACCTACACAATACCAAGGCATTAACAAGTTTTTAAATTTTTTGTCTGTGTATCGGTCTGTCTGTCTTTCTATTTGTCCGGGATAATCTTATGAATGGCTGAACTGGGTTTTTCACTGGAAGATAGAGTATTTTATAGGTATGTCAGGAACAATGCAAATGGCGTTCCGTAGTCTCAGCCTACCAATCCGGGAAACAGGCGTCAGTCTATGTATGTATGTACCATATAGGCTATAAATCAAAGTAGGCACTGTTGTAGAAATAACAAAAATAACGGAGGTAAAATCGACAAAAGCTAGTTTTAAATATATACAAGGACATTCTTGTCACTGTATAAATGGATGAGGTAAACGTGTCTGGTAGCGGAAGGGGCTTGCATTATGCACATTAGCTCCTGGAATCAACGGTGGATTGTGAATTCAAATAAGGTGTGGTGTAGGTAAGGGCTGCTGCATTGTAAGGAGACAGTGTAGCGCCGACTGGACAATGTGCTGGTGCAAATTTGGCTACATAATGTCTGTATAGACTTAGGTAATAAGTACGGAATGCCGTAGGTCTGTACATATCCTTACTTATTACAATAATAGTTTCCTATGTCTGGTATCATGCTAGATAGAGCATGTACTTTAGCAACCTGATACATAAACAATTATTTTAAACTTAAATGCTAACATAAAATTTACGACGAGATTGACAAAGAAGATATTATTATAAGGCAAGTGTGAAAGGGAACACCGAGGCGGACGTTCTCTGACAAGATTGGAGACATCCTGAAATAAGGACAAGTTAGAAGTACCCTTAACAGAAGAGCATGCATGAGAAACTTGATGGGAGTGAGTGAAGCAAGAGAGGTATGTCAGGATCGTTGCAAATGGCGTTCCGTAGTCTCTGCCTACCCCTCCGGGAATCAGGCGTGAGTCTATGTATGTTTGTATGTATGTAAAAGTCACACCTACTAATTAATATTTGCCGTATATGTGAAATGATTGCGTTACTGACTGACTGACAGAAGCTACTATTTGTCATTTATGTTCCTTTGCTAGCTTTTTAATAGCCTTTTATATTTTCGTTTCTGCAAAACTTACAATTATCCCAATTCTGTGGGAATTTCGATACATCTGCTCTCTCCCCTCCACCCATGCACCCGTAGGGTAGAGGGAAGGAGATATTTGCCAAAATTCTCACGGGATCGGGAAGAAACGGTTTAATTAAAATAAAATGTGCGGACACCTCTAGTCCAGCCGTTCTCAAAGTGTGCTCCGCGGAACCCCAGGGTGCCGTGAAGCATTTATAGGGGCTCCACGAAGATGTATGTATTTTAGTTGACATACATCTTGTATGTCAACTAAAATACATACATACATACATACATAGACTCACGCTTGTTTCCCGAAGGGGTAGGCAGAGACTACGGAACGCCATTTGCAACGATCCTGACATATCTCTCTTGCTTCATTCACTCCCATCAGATTCCTCAAGCATGCTCTTCTGTTCAGGGTGCTTCTAACCTGTCCTGTTTTTAAAACAGGACAGGTTATCAACTAAAATAAATGGTTTTAAAGTGTACATAGGACTCGGCTTTGTTTTATTTTAGGGTTCCGCCAAATATTTGTTTGAGAACCGCTGCTCTAGTCACTACTAGGAAAATAAACAAGCAAATTCTCCACTACAACATAATCTTAACTTATTAAAGTTTAAACAAATAAACTTATACAGTGCGTAATGAGAGTCTAATAATTAGCATTTTATTATTTAATGTACACATAACCGCTTTAAGGCTCTTGATGGAAGACCGATAATAGTCTATAGACTGTACTTTTATACAGCCTCTTTCAAACGCTTAAATTACCAAGCTGATTAACATAACTTTATTGCGCAATGTAATTTAAATTACTTTTTATTCAGAAATTATAACTAAGTATATTTTTTTCGGCTATTTAACAAGTTTTCTAACAACTCCAAATATGATATTTCCTGTTTATTTTATGATTTTCTTTATAATATATTTTATACTTATGTGTATTTAAATCTTATACTAATTTATAAAGCTGAAGAGTTTTGTACCTACCTAGATTACTCATTACTTTTGTTATTAGAATTGCATCATCTAAACATTCCGTCATCTTTTATTAATTTAGGACAGATTTAATCTAATCAGTAATGAGTAATCTAGGTAGGTACATAGTTTGTTTGTTTGGTTGAACGCGCTAATCCCGGGAACTACTGGTCCGATTTCAAAAATTCTTTCGGTGTTAGTTACCCCATTTATCTATCTATGAGCGACGGGAGCGGAGCAGTAGCCTTAAATAGTGTAGTAATTATATAAAATAACTAGTCCTGACTGATAGTCATCGCAGAGCTCAAATACCGAAGCTAGAAATATTAAATTTGGACAGCGAGATCATTTTAAGATGTAGGTAGGCACGGAACACATGGAAGGATTATTTATACTACCCTTAAGAAGGTAAAATAAAGGCTGAATGTTTACGGCGAGCAACTGCTACTAAATGTATATAAGAGATTATTTTCTTTGAAAGTCTGAAACAACATTAGAAAATCAATCAAAACGTACAAAATTGCTAGCGATAGCCTACCAAGAACTCCGGATGGGCCTTCAATTAAATTTATATTTCAATATACGAACAAAATAGCGGGAGATTGTTAGTCTAGCCATATAACTATAGGCCATGCACATTCTTAATTTGTTGTAAGACTAAGTCTGTAATTACGTAGCAATTATTCCATCAAGTAAAACGAATAAATGTTAATGCAAAACTATCATAAATTTGTTAATTATTATTGTATGGCTACCTAGCCATCCATGTTAATAAACACCTTGTATGAATGTATTAAAGATTAATTGATGTTTAAGAATGTGGGAGCTGTAAATAATGATAGGATAATATGGGATAGAGGTGCATGAAGGCTTGGCGCTGGTCAAACTGAGCTGACTTTACTAAGAATGTACTTACTAATCCTACTATCCAGTCCATAGCATCAGTTCTGCTCATAAATTGTCCCACTGCCGGGCACGGGCCTCTCACACTAAAGAATGGTAAGGCCTCTAAAGTAGCCACGCTAGCCAAGTGCGTACTGGCAGACTTCACATGTCGTTCAAGAACACTCATAATTCGTGCTGCGACTTACAGTTCTAAATTAAGAGTTGTTCGTGCTACAAGTGCTAAGTATAACTTATATCTACTTACAAATGGCTCTACGCAGTAACTTTTGATATCATATAACCTAAAAAGGCTGTTAGACAAACCATTACCTCCTTCGTCAAGCAAAATTCTACTGCCTGTGTGTATCTAAAGCCTTTAACTTTAATAATTGTCCAATCAGTATCCACACAGACATATTCAACGAACGCCAACGAACCCCAGCTAAAGGCTTAGTATAGAACATTAAAAAGTGTAAATAAAGCGTCCATACAAGTCCGTTCCCAGTTGCAACAAGTTGCACTCGGTGATAAGTGCGTGGCGTATTTTCTTAGTGAGATAACATCGCATTGATTCGCCGAACATTCGCGATAACGATCGATTACAATGAGAAAGCCAAAACGAGAACCACCCTAGTGTACGAGCCTTTTTCTATTTCTGTAACATTCGTAGAACTAGCTCTGTGAAGACTAATGCTGTCTGCATATAAGATAACAGGTTAAATACTGCATTAATTTTATTGAGATTTTTATTTACTACACGCCCGCAATGAAATGAAGGTGAAAGCTTTTCTCAATAGCCACTCCATGTAAAATATTGATTTGTAGTGCAAGCTAAGGTTCTTCCTCCTGGGTAATATAGGTATCTTGATTTAGTTTGTTATATTTCGGGAACTTCGTCGAGGGACTTCTTTTCAGTCTCTATGATTCGAGTTTTTGTCTGGAGGAGGTGTAGAAGACTCAATATTCGAAGTCTTATCGTTAAAACTTGTCTTGTAGTTGTATACTTTGCCGCCATCCCGCCAGATTTAACCCGCTTTTTGGTGCTAACAAACCGCACCAAGGAAAGGTAGCTCCTAACTTCTCTCAATAAAATAAAACATAACGTACACCTTTAATGTACATATCTTTCAAGCTGAAATCTACAAAGGCTTTCCAAAATATATTCCATGTTATTTTCCCACAACACTTCTAGCTAATTTGTAAATAATAAAAACGATATTAGGGACGACGCGTCGGCGCTGTAGCTCAGGCCCCGCCCCCGTTATCCGTCACATCTATACCTTAACAGCATTTGAATTACATTCATTTGTATCGGTACCTTATGTGTAACTTACCTCGTCATCGAGGTACCACAAGTTATGAGTGAGAGCTTGAACACCAACATTTACGCCACAGAACAAGGAATAATAATTTGATCTGCGGTTTACGAAAACTTTTTCCTAGTTAAGGTACTAAAAACCTAAGTCTGGGTGTATATATATATATAATCTGGGTGTATATGTATATATATATATATATATATATATTGATTTATATAACAATTTGTCTATAACATAAATGTTTCTATGTAAGTCTGTTTATCAGTCTTAAAAATTTTGGATGATAGACTGTGTCAAGATTTGGATCAGTTAATCCAGTGTGTGTATAATTTTGTGTCATAGAAACATTATTTGAAGGATGTGACAATAATGTAGTATAAATATAGTACTCATTTGTAAAAACTAGAAACTACTTCAGCAGGTTTATTAAAACAAGAAAAAGATACCTACATTTTCTCAACGTTCAAAGGCATCGCTTCATCTCTCACCTTGTCCCCAACGCTGGATACTAGCAAGTCACGCACAACGTACACGTTCACACGTCGCCGCTCCACGTCCGAACAACGACCACTGCTAACGTACAATTGACCAGCCAAATGAAATTAAAGCCCTGCTCTGCCCTACGCCTCTGCCCTATATGGGAACGGATATTGCCCCGAACTGAAGATTGAGAGATTGGACCGATTGGTAGGTACCGAAGCTTTCGAATGAGACTAAAATAGGCACTGTTTTAGTGGAACGCGTATTGCTTTATCATCATCCTTCCATGGTTCACTGCTAGATAAGGGCCTCTCTAATTGTATGCAAGCGAGCAATTTTCGGCTCTTCGTGTCCAGCCGCTGCCAGCCACTTTGCTTATTTCCTATCTTACCTATTGCTTTATATCTACAGCATATGGCGGCAATGTATTGACGTGTACTTTTCAGACACGTGCCGCAAACAATACGATACAAATTGTTAGCATTCCATCCCTCGGATAATGAAGCATCAGAGGATAAATCTCAAGATTTTGATTCATTGACATCATAACAGCTTTTTGTTGTACAATTTTTGGCAAACACATCTATAAACCGTCAGTGTCACAATAATTTGTAGTCAAATAGGAGAATTTGGCCTTGTATACCACGCTGGTCAGACGGGTTGATAGGTATAGCCAATCGACTCATCTTCCTCTTTCTCATCTAAGGGGCAAGTGCACCGCAGTAGATGCAGTAGACAAACCCGATACTCAGCAATTGCCAGTTTAAGCCGTATTGTCTAATATAAGCCGAAAATAAACAACTATTTTATTTTCTAATTTAATGATAATACCGTTCTATTTTATACTTATTACAGTAGCGCATTGTCTCTCAAGTTGCATTTATAAGGTTAGTACCAACATTAAGATAAGACGATTATTTATTGTAAACATTTATATTGGATACTTGACAACGTCACCTTTTTCGAGGTGACATGCGTCTAAACATCGGGTTATATTGTGCAATATAAGTTGACCCCTCGACTACATAGATGATTGTCAAACATTTTTGAAGACTACCACCGTAATATCTCAGGCTGCAGGCAGTTTTCTTACAACAGATTTAATGATCTAATGATCTCTCAGATCCTAAGGAGGAACCTAGCGTAAAATATACAAAGTTTAGTCCCGTAAGGGGATCGAATCCATAACATTTAGTAAGACGACGGCTTAAACCACTACAACCGAGCAGTGACAAGATAGATCTGTTTAGACTGGTAACATATGGCACGAAATACAGCCGTGAGTACAAGAAATAATCAAGTCGTAAGCTTTTTGTTATAAGCTAGACAAATGGCACTGAGTTTTAAAGAAACAGAGTACTTCAGAGAGCAGGTATCATAATTATTCAATGTGAGAATGGAAGCTATGTAACATGTTGATGGTAAATGAGACATTTACGAGTAAAATTACCAACAAAAGGAGGAATAAATAAATACAGGTACACCGTAATTTTTCAGGTGAATTTGGAATTCCTAACAATATAGTATATAATATTGTACACTTTCGCGTTTCTTTTTTTTTATGATAATAGGCTGCAAACGAGCAGACGAATTGCTTGATGGTAAGCAATTACCGCCGCCCATGAACACAAGCAACACCACAGGAGTCACAAGTGCGTTGCCGCCCCATGGGGTTGGAAAAAGGGATAGGATGAGGAGTGGGATGAGGGAGAAGGAATAGGGGATAGGGCCTCCGGCACTCTCACTCACCGAACGAAACGCAACAGTTTAGGTACTGTTACTTTACGTCGATTTTCTGTGAGAGGGTAGTACTTCCCCGGTCGAGCCGGCCCATTCATGCTGAAGTCAGCAAGGCTCTACTACCTTGAAATTTAATTTAATTACAAAATTGTAGGGCTTGACAAACTTATGATGAGCGAATGAGAAGGGAGTATACTGCATGCTAAATAGCACGTTGTACACTTTATAATAAAATATAAATTAATAGATTTACACAAACCTCCGAAAAGTCCCTCTGCGACATTTTCTATCGATTATAGTCTTCTGAACCGAATCTGTGGAAAGAAAATTTATTGTTAATACCATGAATAACAGTATAAGCTAATAATAGATAGATCAAAAATTTTAGAATCATTATCTGTACACATATGTAAGTATATCCAATGTGTATACCGAATAAAAGCTTACGTAGAGTAGGTAAATAAACATCCTGTGTCAAAAGTAATAGTCATCATCATCCTCTTAGCGTTATCCCAGTTTCAATCTGGGGTCCGCTTTCTAGTCTAACCTGCAGGCCGATTCAGAATGTCACGACAAGTAATCGTACGATATGTCAAATTATTGTCCTCGTCTTTTAGCCGCCTATCAGAGATATTTAGAACAAATATTAATTGAATTCGGTTTATTTATTAATTTACTTCATACTGAATGCATAAAATTGATAGGAAATGCGATAGTTTAGACAAAAAATAAGGTAGCCCGTTTGATAATTAACGGAATCGAATGTCAAATGAGATATCGAACGATTCTGAATCGCCCCCCGGATTTGGCTGAATATTAGCTTTGCCGCAGAGCGACTGCCTGTCTGACCTCCGCAACCCGAAGGGATAGCGATATTGCGTGGTTTAGACTAGTGTCAGTTTATTTAGAAGATACTAACGCCCTGTAACGACTGTCAAAGATCTTCATGACAACCGGGACCGACGGCTTAGGGTGCTTCTCGAGGCACGAGACAAGCGATAATTAACAATTCAATACGCACATAATTCCGAAAAGTCATTGGTGCGCGCCGTGGATTCGAACCCGATACCCTCTGCATGGCAGTCTGTTGGTATATCCTCTCGGCTATCGCTGTGTCAAAAGTAAGAGTATATACTCGTATTTATACTAGCCACAAAAAATCTTTGAGAGGAAGCGAGAAGACTCAGCCGCAGGTTTCCCAAATAATAAACGTAGGTAAAACGAGTGACTCCGTGACTTGTAAATCCTGATTAGCTGTGACCATGTTCTAACTTCAACTTGCCCAAAAATATGCATTTATAGGCCCCATGTCATTGCAAAAAATATTTTTAATAAAAACTTCTAAATATCACACAGAAAAGACGCCGACTTCTTGTACCACACAATTTTTCTTTCGCACAGAGAAAGCCGACAATAAAAAGTCTTGACGTATATTTTAATAGCGCTGAAATCGACCACTTATTATTGCACTATCTGTGATATAATTACGCTTACTCCATTATAGGTCTAATAGCATCTTAGAAATCTCTAATATCTACCGTCATTAATAACTTAATTATTCCAAAGAAACGTATGAAGAGTGGAATAAAATCCTCAACTTAACAGAAATTACCGACTATACACTGATCTGAAGTGCAATTTTGATAGTCATCTCATAGTAGAGATATTTTTGAATTGAAAGAAAACTTTAGCGCGATGTATTCAAGGCTGTTTTTTCAGTGTGGAGATGTGGAACGGTTAGAGTGGAGCAGTAATGTGTGTTATGATGGTTTCCGCTTAGCTGTTGTCGAGGTGGTTATATAGACATAAAGATTCTAAGACAGGTAGGCTTGAATGTCGTAGAGCGACTTATAAAGTACGGCCGCGGACGTAACATGGTTTAACATCACGGGTATATGTCACTAGTGGATAGACAGATGCGAACATTCAACTTGCTTGTTTCAGGTTTTATGTAATTTGTTACGTAGATGTTGCCTGACGTCTTTACATAAGTTAACTAAATATTTCTAGCCCTAAAAGATGTTTAACATTGATATATCACTGGCGATGAGACGACAAAGTCCCGTCTATAACTTTAGTAAAGTGACAGTATTCTTCAGATCAGAAGGAGAGCGCCCAAGATCCAAGCTTCTAATATTTTTTCTTCTCTGAAAGACAAGAGGAGGTATAAAATAAACGGATGAAGAGCCAATAAGGCAAGGGCAAAAAAGGGCACCTTAGCCTTTTTCTTAATGTTGACAATGCGTCAGTGACATCACTAGCGTCTTAGCAATTACTTCATCAGCATGGCCTGCCAAAGCGCGTTTCCGTCAACTAAACTCAGGATTATGCAAGTGTGAATCATAGAAAATATCTAGCTGATTTTAAATTTAAAAGGCTACTCCGATTGTAAATAAAATTGCTCTTCCATCGGTTTAATTTAAAATACTGCTTCAATTGCAAAGAAAATAACTTTAATTACTTATGTTCAGAGGATTATATCACTAACACTTAGAACACGGAAACATGCGAGTTCCGCGTAAGAGATCTTATATATCTTATGATGTTCAGGTGTATGACCTGGACATCATTATAACATGAAATGAAACCACTTGTCGATATCATTTCTAATATTTAAACGTGAGAAAGTTTTTGTTGGGCTGCCACTTTGTCATTCAGCACCTGAGCGACGGATTGGTTTAATTTTGGGCCTTTTTTGTTTTAGTAGACTAACTGGTAAACATTAAGTGGTAAACTAAAATTCCGATTTTATATGGGCTAATATAAACAGCTCAATATTTTTTATCTTGAGAGTAAATCGCCATTTTGACAATATTTTAACTATTTTGGAGCATCAAATGAAACCGCGCAAACACTCAATTTTTCCATATCATACATTCCTCGTTGAATCTGCCCAACGACTGGCTAAATATAATCACAGCAGTGAATATTCCTGCAGATTACTTCCAGTTATATAACGTGTGTATTACTGATCGGCTTGATAGAAAAATATGTGGCGAATGTACTTCTCATCGATGGTATATCAGAGCCGTCCACCGTCTCACTTCCCGCGGTAATCGGACCAGACCGGCGTATTAAATCAGATATGTCGACAGATTATACACATTAAATACCTGTTGTATAGTTTGCTAACAGCACCAGATAGCCGGCTTACTTTAGCCTTTTTCTACGCTTTAAAACGATCGCGTAATGATAACTTTATGCTTGTTGAGATGTTTGATAAATTTGCCGTTTGTAATTATGGTTTTGATACGCTGTACACATTAAGATGATAAACTCTACTAGAAATTTAAGAAATGTATACATCAGTGTCAAAGCAATAGCTTCTTTAGCAATAGCCTGGAGATACCAACAGACTCACACGCAGAGAGTATCGGGATCAAATTCACGGCGCGCACCACTGACTTTTCAAAGTTATGTACCTACATACATACATAGACTCACGCCTGTTTCGCGGAGGGGTAGGCAGAGACTACGGAACGCCATTTGCAACGATCCTGACATATCTCTCTTGCTTCATTCACTCACATTTCCTCATGCATGCTCTCCTGTTCAGGGTACTTCTAACCTGTCCTGTTTTTAGGATGTCTCCTATCTGGTCAAAGTTATGTGCGTATTGAATATTCAATTAATGCTTGCCGCGTGCCTCGGAGACCACGTTAAGCGCGCTCACAGCTGTCATTATGATCTTTGGCGGTCGTTATGGGAAGTCAGTATCCTCAAATATAAGACTGACACTAATCTAAACCATGAATAGGTATAGCTATCCCTTTGCGACTTTGCGTTGCGTAGGTCAACCGGCAGTCGCTCTATGGAAAATCAATAATCCGTAAAATTTGGATAGATTAGTAAGCGGACGACAGGTGCCAAGGCAAAAAATCTTGAATGCCACTGAAATAACGTTAAAGATCAAGATGATGATCACGAGTGTTAAAACTCGTTATTTTTTAGTCACCGTTGTTGACCATGCCTACACAGAGGATAAAGTAGTGGGAATAGGAGTGAGACTAGCCTAAAAAAGTAAATACTTTTGTATACATGCCTATCACTACATGTCAAATAGTAGAGGGTATTGGATATCATCAGGACTCGAAGATACTACACAAAATTGCGCAACGGAATTCGACAAACGCCATAGTGCGTTTAGACACTTAAGCGGCTTAAGATTTGCCGAGAGAATCTTAAAAGTTTGAGGCATAGTATTGAGATCTTTTCGCCAAATCTTGACATGTGCCGTAATTTCAGCTTTTACAGTAACATAGGAGTTAAAATTTCATTTAATCATTTTTAGTCTGCGGTATTATCTACTATTATAAACACTTTAAACTACTTAAAACGTAGGCGAAAAAGCCAGATAAAACTTTGTTTGTCCAACAAATTAGTCTATATATCTGTCTGGCTGCAGCTCTGGACTCAAACCTTTGTTTGAACGTGCTCACCAATAGCAATTGTTTGCAAATATGTGTAAAATTACTTGGCTATTCGATTGCAAAACACCAAACTTTGTATACAGACTATATTTAAAAGAGTTTTTGCCAAATACAGAATTTAGAAAAGCATCTTCTAGTCGCGGGGATTAAATAATGGGTTGGCATCGACATGGGCTGAGAATTGCGAGATATCTAGATTTATTAACATATAAAATATAGGTAATATTCACGACAGCAGCATGCGACGAGATTTAATATATCATTAATAAAATGCATATGATATCCACATAAAAAAAAAACAAATAACAACGTCACCAAAGGCAAAAGTAGAGAAACAAACAGATACCTTCATGGTTTAACTAAATAGATAGGTAGGGGATTTTTTTTTATTAATTTACTTTTTTATTGCTTGGTTCATCAATTCTGCATTTGTAAAGCTTCGCTTCTAGCTTAGTATCAACGCTTTACTACCGGCTACCAGTCTAGAGAAGCGTTAGTTTACCTATTCTTAAATCTAAAACGATTAGTGAATTGAATATTCAGCCTCCACAATGTAATAAGTAAATGGCTGACAGTTCACCCATTTATTCAATCTCAAGGTAAAATACATGCTTGTAAAATTAATTTAACAGCACTGTTTAAGCAAAGAAAGCTTTTTACGCGATTGTGAATTTCACAGTAAATTTCCTTAAAGTATAGCAACAAAAATTATTCCCTACGATAAATTCCTAAGAATATTGTATGTTTAAGATGCCCAACAATTAACTATTTTGTACAAAGTACTACTTACACTAAAAAAACTTTTACATTTTACAACGCAAAATTATTTTCCATATAACCTACTTGTGTGCGTTCGTAAATTATGGCATGTAATTTTCCTTTTTTGATATGGAAACACTCCACAAAAGTGAGGTAATAAAATCTGCCCGCCACATTACTGGCAACACTGTATACTACAATATTCGTTATTTAAACACGTGTTGTTATTATTGTCTATGATTATGAGTAAGTCTATAAAACTGGCTTGTAAAATAGTCTCTTAAATATATGTATATTGTTAGTTTATGGCCGTAGTTTAAACGTTCAAGTTTTATTAAGGCCTTGCCACACGGCACAATTTTACGTCCAACTTGACTAAATCACTTGATGAAATCGTGACGTGTAGACGCCAGTCGTCCAACTCAAGTTCATCGGGTGGGCGGTACCACCAGATTTTAAACAATCGGGTGGACGGAATGAAAATCAGTGATTTGATCTTGTCGTGTAGACGGGCAAAGCCAATTCGATTGGAAATTTCATCAGTGGTAAAATTGTGCCGTGTGGCAAGGCCTTAACAATGTCAAAATAATTTGCTCTTGGTTGCCGGTGAACAGTGTTATCGGTTTAGCCACATAAAATCTATTAGGTACTGTTACTGCTAAAAAAGCAATCCTCGGGATTTTCGGGTGTACGAAGTTGAAATGTGGCATGTACTCGTACCTATTTTCTCTAAGGAGCGTAGGGGTATTGAGGGGGGTGAATTTCGGGTAATTCACTCTTACCCGGCCGGGTAAGAGTGAATTACCCGAAATTCACACAGGATCGGAAACAAACGGTGATCATCATCATCAGCCTTTAAAAGTCCACTGCTGGACTAGGCCTTTCCTTTGAAAGGAGGAATTGGCCAAACGGCCCACGCTGGCCAAACGGGTTTGTATCAAGTTTTCCTTCTCTTACAGTGCTGTCCTCTGCATAATATGCTCCCCCTGTCGGCTCTTACGACACCCATGGGATGATATAGGGTAGTTTTTTTTTATGGTAGTAGGCGGCAAACGAGCAGACGGATTGCCTGATGGTAAGCAATTACCGCCGCCCATGGACACAAGCAACACCACAGGAGTCACAAGTGCGTTGCCGCCCCTTGGGTTTGGGAAAAGGGATAGGATGAGGAGTGGGATGAGGGAGAAGGAATAGGGGATAGGGCCTCCGGCACTCTCACTCACCGAACGAAACGCAACAGTTTAGGTACTGTTACTTTACGTCGATTTTCTGTGAGAGAGTAGTACCTACTTCCCCGGTCGAGCCGGCCCATTCATGCTGAAATCAGCAAGGCTCTACTACCGTGAGACATTCCGTATACTTAATCCGTCACCACACGGACAAAACGGTGATATTGAAGAATTAGTAATAATAATATGCGGGCGTAACAACGGGCTTACTCTACTACTCTATATTATATTTGTTATTCATTATTTTGCTAATATTCATAGCAAGCAAATACCAGACAGCCATCGTGTATCTGTGCAATATTCTATCCCTTACAGTTGTCTATGTACCTGTCACAGACAAGGAGGAAAACACTGCGTTCAACTTATTCTGTAATTTGATATATCACGAGTACCTAATGCTCAGCGAATAATACAGAACAAGCTTCCCCGACTGTCGCCCATTGTAATGCTTTACGGGTATAATTTACACACAGTTCAGACACCTGTTACAAGGTGCTATTAAAAATTGCCATCTATAATAACCGCTACATTTTTCAAAAAGGAGGTGGGTTTCAATTCGGCGCCATTTTTTTTTTCTATGTGGTTAGGTATGTCCTTCCATTACTTCGTCATTCGTGAATCAATTTAAAAGCTGTTTTTGGATACCGTACCACAAAAAGTTAAACTGAACTTTCATAAAATCTCTTCAACTTTCGGCCCTTGTTTCTGACTATCTAAGAGCTGTAATTAAACCATTTCTAGTCAGTTCAGTGATATCTAAGCAGTCTGTAAATGATAATCGACTCTCCGCTGACATTAGGGTTATATAATAAGCTCACTTCAACTCGTGCAACACAGCAACACAGCATCAACAAACAACATCGTTCAACTTTGGGTCGTGATTAATGAAATTATTAGATACTTTAAAGTGTACGGAATTCTTGGTAAGCGAAACAGACTCACACTTGATCGTTTTATTTTTTGCTACCTTTAAAGCACATAATACTTTAAGTGGTCGTCGAGTTTGCGGATTTAAGTTACCTGCGACTAGGAAACTTTGCGCTATGGTGTTTTTTTTAACTTTGAATAAAAGTATTTTTGAGTCTATTATTTAAATGTTTGTAAACTCAGTTATAGAGTCGCTGACAATGCAGAATTTTGTAGATGATCCTTTAAAATAAAACTATGAATAAAAATTGTAATTGTGTGTTAAAGCAAATGCTCTTATAATATGACTGTAGGCTTTTTTGTTTCTGCCGCCAACGTAAGTAGACAATTTGTATAGGAAAACAGTTGACTAATCCAAGAACAACAAGAGCGATATAAAATCCATTAAATTACTTTCATTCGAGATGCATTACAATAAAAGCTCTACCTTGAAAATGAACTAACAACCTTGACTATTCACTGAATTCCTGTGTCTTTTTTCAAAACTTTAAAAAGTAATGGAGCGTAACTATGACCGCTGGCACATTCTTACTTCGAAAACAGGTGTACCGGGTATATTTGAAATAAGAATGCCTTTTTTGTTGATCCAAATTTCGAACAAATTGTTATGTTGCGGTTGAATAATGTACAAAACACAAGCTTATGCCTTCAAGCTATGATGCTTAAACAGTAGCCAGGTGGCAAAAAAATCAAATCCTAACTTGGACACGACTTGCTATCATTAAACGCACGTAAACATGCGTGCGCCGAGCAATCAAACATAATTTCAATCTTACATTGAAACCGGCTAGTCTTTATTACTTAAGGAATAAGAACCATTTTTGCGGCACCTAATTTTCTATAACGAATAATCAAGTACTTGTTTACCTCATTTCGTAAACTGTAAAGCTGGCCATACACGATCCTTCCTATTGCCCAATCGGCATGACACTACAGGCTTGATCCAATCTGCAGTTCGTCCATATACACCACACACCATCAGTTTAAACGTGGTTTAAACTGTCCAATCGGCAGCGACGTTCAGTTGAAGCTATGGCGTCACCGGTGACATACGATAAATATAAATAAATTTCAGTAGCACTTCGCGTTACCAAACTGAATTTTGCAACATATTGTGAGAGCGCGCGCACGACAGACATCTATCACCGACAAAATTATTTACTTAACTGACTGAACTGAACTGGTGATCGCCGACCGCCTTACACGGTCCAATCGGCATGATCCAATCGATATGATCAAGCCAAAAGAATCGAAATTCAATCATGCCATCAGTTATAAGTGTTATAACTGTCATGCCAATTCAATCGTACACTCGTCATGCCGATTGGACGATAGGAAGGATCGTGTATGGCCAGCATAAGAGTTGAAATAGAATGACTACATCCAAGTTCTTAATTCAAAATAGGAATAGACAGTTTGGGGCTTAACGAGATCATTTTTTCGAAATATTATAACAACCATTGCAGTGGCAACAGCCGTTGTATCATTATAATATCTAATATATGAAATATAATTCCATAATTATTACTTTGTCAAACATGTGCTCAGTTTGCCTAAGATTCAACACTTTGAGGTTTTGTGGCATAGATTTGTTCAAGTTGCGGATTATAGTAAGGTTCTGAATTAGACTCCACGGTCGTTCAAAGATCTAAGATAATAAGAAAACCTTTCGTAGCAAGTTTGAAGCTTCGTTGTAATTCACACATAACGTACAGTTCTGGATTTGACCCGCAAGTACCAGGGGGCAAATATAATGTAAGGTTAAGATTAAAATATTAAATACGCCTTCTTACCAAGAAGAACTCTAAAATCCGTATTACGGTGCCTAACTAATCAAATCATACCTACCTATTAAATTTACACTATACTCAAAAAGACATAACTTTACTAAGATGTGAGGACTCGAGACTGCGAGGTCGACTAGCTACAATACGCACATCCTTCTTAGCCAGGAATGCGAATGTTTGAACAAGATTACACACACAGGAAGTAGGCGCCTCGATACGAGGCAAATACATCTTTGTGCAGTTAACTCAAAATTAGCCTTGCAAAGTAGATTCTGAGATACACGCCAATCTAAGTAATTAATACTGCACGGCAGGCAAAAAGTTGAACAATAAAAAAAAAAAATTAATAAGAAAGAGAATATTTTTATTTAGGTAACCATTACGTTAAATTTTTATATTTTAATATAAATATTTTTATTACTAACTAAAATAATAACTGCAACTTATTAAATTTCTGACTTTATTTCTTTCTAACTTTTTGACATGTATGATACCATATTCTAGAAAATAAATGATATTCTATTCTATTCTATTATATTCTTGGATTTTTTTAGATTACTTTAGTCTAACCAGATTTGGCAAAATATTAGCTTTTCCACAGAGCAACTACCATTTAACCTCCATAACAACAATTATGTGCCACTTTGTTCAAAGACTCCGCGTTAATAATGTAAAATATAAAATCATGAAGCCATTATAATAAATTGCATACTGTTAACAGAGCGATCGCAGTAAATGAAGTTTTTATTTATTGAAAACCATGAAAAATTACTAAAAATTTTTACACATAAAATGCCAAGCAAAACAATCTTCATAAAAATTCACCAAAAGAAAGTACAAATATAATTTTATTTCATTTTTACTACAAAAAATAAAAGCCTACTCCTCTTATTAAGATTACACGATGAGATAGTGAAAGTTTAACGTAATTCGGTGTAGTAGTTTACGAGTAAAGCCGTGACAAACAAACAACTATTTTGTTGATACATAAACGGTACAGCGACCCTGCACTTTCTCAACAAGAAACTTGGCTGGGCGAACTTAATTATTACGTCTTGAGAAAATTCTGATTATAGCATATTGTTGACGTTATGAAAGCAAGAACGTAGGTTTACAAGACATGAACTGTTTTTAATATTCCAGTGTAATCTGGCCTACTGTTAGGTGATGTCATCTTCGAAAGACGGATCAGCTACCACTGGTAGGTATAACATGCTGTTATGCTATAAATTTGTGCTCAACGCAACGGAACCGATTAATTGCTGATTAGTTGCTTACAAGGTCAAGTTGAAGTATACAAAATCGTCACTGCATCATATAAAGTTCAGTCAATAAGGAAGTAAGTAGCAAAGTAAAAGATTAGCAAGTAACAAGTGCTCTACAGCTCTACAAATGCGGATAGCTTTTCATTCGATCGGTTTTGGCATTTAGGAGAAAATGTATCATAGCAATCATCAAAAATAGTAAAAAGATTACATACCAACTCTTTCTTTTAATCTAGTAAAAAGAGTATTTTCCTACCTATTTATCGGTAAAGATTTAGCAGCAATAAATAGCAGGTACTCAGTGTATTTACATAGGTATATTTCGATGGCATAGTGGCTCAGTGTGTCAGTTTGACCATCTCGTCAAAAGTATGAAGTACACTACAAAAGACAACCAATTTACGTAAACTATGTCATGTGCAACTAGTAAGAACTCAAAACAAACAAAACAAAAAATATTTTATTTGTTTCTCCAAAACATTACATACATAGTTATATTTTCTTACTAAGCTTAACAGAAGGCGGTATGTGGAGAACAAATTAGGCAACTGCGTCAGCTATTGTTGCAGTTGTATAACTACAACGCTGGTATTCTCGCAGGCCTATTATGCAATTATAATTTTACTACATTAAATTTACCTATAAATAAATGAAATAAAAATAAAATAACGAAAAATTATTATATATATACACACAATCATATATACAAATATATACGTATATAGTGTTCAAATTATTAATAAGTTTTATATCTATGTTATTATAATTATACAATACACAATGCATGCCTCAGTTACATTAAAATAAAAATTAAAATAGCAACGAGTAGTGTGTTTCCGAACGCTACTTGTACTTGACAGACTGACGTTTCACCGTAGGCCAAAGATCGTACTCCACAATACCGTGAATTTTTATCAAATCGGTTCTGTCGTTTAGGAGAAAATGTCATCGAAAATACTATAAAATTGCCTTCCAACTTTGTTTAGTAAAGACAACTTTGACTCAATTATATTTAATTTAGTAACAGGGTATTTCAACTACCTATTTTTCAGTAAATATTTAGCAGTCAGTAAGTAGATAATAAATAGCAGTACCTATGTGTATTTATATGTTGAGAGCGCGGTGGCTCAGTGGGTCGTATGGCCATCTCGTCAGCGCCCGAGGCAGATGCACCGCACGCGACTGTTACGCACACGCGCGTAATACGTGTGCCAGGAAGCTGTGGTCGAGTAAACGATCTGACTTTTTAAATTGGTGGATAAATTCGAATTTTTAAATTGTTTTCTGCCTACAGACTTTTTGTAATTTGAAATGTTAATTCTAAAAAGGAGTAATTTGTTGTCTGCCAACAGATTTTTTTTAATTCGAATAATTCATTATTTAAAAAGAGAATTTGTATCCTGCCTACTGAATTTATGTAATGCGAAAGATTAATTCTTAAAAAGATTAATTGTTTTTTGCTGACTGATCTGACTGCTTCAGTAATTGTTTTTTTGTTGTGAGTTTTATTCCTAGTCATTTTGATTTTCATTGTCATTCTTGACACTCTTATGTTTAACTTGGTATGTTTCTATATTATGTATGTATAAATCTGCCGTGATTTCAATAATTTTAAAATGTCGGACTGAAGTGAAACTTTGTACACTGCTCATGGATCGCTGATAATAATACAATAGGTATACCTACACAATTTATTCATTTGTTCTTTTGGTTATTTCAAAATGTCCAATTACTTGTGAAATAGCTATCTCCTTGTATGAGGTAGGTTCTGCCGAGTAGTAACCTAACCTAACCTAACATAAAATACTCAAATACTCACAGCTGGATCCATCATACTTTATCAATATAATCAGATGGCTAAATTATTCAAAAACCTATTGTATTTTAAAACAACATAGGTACTTTTAATGTTTTGTACCACAACAAAAGAATTGGCACCAACACTAACCTTCGTTAGGTATTGCCAATAAATAAATAAAAATACCTACTCAATTTAAAACAAATTCTTGTCACGACGATCTCAAAATAACTTAGCAATAACGTTCTGCATGAAATGACGAATGCTTCACAGGTAGAATACAAAATAATTTTAAATAATGGCAGCGTATTATCTCAGCGGTTTTTGCTCGTCACTATATTATTTATTTCGGTTACCTGCGTACTGTAATAAGTATTCGTTATTTTAAGACCTTGGACGGATGCAGAATCTTGTTAATAAATGATAAATTTATAGGGTAGCTATACGTATTTAAGGACAGGTAGCAAGTAATGGTCATTTTGTGGTTAAATGTGTTTTCATGCTATGATTGCCTGCGTTCAGAGAACTTCACAAACATAGACGATAAAGAATACCAACTGCCTCCGTGGTCCAGTGGATAGCGTATGCATCTGCTGATCGTAGGTCCCGGATTCGATTCCCAGGTTGGGCAAAAGTGTTTCTAAGTTTTTTAGCACGGAGTCTGGCAATGTGCCCGGTAACGACAATATGCTCGCCACCTATTACGTGGGACTAAAAATTCGGCAAATTTGGGTGTAATTTTACACCTCAGCCAACCCCTTCTCAGGGGTGAATCTATAAACAAAAAAATAATACTGGTATTTCGTAACTGGAGGTATAAACACATATTATTATGTGCAGGTACTTAAGCTTTAATTGTTTACGTGAGCAAAGCAAGGAATCAGGACATCCGGCTTAGCAGTCGTGCTTACTATTAAGTTCTGGGTTTATATTTTACCATCTGTAGCATTCAATAATAAAATCAAGTGTTATAAATAATAAATTGATTCTTAAAGTGTTGCCCCATTTGAAAATATAACCTTATACCATGGCGATAAGGTGCAATTTTGCAAAATGCAGCAAACCATTATCCCAGCGTTATTCATAGTGATCCAAGACTGCTTACTAGAGTCACGAGAAATCTTCGGAACCCAAAGGGATACTATTCCATGGCTTCAACAACAGCTCGTCGATGGCAAATAGGTTGAAATAATAGTTACATAGCATTGGTAACTTCACCCTATAGTTTCGGTCAGTTGAATGTGAGTTGCCCAGCTATTATATAGTTAGCTATTGTGATAATGTGAGGTGATTACACCTCTGTTTGTCGACTATACGCTCAATCATACCTTTTTATGCTAACTTGCTTTTTGTATACTTTTATTGGAATATTTTGCTTGGTTCAATTATTATTTATCATTTTATTTTTGTATGATATATAGCAATGTGGAATAATACTGTATATTTATGTACAACGTAATGATTGCTGATCATTCTAGTTCAGAAAAACCTAATAATACTTTTACGTGACCGGAAACGCGGTTACTCACGGTTGCTTGAAGAGTTAAGCTTCTTTCTAAGATTTACTCTTGGAGACTCAGAAGCACCCACTTTAGAAATTAATTCAACACTAGAAGATTTGAAAACATTTAAGCAATGAACGCAAATAACGATTGACGACCGGTTGGCGCAGCGGGAGTGTAAGCGACTGCTACGCCGAAGGTCGCGGGTTCGATTCCCGCTCAAGTCAAACATTTGTGTGCATGAACATGGATGTTTGTCTTGGTCTGGGTGTTTCTATGTATAATATGTATGTATTTCCAAAAAAAAAGTATTTATGTATGTTTATCCATTGTCTAGACTCATAGTACAAGTTGTGTGAATGTGGTAGAATATTATTATTATATTATTATACTCGAAACAATAGTTTGAGGTCTATGCAAAATTTCGTAGCGTGCGGGAATCAAATCCGTCATCAAATCTTTTAAACCACTACGCCAAATGTACAATGTTCGGTATTGAACAAGAATGATCTAATCTTCGAATTAAACGCCATTATGGTCGGAGCGTCGAAATAATTATTTTAGCATCAAGAATGTATTAACCCGTCCCCCTATAATTTTTGTGTCATTAACTTCTTAAATTATTCGTCATTAGCAAAATCGACAAAGTATTCGTCGATTATTTTTCGGGAATTCCTTACCATAATGAAAAATTGGGTTATAATTGTTTACTAGTTTTGCCTGCGACTTTGCTCACATTGATAATTATTATTGATGTTAAAATTATCATCTGCCTCATTTCTTACTCTGGGTATCGTAAGAAGCGGCTAAGGTAATAGTAACTGGTTTTTTTTGACAACTCCCGCACTAGGAAGAAATTCCTGTGTCGTGGAGGACTTTACAAACATTCAATCAACGGACACAAAGAACGCCCTGACTCGAGATAACCTTTTGTAGATCACACAAAGTGTTGTCTCGTGTGGGAATCGAATTCACGACATGCGGCGCAGTACCAAGCGGCGAGGCGACCGACCGCTTAAACCACTACGCCAACCGTGCAGTCAAAGCTTTGCGAAGGGAATGAAAACTTGACATCAAATCTTATACCAACCTGTCTGGCCAACGTGATATAGTTGGCCATAGCTTTCTCTTAGCTCACAATAGTCATTACGAGAGATCTATGTCCAGCTGTGGACTGCAAAGGCTGTTATGATGAAGTAAGAGTAAGACTGCCAAAATATAGCATTTATCTAATTCGATAACTGCACTTTTGGCCCTACTATGAGTATGTATTGAGGCTTCGATCCTCACACAAGATAATACTTTGTGTGATACACAAATTGTTGTTTTGCGTCCGGGTGTGATCTGTGTCAGTTACATATACATACATATGTTCATGCCTCGCCGGGGTAGGCAGAGACAACAGAACGCCACTTGCTTCTATCCTTACAGACCTTACGCGCTTCCTCTGCATGAATTACTCTTTTCATACATGCTCGATGGTTATGGGTGCTTTGGACTATTCCGTTGTACTTTTGTATGTACAAATTGTTGATTTGCGTCTGGGTATAATCTGTGTCCGTTGATTGAATATTTGTTACTATCCCACGTTACAGGATTAATTCTCAGTGTGAATGCTGGAGGGCTGGAGATATCGTTAAGGAAAGGTTTGCTAGACCACCTGGATGGATATATTGGGTATATTGCGGGGACTACCAATATTTGTAAAGCAATCATCATCAGCCTTTAACAGTCCACTGTTGGACTAGGCCTCTCCTTTGAAAGGAGGAATTGGCCTAAGGCCCACGCTGGCCAAGCGGGTTGGTATAGGGTTTGTATCAAGTTTTCTTTCTCTTATCTGTATAATATGCTCCCTCTGTCGGCTCTTACGACACCCATGGGATGATATGGGGTGGTGACAATTCGTATTCTTAATCCGTCACCACACGGACAAACGGAGTATTGCTTTGTAAAGCAATAATACTCTCTTTAAAAATAAAAAACACAATGAACATACTATACATCTTAGTTGTGTGTTTTTTCTTCAAATAGTATTTCTTAAAAGTACATACAAATATTAAGTATGTATAAATATATGTATAAAGCTAAGGTACATCCTTTAATGTACGTATTTCTATTATTGAAGCACTATATTTTTTGACAGTCTAAAAAATACACCACGCGCTTAAATCCGTCGAAAGGATTAAATTGTGAGGTTGTGTTCGTCAAAAACTCAATCACACGCTTCAACGGTCGCTGGAACAATGTGAGTAGGTTTATTTTTTATTCACAAGCCACAGTTGTGGCCTCGATGCGTTTAGGAAGGTTTTTGTTCACTCTATTATTGTGGGATAGGTTTATGTGAGATTGGTTTAGTTTATATCTATAGTAAAGTTGTTTATTAGTGGGTGTGTGTCGTTTTATCTGCGAAATTACTGTGCTGTTTTTAGTTAATTTTTTTATTTTATAGTGAATTTATATAAATTTTAAGGTAAAATGTTGTGGGTTTTAGTATATTAGAAAATATACCAAAACCCACCCCTATGATCCGTAAAAATCGATCAATATAGAAATATTGATCTACGAGTATTTTTACAGATCATAAATCTATAGATCATAAATATTCTGTTGGATGTACTATACTCTTGTTATCTTTTATAACATAACATTACTTCACGCCTTTTATCCCCGAAGGGGTAGGCAGAGGTGTATTACACACCGACTTTCGCCAGTTATGGTTCGGTCCCAATGTAATAGGGGGGGCGCCTATTGCCATCTACCGGGCACATTGTAAGGCGAGCGTTAATTAACATTTTTAATACACACATAGCTTCGAAAACTTACCTTTTATATTATATTTTATACCGTTAGTATAGGTTACATTTACAGGATATGTAGCTTAAGTATTGTAGGTATAGGGACATCCATACTTATACACAGTATGGTGGTATTTTGCTTATCCTTTCTTAGTTTTGATTACACACTTTCTTAGATTTTGAGCTAATATCCTTATTACAAACGTATACTTCTATATAGGCTGGTATTTATTGTTACATAATGTTCGTAATATAAATATGATTTTCCTGCAAAATGATAATGATTTCACGTGATGAGGTACTGGTCCTAACTAGGAATACAATCTACTTCTATGCCAAATATTATTATCTGTTCGGTGGTTTAGTTAAAAAACCGGGACAAACGATATATACAGACAGAATTGCTTTCGCATTTATAGTTTTCGGTATGGATATCAGGATCGATGATATGGATTAGTAATATACCTATATATTATGTTTATAAGCAAACGAATTCAAAACAACTTTTGCTCTACTATCGATCATAAGCTCACCACTTCTGTTAACATCATCCATCGAAACTTTAACCACATTATTATAAAGCACCTTACTAACACAGCCGTCAATGTACACGAAAGAATGCAATTAAAACAATAACTCATCGAGATCAGAAAAGCTATTACCAGAAACGGAATGCGTTGATGTCTTTTACTCTACAAATGTAGAAGCGAATATACCGCTCTCTTTCATAGCATACCTATCATAAGAAAACTACTAGATAAGCCTATAACTTACACTCTAGGGATAAATACAGCCTTAGAGAGTACTTGTACCATCATAACAACTTTCTAGTAGAGTCGACTCTATGTAGAGACAGGTGTTTGCCTTCAAATTCATAGTTTTATGGTTATCTTCGTAGATATTACAAAATACATAATCATAAACAAATTTGTAAGCACTTTATATACAAGACGAGAGTATTTTTTTATATATAGCTATATCTTACCATAATGGGCCTTGATTTAGACCAATTATAAACCCATTTCTTAGTTCGGAACACAGTTATTACACACAGACAAACAAAAAATATCAATTGACCACTTTACATGTACACCAGTAATCGTTCACATCACATTGCACTTTAGGTGTTTCGAAGTCACTTTGGGTATTACGAAGTCACTTTACAGACTTCAGTTGTTCTGAAGTCACTGTAGGTGATTTTTTTTCGGATTTTTTAGGAGTTTGAGTTGTTTGTCGGTTTGTGGCATGCGTTAGCGCAGCCTGTTTGCGACTGACTGCCGGTTAGCGGGGCTGCCAACGCTCGACTGAGTTTACTGCCAAGTAGAGCCTTCTAAGACTCTACATGGTAGAGTTCGGTTTTGTTTTGTTTATATTGTAGAATTTATTTTCGTATTTCAGTGTGTTGTGAAAATGTTTCGCAGTAACAGATTGGTTGGTTGTAATTGTTTTTAGTAAAGTTATTAACAATGCTTTTGCGTTTTAATTTATATTTTAAAAGATTTTTTTATCTATATGTTATATTTATATCATCAACACAATAATTCTAGTCACAATCCAGAAATGTTGCTTTTGATTTCTTAATAAATACAATATTTACTTTAATGCATACGTTACGACATCAAAAGCGAACACAATTTTAATGAAAATTTTATTTAAATATTTTTCTCCAACATTAATAAATCTACCATCTATAATTTTCCCCTCCCACTGTGGCAACATTGAGTAAGACCGCCATTGTATACAGAGCGAGACAAACAAACATCTCTGGCTCGCTCTACATGCCGGAATGTGACCCGCTATCACCTTGAAGGCCGTAAGCTCCCGACGACTCAATGAAAATAAGAGCTTTTAACTTTTGCCATAATATTAAGTAACACTCTAGCAAATAAAAGAAAACATTACGTAACACAGAGAAAAAAAAATAACTAAAAAGGTTTTATATTATGTAGAGTTTTGTAGAGATGGTAGTGTTGTTCGGTAGAGTCGTTTGATAGAGTCTGGTCACGCCGGATTCCCTAGGCCAGGCGTCCACATAAATGCCGCGAAGGCTTAGCAATGAATATTGCGTACAGTTATTAGATAGATTACAGTTTGATATTCTACTTACTGTTATTTTGTAGCCGATAGCTGTTTAATTGTGAAAAAAAGAGTATAGCACGGTAAAAATAGGTAATATACTTTTATATCTATGACGGTAGCTTTTATTTACCGTACTAATGATTTATTGGATATACAATTAGATTTTTATAAAGAACCATGATTAAAATAATTGTTTACCTTAGTAAACAATTATTTTTTACCTTAACCTTTATACCATTGCGGTAAAACTTTTTTTACCGCAATGGTATAAAGGTTAAGGTGGTGACTTAACCCTGCGCCAAGTGTTACGAGTTCGAACCTTACAAATAAAAATAATGTATAAGTATACATATTAATTTTTTTGTGGGTTGTTTTTTTTGGAGGTGCAGATTTCTGCAATTGCCTTTATAGCCACTGCTGGACATAAGATTATGAGTTACTTGACAGATTTGGCATACCACACTGGCCAGATGAATTGGTACGGGGTTCGCGATTGGCTAGCGATTCCCGGGTCGGGCAAAAGTGTTACTGGGTTTTTCCGAATACTCAGTAGCAGCCCGGAGTCTGGTGATGTGCCCGGTAACGGCAATAGGCTCGCCCCCTATTACGTGGGTCCTAAAAATCCATGGCGAAATGTTGGTGTAATATTTATGCCTCTGCCTACCCCTTCAGGGATACAGTCGTGAGACTATAAATAAAATAAATAAATTATCCGTCTCCTCGCATATATACTATTTTCTTCGTGTTTTTTACTCAGTTGCTTTTACTTCACGCACGATATGATATGAGGTAGTGACATTTTGTATTCCACACGGAATACTGGAGGTTCTAATATTTCACTCTGCAGAAGCAAACGCTAAGTATAATGTTACTGACATATGTAAATCGCAGCAAAATCAGCAGGAGAAAAAAGGGGGTAAACAAAAGCATTGTGAACCCTCCAAACACAAGGTCGAAGAACCGAGAGTGCCGGAAAAGGACACGTGCGGCAAGGATGGCTTCATCAAGGTGGTGAGGAAGAAGAAGAAGCCTAGTTGTCGAAACCATTGTGGTACTGGTTTAGCAGGACCTAACATGCTGCTGCGTCCCGCAGTACCAACCACACTGATGTACGTGTCCCGGCTGCATCACTCCACCAAGGACGAGAAGGTCGTGGAGTACCTACGCACGAAGACCAACTGGACCTTGAGAGTCGAGAGATTGCTGGAGTCTCGCCATAAAACGACCTTCAAGTCGTACGTGGTTCGGGTGCCGACACAACATCTTGGCACTTTCCTCAAGGAAGAGTTTTGGCCGAAGGGTGTGGTGTATCGGCGTTTTCACGGGAGATTACGAAATAACACTCAGCCTAACTTGAAAACAATGTAAACAACAACACCCCGTTTAATTTTATTATTATTATTTTATGTATGTTAGTCTTTAAGGTATATATCTATATGGGTTATTGTTACCTGAAATAAATGAATATTATTATTATTATACATAATTATTATAAAATAAAGTCCTCTTTTCTTTATATGTGTCTATATAAACGCAATAATCTCAAAAACTATAGACCGGATTTTGTACGATTTTCACCAATAGCACACTATCTATTTATTTGTTTATTCCTGGGGTAGATTTAGGTGTATTATTCAGGCGAGCGGTGCTCCGGGCGAATAAGCTAACACTCGTATGTTCTCTAGATGGATGAAGAACTTTGTCACTTTCAATGGAAGTGCGCAGAAGACCCCGAGGCACTGGAGATCAAGGAAAAACCTGGAGGCGAAACCAGCGTTTCTAAGGGGATTTTATGATGTACTTCAAAGACATGTGAAGTCTACCAAACCGCCCTTCTCATGGTGAGGATAAGTCTATGCTCAGCAGTGGGATAGTTTATGTGTAGGCCTAAGATTATAATATAAACTTGGCTGACCAATGACCGATAGCAGCGATAGCTGAGTGCGTATTAAATTGTCAATTATCGCTTGCTAATCGATGAAGGAAGACATCGTGGGGAAACCTGCATGTCTGAGAGTTCTCCATAATGTTCTTGAAAGACATGTGAAGTCTGCCAACCCGCACTAGGCCTGCGAGGTGGACTATGGCCTTACCCTTCTCATAGTGAGAAAGGGCCCGTGCCCAGCAGTGGGACAGTATAAAGGACTGATGATGAACCAATGACCGCTCGAAAAAGTAATAGATGGCCAGAGTCGTATTCAATTAAAAAAATCGGCAAGTGCGAGTCGGACTAGCGCACCAAGGGTTCCGTACCATCATCTATAAAAGAAAATCACGTTCGTTGTATGTATACTTAAATACTTTTTAAGTTTCTACCTGTTTATTAAGATCGACTGACAAATTGCTTAAAAATTACGTTAGTTGTATGGGAGCCCCTTTTTATTATTTACTTTCTTTTATTTAATTATTTATTTTAAAAGGTAATATACAACTACATATTCTGTGAAAATTTAAAGCGTCTACCTGTTACAGTTAGTAATTTTGAGCAAAAAATACGAAAGAAGTTTTTTGTATGGGATAACATTTTCATTTTTTTTATTTTTAGTATTTGTTTTTATAGCACCAACCGAAATACATAATTTGTGAAAATTTCAGCTTTCTAGCTATCACGGTTTATGAGATACAGCCTGGTGACAGACGGACAGACAGACAGCGGAGGCTTAGTCGTAGGGTCCCGTATTGTACCTTTTAGGTACGGAACCCTAAAAAGGTTAAGCTATTCATTAGATGCCGATAGAGCTACTAAGTAAGTTCCTGTATTAAATAATCACGTAGACCATTACGCTAAGTAAACCTTCGTGAACTATTTACAATGTTGCCAAGTGAAAAATCGCCGTGCCATGCCGACCGATAGCCGATAGGGGTTCAAAGATGTAACGGCGACTGCAATCTAATTTACATTTTACACTCATTGTCGCTCAGCTAAATAATTGTGTAATCGACAGCCCTTAGCGAATACGAAAGTGTGCTAATTAAATCTATATATATAAAAGAAAGTCGTGTTAGTTACACTATTTATAATTCAAGAACGGCTGAACTGATTTGGCTGAAAATTGGTGAGGAGGTAGATTAGAACCAGGAAAAACACATAGGATACAATTAGTTGCAAGAAATTGACTGGGAGGGATTGTAGGGAGGGTCGAAGTTTGTAGGGACAAATCTACCTATTGAAAGATACAACGCATGCGCAGGCAAAGTACCTACCATGGGAGCATAAGGCTAGAGACATCCTGCAGCTTTAAAATATCTCATTGTAGCTTAGGATATTGAAAAGTACCAGGGTAGCATCATTTTAGAGAGGGTGGAAGTTTGTGGGGTAATGTATTAAAATAATGAACGATAAAGAATCAAAATGTTTTTTTTTTATTTCCTATTAAAAAAATGAACTTAATAAAATCCAGGATCTGCTTATTGATTGCCTCTAAGGCGGAACAGAGTTCGCCGGGTCAGCTAGTGTTCAATAAAATAGACATACCTAGTAATATTAGCTCTGTACATCAATTGTCTAGATGGTGGAAAAGGCCCGATTCCAGCATTAAATTTGATTTCTTTGGAAGTAGGTAGTAGAGCCTTGCTGATTTCAACATGAATGGGCCGGCTCGACCGGGGAAGTACTACTTTCTCACAGAACATCGACGTAAAGTAACAGTAGGTACCTACCTAAACTGTTTTTTGCTGGCAACCCCAGGAAAAGTGAACATAGGCTCTTTAATTAATTTAATTCTAGTAAACAAATAACTTCACCAATTATCATAAAAATCAGTGCAAAGTGTTAAGATAAAACTAATTTCATAGCAATATCGTTTGCAACTAAACTAATCAACTTGTTAAATATCTGTGAACTAATACTTCTGCCGAACAAAGTGAACTTTAAATATAACAATTATACTGTGTAATAGTGCCCTGTGAACAATAACATAAACAAAACACAAAGCGGTATATAGAACCAATAACCTAATCGTGAAATAATTCCCAAAAACAGTATATAATTAGAATATAAAATTAGTGTTGTCATAAAACTTCGTTACAATAAAAGTTTCATTTCAAAACACTGCGCCGACACACTGCTGCCAACATAAGTGTTCTTAATACGGGCGCGTTCCAGCTACCCAGGTTGCAGTTTAATGTGGGCCAAAGTAAGCAGCACAAGTGAACTGAAGCGCGTTCCAGGAACATTTCTATGCAAAATATCTGCCGTAAAATAAAATTTGATTATTTTCTATAATATAAAAAAAAGGATAATAATGGATATATGTTATGAAAATATTACAGTCCGTAAGCGTCAACGTTCGAACTCACTGACTTACGACAATACGACACAAAATTCATTATTTGAGTCAACTACACAAAGCCTACCAAATACCTCAGTTGATGAGAGCTCAGATCAAATGCAAAGTATAATAAACCAGCTACGAGATGAGCTACAGACTGCAAATCAAGAAATAGAAAACTTACATTATGAAAATACTACGCTTAAGAATGAGCTAAATAAATATAAAAGGCTCATAAATACCTATAAGAAAGTTGGCATAACGACTTCTTCCATACTACAGACACCGGATAATGTAAAAATGAATAGGAAACGCCTAAATATACCAAACACCAGTACCCCTAAACTGCATTTATCGTTCAACATAGAAAAGGTGCAAGAAGCAACTAGTCTACACATGCCACCAAAACCAGCAGAATGTAACAAAGAAATAGATATCAAGAATCAGTCGTCAAATGATAATCATAACATAAGATCTCATATAAATGTAGATGTACCTGTGATGGTGCCATTGAAGAAACGAAGAAACATATATATTATGGCAGGTCACCAGGGAAAAACGGTCCAGCGTTTACTGCAACGATAAGTTGGCGAAGAATATTGCGTTACATGTGTATGGAAACCGGGAGCACGTATGCGTGATGTGCTAGACAGCTTCAAGGATGACATATTATCTCTAACAAAAGAAGACTTTATCGTTATAGCTGGCGGAACAAATGATGTAAACCCCCGCGATTTCCAATATAATGTCATGAAATGGGCAGAATCCGTAGCTAATACTAACGTGATATTTACTCAAATTCCATATAATAGGTATCTAAATATAAAAAAGCTTAATTATGAATTGAAATTTATATGTAGCAGGTTTAGCAATCTATGTTACCTAGACTTAGACTTTGAAAGGCATATACCGAGTGGTACATACTTTAATATCTATTTATGCAGGTCCTGGCTTAGGGAGATATTACATATAGATTATAAACTGAAATCAATCACATATAATAACACAAAAAAGAGGTAATCATAAAACTTTTGTAAATAATTCAACACAAACAGACCTAACATGCGTAAATAACCTAAATAATTTTAATAACAGTAATCACTCTAGCAAAGAAAGGCAGAATGATAAAACGAATCCTGAAAATAGTGCAGCTTCACCTAAAAATAATATGATTTTTCGCATATAAAACTTTAAATGTACTCCATCAGAACATTAATGGTCTTGTGAGAAAATCAGATGAACTAGTAATGTATTTAGACGAGTTAACGCATAACAATAAACATGTCGACATTCTTTGTATCACGGAACACAATATGCTACATCAGGATGCCTACTCATTGAAAATTCCAAATTATTCACTCATTGCGTTTTACTCTAGACACAATAGAAATGGCGGAGTATGCATATTAGTTCATAATAGTCAAAAGGCTAAAATATTTGATATTAAGAAACATACTGTGGCTAAAATTCTAGAAGGTAGTGCAATTGAACTTTTGGAACATAAAATAGTCATAATCGCTATTTATAGACCTCCTAACAATAAGCCCGAAAATCTCAACATTTTCTTCTGTCAACTTAACGAAATACTGCATCAAATTTGCTTAATGAATATGAGAATTATTATGTGTGGCGACTTGAATATCAATAGATTAAAAAGGGACAAAACTGCAATAGAATTTGAACAACTGCTGGCTAGCTATAACCTTAGACTAATTATCAACGAACCTACGCGGCTATGTAGTAAAACATGTATAGACAATTTTGTTTGTAATAAAAGAGGCTCAAAATATGAACTATTAAACCTAGGACTATCCGATCATACAGCTCAACTGTTAAGATACCATGTCAAAAAAAGCTTTAAAATAACACACTGGTTCACACATAAAAGAGACTATAGTACTTCTAATATAAATAAATTCATTGAATGCATTCAGAAACTTTCATTTAGTGAAGTCTATAGAGCCATGACAGCGGATGATGCTTTCAATGAATTTCACCATCTGTTTAAGTTGTTCTATGACCTATGCTTCCCGTCTATAAAAGTCAAAGTTCCTATACACAAACGCCCACAGTGGATATCAAAAGGTATTAGAGTTTGTTCAAAGCGTAAACGTAAAATTTTGTGGCAATACAGAAAAACACCAAACATAGCACTTAAGGACTCATATAAAGCTTATAGTAAAAGGCTAAAAAGAATAATTCAGCTAACTCAAAAATCACAAAATAGTTACTATGTTGAAACTGCGAAAAACAAAGCGAAAGCCACGTGGAAGGTCATAAATAATTATAAAGCTAATACAGACCTACAAAAAATTGATAGAATTATTTTGAACAATGTAGCCATCACTGACTCACTTAGAATAGCTAATGAATTCAATATTTTTTTTGCAACCAAAGTGCAAAGCACACAACCTGTTGGTAGGAACCCCCAGATTACGTACAATAATCCAAACTCATTTTTTATGAATCCATGTAGTCCAAAAGAAATACTTGAAATAATAAAATCATTGAAAGATACTGCTAGTACAGGATACGATGGAATATGTACTAAAATCCTTAAGACAACGGCAGATATAATTACGCCAGTACTATGTCACATAATTAATAAATGCATTGAGGATGGGGTCTTTCCATCTAAGCTAAAAACATCCATTGTGGTGCCAATATTTAAAAAACAGGATAGACACAATATGAATGACTATAGACCGATATCTTTAATACCTACATTATCTAAAGTGTTTGAAAAGTTTATATACAAAAACTTATACCAATATTTGAAAAAAAAAAACTAGCTGAGGAACAAACGGGCTTCAGGCAAAATAAATCTATAAACAACGCTTTATGCACTTTCCTAGAAACGGTGGTGTGAAATATAGATAGGAAAAAGTTAGTCACAGCTCTTTACATGGATATGATAAAGGCCTTTGACTGCGTTAGTCATAAAATCCTGATAAATAAACTTGAAGCGTATGGAATACGAGGTAATGCCTTGAATATGATAAAATCGTACTTGAGTGATAGGGAACAACAAACGCCAATATCAACTATTTCGCAATCGTCAAAAATCGAACACAAGCAACTCTCAGACCCAATAAAAATATGTAGAGGTGTACCACAGGGGAGTATCTTGGGCCCCCTGCTGTTTAATATGTATATTAACGATCTCCCTAAATGTGTCAAATGTCCTATGATTCTATACGCTGACGATAGTACTGCGATTTTTATAGCTGAAGACCTAAACACTTACGAAGATGAAATAAATTCTACTTTAGAATGCATAGTTGACTGGCTATCTGCAAATGATCTTAAAATTAATTTTACTAAAACACATATAATGACATTTACAAATTATTTTATTTATTAATTTAATTATTAAATATTAAATATAAACAGACTGACATAGAAAAAATAAATACAACAAAATTTCTAGGGCTATACATTGATTCAAATATGACCTGGAAAACACACATTGAACATTTATGTACAAAACTAAGCCGGTATTCGTATGCTCTGTATATGCTTCGCAAGGTAGTTAATCAGAATGTGCTCCTCTCAGCATATCATGCTTATGTTGGGTCGATACTTAGATATGGCTTAATGTTTTGGGGCAATGCCACTGATAAAAAAAGTGTCTTTAAGGCACAAAAGAGATGTATCCGGGCCATGTGTGCATTAAAACCCACAGATACTTGCAAACAACATTTTATAGATTTAAGAATTTTGACATTACCATCTTTATATATATATGAAGTTGTACTAGATATTAAAGCTTAAACATTCACAAATATGAAACTCTAAAAAGTGCTCGACATGTAGATAGACTTCGTACGATTAGTCATAGAACAGCACTGTTCGACAAGAGTGCTTTTTGTATGGGCCCTAGAATATATAAAAGATTACCTAAAGATGTGAAAGACGCAAAAAAAATTATTACTTTTAAAAATAAACTAAAGAATTTGTTAATTAATAAAGCATACTACTCCGTAAACGATTATCTCAATGATGTTTATAATTAAATTTATTTGAATCCTATGTATAAATTAAAATAATAATTATTAATAATTTGTAATATTGTAATTATTTAATTAATGAATTAATTTGACATTTTAATATACATTGAATAATTATGTTGTGAATAAATTTAAATATTAGTATATATGGATTAAATATGTTATAGAAAATATAATAACTAAACATTTGCATGCCTTGTAAGGTAGAATATGGAATAAGAACTTTGTAATAATAAATATGTAACATCTCATGTGAACCCATATTCAGGCAAATAAATGATTTGTATTTGTATTTTGTATTTGTTGCGTTTCGTTAGATGAGTGGGAGTGACGGAGACCCTATCCCTTATTCCTTCTCCCTCATCCCATTCCTGCAACGCACTTGTGACTCCTGTGGTGTTGCTTGTATCCATCGGCGGCGGTAATTGCTAACCATCAGGCGATCCATTTACTTGTTTGCCGCCATTATTACCATAAAAATAAAGTTCGGTGTTCAGTTTTCATCGGCATATGAGGATGGTTTACCGTGTCCCTTTGTGAAGCCCGCCTCCTGGTGCGCGGTTTTGCGCACAGACGCCAGCGGCGGTACTTTTGAAGTTGCATAAAGTCGGGTAACTGTAAAGGTGCCGGGCACGTCCTGCCCGTTCACAAAACCACGAACAGTGGGACAGTCACGACAACAAGACAGTGGTTACACTATAACCAACATTTATTTTATCTGTCTCTGATACTTATTCGAAACTGAAGTCTGAGATACGTTTTCAGTAAATTCTTCAATATGCTTTTACAAACTTAGGAAGGACTTATACTTTTAGGTGCGGTTCGGTACCGAAGGGAAGAGTCCGGAGGTTAGATACGAACCACGTTAGGTAGCCGGCTAAAGTGCTCGATACAATTAGAAAGAGGCGGTCTACCTGCAAATGGTACATACAAACGGAAACAGTAACATGGTGTCCCACCCATCTCTAAAAGGCAACTACAGTCCGTTCACAGTTATTTTACCTCTGACAGATGTCGGTGTTTATTTTCTTTATGTTGGAATTGTACTCTGTGATGACAGGAATGTAAAATAGGGTTACCCGTGCATAACATTTTACCCAATATTAGTGGAAATGCTTCAAAAATTCAAATGCTTGAAGCTCATGGCCGCAAAGTGGTTAGATTACCGCCATACCACTGCGAGCTAAACGCAATTGAACGTATGTGGAGTCTCATTAAAAGGCGAGTCCCAAGCAAAAATTTAGGACAAGAGGCAACCAACATTGTGAATTTAGCTGAAGAAGCTTTTCAATCTATCACTGCGGAAGACTGACAAAAACAATGCAAACATGAGCGCCACATTGAACACAAGCTTCGTGAAACAGATGGGTCTACGGATGCTGAAATGGACAGGTTCATAATAGAATTAAATTCTGAGTCTGATACAGAATATGACAGCAGTTACGAATCATCATAACATTGGCAGTCCACATGGATCATTCTTATAGACTCACGCCTGTTTCCATGCAGGGGTAGGCAGAGGTGTAATATTACACCCACATCATTCTTATTCAAAATAAATATGAAAATTAAATTTGCAGTTTTTGTATTTGATAATTAGAACCTCACGTTGGCGTAATTATGATGCGTTTACCTTTATATATTAAATAGACAACATTTTTATTATAACTACTTATCTTCATAGGAAATTAGTTATTTCGTATGAAATTAAATGTACATGCATATAGCCATGCCAATATCAAGAGGTTTTGTTACAAACATTACTTCCAAATATTTAATACGATCGCTTAGGCAATAAAAAAATAAGTACATTTTTAGCAATAATGTATATTTAAAATGGGAGTATTATATACCAAATATAGCAACACAACGACCAGGTTGGCCAATCTAACAGCTAGAGGTAAAATAACTGTGAACGGACAGTAGAGTCTGACATATGTGTGTGTGACGTCGCTAGCCGGCGTCAAAGTGAAACTGACACATCTTGTCAACCGAAATTAAAATAAAATAATACAGTTATCGATGTGTGCGTTAGTGTACCTACCATTTCTACGGATTGATTACTACGTAGGTAACGTATGTACATTTTTCTAATTTCATTGGATTCTATAGAGAAAAAAATACACGAACTTGAACTATTTTTACAAATAAGGCACGGCGACAAAATAGTCAGCACTAAGTAGTGGGCTGAACCTACATGTATATCTATAGGGACTGTAAGTACTTACTTAGGTACTATGAATATTGAAGTAAATACCTATAGTAAAGCAAGAAGGAAAACTTGATACAAACCCTATACCAACCCGTTTGGCCAGCGTGGTATAGTAGGCCAATTCCTCCTTTCAAAGGAGAGGCCTAGTCCAGCAGTGGACTGTTAAAAGCTGATGATAAAAAAAAGCAAGATTACACCGTTAATCAGATAGCAGTGGGATATTAATTACTTACTTCAGGATCCGAATAGATGCATTAGTCCGCAGCCAATTTATAAAGTAAACCATTGAGTGTTGAGTAATAAATGATGTCAGTTGTGAATAAACAGATACAAAATTTCTGTTGTAGTGAAGTAGTAAGTAAGCACGTTAGAGAAGTCCCGAATAGATAACTTTCCAGAGGGTCAGCTTTGCTATGAGGGTGACAATTTTATTGGGTGAACCGTGATGCCTTTGCCACAATTCTTATACCTTTCTCGATTTGAAAGGTTGATCGCAACTAGAAGTACCACGCTCAGAATGGGCTGCTCAGAACTTAGTTTTATTCAAGGCCAAATTGCAAGATGTAAATCTCCAAATTACACTTAGATGACCCAATAACAATGCTTAAGACACTGCATAAAATCGTTCAGTTTGTAAGGAAAATCGAAATTATATAGAAATGGTCTAGCTATCGTAAATAGGGAATGAGCTTATTGTTTCCAGCACTTTTCAATAAATTAAACTTGTCTTTAAATAAATAATAGATCAGCATTTAGCCCAGGCGCGCACTGGCGACCAGGTCGCGCCTGGGCTTACTCTGTTGTTTTGAAATAAAGGTAGATACATATGTGTTCCACCCGTAGGATCTCCACCTTGTCGTAGTGGGGGGCCTCAGTAGCCGTGGGTTTGAGGTACAACACCCACAGTGAAGCTAAGCGGGATCCCGGGAGGGGACGCTCCGCGTGGGCTTGCGTGGGGCCTGCGTAGGATGCGTCCTAGGGTGAGGGTGCGGGGAACAGTTCTGTCTGTCCCTCGCAGTCGGGTGTGGTCGCGGAAGGAGAAGCGTGTCGGTGTTGCGTTGCCACGCGCCCTATCTCCCGCGACCAAATGGGGGCGCACCATCGTTGCGTCGCGGTGGGGCCGCAGAGGAAGAGGAGATGCGTTGTTGCGTTGCCGTCCTCTCTATCCTCGGCGGCCGCTGGGTGTTTTGGCGGCGGAGCCCAACACCTTCATCCGCCGCCAAGAGGGTTTCATTCGGGAGCCGCCTGTGCATCTGGCGGGCCAATACCCGTCGGAGGGTAGCGAGGAATGCTTCGGTGAAACCCTACCCTCCGACACATGGGTACATGAGGAGCACGGGTTGGTTTTTAGTCAGTAAGAGTCTGACAGTCCCCTTCATCCTTTCCCCCCAGGGCGGAGGGACTCCATGAGGATCATCCCGACACAAAAAAAAGAAAAAAAAAGGTAAATATGTGTTCCCAATCAAATGTACCTAGTACCTACCTATTGTTATTTGCTTTAACCCCGGAAATAAAAGCAATTACCTCACAAATCCATTGTAAATAATAAAATAAAGCCACTTCCGCAATTAAAGTCGCAACAGCCACTAGGATAATATAAAAAGGTGCCCCATCATTTTGTTAACCGCAACACGGTGCGCAACCGGCGGTAATCCTGAATCTCGTAATAGTTTGAGGGAACAAGTTATTGTGGTGTAATTACGCAATGAGATTATACTTACCTACTACATAACAATCTGTGAGGATGTAAGTGGGAAGATAATTATATTCACAGTCGAAGGAACTAGGAATTTGTTAAATGGTAACTATTTGCCAGAAAAAATCTTTATCAAACGGTATGATCCGTCGACAATTAAAATTACAAAATAAATAATTCTTTTAATTTAATTATTCTTTCGACGATCTGGTTTTATAAGATCGCGGGAAGCGGTTGGATGCGGGCGGCTCAAAATCGGTCTGTGTGGAGAACCTTGGGGGAGGCCTATGTCCAGCAGTGGACGTCTCTAGGCTGACATGATGAATTATTCTTTATTATCATCGTCCTAGTGACATCTCGTTGCATCCAAGGCTTATCTTAGAACTCGGAGACTGCCTAACCAGATTTAACTGAGTATTATTTTTAACAATGACTATTGTGCCTACAATCATCATCATCATTTGTCCTTTTAAACTTTCGCGACTTGTACTTAAAGCAATATTTATTTAACGGATCTGTAGCGCGTTATTATTTGAAAATATAGGTAAAATACAAGAAGTATATTTCCCTCCTTCCTTCTTACGTCAACCGGCATCTTATGTGGGTACCAAATGTCTTGCCATGCTACCTCCGCCGGGCCCCGGTAAACGGGGAAGGCCAAAGAAATGCTGGCTTGACATCGTAAAGGATGAATATGCGTGCCAACCAACTAACCACCAGGGATCCTGAAGACCGTGCGAAGTGGAGGAGACACAGCCGGAAAGCGGACCCCGGGCTACAAGGCGTGGGTTTTGGATCGCAACCGGGACAGCGCTAGGATGATGACAATATATTTGCCTCGACGTTTCGGCATGGGTTACATTAGCCGTGGTCACGAGATGACTTATGTTGCTTACGTTGCCGGCGAATACCGTGAAGCCATGCTCTTGATACCAGCAAAGTAAACTAGGTACTTAAGTAGGAACTAATACTCTGTTTGAAGAGGACAACAGCTGAAACACGTATCTTTTGAGAACCTCAGAAAAAATCATTACAGTTACGTTAAAATTGAATAAGTGCTACATTTAAGCGCGGACCCTTTACTTTAATAAGGTTGTGGGCACATTCAAATTGACTAGCAACTGATATTCGGCACATTTCTTACAAAGAGACGTCTTATTGGCATATCACCTCTTGCACCTACTCTTGCGGGCATACCCACTATGCCTACTACGCTGGATCCGTGCCCAATACCGTTTTATACGTGCCTAGGGCCCCATGCTAAAGGGGTCTCGAAAGGCTCCAATATCAAAGAGCTTTTGTATCAAATAACTAAAACAATTACTTATATTTATGATTATAGCTAAAACTGTTCTCGTCCAGTCATTTTAGCTGCTTTTCAAAAGGGCCTAATTCTATTGCATCCAAGGGCCTCGAATTATTTTTTTGCAACTAGTGATGTAAGTGTTACACTTTTTAAGTATGTAGTGAAGCTTTATTGGCAATGTGCACCATGTGATTGAAATGGCTTTAAAGAACTCTACCTGTCCCTGTTGCCTGAATCCTGGATCCATTCCTCAAAAAAATATGACACGAATCTTATGAACTGCCTATAAAAAAATATGTAGTAGGATACACCTACAGTTCCTGAGTGTTTTTGGTCGGTGCCGATACTGCCGATGGTCTGACCGGTCTGAGACTCTACGTTCCAGATGAGCAGACATAGCGCCATAGAAACAATGCCTAATTATCATTAACTCGCGCTGCTAGCTGTGCTTGCGGTTACACCAACGAAATCATTTTTTATGGCTACTGCTCCGCGCCCGTGGCTCACAGCGTGATGTTATATGGCTTTTCTCGATAAATGAACTATCCAACACAGATATTTATTTTTCAATTACAAACGAAACCTACTTCTGGCGGTTACTTTGTACTTGGTAGCACGGGCTGTTGCCGCAACTCCACGTCTTGGCGTGTATTTTTTTCTGGAGGTTAGCGCGTTAAACATAATAAACAAACTATTTAGATGAATGAAAATTAATGTTTATAATAGTCAAAAACATTACATTCCAGAAAAAAAATTTTGAGTCTGACACAAACTGCATGTAACACTAAGGAACCTGTTCACCACTATAACTAAGACTGTCTCTGAAACCGGGCTCAAAATAAGGTTTATTAACAAACTAGATGAGCCCGCGGTTACACCCACGTTATTAACGGCTACTGCTCCGCTCCCATGGCTCGATAAATGGACTATCTTATACTAAAATATTTTTTTAATTCGCACCAGTAGTTCCTGAGATTAGCGCGTGCAACCAAACAAACAAACTCATCAGCTTTATAGGTATGTTAGTATTGATGACTTTATAGGTTTTACGTCCGTATGGTGACAGATTAAGAATACGGATTGTCACCACCCCATATCATCCCGTGGGTGTCGTAAGAGCCGACAGAGGGAGCATATTATGCAGAGAACAGCACTGTAAGAGAAGGAAAACTTGATACGAGCCCTATACCAACCTTCAAAGGAGAGGCCTAGTCCAGCAGTGGACTATTAAAGGCTGATGATGCAGTATTGAGTATAGATACATACAGGTGCAAATTATAGATAGGTACCTACTTACATAATATAATTTGTAATGTAAGTAAATATATTAACCTTGCGGAGAGACGGAAAACTCCATATCAAACCCTACGAGTATACCTATCCACCTGTCTGGCTAGTTCTACAGGAGGTAGGTAGGTACTTAGGCCAATAATCCCCCTATTAAGTAATTCATTGGTGGCTCCAGAAATTTGTTTGAGAGGGGCTTATTTTGATTGGAAGGAGGAGTAGGGCATTGTATCTGTGAATGAAGATATCAATAAGGGAAATACTAACTAAAAGTAATTTGTCTGTGAAGGAATACTGACGGCATAGTCTGAGTTTACACTCGATTTCAGTCGATCTTTTCCTTTCATAATCGTTGACGGTTTCTATTGCCACTATAATAATTTTTCTTGTTTTTTTCTCGTTGTGCCTCGTTGGTCTCGCGGCATAAATGAGCGCGTGGGATTGGGAAGTCTCGGTTTCGATCCCCGAGTCGGGCAAAGTGTTATTGGGTTTTTCCGTTAGGAAATTTTCAGTAGCACCACGGAGTCTGGTAATGTGCTCGGTACGGCAATAGGCTCTCCCCCTATTACGTGGGACTAAAATATATCGGGCGAAAATTTGGTGTAGTAATACACCTCTGCCTACCTCTTCGGGGATATAGGCGTGAGACTATGTATGTATGTATGTTTTTTTTTCAAGGCTATGTGGAGGTCTTCAGCCCTCTAGCACTTCCCTGGATCCATCACTGTTCCGGCTTTCCAACTTACTTATTTTATTCTTCGACTCCTACATTTTAATTCATAGCACTTGTGCAAGTATGCGGCGAGTGCTGATTTTGCTAGGAACATAGAATAAAAACATTTGGTACACGTCACAGAAGTCGTGTAGGTACCTATAAACAAACTCCTTTAACGCATTATGTTAAAACAAATGTCGACTGGACAACTAAATACAAGCTAGTAAAGAGCATAAAGTTATTTACATACCTACCTAGTTAATTTAAAATAACCGCTAGCCCCTAATTTTATCGGTTTATCATATCTACTAACCACACTAGTGTTGTTTATCCAGATATTTATTTCTTCACGTTTTATAGCAATAACAATAGTGTACCTACGTCATTAATTGTATAGCGTTTAAGCATAGTAGAAACAGAATAGTAGGTTCACAGATTTTCCGTAGTCTTAGAGTAGGTTAGCTAAGGCCGCTCGGCGAGTTAATTGCCTAGGGTAAATACGCTAAACGTCGCCCCCCCCCCCAAACTTCGGCCGTCTGCACATTTTTAGCTTGCGTTCATTTAAAATGTAATGAAGTGACAAATTTGCCACTCGAATTACAACCTTAGTTCATGCTCTATATGTACAAACCGTTACTTTCCGATAACGCCACTCACTCTTCGCACACTGAGCGTCAGTAGCGATTGCGCCGTCAAAGCGTCAATTTTATATTAAAAGTACCTTACTTGCTGTGAATACCCACACTTCGGGGATTGATATTAGAACGGTCAGACATTCCTTTTTTTTGTTTTAAGCTTTATTATCAGTAACTAGTGATTTTAACTATATTTTGAGATAGTTTTTCCAATGTTTTACGTATTGTTTTAAAGGGAAAATAGGAGGCCGCCAATAGAATACCAATTTTGAATTAAAACCGGATTCTCGGCCGTGGCCGACTTAAAGTAAATGCAGTCTGTTTTATAAATTCAAATTGTACTTATTCCATTGGCTTAATAAGAGAATTTGCAACGCATATAGGCAAATAAATCTATTTTACGTTTAATCGCCAAATACCGGCCGGGGTGATATTAGTTGAATCTCGAGAAATAATGTACCCGAAATAGGGGCCGGCTTTAGAAACATTAAAGATCGTAATGTCGACCAGCCTCGAATTCGAGCCCAACTATACAGGCTGATTACTTTTTCTTATTTTCTCAAAATAAAATATTTATTATACATTTATTTATTAATAATATAAAGAGTTAAGTTTAAATGTAGGAGTTGATATTATTGAAAACATTTAGGTATGGTAGCTTATTAAGGTATGGGAATATAAGATATACATTGCTCTTTGGAACTTGCTACCTTAACCCATGTTAATTAGCTTAAAAATATAAATGGTTGGTCGTGAATATTTCATTCATTAATTAACCTGCATGTCACAAAAAGCTGCCCTTAGAATTAAAGCTTTTAATTTAAGGTACTACAATTACAGCAGGGAGATCCAGGGCCTTCACGAAAACAAAGAAAATTATGCAGTTACGATCGCACAAAAATAAAGGAAGCACTTGAGGCAATAAATAATGGAATGCCCATTCGTGCAGCCTCTAAACTATTTGGCGTCCCGCGAACGACGACGTTGCAGGATAGATTGGCTGGTCGCATAGACATACATACATTTAAAACGGGACGTCCTTCGGTTTTGAATCCAGCCAAAGAAGAAATACTAGTTCAATGGCTAATACAACTCGCGAAGTGCGGTTTCCCAAGAAAAAAAAACAGATTTAATTAATAGTGTAAAAAAAATATGAAAGCCGAAATCAGGCAAAATCTATTCAATGATGATACTCCGGGCCAAAAATGGTATAAATTATTTTTGAAAAGACATCCAGAACTAATTATTTAATATTAATTATTGTGATGTTTACTTTGATAAAAATTGTAATACCTAACATTATTTAAGTGCAAATAAAACAAATACTTTACCTACTATTAAACCAATAACGATTAATAGCGTATACCTACTTAGTGAGACTCCTGCCAAAATAAATCATATTAATAATATTTGTCAGTCTTAATTTAAAACATCCTATACCCGGCCGACATTTGGGGAAAACGCGACCGACCATGGGCCGTGAATGGCCGACTTTAGGGTTTTTTCGTTCTCGACGCAACTAAACCTTAGAACTTTTTCCTTGTAGTAGAAATGTCAATCTTATGTCCATAAACATGAAATAGATTTATCAAACTATCCAAAACCGCATCGGAAGCTGTCCTTTTGTTGCAAATTGATGGTGCCAGACCTATCCCAAAACAGAAAAACCGTAAGGTGGCCGACATTTAGCGTATTTACCCTACTCTTGCGTTGACGCACGGGTTGTCACTTGTTTACACCGCGGCGCCGGCTTTGTCGGCGCTCGCGCTTTTTCGCCGCTTTTTTAAGTGATCGCGCTGAATACTTCACAATTTAAGCTTGAATTTATTTTTTCTCAAATACCTACTGACTACCTAAGCGTTATATAACTATCTAAATGCCTTTTTTAGTGAGAAAAAGTAACAAGTTAAATTTACTGTCGCTTAACACATTGTATATTATTAATAACGTTTATTACAAAACTGAATGTATATAAACAATTCAAGCGGGCGAGCAGTGAAGTACCTACATGAATGCGCTCGATCAGACGCGCGGCGCATCCCGTACTGAATCCGCGCCTAGCTTGCCGCGCTCGTGAGATTGTGTGCGTGAAAAGTGCGTGCGTACACGGCGCCGGCGACTCACGCGTACATTCAAACCAGCGCGGCGGCCGATTTGTATGAAGCTATCTTACTATTCTGTTTTTACTATTGTTAGAAATAACTCGTATATTATAGTGTTATATGCTACTTCCGGTGTTATTTATATATATATATAATATTAAATACCTGATACGAAATAGTTAACAATTATATAAAAATAATAGGGTAGATAATAATTGTAACCGTTGCCAATATTGTATCTTAAGAGCGCTCACACCACTTCCGGTTATGTTTCGTCAGTATAAAATACGTCCCTTCCGGTTTAAGACCACGTGGTGGGAAGTGGCATGAGCGCTCAGGACAGTTGAGTTCTAACCGTTGGAGTGTAAAGTAGTAAAGTATTGAAAGTGTAATAACAGTGTACCTACAGAGAAATAAAGTGTAAGTGAGTGTACCATAACGTTGGTGTTTAAATTTCCCCCTGGTCAATAATAGATCAGTAAGTGGGATTAATCGAGATTGCGATCATAATCGCTCTTGGTGAAGGATTGCACGCCCGCAAAAGTTTCAGACATAATGGAACGCAAAAGGAAGTCAATGCAGCGCACGAAGCTGTCATCTGAGTATTCTGAGTCGTCACAAAGTGACTCAGAGTCTCCTGTGCCTCGACGGCGCAAAATAAGCCATCGATACGATGCGCCGCAACATCGCAGAGGCTACCATCGTCGCAGCGAGTCAGTCGAACGTGGCGAGACGCGAGGGCGTGGCAGGTCACGTGACCGCGCTGCATCCCGTGGCATCGATGCGTCGCAACGCCGCAAGGCGTCGCGTGTACGCGATATGCGGCAAAGTTGCGAACCATCGGTGGTCCCAAGGCATCGCGAGGTGTCGCTGGCCCTAAGCGTGGCTCGTGACCGCAGCGTGGCACCCAGCCATAGCGTGGCTCGTGACCGCAGCGTGGCTTGTGACCGTCACGTGGTTTGTGACCGTCACGTGGTTTGTGACCGTCGCGTGGCTCGTAGCCGCAGCGTGGCTCGTAGCCGCAGCGTGGCTCGAAGCGGTAGCTCGGCTCGTAGCCGTAACGTAGCTGGCAGCCGCAGCGTGGCTCGTGGCCATCATGCTGCGAGTGTACACCTGACATCTTGAAGCCCTGTTGTTCCTGGTGCGCGTGATGCATCACGTGACCGCGACGGGTTGTGTGAGAGCGACCCGATGTACGACGAAGCGACATCGAAAAATCGAGGGCATCAGGCCTCCACGAGCAATCGCTGCCCAGGTGAACCAGCGGATGCTTTAAAAGTGAGTAATATCTTAGTTTTGGCTCTTAAAGAGTTTATGCAGACCATGAAAACGGAAGGTGGTAGCGAGCGTTATCCGGTTTTGAATGTGATACCAGAGTTTGATCCTAGTAAAAGAAACCAAACCGTAGAAACATGGATAGGTAAGGTAAATGAATGTGCCCAAATTTATAATTGGACTGAAAGGCAGATTATAAGTTATGCCCTACCAAAATTAGCCGGATTAGCTCAGAAATGGTATCAGGGTTTACCTAGTCTTCTGTTTTCATGGGCTGAATGGCAAAATAAATTGAAACTAGCATTCCCAAGTGACGAGAATTATGGTCAGCTGTTGACAGAGATGCTTGCCTGTAAGGCTGGATTTGGCGAGTCCTTAGAAGAATATTTCTATCAGAAAGTCATGTTATTGAATCGTTGCAAGATATGTGATAAAAATGCAATAGACTGCATTTTTGAGGCGGCTCAGTTTACGGAACCAGATAAATTATTAGTCTATTTGAGGAATATTAGTCACAAACACATTTGATACAAATCTTTATTTGAAAACAGGCAGCATTGGCAACAAACAGCCGCACAGTAGTAGGATACATCAGAACGAAATTCCCAATAGAAATAAGGGTTATACGTCTATCAAATGTTATAAATTATAATTGCGGCGAAGAGGGTCATCTGTTCTCTAAGTGCAAACTCCCAATAAAGCGTTGTGACAAATGGCATAAATTAGGACATTTAACTGATAATTGTCCCAACAGCGTAGAAAGCCAATAAAACCGTTTTAAGAATTTAAAAAGGAACCTGACAGTAATTTAAAATATTTTAAGACGGCTAAATTAAATTGACAGGATTTAGATTGTTTCGTAGATTTTGGTAGCCAATGCTAAATGCCAATGGTGAATGCTGTAGTAATACAGGTAGGTAAGGCCAAAGCTGTCGTAGAAACTCTTATATATCTATTGTTCCTGATAATTTATTACAAGTGCCTTTTTGCTTGGACAAATGTTTACAGAGCAGGAGCATGTTGTGGTAAATAAGACAATTAATAACCAACTTAAAATAACTTCAAATGTAGAAGCAATACTAATATAGGTATGTACGTTAATAAACTCTTTGTCTACAACTACGTGTATACACCCCAGTTCATATAATGTACGATACTAGCCAAATTATCCGGGCGATCTTCTTAGTAGACCTAATTTATGTCCAAACCCAAATAAACAGTACTTATGAGATTCTTCAATGCGTATTAGAAGTAAATAATGGTCTCGGTAGAATTGATTAAGGGTCCTGAATCTATATTTGAATTAACAAAAGAATATTTATTAACCCGGGCAGTTCCATTGATTGGAGTACAGACAATGACTGTCAGTAGGATAGAAAGCTGTCCGGATAGTACGTAACACCCGAATCGAAGGTCACATCGTGCACCTAGATGACAATATTACATCTTATTATAAAACCCAATTAACCGACTCTGGTACCATCCGAGAGTCTTCTTCAAATTATGCGTCCCCAATCGTATTGAACAGTCTACTGACTATTTAGGGTTTGAGATCAGTGAATCTGGAGTTAAGCCCGGTAGAAAGAAAATAGATGCAGTAGACCAATTCCCTGTTGCGACAGACCAGCACAAGGTTAAACCAGTTTGTAGGATTAGCAAGTTTCTCTCCTAAGTTTATTCTTGGATTTTTAAATTGGAGGTTCTAGATAATGATCGGTATGTAACTGAAAACATACCACTATCTAGAAAGGACATGAGATAATTTTGTGGTATCTTTTCAGTAGACAAGATTCACCCTTGGGTAGTGTTTAACAGAACGGATTCAGATTCAAGTGTGTCGAATACTGATGATATTGATGATTCGGAATAATTAAGCAGTCTTGTCATGGTTCAGCTAAGCTGAACATTAAGAATTGATTTATGCAAAGTATATTGAAGTAAATTATGAATAAGTTTCAAGGGGACGTGAGTAATTTGTAAATACCTTATACTAATGGCTATGTCATGTTTCAGTTACTACAGATGTTAAGGTTGAGTTGTGGCCTTAATGTCTTACTGCGAAGGGCTTGACCGAGGATGTGTCAGAGGTCTCGGTCAAGACAGATGTTAAGGATATGTATGAGGCCTTAATATCTTAATTTAAGTGGCTTGGCTGAGAATATGAAGGAGGTCTCAGTCGAGACAGGTATTAAGGATGTGTATGAGGCCTTAATATCTTAATTTAAGTGGCTTGACTGAGAATATGAAGGAGGTCTCAGTCGAGACAGATATTAAGAATATGTATGAGGCCTTAATATCTTAATTTAAGTGGCTTGACTGAGAATATGAAGGAGGTCTCAGTCGAGACAGGTATTAAGAATATGTATGAGGCCTTAATATCTTAATTTAAGTGGCTTGACTGAGAATATGAAGGAGGTCTCAGTCGAGACAGGTATTAAGGATGTGGATGAGGCCTCAATATCTTAGTTTAGATGATTGATCGACATATGTATGAGGTTTCAGCCGAGACAGATATTAAAGATGAATTGTTTCGTATAAGAGCCTAATGGCATATATAGTGTTTTGTTTTACTACGTTAATGTGTTATTTTGACGAATATTGTCAGTTATATCTGATGCAGATTGATATATTATGTTTATAAATTATTGTTTTGATTAAGGTCACTTTTGATGTATGTTATGATTTTCCCGGGACGGGAAATTTGTCAGGAAAGGCCGACTGTTAGAAATAACTCGTATATTATAGTGTTATATGCTACTTCCGGTGTTATTTATATATATATATAATATTAAATACCTGATACGAAATAGTTAACAATTATATAAAAATAATAGGGTAGATAATAATTGTAACCGTTGCCAATATTGTATCTTAAGAGCGCTCACACCACTTCCGGTTATGTTTCGTCAGTATAAAATACGTCCCTTCCGGTTTAAGACCACGTGGTGGGAAGTGGCATGAGCGCTCAGGACAGTTGAGTTCTAACCGTTGGAGTGTAAAGTAGTAAAGTATTGAAAGTGTAATAACAGTGTACCTACAGAGAAATAAAGTGTAAGTGAGTGTACCACAACGTTGGTGTTTAAATTTCCCCCTGGTCAATAATACCACAGTATAAAGACATACAGTAGTTTGACGCCTTTGATCTCGTAGAAAAAGCCGACAACGTCTAGACAAGGGTAAGTAGGCTAGGGCTGCCACATTTAAACAATACCTACTTATTCAAACACCATCTATTTATTTTAGAAAAATATTACAATTGCTACGCTACATGAATAATATAGTGTAAATCACTTATCTATACATATAAATATAATTGGAGTGTCTGTTTGAAATATTAAAATAACTACTTTTTAGTAAATGCATACGGATGTATACATGGTACATACACCGAAATGACATTATTTACAATTTTTGTCTGTCTGTCTGTTTGTTCTCGCTAATCTCTGGAACGGCTGGACCTATTTTGACGGGACCCTCACTGGCCTGATGTACCAAGGAGTAACTTAGGCTAAAAATTAACCGGGTACGCGAAGAAGTTCCCTAAGGACGCAGGTGAAACCGTGGGAAACAACTAGTTTATTATATTACAATAATTAACGATAAATAATTATTATAAAATACGTTGCATTTTTCGTGCGGTGACAGATTTGCATAAAAAGTGTTAGTCAGCACCTATTTCATCCCGCAGGTGTTGTGGGAGGCGGTTAATAATATAAAGCATTTTTCGTACAAACCAAGTTAAAATAAAGCGATTGACATAGCGGTGGTTTAATGGATGGGTAACCTTGGGATCAGCTTGCAAAGCCTATGTTATCGATATGAAGTATTTTGCAGATTTTTTTCGTGCAAACTACGTTAAGGTAAAGCAATAGACATTACGGTCATTTTATAGATGGGTGACTGGGCTATGAGATTACGGAGAACATATGTGGGGTTTATAAAACCAAAAATATGGTTATTTTAGAGCTAGGATGCGCCGTTACCAAGATACATAATAAAAATAATATGTGATAGGTACTTACCTAATGCGAAGATACTAGGTACTTATAGAATGAAATTAAAATCACACCAGAATCGAATATTATTACCTTACAACGCATATGTTCTTACGTCTGCCATGTTGTTTACGTACAATAATTGCTACTTTATTCTGTGATTTGGCCAGACATGAGATATTGTAAAAAGTTAGTAGATTAGTAGGAATGTGCACATTATTTTAAGTATAGGTACATACATTTCAAAATAATATAAATAATTATAATTAATGAAATTTTATTTTTTGGTATAAGTAAATTGATGAAATCGCAGATTTTTTAAATCCTTATTTATTTAAATCTTTAAACAGCTTATAGAATTTCAATGTCTCACAGCACAAGTCGTATGCACCATCTTAATTAAAATTCATAAGCAAATAAATAAGTAACGAACAAAAAACAAGCACGTGCCAGCCCCCAAAAACATGTACCTAGTTACGAACTAAGGCGATATACGTAACTAGGTACCGCTCTTCCCGCGTCTCACCTCTTGGCCCCCGCACGATTGACCCGTCTAGACGCGTTCGTCGAACGACTGTATGGATTATTTGACTGTGATAATACTATGGTTTAAGCACATAATATACGGTTCTAACGAGAGAAGATACCTATATATATAGTAGAGAAGATATCTACGATCTGATATTATTGTGCATAGGGTTCCCACCAAGAACTTAGGGTCCCAAGCCAACCTCACCTGCAAGTGGTGAACCTGCCGATCAACGGACGAGGCTCTGGCAAACAAAATATCCCGATAAGCGGCAATAGGTTCGCCACCTATTACGTGGGATCAAAACACTGGCGAAAAGTGGGCGTTTAATATGCCTCTGCCTACCCCTTCGGGGAAACAGGCGTGAGTCTATGTATGTGTATGTATGTATGTATGTTGTACCGAGCCTTGGTACGTTAACTATGGAAAAGGTTTATTTATATGTTTATTATTATAATTATAGAAGCGTACCTAAATCTTATATCAAACTAGAGGACGCCAGCAGCTACACCTGCATTTCTTTTTAATTTACCCGTTTTGGCCGATCCCGTGGGAATTTCGGAAAATCCCTTCTTAATAGTGCACCCCTACAGTCACCAAGGAACATACATGCCAAATTTCAGCTTCCTGCGCCTTATAGTTTCGGCTGTAGCGTGTCTGTCAGTCAGTCAGTAACGCAAAGAGTTTATATATTAAGATAATTAGGAACTAATTAGCGAAGTGATCAATAAGAAGGGTTAAGATTCAATTTTTTTCCACACGCGTCCCCTCAGCGCGTCCCCGTCTGTGCAATCTGTCGAATCCATAGAGATAATATAAAGGATAGAGTGGCAGAGAGGGGCCAATTTGTGTCCGTCGGTGCGAGAGAGAACGCTACAGTTAAAGGCCCCCTGCATCTCTCTCTAACAGTACATGCACAACATCAACATTGCGCAATGGCGTGCTACCTGTAACTATTATTTATATCAGTTTATCAGTAATCAATAGTTTAAAAATTGTCTTTATTGATACACGAAGATAGTTTGAAATGACAAAAAAGTGTATAATATATTGTAAAAATTTGACCATAATACAAATTCAATGTTTGGGGACACAACGACAACACACTTTGACAGTTGCCAACCCCATTGTAGAATGTAGAGCATGCGTTGTTAAAGAGAGATGCAGGGGGACTTTAACTGTTGCGCTCTCTCTCTCCCACCGGCGGACACGACACAGTATTGAGTTAGGTCTCTGCCACTCTATCCTTTATATCTCTATGGTCGAATCTGACGAATCTGTGTCTGTCTTTGAGTCTTAGACTATAATAATATATATCAGAGAGGTTGGACTAGGTGATATATAATTATTATGTTATAGACGGAGGGATCCCATTACTCAAAGGTCTGACATAGGTCACCGTGTTGGGCCCCATTACCCGTCAAAATTTAATATAACTTCATTTGAAACTTTGATACTTCGTTCATAGACATTTTGATTTATTCGTATAAAGATTGTGACGCATAAACATAGTGACGTTATAACTTTATCGATACCTTTATTTTACAGACTAGCTTCGGCCCACGTATTCGCCGATGTGGGTGACAGTTATTGCAAAAAAAAGGTAACCTTTGCACTATTGTGATGTAGAAGCTATACTGCAATATTTCTTTGAAAATAAGTATACAATTATATATCTCAAGAAAAGTGTTTGCATCGATCATCACAAACTTTCAGCTATCGCACACAGGCTATAGCTGCCTTCACGTACAACCTTTAGATACTGTAACTTTAAAAATATGTAATACATATTTTGATGGTGAGACTAATCCTCCCCTGTCTTTAACTTTTATAAAAATATTTACATAAACCTGCAGTACTGCAGGTTTATGTGTAATAATTTTTATTAATGTTCTATTCTCTTAATTCTCTTCGGTGAAACCAAAGGTTTAGTCTTCATAATTATGGACGAAGTTGTCATGACAAACAACTACCGATAGTATTACCATTGACATATGGCGGGCATGTCACCAGCCCGGCGAATCTCTCAGACATATAGTATCCGGTTGTTCGAGTTTTGCCAATGGCTAGTATTTGCACAGACACAATCAAGTGGCCAAGATAATCCATCAGCAACTAGTCCTTAAATATAATCTCATTGGTTCCACGTACTACAGATACAGATTGTGCCAGACCCAGTTCTCGTAAAAATGGTCGTACGTTCTTGTCCTGGTATAGGTCTATCATTACAGACAGGTTTATTGTAGCCAATAAGCGTGATATTGTAGTGATCGACCGAACAGAGCGACTCGCATTGATAGACGTTATTACCATATCGCATGACAGCAATCATGTAAAAGCAGAAAAAGAGGAGTTCAAATATTTGGGCCCAGCTCACGAGATTGTCGATATGTGGGATGTGAACTCGGCGATCATGGTGCCGATAGTTGAGTCAGTAAATGGACTAATCGCCAAGAGCCTTTACCAACATCTTAAGAAGCTCGCACTAGGCAGCAGAAGAACTAATATTTTTAACAACAACACTTTGAGTTCGGTGCCAGTTAGAAGTACGCACACAATTTTATGTATTTTCTTTCTTACTCACCATGCGGGCTCCTGGTTTAATTCTTTTAAATTATTTTATTTCTCACTTATTTTAGACCTAGGCGTATATCTATAAGGGCGTAATTAATTTGACCTGTATATAATATAATTTTGTAAAGATTTGAGTTTTTTTTCTAACTAAGTCAATGACACTGTCAGTGACTTTTTCTATTTTAGCTTAAATAAATGTGATTCATTATGTGTGAAATATTTTATTTAAAATTGACCCTGAAGTAAAATTTTATTTCTAATTTTAGTTAACTCACTTATTACTGTAGCCTGCTCTCGATTGGTGATTTAATATAATTATGTAACTGAGCATACTGGGCTCGTGCCTCCCTTCAATTTGAGAAGGCCTAATTTAGTTTGGAAGATTTTAGACAAACACTTGGCTTGACTTGGATCGTGATAATTTTCTAAATAATAAGCATATAACTTCCAAAAGTCTGAATTACGTAACGTGGTTTTGTATTCGAAAACCATTACGTGGTAATAATCTCGTCATTGATCCTATCATTGCATATAGGTAGTGATTATTAGTGATATTATGAATATCAATTGCTTTATTCACCTTAAAAAGGTAATTTAAAAATATTTTTTTGTCGTAACTTATTTACTAGTGTTTAAGTATAAGCTGGATTTATTCACATATTTTACTTTCAATCAATAGGGAAGATTACTGCCAAGTTAAACCACCAGATGGTCGTATCACCGACTACAGTAAACAATGAATTTTGGCAAGTGTGACATTTGAGTGACAACTTGTTTAGACTTCAAACTTTGGATGCGCGATCTCATTATCTCATCTCAAACAAGTCACTAAAACAGAAACAGTGTAGGTACCATTTTTATTGTTATTGATAATTACAACTGTTGTAACTGTTTTGCCTATATAAATAAGTATAGATATATTGTTGTCTTGTTGTTTGACAATATTTGAAAAGCGCGCTACGTAAGTTTGTTTACTGTAGTTGCTTGTGCTGCCATCTGCGTCGAGCTTTGCGTAATGTAGGGAACATTGATATTCATTCTGAGTAAACCAAATCTAAGGATTTATTGCAAACATTATCGATATTTTATCGAAATTCATTTTGAGTAAGCACATCACTAGTCTAGTTAAAATTTACGACAATTTCGAAGATTCGAAATGACACTTATAATTATATTAATCTTTCTCTTACATGAGAAAAAAATCATAAGTCAGAGTGAAGTAAATATATTGGATAAGGTTGCTATTTTAATGCAATCTCTATTACTTCCTTACCTACTTCTACTTCATGCTTTGAGTAAAGAACAGATCTGTCAGATCATGGTCAGATCTAGTGTCTGTGGTCTGTGCCAGTGCTGAGACGCGAACGTATAACGGAACGTTATAGTTAAAGAATTATATTGAACTTCACCATAATTATGGTATTTTTAAAACTTCAAAAAAATATAAATAAAATAAATACAAGGATACCACTGTGTATATAGTCATTGAAATAAATATCTTCGACTAATGATGAAATTATTGCGATGGAACGTAATTGGTTGCTAGGCAACTGTCACATTGACATTGTATTGTTATTAAATCTGTGGTTCTTGTGACAAGGTAACGCTCGTTGAATTTCAAATTGCGTGAATGCAGGCAATAAAAATAAATGTTATAAGGAAGTAAATTGAATTGAACGTAAGTCGTCTGACCTCAGATGTTCCAATTAAGGAACGGTTTAGCACCCACGCGAGCAAATGTAACAGACATGTAATTGAGTTGAATCATTCTGAAGGCGATTCCTATCGTGTGCAGTCAACCAAAGAGGTAATACCTATTATTGATCTCGCAAAGTGACTCATTTATACAATTTTGGGAATAATTACCTTGTAACGTGTACACCTTGCGTTGTTGAATACATAGTGCATTACAACTTCATTACTGCTGTTTCACTGAAGAGGTAAGTCATACTTTTATATTAGTAGTTTCAGGCATGCTTGGTATTCAATGAACGTTTTTGTAATTTATCTTTAGTCTAACATACATCATTAGACAACTGATTTGATATTCAATCTGGTCTTTACCCATAAAGTGGCCAGTCAACAAGAATTGCTTACATAGTGTTTGTTTATGTACTGTATCAAGTATTTCAAGTAATGAGACTTTCTTTTTGTACTTCCAAAACTCACTTTCCATACATTTACTTTTATTACTTGCATGTCTTTTGTCATAACTAACTTTCATTAGATACATATAACAAAGTGCAGTAGGTACTATTACTCCATATTATATAACATTTCTACATGATATGAAAGGTTCACTAGACAAGTTTACTTGCAGAGTTAAACCTACACATACCAATATAGCTTTAATTAGTTATTTAAAGTTAATCTTTTGAAAGTTTAGGGCTATGCTTACTATTTTTTAAAAGACTAGGTATAGTCGAACAACTTCTCGCTAGACCACCATAAGGGCGAGAATTGCTCAGCAGTTTCCAGTGCTACTTTACACGCACATTGACACTCATATACAAAACCAGCTTCTAGTGTGTCTCGACTCTATGAGTGCGCCTAGGGACTTTTTTCAAACTGGTCCAGCGCCAACTTGTTTGATAGTACTTTCTATTATTTGTCAAGTCTCCTGTAGAACTGGAACAATTCTTTGCATCATAATAGCTACATGCTGGAGCACAATGTTGCCACTATACTCACTATAGTCAATACCATTTCTTTTCCTGAACCAGTGCAAGTAAAAAAAAAAAACTTCTTTTTACATTTCAGTCACATTAACAATGTCACTTAAATTCTATTTGAATGATGTGCCACACATTGATATGTGTTAGTAGAAGTAATAACTTTCAATAACATTGAGGCTTAGGACAACATGCTAAGAAAACATAACTGTCCCATAGAGATTTTGATAATATGATCATAATATTCTTGACTGCCAGCTATTATTACATATATTGGTATCTTCTTAGGTTTTCCTTAATGTTGCACATTGAAATTAAACTACATACTTCATTTGGTTTAAATGTAATCTCAGTTAAACCAATATTAAATCTGTAAACTGTTAAATTTCGGAACATATATTGGTAATATTATATACACTGTTGGGCATAGGCATCTGTATAAATGTGTCGAGAATAATTTGGCATTGTAAGTCAATACGATTATTTGGTCTGATTATACCAAATATATTCATACATGTGTAAATGATTTCTTTGAATAAAATATATATTTTTTTATTTAGAAGTTGTTTAATAGTTTGACCGTGATATCCATGTGTCACATTAAATTATATTTAGGACTCTAGTGATTGAGGAAAATGCTAGCATAATTCGTAGTTTTATTGCTTATACATTGAGTTACAAATGTGACTTCTTAGTCGCAAAAATAAATTTAAAATTTAAGTACTGCTATTAGGTCTGACCCAAAGTACTCTATAAAAAATTTTTCTTAAGCACAGTGTGCTTTAAAACAACTTTTAACTTTTTACTTTCTTCCCAGAGCATAATGTCACGTCCCCGTCCGCAATGGCAACTGCAAGCTATAGCGGCGCAGCGTCGCGACAACGAGCTACGTCGCGCCGAAGAGCTCAAGAAAGTGGCCAACTACTTCGAGAGTAACACCAATAAGTCTCGACACCATGAGCAGTGGACCACTGAGGGGTATTATGAGAAGGCAAACAGGGAGGCGGAGCAGCTGAGTCAGAGGAAGATTAGAGCTGCGTGAGTAAATATGCTGGTTTTTAGAGTTCCGTACCTCACAAGGTAAAAAAAGGAACCCTTAAAAGATCACTTTCTTGTCCGTCTGTCAGTCTGTCTGTCAGTCTGTCTGTCTGTCTGTCTGTCTGTCTGTCTGTCTGTCTGTCTGTCTGTGTCACCACCGATTTTCTCAGGAACGGGTGGACCTAGAAAATTGAAATTTACATCAGATAATGAGGTCTATGGTTCCTATTAGGTGTATAAAAATGAGGGTCCTGGGTCAACCCGATAAAAAGATATGTTCAAAATTAGACTTTTGCGAAAACTTGTAAGTACCAAATTTAACCTTAATTTTCAACTTTTTTTAATTTTCGAAATTACCCTAGGTTACCTAGGTAACCGTAAGTACCCTAGGTTTTGGGTCGAAAACCTATATGGTAGTTCCCGTTGAACTAGAATCACGAAATTTGGCCAAAAGCTGGGTCTTACAGCACAAATAAAGGAAAAAATACAAAAAATAAAAAAAGTGGAAAATTTAAGGGTGTCCCCATACATACATAGTAGACTCCATTTAAGAAAGCCCTCTAAGTTGTATGGGCGCTCATACAGATAGAGGACTAGAGTAATTAGCACCAACCTCGAATAAGGTAAGCGGCGGTAGCCCAGTGGTGTACGTAACGGACTGCCGAGACGATGGTCTCGGGTTCGATCCCCAGGTACCTCGGGCACACACCTCTGACTTTTCGAAGTTATGTGTGTATTAAAAATGTTAATTATCGCTCGCTTAATAATGTGCCCGGTAGATGGCAATAGGCTCGCCCCCTATTACATTGGGACCGAAACATATCTGGCGAAGTGTGGGTGTGTAATACACCTCTGCCTACCCCTTCGGGGATAAAAGGCGTGAAGATATGTTATGTTATGTTATGCTCGAATAAGGTAAAATGCGTACGGAACCCTCGGTGCGCGGATCAGGATTTTTTAACTGGTTATGGCCGGGTTAAATCTATCCATGAATTCGGCTATTAGCGATACTTACATATTTGACTTTTTTCTTATGGAGTTTATGTATCGCTAGGAGCCAAACCTGATATTCTGTCAAACCTTGTTAGACTAGCAAGACCCTGGGCTCTAAGGCTGAAGAAAGTTTTGATGGAAATAGGATAACAACTAGGATGATGATGGACTATGTCTGATACTTTTTGCCAACTTTTATTACATTCGACTTGTTAGTGAGAATGTTTGCATCAAAACCTATAAGTAGGTTGTGATTCTTCATTCAAGATTTACTCCAGAGCAGGACTATACTAGAATTGTGCAGATTTAATGATCTGTTCAGTTAACCATAATTTATATCAGACTATTTAAAGTAATTTGTGGTGGGTCATCAACTCATCAACATCAAAGTAAAATAATACGCCAATATAATCTTAGTTCAATAATATTCAAAAACAGTCCCAATATTTCTATCATATAAATCTATAGCAATAATATGCAGTGGTTAAGGCGCTGTGTACAGTACACTGAGTTCAGCTGTTGCTGTCACTGTCGGATTGTATACATAAGAAAGAGAAGCGCGATGACGACGGGACGTTCAGAACGAGTTATTTATCATTAAATACATTAATCCTTACAAATATCTTATTCCAATCGATAAATAAAAACAACAGTTCCCTTTATCTTAATATATAAAATCCTTGCGTTACTGACTGACTGACAGACACGCTACAGCCGAAACTATTGGGCGCAGGAAGCTGAAAGGAGATGTACCATTTGGCCATACATTATGGGCCTGGCACGGCCAAACACAACACCATGTGTGTTTTGAAGATAAATGACTACTCTATTAACCTGTATAATTTCTTTTTAAATAACTTTTGGTGGAAATAAGATACGAGATATTTGAAATGGAAATTATTCCGCAACTAAATATACCTCAAAATTGAATTTTAACATAAATATAATACCTAGATGTAAATAAAAGTATGTCTTTACGTCTTAAAGAACAAAAACTAAATAAAGAGTGGCCAATAATAATGAATAATCACCTGTGTACTAGGGAACCTCGTACTACTAGTCGACCAAGCCAACTAGACGAATGTCAACTTGACAAAATTCGACATAATTCAATAATTATAATCCAGAAATTCCTAGTACCGATTGCAGGCGCATTGTACGTTCACACGCCGCGTTCGCACGTTACGATAAATAATTTCTGGATTATAATTGTTGAATTATGTTGAATTTTGTCACGTTGACATTCGTCTAGTTGGCTTGGTCGACTAGTATGTATACTCGTCCAAAAAAGCTAACCACAATCACAAACACCGCTGCATATTCTTAGCATGAGTAGAAGGTACTGATCATTATTATTGAATTTTATATTCAATTACATTTCATTAAGACCGTACGAAAACACCAACAAATAAGAGCAAAATATTTACGATACACAGTAGCAACACGAATGACATAACAGATAAAAAAAGTGTTGCAAATGGTTTGAAAAAATATTTCTACTATCGATTAAAAAACAAAACGATTTTTACCGATTAATAATTATGGAATGTATAATAAATTATATATTTCTTGATTCTTTTTACAAATATACTTATAAAGTAAATAAAATATATTGTTTTCTAATATAGTAATAAAAATATTATTTCCTTAAAACAATTTCTGTCTACCATACTTCATTTTATTTTTAATGCTGGCAACATAAGTCATTCATCCGCTATTACCATAGCTTATTCAAAACAATTAATCTTTAAAAACTAAATTCTTTCACCGATACTCTATCAAGAAACGAAAACGATGTAAAATTTTTAAAAATTATATGTTTAATTTCAACGATTCACAACTTTCTGGCCGCTACAGGCCGTATTTGGTCTTTCTCCTTTGGCATGTATGATCCTTGGGGACCGTAGAGGTGCACTAAGAAGGGATTTACCGAAATTCCCTCGGGATCGGCCAAAACGGGTAAATTTAAAAAAAATGCAGGCGTAGCTGCTGGCGTCCTCTAGTTATTATATATTACATCACTGTTATTAATATTATCAAGATTTGTTTATAAATAATACAGTTACAATTGCTACAATTTCAATTTTTACTGGTTATTTTATGGTTTTTTTTATCGAGAAAATTTACCGAAAACGTGTTTTGAACACAATGGTCCTCCCATAAATATGATTAACATATATTTTTTTACCTGCTCTAAAATGTATACATTTGGCTAAAAAACTGTTTTGTGAAGCCTATTTTGACTAGGTACAGCGCCTTAAACATTATTTCATCTAGCAAACAAGAAATTTATTTTATTTTACGACATTCAATTGCGATGTTTCAGACAACTCGAGGAACGTCGTAAAAAATTGGAGAAACTGTTATTTCAAGAGAACATGCAATATCAGCAGGAAATGAGGAATCTAGCCGCACAACCGAAGTTATATAAGAATGGGTTTGTATTACTTATTTTATAGATTTGCTTCACAGAGTCATTCAAATAAACATAATATCTAACTGCTATACAGATGGGTGAATTCAGTTTATGATGAAACATGTAATTTCAAAGTGAACTTGAATTGTAAATTATCTTTTGTTCCATGCCTCGGTGAGTTTGTTAAGCTGTCATGAAGATTTTTGACAGTTGTTGCAGGGAATCAGTACTAATAAATAAACTGACACTAGTCTATACCATGGATCCCTTTGGGTTGCGAATCTTAGACAGGCAGACGCTCTGCGGAAAAGCTAATATTTAGTCAAATCTGGTTGGGTTAGAAAGCGGACATCGGGTTCTAAGTGGGATAACACTAGGAGGATGATGACAATTTCGAAGTGAACTTGGTGGCCCTAGTCCGAGTTAGCATTCGATTTACGTCAATCGTTATCAGGAACAGATTTCATAAATGTTTACGGATGACAGTGCACATCGATAGTGACGGGCAGTAGTGACTGTAACTATACTATTCTACTGATGTTCCCACTAATTTTATCCTTTTATTCTCCAGCTCATACCTAAACAAGGTGCCAACATCGACTCTTCAAGAGATAAACCAGGGTATAGTGGAGAAGGAGGAGCAACTGCGTCGGCACGAGGCAGAGCTGCGGCTGCACCACGCGTGGCGGCTGCGCCAGCCCGAGCTCAGATCCGCCTCCGCCTACGTCGCTAATAACAAGCTTAAGTGTGCCTGGTGAGTACACATCTAGTTGTAAAGTCATTAACATGCTAGCGCTATCCCGGTCGCGCCTCGCCTTGGAACCGGAGTTCGCTTGTCCGCTTTATCTTTTCCACTTCGCCCAGTCTCTGGCATCTGTGGTGGTAAGTCGATTGGCACGCATATAATTTCTTATGACGTCAAGCCAGCATTTTAGGTCTACCCCGTTTACTGGGACCCGGCGGGGGCGGCATGGCCAGACATTTATTCCCTACGTAACATGGTGGTTGTCGTAAGACGTGGCCGTACCGTTACACTCTTGCAGTTTATCTACACGGACATGAAGACTAGCATGGATGCTGGCGTTCTTAATGCGGTCCTTCCGCATGATTCCACACATCCAGCGCAGCATATTCATCTCCGTGACACGCAGACTCTGCTTGTGTCGCTCAAGCACAGGCCATGTCTCACTGCCATATAACAGGACAAGTCTGACGATGGATTTATAGACTTGTCCCTTCAACTTAACCGGCATTTTAGGATCTCAAAAGACACCACTTACTTCACGCCATTTGGCCCAGGCTGCCAAAATGCGTGCTTTGACGTCGAAATGAATTTCACCAGACGCGTGGAGTACAGATTCTTCTGCATGTCGAGGAACAATAAATGCAGAGGGGTGTATTCTTCGATCTGTACCTCTCCATGGCGATTCTGAAGACGAAAATTGGGTTCGTGGTACCGTGACCAAGGCAAGGGACACTCTGAGAAAGTGGTCTCTTGCATATGAGCTTCTTTCTGCCTCTCAGACGACTCCAGGTTAGCATAAAGCGTTTCTAAGTAATCTCGTTTGGCTCTGGCTACGGCTCTCTTATTGGCACATCAGACAGCCCTGTATGCGTCGCGGTCTTCAGGGGATTTCGACGCTTACCACGTTTCGAAGAAGGCTTTCTTCACCCTGGTCTCCCTTTGCACTGTGTCGTTCACCACCAGGTCTGCTTGTCAGACTTGCGTCCACTCTTGGACATGCCCCGTACAGTCTTCGCCACCCCAGTTATGATCGCCTGAATCCTGTCACAGTGGGTTTCGGCTGGTTCGCCGGCAGCAGCAGCGCATTTGTCGCTAATAGCTGATACAAAACCGAGACTTGGGCATCGTCATTTTTGTCTTTAGGTTTGACGCGGAGGTCCATGACAAGGAGGCGGTTGAGCAGTGAGACTCACCGTGTATGACCTTACAGTTGGCCACTTTGCTGTGTCTCCAAGTAGGAAATTAATCTGGGTCGCATGCCTCCCGCTCTTGTAGGTGATACGGTGTTTGGCTTTCTTTTTGAAGTAGGTACGTTTTCACGATGACTAGATCTGTAGCTGCACACGTTTGGAGGATATACTCCCCTTCCTCATTGCGGCCGCCATGGTCACGGCCACCTGAACTCGACTAAGACTATTTCTTAAGCTAGCGCTCAAAAATCGTGCTGCGATCTGTTCATTGTACAAGTCGTGACATATAATTATATACATATAATTATATATATATATCTGATTGAACTTTTAATAAGGTATTTGGTTTGTTTCAAAAAACTTTATTTGTTCACTGCAGGATGGAGCAAATAGTAGAAAAGGAAGAACAAAAGAGGAAAGAAGAAGAAGAGACTCGCAAGATTCTGAAAGAGAGAGACGAAATGTTGCGCATGCAGATTGATATCGAGGAACAAAGACTAAGGGAAAAGGAGCAGCAAGTAAAAGTAAGCAGGAAAAATACTAATAATTTGTTACAAGCTGAGGTTCGGAGATAAATACATGCACTTTACCACTGAACTGTAATTTATTACACTATAAAAACTCAATATAACACTTTAAGATCACTTCCAAGTCGGTTTTCATTAGCTGATGTAGATCGCTTCGTAACTTGAAATGAACTGTCCTACGCCACAAACCTACGCGCTTTACTTCGGCCGGATAAAATTTCTAGTACGTTCAAGTCGTTTCAGGAACATTCCCACATCATTCCCAAACAGGATCGTAGATTCCAGTAACAATATCGATGCAGGAAGGCTATCTAGTAGTGAATAGATAACTCCATCTACTTGCTACTAGATGGCGCAATTTTTTTACTCTTCCAGTCGCCGATATCTGGCGTTATTCTCAAAAATTATGCTTCCATTAGTTGTCGATAGGGGATAGTAGCCATTTGTAAAAATATCATACTGGAGTATGATAGTCACAGTAATAGAACATCACATAAAACAGATTAAGGCAGCGACAGCCCTGTGGACAGTGGTGATACCAACAGCCAGTCGTTAAAGTATCAGGTTCTAACCCACAACGCGCACCACTGACTTTTCGAAATTATATGGATACTAGAGGATGCCCGCGGTTACACCCGCGTTATTTAAGGCTACTACTCTGCTCCCGTCGCTCATAGCGTGATGTTATATAGCCTATAACCTTCCTCGATAAATGGGCTGTCTAACACTGAAAGAATTTTTCAAATCGGATCTGTAGTTCATGGGATTAGCGCGTTCAACCAAACAAACAAACAAACTCTTCAGCTTCATATAATTAGTATAAGATTTAATTGTTAATTGCTTGTCACGTCCATCCATGGTACCTCGAAAGCGGACCCTGGGATCCAAGGCGTGGTTCTTGGATCGCAACCGGGATAGCACTAGGATGATGCTTTATTATTTTATTGAACTTTATCAAAGTCTCTCCATGCCGCCTGATCTTAAGCATACATGAAGTTCAATAGCAAAAGTCATCACACCAATAAAGTTTTAATAGTAATAGTGTGATGGCCTATATAGAGAACAGCTGTGTCACGCCCCGCTTAAAGGACCCGGGATCATGGGAATAAGGGAACACATGGGCAGGTTATGTGTCTTGTCCTGTGCCTCGGGGAGCACTAAATTCAAATAATGGGGTAGTGACACACTGTATTCATAATCCTTCACCACACGGAAAAGTCTATTTACTAACATTGTATCATTTATTTTACAGGAGCTCCGCGATAGTCTTGAAGGTCAAATCGCCGAACTGAGCGAGAAGGAAACAGTAGTCAAACGCCTCCGCAAACAAGAAGAGAGAGAGAAAAATATACTAGACGAGTTGCAGTTTATATCGTGCGAAAGAGAGAAAGAACTGGCGCGCCTCGTGGCAGAAAGGGACGCCAATATCGTGAATATGGGCCTGCATAAGTATAAGCTGAAGAGGAAAGTGATAGCTGTGATGAAAGAGATAGAACTAGATTTGGAGATGATGGATAGGTTGAGGAGGACTGTGTTGAAGGTATATTTGTCTCTTTTCTAATAGATATTATTGTATTCTCAATTATAAAGGTTGTAAGTCCTTTTTTCCTAATTGGGTAAAGGGGAGTGGTGTTGTCTTTTGTAAAAAAGTTACAATACTCTAAGGACTTGTTTTAGCTGTTATTGATGATATATATTTAATCATAAAGGGTTCAAGGAAATGCGGATGTCGGCTAGGATGATCCAATCCAAATCATAATTTAGGTTATTGAGAATGTAACCCCTTTCCTCTTCATCGTAGTTCTGGTACTATCGCAGGTGTCATTGTTGAAAGTCTCAACCCGATGGAACCAATTCTTCAACTTCAAGTAACACTCAACGTTGAAACTTTCAACCTTTTCGCCAAAACGAGTGAAAACAGAGCATTAGTTCCTGAACCATAGTAGCTCAAAAATAAGCAGTTTGCAATAAAGATTCCTATGATTTTCTTCCAGGAACAAGAATCAGAGCAAGAATCAATAGCGCAATACAAGCGGGTGTTAGACACAGCTCTAGCCGAACTGGAGGAGCACAGAGCACGCGAGCAACAGAGACAGAGGACCATCGACGCGATGTACGACGGAGAGGCCAGGCAGATCAATGAGAAACAAGACAAGGTTAGTAACACTTGAAGTAGGTTTTTAACTATAGAAAAATAGAGGGAATTTTAATTTTTTTGTTTGTATAACTTCTATACCTTCCCTGTTAATGAACCGCTTAGGTACGCCTACCCTGTTAACTGTCGCGATATTTTTATTTTAATGGCGACAGCTTTGCTACAACTCTAAGCGAAAAAACCCCAAACTGAAAACCTCTTTCAACAACTCTTATCAACAAATATCAACTTTATAATGAAAAGTAAACTTTCGGAACAAGAAACAGAACAGTGAATTAATCGCCTTCGTTTAAATATCTAAACTCCTAAACATCATCGTCCTAGCGCTAATCCCGGTTGCATCTAAGATTTACGCCTTGGAGCTTGAGGTCTGCTTTCTAATCTATACAGATATGACGTCATAATTATTAGCTTGCCGTCTGACCTCCGGAACCCCAAGGGATATCTGTATTCAATTGCTTAGACCACTTTCAGAATAAACGATGCTTGACTTCACATAAAATTGTCTATGTATGTTTTTCATGACAGTGGTGACAAACAGCTTAAAAAGCTGTCCTAGACATAAGCCTAGCGAAAATGAACAATTTGACGCCAAAATTAATGAATGTTATAAACAGACTCTTTTATATACATTTCAGTTATGGGCAAAAGAACGCGAAGCCAGGGCTCTTCTCATGAGCGAAGTGGTGTCCACACTCAAGAGGCAGGTCGAAGAGAAAATAGAGGCGAACAGACAACGGCAGCGCGCCAACGTGTTAGAGAGAGAGAAGATACTGGCGCAGATGGAGAGCTTCCACGAACAAGTCAGGGCTAACGAGAGGGAGACGCAGGTATGGTCATTCTAGAATGTTCTGTTAAGGTAAAAGTTGAGTGATAAAGCCAGAATCTCCACAATTAGTCAGTTTGACAATTACTTCCCAGTCATTTTTGTTTGACTGCACGGTTGGCGTAGTGGTTTAAGCGGCCACCTCACCGCTTGACACTGTGCCGAGTGCTGTGGGTTCGTCCGTTAATTGTATGTTTGTAAATTCCCCCGCGATACAGGATTTAGTCCCTAGTTGTCTAAAAAAAATAAGAAAAATTTTATCTCTACTTTTTTTCTGAGCACAAGTATTGTCAGCAATACAAGTGTACTGTACAGATTACAGAAGCAATACTTTGGTGATCATGATAATCAGTCAAGCTGCTATCGAGGTACTACAGACTGATGAGAGGCTACTAATTTGGTTAAATAATTTTAAAAAGCTGTTGATGAATTGGATTATGACTTATGAGATATGTCTGTGCTGATTTATGGGGTTTATTAGATATTATTTCAAGGAAAGAACATCTAATAAACCAGTGCATGGCACAAGTACAATGTAGATAATATGTATTTTTTGTTTAATTCGTCAGTGTAAGATGATTACAACAAATTATAATACAATCAATAATTTATCATCCTTTATCTAATTTGTGTGTAAACTCAGGCACGCTCTGCCCATTGATATACCTTACTAAACTTATATTTTCTATAACAGCTCAAGAACTCAAAATACTCAACGGTGACAGCGCTCCAATCACAGCTCAACAGTCTCCGCGTCCAACAACAACAGTTGGAAGATACGTGCGCCAGGGAAACGGAACTCAGAGAGGCGGCCGCCAACGAGCGAAACCTAAGGACGGAGATCGCGAGGGTACATAGGGAAGGAAGCACACAGGCTTGGGCGTAATATGGACCTTAAGTTAAGGGATGTAAAGTTGTTTTTCAAGAACAAATTAGTCCTTATTATAAGCAACCAAAACCATTGAAACATCGACCTAAACTCGAGAGTTGGAAGGTTGCTTTTTATTGACAATAAGCAGTAAAAATTATCAGCAACCAAAAATAATTAGATTGGAAATGTGTCTTAACTGGTTAGTCAAAGCTCTTAATGTTGGCTAGTTTACTGTCGAAATTATAGGAAATTACTTAGCAATAAGAAGAGTGTATAGCTAGAAAAGCGCTGGAGGCTCAGAGTTAGGTAACTAGCAACTTACAAGCGGGCAAGTCGAAAGAAGCTTGTTCCATATTAACAAATTTATTTGCCTAGTTAAGTAGGATAATTATACGTAAAATACATTGCTATAAAATGAAATTGCCTTGTTAAAATTAAGAAAAGAAGTCCAATGCTTTACAAATGGTATTATAATTTAAGGAATATGTATGTTTTATTTTTTAAGATAAGCGATATATATTGTAAGTGCCTAAGGTCTTTCCTATTACAAAATGAAATTAAGAGATGCTTTATAAAGACTGATAAAGTATATTCATATTATATTTTTAATGAAATAATTATATTTGCTAGCTTTTCTGACGTAATACACGATAACTGTATTATTTTGTTTTACTAATAAGCTTGTAAGTTTTTAAGTCCATGAAGAAAATCTACAAGTACAAAAATGGTGATACTACCATAGACTTCCTAGAGTTATACATATTTATCTTTAGTATATGGTGTCTCATTGTGAATAACATAATTTTGATCTAGGACATAGCCGAAATCGCGAGACAACATCTGTAATAATAAACTAAATTTAAGTTTAAGACCTCCACTCAAGAAAGATGAGCTTTCTTGAGTGGAGGCCTTTGCCCTGCAGTAGGACGTCACAGGATGATAAACTCGGCAAAATGCATGGAACTTATATTATAGCTTAGCTGAATACTTTTTCGCGATTTCAGCAATGTAGAACAAAAGTTGTTCTTAATAACAAGTACAACTAGGCATGTGTATGCCATCGATGTATAATATTGTTACCTATTTTAAAATAACTCAAGCACATGATTCCTTTGCAAGGCAACACTATGTTGTAGTGGCTAATGCAAGATAGCACAGCTCAAGAGGTCTGAGGGTATAGTACGAGATTTACACGGTGACGATAGACTAGTCGACGGGAAAAATTTTCATACATTTTCTAAATGCGCCCCCTAGCGTTCTCTATCGATCGCTACTCTCCGATAGGGGTGCTGTTAGAAAATGTACGGAAATTGTTCCCGTCGACTAGTCCATCGTCACCGTGACGATCGAGTGCAAACCTCGTACTAGACCCTCTGGTCGCTAAAATTAGCTTGCAAAAGTGTTGTGTGCTTGAATAATGGTTTATGAAATTTGTGTGTACATGAAGGTGCAAAGGTTTTCCTTGTTTAGATGTATGAATTCAGGCTCTAGATATTTTTATACTCATGTAAACAAAAGATATTAATATACGTAATTTTATTTTGAGTGATCGATGTTGAAACTGCGTGTTGTGTGAGGAAATAAAAGACAATAAGTTTATTTATTTGGTTTTATTCAGTCATCCTTTCTACTATAGCTATATCAGAACCTATACATTTTTTACCATCATCTTTCAATACCCAGTCATAAATATCTGCATCCAGTGCCGAAGCTGGGTTCAGATAAAACTGAATGTAGCAGTGGCCATGCACAGGGCCAGTGGCGGCGCTAGACCACATGTGGACGTCGGCAACATCAAGTTCGCGAGGCCCTTTTCTAAATCGATGGCGAGGCCCCGTTTACGAAAAAACACCGTTAAAATTAAGTGATCCAAATTATAAAAAAATTGGTTGCCTGTAAAGTCGGTATACGGGCGAAAGTTTTACGTGACAACGACTTTGAGTGGTAAAATAATTTTAATGTGAATATTCATTTGTAGGAAGAAGGATGAAAGACGCGTGCCTTTCACTTTTTATGTCTGTCTCTCTCGCTCTTAGGCGGCACGCGTGCCTCTCACTCGCTCTCATTGTGAGCGCATAACGTGAGCGGAGCGTAACGCAGTTTCTTGAAGTGTCACCCGGCAAACCAATTTATAAGACGTTGTCACGTCAATAATGTATGAGTAAATAAATGACAAATCAAAAATTTTCACCCAACACGGATCTTGTTACGCACGTGTTCGAAAATAATTAAAGTAATTATCATTTGCTTAGACTAAAACTTTTTGCGAGGCCCCCTCAGGCGTGTGCGTTCGCGCAGCGGAATGTTGTTGAATTTAAAGATTTTAATTATGCAGATATTTAGTGTATGACGTCGTATAATTGTGTATGGTAAAAAAAAATTTGTGCACGCAGCCATTGTGGAGAAATTCAGCAAAAACTGATTCCGCTGGGCGAACGTTGTCCTGGCGGAACTTTTTTTAATCCATTGACTTTAGAAGAAAAGAGATGTGTCCAAAAATTAGTGTGTATTTGTGTGTAATTGTGTATGTATGAATAAAATTAGTGCATGCCTAAACTTCGGAGAAATTCAAGTTTCCGCTACGCGAACGTTTGGCCATTAGCTAGTTTTCATAAGCGCTTACATAGAGAGCTGTAGATTTTTACATACGTTGTTTTGAATTTGTTTATATTTGTTTAAAAAACAGATTTAGAAAAAATCGTAGGGCTTAAAAGATAAAAATATAAACGTAAAATACGCTTATTAGGTCATACTTTAAGAACTAATCTTAAAGTATGCACTTTGGGGTCTAGATTTTCACGTTTATACAAACCTTGTAAGTGTCTGCAACATGTTGCCAAGTATCAATGATGTTCCGTTAGTAATTAAAGAGTTATAGGACAATTTACCATGAATAGATCACTGTTTACAAAGCAGTCAAATATCACGACGTTCTAAAGGAATTGCATGGTAAAATGTATGTCAATAATTAGTGTATTCATTCAACTATTCACATGCAAAATTTCATGTCATTAAATTCAGTAATTAAAGAAAAACAATTATAATACTGACGAAGCATCGAAAACCTACATAACCCGACCAAGTTTGAATTCTTCTAGTGTTAGTGTTACTATATTTATTTGATTAGCATTAAAAGGACCGCAATGAAAACAAGCAAAATAACGTGCGAAATATGGCATACAACAACATGCCGGTCAAGCAATGAAAAAGGGTAGGTATTTATGGCAAAATGTCCCTAGATAAAGATCAATGAATATAAAAATGTTATATAATGTGATATATTTCAATGAAACAAAAAAAATAAGGAAATATTCTAAAGTTTCATATCCAAGTACTTTGTAGGTAAACAATAGTGCTGCCTGTCAGTTATCGATAATCCGTTATTAGAAATTGGCACAAGGACTAAAAATTCTATTCTTTTTCTTTTTAGATGTAAAAATGGGTAGCTGCAACTGGAAACCAAGACTTGATTTATGTGCTCATTGAAAAATTACATCAGTTGAACTATGTGTGTGGCAAGCATTTTAAGCCGAAAGACTTAAAAAAAAGGGAACTCAAGTCAGAAAAACAGCTGTGCCTTGTATCTATACACATTTCTTTAAATCCTATTACAGAAGAAATGTTGAAAACCTTTCCATTACATGTACATACATATATCTTTTAGTTCTGCGTATTTTTCTTCGCTAATCTAGAATAGATTTATAGAATAGGCTAATTTGTTTGAATAAACACATAAATATTAAATACACCTTTTATTTGTGTTGGAAAAGTATAATTCTAGTCGAAACATAATTATAATTATTTCTTACCGAATATTATCGATATCGATATTTCGTTAATCACTAGAGGCTACATCCCTATATTGACAAATATGACAATGCTGACAACATAAAAACGATGTCAATTAGTATCTTTATGTTGGTACGAGTTCTCCCTGCACGTTTCATACAAAGCTGAAAGTCTCGCATGATCTATGGCACATCCGCCTCTTCTTACGTGGTATTTGTATACTCTTTGTTTCTGACTTCAGCTAGTTCGCTTTTGAAAGTACATAAGTCACAATTGTAAACAGTGCCATCTAGCGTGTACATCTCTAACTACTAACGTTATTCATGCTCTAGAGAGAATCGGCAACAACTTAAGGCCTTGCCACACGGCACAATTTTACCACTGATCAAATTTTCAATCGAATTGGCTTTGCCCGTCTACACGACACAATCAAATCACTGATTTTCATTCCGTCCACCCGATTGGTTAAGATCTGGTGGTACCGCCCACCCGATGAACTTGAGTTGGACGACTGGCGTCTACACGTCACGATTTCATCAAGTGATTTAGTCAAGTTGGACGTAAAATTGTGCTGTGTGGCAAGGCCATTACAAGCAGTATACGATCGATGTCGCTAGTAGGCTAAACAATTTATCGCATTCCTCAGTAGGTGTCGCTGCTTTGCAAAATCTAATAAGAAAACTGGATTGACGACTAACTCCTTTTTCCTACCAATTAGTTTTCGACTTACCCATAAAAGTATCTACTAAATAAGTACATAATATATTGACAATCCCATCATTAGTACTCGTATTAAAAATGAGTGGTTACTTTTACTTGTAATGATGAGATTTCAATGATGAGTGCGACCGAGATCATCATGTGCAAGACAGCCATGTACAGTCGAACAACTTCTCGCTAGACCACCATGAGGCCGAGAATTGCTTAGCACGGCATCGTCGCTTCTAGTGCTACTTTACACGCACTTTGACACTCTTATACAAAACCAGTTTTTAGTGTGCCTCGACTCTATGAGCGGGCCAAGGGATTTTTTTTTCAAACTGGTCCAACGCATTGTTTGATTACCTAGGTAGGGTAGACTGAGTACGGTTGTAACAATTTTGCGTTCATCGTTCGTACAAGTCGCATTAATAGTACTAACAACTTATTAAACGTTTTAAATAAAAGAGTAAACATTTGTCTACAAATAGACATAACAATTAGAGGTCTAGAAGCAGTAGTTTCCAGACAATTACAACTTACTTAAATATGTGTTTAAGTAAGTGTGCAATTGACCCCCATACCAGGGGCGGTTGTAACAGCGAGAGGGGTCAATTGGAACATACTCAAATAATACACAATGCATGCATTTCAATCACGTTTATTGCTTATAAACCACAATCAAGTACTTATATATTACTTAAAATCAATATGGCATCCTTTTAGGCACATTTTAAGCTGTCTTGTAATCAGTATATTAACAATTTCATTTTTAAGGTAACATCGTACATTAATCTGTTGACCGAGTCAGGCATTTGGCAAGCTGTTGTTCTCGTCTTTGCTGTAAAGGCTTTGTTATGAGCTGTATACCCTATTCTTATATTTTCCACCTCAGCTTCGGTCGCTGCATCTCTCTTTCTTATGTAACGTATCAGGGAGACATATTTAATACCATAGGTATCTGCCGCTTGTGTCAAAGGAGTAGGTACCAGTTTTAACGTCATCGTAAGCTTCCCTTTAGCGAAATATCTCGCTAACGCCTCTTGACGTCTTTCTTAAGCGTTTTCTAGGCATCTGCAATGAAAAATACATATATAACTAATGTTACAACCGTACCCACAAAAAGTGTTACAATTGTCCCCACCCTACCCTTTCACTAATAAAACTATCTCATCAGTGACAAAAAAATAACCTACACACAAAATAAATACAGTATTCGTACGTCTGAAGTCTAATAATCACCCATAAAAACAGACAAAACTTAGAAAACTTTATTAACAACACAATTTATGAAAGAAATCGATCAAAAATACTTACTTTTGGTTGACAAAACATAATAGGCCACTCTGCAAACGTATATAGCGCGCGGACAGAGCCGCAGCTCAGGCAATCATGTCCGTACACGTAAGCCGCGTGTCTTTCCCCTTGTACCCATCCCCGTACGATGAATAGTTCCGCGAATATTTGAGTTGTTACAACCGGTCCCTGTTACAACCGTACCCAGTCTACCCTACCTACTGCAGGATGCCTAGAGTCATAGTCGGAATACGGAACCCGCAACCCAAGGCGAAGGTATTGGTTCGCAACTGGGACTACTTAAGCTAGGATGGTAACGATCTGTGTAGCTGCAATATTACTTACTTAGGTACCTACTTTAATAATTAGGTTAACACTATTGTTATTTTATCGATTCATTCTCAACTAGGAACAAAAAGAAGCAAAATAAATTAATAACATAACATAACTTCACGTCTTTTATCCCCGAAGGGGTAGGCAGAGGTGTAGGTATTACCTACACACCCACACTTCGCCAGCTATATTTCGGTCCCAAAGTAATAGGTGGCGAGCCTATTGCCATCTACCGGGCATATTATTAAGCGAGCGATAATTAAAATTTTTAATGAACACATAACTTCGAAAAGTCAGAGATGTGTGCCCAAGTTACCTGGGGATCGAACCCGAGACCATCGTCTCGGCAGTCCGTTACGTACACTACTGGGCTATCGCCGCTATATTAATAAAATATATTATTATTATTATGATAATTTTGTGATGGTAGTTGGTAGTTGAAAAAGTGATTTCAAATCTTTGATTAGTACCTATACAGGGTGTCACAAGACCCATCACCAAGCCAAAGCCTACTCGTTGTGGACATCATGCCTAGTCATACTAACCAAAACTAATACCTGGGAAACGACTTCTTTTTTGAAGTTTTCACATTTTTTAAACCGTAATTAAAAGCGCGCGCGTGCAATTTTCGAAATACCTACTTATCCATGGGGTCATAGGGCATGTAAAGAACATATTGGCAGGGTAAATGCATCGATTTTGTACATAATTAGAAAAATTCCATACTAACTTTGACCCTCAATATCTCCTGAACCAGTAATTTCCCAGGTATGGTGTTGAAGTAAAAAATGTTCGTAGTGATTGGTACAACATGGGCTTTCAGTTTTCGTTAAGGGTCTTTTTACACCCTGTATATGTAACCACATAATTAAGGTTTTTAGAGCAGCTAACTTATTATAATTTCACATTACGCATGCCTGACGAACTTTGGGCTTAGATTGCAACGAGGTACCTAATTGGATCCCCGAATGTGCTAAGTGGCAACGCGAAAGGCCGACACGAACTGAACGCGTATCTATAGGAGGGACTAGCCTGCGCAAGCACAAAGCAGTAGAGATATGTGACAACAGCAGAGGGATGCCTATGCCCTGCAGTTTTGCCTTCAGGCTGAAAATAAATGATAACTATTTAATTATACATACCTATTAGCCTAATAGTATTAGGTATACCTATACTGTTAGCAATTGCTAATACCTAGCAGATAACTAAAGATTTTCATGACAACCGAAACCAACAGGGCAAGTAATAATTACGATGTAATACCTACGCACATGACGAAAAGTCAGTGAAGTGCACCGTGGCCATTTGAATTTGACTTTCGTTCTGGTGCAACATATCTGGGTTGTATGTGTTATGGCGCGCCTGCATGGGCTGATAGAGCTACTATCGGTGCTGTACGAGGTAAAATGCTACAAAGTCAACGTCTCGCGTTGTTATTTTTGTGCAAGGCTTATAGGAAAGTTAGTACTGCAGCTTTGCCAGTACTGGCAGGTGGATTTCCAGTCGATCTTGAGGCACAAAGAAGAGCAGCAATATATTACGTGACACGAGATAATATGGATCTAAATTTTCTAACTCCGCGCGACAGACATAAGATCGCTAGATTGTTGAACAATCAATCCTCAGTCTATGACGATCTTCTTGATGAATGGCAATGTCGCTGGAAGGCATCAACTAAGGGCCATCACCTCTACCAGTTCTTCCCATGGGTCCGTAAGCGACTGGCGAGGAACTGGTTGGAGGTAGATCACTGTGTACTGTGTAGCCCAATTTCTTACAGGTCATGGTAACTTTAAGAGCAAGTTGTATTCATTTTAGCTAGTTGATTCACCGTTATGCCGATGTTCAACATCTGGCAACAATTATGAACAATCTGCTCATCACATTCTATGAGAGTGTAGTCTTTGGCAAATCGAACGTTATATCATGTTAAGCATGATTATTAAAATTAAAGAATTAGAGGTTACTTCTGGAGAAGTGTACTATACGGATCTTATGGCATGTAGGACGAATTTCCGTGCGTTTAGGCGTTTCTGCCATACATATTACTGGAAACAGGTATAGTTCACAATTTAGGCCCCATTAATGCTCATGTCCGTGGTGCTTATCTTTTTTCATCAATATATCTCTTCGCTGCTTGTCTCCCGCTTTGTTAAGGAGTGAAGTGGATTGCATATTTTCCATCTCCTCCAATATAGATAGAGAGATAATTGCTTTATTGTGCAAATGTTGGTACAAATTCGGTGTAAATAACTTAAATGTATATACTTCTGATTAAGTTCGTTGCGGGTTCCAAGACAGTTTAACTTTCCCCGGGACTTCACGAGTGTCAAAACTCGTTGTCATCAATCGTCACTGCTGCTGAACCTGGCTACACAGGTGACACAGTAGTGAGAATGAGGGTGGGACTAGTCCCAAAACAAAAATACCTTCTCTATATATAATAAAAAAGATTATCATTGATAACTTGCTGACCAGAAACTAAACGAGATCTAAGTATACCTACCTAATACAGCGATATTGAACACAAGAACACTTCACGGGGTTGTTTGACTTATATAGGTATATTATTATAAGACTCGAGGCGTCAAGCTTTGCTGATTTTAGTACAATGTTTGACTTAAGATTTTGCTGGAATATAAACAATTTTTTTAATAGGTACCTACCTATTAAATCGTTACAAAGTTTCCGCTGAACCTAAATTTGACATGGGTATGGTACTAGGTAGTATCATAATCATCAGCCTTGTATATAAACTGTCTCACTGTTGGGCACGGGCCTCTACTCTCTCGCTCACTATGAGAAGGGTAAGACCTTAGTCCACCACGCTGTCCTAGTGCGGGTTGGCAGACTTCACATGTCTTTCGAGAACATTATGGAGAACTCTCAGACATGCAGGTTTCCTCACGATGTTTTCCTTCACCGTTTAGCAAGCGATAATTAACAATTTAATACACACATTCTCCGAAAAGTCATCGGTGCGCGCCGTGGATTCGAACCCGGACCCTCTGCGTAGCAGTCTGTCGGTCTCTCCACTAGGTTATATCTACCTAATACAGCAATATTGAACACAAGAACCCTTCACAGGGTTGTTTGACTTATCTGACAGTCTTAAGAGTTGAGGCGTTAAGCTTTGCCGAATTTAGTACCATGTTTGACTGAAGATTTTACTGGAATATAAACAATTTTTTTAATAGATCGTCACAAAGTTTCCGCTGAACCTAAATTTGACGAGGGTAAGGTACTAGGTAGTATCCTCGGTGAACAATTCAGAGATGCGTATCGTTGTTAAAACCACAATCATTTGCGAGCCTACTTGAGCAAGAGTCGAGCTGCTTTTAACATCATTGCATATCCCATGAAACTTCAAGTTTAAATAGATATATTCACCTACTCTACATAGCACTTTCACAGCTTCCAATCTAGATAGACAGACGACCACACAATACTTGTTATCAAACGAGACCTGTCAACGCTTGGAGAGAGTTAGATAGCCTATTAACATACTACATTGCCCTATCAGTAATTCCAATTGCATTTCTTTATATTTTATTTTTCATTCTACTTAAAAAGAATGAATAATTGAACCCGTCTAGAGCACTATCTGCTTACCAATCAATTGGCGCCAAACACTCACGACTGGCCTAGGATACACATTTTCCTTGCATTGTTATAAATGAAAGGTAGGAAATGTGACACGAGAAATTCATTGGATACAAGATGTTGACTTAGATAGTCTTGTGCTTCTTGATGGGGTAACGGATTAAGAATACAAAGCGTCACTGCTAGATTTTATTCCGTGGGTATAGGCGATGGTAAAATTCTAACTAGCGACTCTAGCGGCGACTTTGGAAGTTGTCCGGGTACGACACTTTTGACAGCTCAATACAATTACCACTATAACCTCGAAGCAAAGTTGTATTGAAAGCTTCCAAATTCGCCGCTAGAGGCGCGCGGATAATCTTTGTATCGCCAATAGTACCTAATTAAGGAAGAGACGATTTTTATGTCGTCTACGGACAATGGGTTAAATCTTCCTCATGACTCACAGTGCTATGGGGACATAATATATTAGGACAGGGTTAAGTTAAGGCAAAGGGGACTGTCAGACTCTTACTGACTAAAACCAACCCGTGCTCCTCATGTACCCATGTGTCGGAGGGTAGGGTTATACCAAAGCATTCCTCGCTACCCCCCAACGGGTTTTGGCCTGGCAGATGGTCAGGCAGGCCCCGAACGAAACCCCTTTGGCGGCGGAGCCAAACACCTTCCTCCGCCGCCAAACCACCCTGCGGCCGCAGAGGATAGGGCGGACGGCAACGCAACACCGCATCTCCTCTTCCTTTGCGGTCCCACCGCGACGCAATGATGGTGCGCCCCCATTTGGTCGCGGGAGATAGGGCGCGCGGCAACGCAACACCGACACGCCTCTCCTCCCGCGACCACACCCGACTGCGAGGCACAGACTATATGGATATGCTGCGAGGGACAGACAGAACTGTCCCCCGCAACCGCACCTTGGGACGCATCCTACGCAGGCCTCACGCAAGCCCACGTGGAGCGTCCCCTCCCTGGATCCCGCTTAGCTTGGCTGTACCTCAAACCCACGGTTACTGAGCCCCTCCACCACGACAAGGTGGAGACCCCAGGGGGGGGGGGGGGGGCGTTACGTTGCTGCACCTAATGCTATCACTAGTGGAATCCATGTAAAGAATTTAACTGAAAGTATTTGTGCAATATGCAAAACAACTTCGTCAAGTGCAGTTTTATGGAACGTTGCATTTCCGAAGTAGGTATACAGGTATACCTACTTACTTACTAAAGCTGCATTAATCCAATGGTAATGTTGGTATGACTACTGTCTGTACCTAATACAGGTTAAGATTCCCTGACGGTAGAAAATGATGCAAATTTTTTGACAAGATTTTTTTGGTAAGAATTATTTTGGAATTTCTTACTGTTTTAGCCCCGTGTGGGAGAAAGGTTGGTTAGCCGCGGGTCCGGCTGTCATGTATAGAATATTCGTTATTGCAAAGACTGTTTGTTGTTCCTAAATAAATAAAATATTAGACAGTGATTTGAAATACCTTGGCGACTAGTCTCACTTTATGAATCCTTCTAGAGGGTTTTCAAATAAGAGGTGTTATTTTGATGTTCAAAGAAATATGCCATTTTTTAATATAAATGATCTGATGTTTATTTCATTATAAAGAGGAAGGTATGCCGTTAATAGTGGAAAATAACATCAGGCAAATGACCACCACGACTACGCTTACAGGACCATATCCTTTTCATGATATTTTCCATAACCAAATCGCAAAGTGGCTGCCCTATGTCCTCGATAGTCTCACGAATTCCATCTTTGAGGTCTTGAATCGACGCTGGGCTGTTGACGTATACCTTCTCTTTCACGTGGCCCCAAAGGATGAAGTCGCAAGGTGTTACTCACAAGATCTCAGTGGCCAATTGTGACCACCTCTTCGAGAGATAACATGATCCGGAAACTCTTCCCGTAAAAGATTAATGGTTTCGTTGCTTGTGCGGCACGTAACGCCATCTTGTTGAAAGTAAATGTTGTTCAGATCAATTACCATCTAATTCCGGTCATAAAAAATCATTAATCATCTCTCATAAGAAGTGGGATGAGGGAGAAGGAATAGGGGATGGGGCCTCCGGCACTCTCACTCACCGAACGAAACGCAACAGTTTAGGTACTGTTACTTTATGTCGATTTTCTGTGAGAGGGTAGTACTTTCCCGGTCGAGCCGGCCCATTCATGCTGAAATCAGCAAGGCTCTACTACCTTGAACGCATGCACAAAGCATATTATTGCATTATATCCAGATTCTACACGGGTGATGCTGCGGGCAAAAGCTAGTATCTATTAGGTAGTATATAAAAGATCGTACTACTATTTATTAATAGGTCATATACTTAGGTACAAACGCAGAGTAGGTACAATTTATACGTGACAAAGCGACCGCTCCAAATCGGTTATGTAATTGTTTCAGACAATGATACCGGCTTCCTAGTAATTATTATAACATTGTGTTGTCTACAAACAATGTGTAATACACATTTTCGTAATAATAACTGGGTTAAATTGCGATTACCTAGTGACCAGACAGACATCGTTGCGCTGTCGATATTTATTTTATTGTTTTTTATTGGACGTGTTGTGTGTTAGGATTGATACAGCGTTCCGCATCACCGTTGTGCTGGTCTGGCGGGGTTAAGCATAAAAATGTTCTTAATAGGAATGCATAAGAATCTTTTGTTTTAAGGGTTCCGTACCTAAAAGGTAAAAAACGGGACCCTATTACTAAGCCTCCGGTCTGTCCGTCTGTCTGTCTGTCACCAGGCTGTATCTCATAAACCGTGATAGCTAGAAAGCTGAAATTTTCACAAATTATGTATTTCGGTTGCCGCTATAACAGACACAGACAGACAGACAGCGGAGGCTTAGTAATAGGGTCCCGTTTTTTTCCTTTTAGATACGGAACCCTAAAATATGAAAATATTAAGGTGGGGTCCCATACAAAAAACGTGTTTTGTTTCATATTTTTTTGGCCAAAATTACTAACTATAACAGGTAGACACTTTAAATTTTCACAGAATATGTAGTTGTATATTACCTTTCAAAATAAATAATTAAATAAAAAAAGTAAATAATAAAGGGGGGCTTCCATACAACAAACCTAATTTTAAGCAATTTGTTACTCAATCTTAATAAACAGGTAGAAACTTAAAAAGTATTTAAGTATACATACAACAAGCGTTTTTTTCTTTTATAGATGATGGTACGGAACCCTTCGTGCGCGAGTCCGACTCGCACTTGCCCAATTTTTTAATTACCATGGCACAAGCCCCGTCCAAATTCATGTTCGGCCTAATCTCCACACTACCCGCTGGTAACTTCAAGTGTCCACATGACAACTTCATAAAAACTCAACCTACTTTTATCACCTAGGTATGTCTAAAAATAAATAATTCCTATTCTAGGAGGTTCCACACACCGACTTTAGTCATCACCGCTGTACAGGAACATCAAGTTGACACGAGTGCTAAAATAAGTAACTCTCTTTCTCTTCTCTCTTTTATTAAAATTGTCTTGTTTTTGTCTTTGGTTCTCATTATTTATTTGTGCATAGTTTATTAATTTTTTATAGTTTAACTTGACTATACTTACTGAAAGTTATAGCTCTACAAAACATTTTCGAAACAACCGTGAACCCCTTTTTTATTATAAGTAATAAACCTTCCCTTCTCCGTGATCTACATACATTTATATCTATTTTAGCATGTTCTCGCGAATATTCTATGACGCATTTGCGCACTCCTAGGAGTTTGCAAACCCTAGTTTAAGAAACCCTGATCTGAAAACAACGTTAACGTACCTAACATTGCCCAACACATCGTATCATAATAAACCATATTTTTATTGCTACTTCTACCTGTCAAACTGATTTCATGCTACACGATGGCAGGTGATGGTAGCTTTAATGACCTTCGCCAAATGTCAAGGTCATCTATGAAGGCTGCCATCTTAATTGCATGTATTACGAAAGTGACATTGCAGTCGCGTTTTGACGGCCTTTTAATATACTTTTCCACGCCCCACTTCAGTCAATTTCAATTAGTGCGCAGACATGAATTTTAATGGGACATGTGTAGCAGTATTTTGATATTATTATAATAACATCAAACCTGTATATACCTAAGCTACCCACTGCTTAACACCGGAATTTTCTAACTATGACAAAGGTAAAACTTTGGTTTACTAAGCTGGCCATGTGCGTTTCGCGTTCGCAGTCTTAACGTATCCTGCGAGATGATTATGGAAAACTCTCAGACATGCAAATTTCTTACCAATGAGTTCTTCATCAACCGGCAATAATCAATAAAAGAACACGCTCATAGCTTTGAAAAGTGAGTACAGACTTACAGACTGTGGCTATTCCATTAGACTACTTATCGCAGATCGTTGCCTTATCTTGAACTGCACATATTATGGTGAAGTTGGAGTGTTTGCCTCGCCCAGTAACGGATCTACGTTTATTTCGAACCGGGGCAATTCTAGATAATGGCGCCTCCTCCAAACAGTTTTCCAACCAGTTCAAATGTTTCGCTATCTGCCGTGACATGATTTTGGCGCCCCCATGACGCTGGCGCCCGGGGCAAGTGCGCCGTTTGCCCCCCCGTAGATCTGCCACTGGCCTCGCCTTTCAGCATAGTGCTGAATGTTGTGGGTTCAATCTCCACACGAGACAAAACTTTGTGTGATCCACGATGTGTTCTTCTGAGTTTAGGTGTACTTATATTTATAAAGCCTAGATTAATATTTAGTACCGCAGTTGCCTGTAAGAAAAACTTTCAAATAAAGATATACCCTTTTAAGTACGTGTTCATCCTTATTTCTATAAAAAAGACATCATACACAAATACCCTTTGTGTTTCTTTTCACATAATGTTCAATTTCGTGAAGATTATCTCAAAATTGACTGCAGAACACGTCCCTACATCTATGCAGTGCTACCTATAGTTATTTACTAGGAGGCAAAAGTTAAAGTTGCCTTTATGACATGAATAGTAAACAATTGTTTATTTGGCACTGATGATTGTTTCAAATAATATTGAGGTAGTTACTTGGCAACACATCACAAAATTACTCAAGTTGTCTCAATAGCGTCAGATTGAGTAGGAGATAGTACAACCCATTATAAAATTACTTATTATCTATCTTTTTCGTCTGTTCCTCCAGTTCCTCTAAGGGTATAGATATTCCTTTATTAATCGATTTTAAACTTTCGTGATTTGTTAAAATCATACAATTTTATCAAAGGGGGCTTACTCGCGATAGTTAATTACCTTAAGGCACTAAATACCTCTGTTTTACCGACGTTTCGGCCGTCTTACAAATAAACTAAATTTTATTTTATTATTTTTTACGCACTTGACGTCTACACGTCTTATGGCTCATTTGTAATTCCTTTGTTTTCTGCATGCCTATAATAAGGATGAATAAATCTATAGCACTACTGTACAAAAACAGTCGTATTGATTTTCTAAGTCACGGTATCTTACGGTTTGTAATTACTCATAGGTACGTTTATGACTATAGGTAGCCATGCGCAGTTATTTCTTTATATATTCTTTATATATTAATACACGTTTTGCTTGAGTGGTTCATCGCTTTAGTAGAAAGAGTGTTACAGATTAACAGATGCTTTTTATGGCGACGAAGCCTTATTTATATTCTGCTTCTCCTCCTTATTTATAAAATAACTAGCTGACCCGTCAAACTTCGTACCGCCTAACAGTCGATTCTTTATTTATTTTTTATTTTTTTTATTTTTCTCTCCGTAAGAACCAACCTCGTACTTCGTGAAATCGGTTTAGCTGCTCTCGAGATTTGCGCTTAGCATTCAGCGATTCATTTTTATAGTATAGAAGATATCGCGTGTAATTTTTTAATAATATTCTCCTTTATAGATGTCATGGAAGGAAAATATGTATGCTGATTTCTAAAAAAGACAGAATATACATTTGAAATTAAATGAAAATTGATTGTGCCTAAAAACAGTACAAAATCGATGTTGTATTTAACCGAGATAAAAGCCATAGCTACCGTTTACTAAGTAAGAAAAGATCCACTTGTTTGCGGTACTAGTTGAAGAAGTCTACCTAATAATATGGGAGACAGAGCTTTATCATGCAAATTCGTGTAGGTAAGTAGGTATACTTATTATGGAGTAAGTAGGTACAGTATAAAATGATAATGGCAAATAACTGTTTAAAAAACTTTTAAGTTAGTTCTTTCATTAAATACCTACACGAATAGTTAATAGATCTAGGTATCTATCAATCTATTATATATTTTAACTAGAGGACGCCAGCAGCTACGACTGCATTTTTTTTAAATTTACCCGTTTTGGCCGATCCCGTGGAAATTTCGGGAAATCCCTTCTTAGTGCACCCCTACGGTCCCCAAGGAACATACATGCCAAATTTCAGCTTCCTGCGCCCAATAGTTTCGGCTGTAGCGTGTCTGTCAGTCAGTCAGTAACGCAAGGATTTTATATATTAAGATTATTAGGTAATATTTCGTATTAATTCTAATATTGCTTAGGTATTTATTGAAAATGCTTACAATTAAATTTTGATTGAAGCATTCATAGATGCATAAGCAAATAAAGCCGCTCTTCTATAAAAAATATGATTAGAGACAGATGTAAAGATTTTTATAATGTCAAATTCTTACATTTAAAAGTAGGTAGGTATACTTGACAATTAATAAAGAACCATTGTTTCTTATTTAGGTACCGAGGCGTCTGACGGCGGAAAGCGCGCTGTCTGCTAATTTATGTGCCAATGTAAAAAAATCGTGCAATACTTAAAGCTCATATTTGAATGATATTCTTTTGGTTGGGTGTGAGGCGAGTCGTTTATGTGGGCTAAGACCTTTACACTCCCCAAGGAACATACATGCCCAATTTTCGTTTCTTACGCTCAATACTCTTGGCTGTGCGTTGTCGGTCTGTCAGTCGATAACGGAAGAAGATTATATAATATATATCCTTTAGACAGATCTAACATTATTTTAATCTTATTGAATCGGTAAGTAGTTAGCTTCACGACCTAAAGAGCTTAGGTAGTTCATTTTTTACTTAAATTTGAAAAATTTTACTTAGGGCAGAAAATTCTCTTGAATTAGAAACTGTTGTTCATTCATTGAAGTAAATTCTAGAGATAAACTATCATAAAAGCATAATCATCATAAAGATAGGTATTTGTGATTACCCACTTACTTCATTGATGGTACCAATGACTTATTTCACAGGTAACTGAGAAATAAATGCTACTGAAGCAATTAAATTGCGTGCTATTGAAGCAATTAAACGTCTGCTTAAAACCTCTTACAATGTTACAATAATAGTATTTTTAGGGATCCATAACCCAACAAGTAAAATCAGAGCTAATAGAGACTCAATTTGACGTCTGTCTGCTTGACCGTCTGACTGTCAAGTGTCTTTCTCAATAAGGTGTGTAATTTTTGTAAGATATTCGGGTCTACGCCGTAAAAATAATGCTTCTCATCATTGCAATAAATCTACAGGACCTGTAGATTTTTATACCTGGTATATAACTGCGTAGGCTACTGCCATTAAAACCTAGAAAGGTTAAATGAAGGGGTTATACTAGTACTATCTGTATAATAACTTATATTTGTAGTTCAAAAGTGGTTTGTTTTTTATTGCTTCACGCCTGTATCCATGAAGGGGTAAGCAGAGGTGTGATATTACATCCACATTTTGCTTTATGAATTTTAGGTCCCATGTAATAGGGGGCGAGTCTATTGCCGTTACCGGGAACATTGCCAGACTCCGAGCTGCTACTGAAAATGCAGAACTCTGTAACACTTTTGCTTCCCGCTCAGAAGACCCATATAGGTACGCTAATCACTGGACCACAAATCAATACCACAATCAAAACCACAAAGTAATCTATCTACTACTAATCAATTTATGAAAGCGCATTTTTCGACAGAGCCAAGTTCGTGTAAGATTTCGAAAAGCTTTTTCGTCGTATGCGTATTTTACCTATCTAAAAATTTACTCGTCCTGACTCACATACTCGCAGAGCTTGGTACTATTGAAATTAGAAACACAGAATTTAGATAGCGGATGCCTTTTATGACGTAAGCTATACCTATCGGAGTAAAATAAAGTTTGAAAGTTTGGCAGCAAAGCCGCGGGCGATATTTTTGTCGTTCATATGATTAAAATATCATCATCAACAGCCTGCCATAGTTCTCTGCTAGGCAAAAGTGGCACTGGGTGTTACCGAATTCTCAGTAGCAGCACAGAATCTAGTGATGTGCCCGGTAACGGCAATAGGCTCGCCCTTATTACATGGGACCTAAAAATTCATGGCGAAATGTGGGTGTAATATTTACCCCTCTGCCTACCCCTTCGGGGATAAAGGCGTAAATCTATAAATAAAATAAAAAATAATGAAGGTAGGAACCTATTTGTATGGAACCCTGGATACCTATGCACGTGTTATTGACTCTACCTCGCATTTTTTTTTAAGAATTACAATTTTACAATTTGTTTCCTATGTTATTTAGATCATACGTTAAGAAGAACCTAATTGTAGCAACTTCATTACGCCTCTACAAGAGTCAAAATACCTATACTTATTACTAACGATGAGAACGTACTTAAATGGCAATTTATGCCGTAGCTATACCTATAGGGGAAGCACTTATGAAAATGTATTTCTTATTGTAGTACCTATTGGCACAAATATTTATTTTTTTGTTGTTGATATTTTTGTATATTTTTTTTATATTTTTTTGTTTAAACTCATAGCGCGCAATAGGTATTGACTTTATCTCAACTGGCCAAATGACGCATAAGTACTGGAAAATGACGAGTAGAGTAATTTTGCAGCCTGTTTTGATTATGTCTTTGTCAAGGTCTAGTATATTCTCTAGGTAAATTATAAAATTTTGAGGAGGTTATTTTTGGCCCTTGGGGCAGGCCTATGTCCAGCAGTGGACGTCTTTCGGTTGATATGATGGTGATGAGGTTATTTTTGTAGGGATTTTACTCTATCTATGACATAAGGGCGGCAACGACACATTTGCCTAAGTGCTTTACTGTAGACATGCGATGCCAGAGTAACACAAAGCATCTCACACGAAACCAACCAAAAGAAAGAGAGAGAATCAGGGAACGAAGAGGATTTCGGAGAAGAGATGGAGAATAGCTTCGTCTCTTTTCACCAAATCTCTTCGCCTTTTCTTATTATTCCGTCCCTTTACGTGGTTGTAGATACAAAGAAAATATGGGAATGGGTCTCTGAGCGGAATACAGCGGTATTAACACTGCTATTTTATGTCCTGTATAGGACGGTACTACCGCAGTCTAGCCAGTCCGTTCAACCTACCTATCCATACTGTGTCTACTGCTCTTGTACATTTTTCTTATTACATCTCTACCATATTTTTTGGTTTACAGTCTTCAGCGGAATTAAATTTATTATACTGCCGACTACCTACTCACTTCTGGATCGTACCTAAGTACTTACCTACATACTTAATACAACACGACATAATCGAACCTACATATATCCTGTCTGTACGCGCTTTGCATGAGTATCTGAAGGTAGTGTAGCTATTACAGACATTAGGTATGTCGATTTTGATAAATTGCCTTTGTCAGAAAACACATAGATACCTAATGTAGGTATATATTAGGTATGTGTTTTCTGACCTACTCGACTCTATATGGTTAGACTCTGTTTGAAAGCTCTATGTCGCGTTATGCACTCCACACTAGCCCATAGACACAAGGAAAAATTGAGGATTAAGGAGATTGTCTACATTTAGTGACCAGAACAACTTTATTGCGATTTTCCAAGCTAATTCAAATATGTAGTAGGTATAAAAATACAATGAGACTCTACCGTACGAGGTACATTTTTTTGTATAGAATATTTTGTTTGATTATTTAAAATACTTAGTTTCTAGGTACCTAGAATATTTTTGTTGACTATTTTCATTAGATGTAATTTGAGGAAACCATATTGAACTATTAATATGTAAGTAGGTATCTTGAGTTTGTATAGATACCTAATGAATTCTAGTCTGTTTGCCTAGGGATATCGGAGTGGTTCCCGGTTCAAGCTAAACGTAAGCTGCTGGCTACTTACCTAGTTATGTATATTTCCTTAACATTTCCCTAACGCTGATAGTTAGTAGTTCAAAAATATGTCCAATGCGCCAGCCGTTACACATTTTCTGAAATCTACATCTACGCGTCTCTACAAACTCTTTCAAGGATATGATGGCACCCATATCACCTAGTAGGTGGTCATGAATGGTAGGGAGGTAGGTAGTAGGGTAGTAATGTACCTACCTACTTGAATTACATTTGGATATGACATCTTAATATATAAAATCCTTGCGTTACTGACTGACTGACAGACATGCTACAGCCGAAACTATTGGGCGTAGGAAGCTGAAATTTGGCATGTATATTTCTTAGGGACCGTAGGGGTGCACTAAGAAAGGATTTCCCGAAATTCCCACGGGAACGGCTAAAACGAGTAAATTTAAAAAAATGCAGGCGTAGCTGCTGGCGTCCTCTAGTTACTTATATTTGTAAATGCCTTGTATGGAATGCAATATTGTTTTCAGATTATCCGAGCAGACAAATGACTCTACACTTCTGTAATACCATTTTATTAATAGTTAATATACATTCAAAAACTTTTAACGCCATTTTACGAATCATACATATTTTGTTAGATCCATATATGAGAAAATTTAATTTATAGTGTAGTAGCGTTATAATTTGAGAAACATTACTTATTTATCGACGTAACAACGGGTCGACGGATCGACGGATGGACGTTTCGACGCCTACCTGTCGCATCGGACGTCGGAATATAAAAATAAAGAGACAGCCGGCGCGAGCGGGCGTCGCTACATAAACAGACTTGGATCACGCCCACAGACTAAACATTCTTTCAAACAACGATAAAATAACACAGTGGACGGCTAGAGACGTAACCGAAAAATCCAGCCTCTATAATTACGTTCGGCTACCACTCGATCTACCGTCGAGCCAATTTAAATTTACTGCGAACGGCGCACGTGTCCTACAGAAATCCCACCACCGCACAGAAACACGCACAGAAAAAAAACACACACCGTAGAAAAATACACCGCAGGCGCCGCCCATCGATGTTAGTGGTTGCTCACGAAAACCACGCCTGTTTCTAAGCGCTACTATCCCCCTCTCACTTGCGCTCGTAGATTTGTGGTGATGCTGTCCTTATCACGGGTGTTCGGTGTGTGGAAATCGAGGCTTTTTAGTCAGTACGCGTTTGCTAGTCGCGCGTGTTGGTGCGTTGTGGCGCCGCGCGGTCGTCGCGGTGTGTCAGTGAAGTGCCGTGTAGAGGTGCAGAAGTGGCGGGTTTCCTTGCTGCAGGACGGGGGGCCCATGCCCCCTTCCATCAGCACCACATTGGTAAAAGTTAGTGTCCTGTGTTTATTTGAACTACGAACTGTGAGTGATACACTATGCCGACGTATGGAGGTTGTTTTTCTTATGTTGTTTTATTTTTTTCTCTATTATATTTATGTAAATACGGTTATGGGTTGGTGTGACTGTGATCTTGTATTAGTTTGGATGTGTTCAGTATGTTTGTTTTGTTTTTTTCCTCGTTTATATACATATGTGTGACTCTATCACATAAATTCTTACCTAGAATATATTTTCCTACTCTTTATATACCTAATGACCAATAAATTATGCTACTAATTGTCCTTCTTCAGCATTACTTAGGTAGCGACCTTCGCAAAGTGCTTTCAGGCAGACTTTCAGTCATTGATTCCAGAGAAAATGATTATATCTGTATATAACGAGGTCCTTAACATGGCAAATACTTTGAACTTTGAATAAAATCGTCATAATTCATAGGAAAGGTTTTAATAACAGGTCTTATATTAGGCCTAGGTTCCACAAGATAGGCCTACGCGAATCGCACGACAATTCGCAACTAAACTTTCAAGAAAACTGCAACAATATGTAATTATAAAATCAAATACAACTCTATTTTATCAAAAAACATTCACCAAAAGATATTCTAAATGCCAGTAACATTGGACAAGTTTTTCTAAGATTTTTTGCGGATATTTTTTCATTTTTAATCTGTGTAAGAGCAGTTGGCGGTTAATCACTTATAATAATGGACGATTAGTCTCAATCGTTTTATTATTTTTGATAGAAGCTTTAATGTCTGTTACATTATTTATAGATTTCATATCCCGTCTGTCCACATTCTAAACTCTAAAGTCATTCATTATCCACTAGCAATGTAATCACAACAATTATGGCAGTTTCTGAAATAATTAAAAAAAACAGAGTACCTATGAGTTACTTGCCTAGGTAGGTACTATATTTTGTTGGTACTATCGTCTTTAACTTTTCCTTCGTGTACCTACCATTAAGGTATTTCTGAAAGTATCGGGTAACACAGATACATTCGCTCTAAAACTCTTCTTCAAATCTTTTCCATAGTACATAAGCATATATTCAATCTATACTGCTTATTCATCTTAAAAGTTACGCATATGCCTGTGTGATACAATTTATACAAAATATGGGTACTCAAAAGAACTCTAGGTATTAAAAATATGGCGGTTAAGAATTTAACAAAGAAACATTTCATAAAAAGGCAATCAAAGAAAATGAAACCAACCAAAAACGAAAAATATGTAACATCAAATTATCTGTTTATGTTTTTGTCTTACAAATGTTTTAATTATATGTAATTGCTTAAGTATACCTACTATTCTCGTTAATAACTTACTCTTAGTTAAATATTCATTTGTACAACTGTATAAAAAAATCATATCTTCATATCTAATGTGAGAACGTATCATCTAGATCTTTATTTAGATGCAAATCTGCACTTTTAACAATTAAATTATGAACTGCGTTCAAATAAATGAATGAAATTATAATTATTAAGATAGGTAGTAGGCGCGTGAAATATACATATGGAACGGTAAAAAAAATTAGTTGTAAAAATATATATTTTAATTTAAATACATACGTACCTACGTGGGCTTTATGTATAAATGATAAAAATAACACATGAGAAATATAACATGTTGCAACACGATTCAAAAAAATATTAGTAACTAACTAAAAAAGTAACTGTAAAAAACGATTTCTCAAAACTATAAATTTTGACACGAGCCCTTCTTTTCATGAGAAAATAATAACAAAACGGGTAAAACTTAAACCTCTTATAACACTTTTTTAATGCTTTGTCATTTGCCTGACTGATTCACTGGCTCACAGAACAATATGCATTAGAAATATAATCTTACAAACTTTGAAACTATTGATAAATCCTTTCGGATAATCGACTTAACACAAGGAATTAAAAATTATATCCTTTGCATGGTATTAGTGTTCACTCAAGTAAAAAGTTTTTGACACAGACATCAAAATGAAAAGGTAGAGTCATATGAGTTCAGAAAATATTTAAAATAAGTTGCAACACTGTCATGAAAATTCTTTTTTCGCGGGTTTCTGAATTACGTACTACATTTCTAGATACCTTAGTTTCGGGATACCTAATAGGTACCTACCTAGATAATTTTGGAATCCCTTGATGATCAACAAATTGATATAGGCTTTTGGGATCTTAACTTGGCATCATATCCTTGGTGTAAGATGTTAATAGCCAAAAGTTGTTTTTTAATGCAATCTTGTATTCGTTAAATTCCTAACTATAGACTTACCTGTTAGAGATTTAAGTAAGCTACGAAAATATATTCTAATACTATAAGAAATTTAATTTATAGCGATTTAACTAACCTAGTACTTAATATAAGCTTACGCCTAAGTTTTATAGTCAAGTGTTTTTATTACATTACTTATTTCTATTGAGAAATAAGTAATCTACATGTTTATTGAAAAATACAGATTTCTAAGATTGTCAAATGGAAAGCAATATCTTTTAATAAAAAAAGAAGAAAAGCCAATGAATCGAAATCAAAGATGAAAGCATAATCGATTTTCATAATATTATTAATTATTTTCAAGACATTGAAAGATAAAATATTTCTACAAAAAAAATATCTTGTATTCACAGAACATTTAAAATAGGTACTTTAAAACAAAATGATTTACCCGAGTCCCTTTGCTAAATATCAGAACAATAGTTATGAAAAATATTCGCAAGGCAATGTTAGCGCGAAACCGATAAAAATAATTAAAGCATATTTAAAAAAAAAACATGATATATTTATTTTTCATCACATGTTATTTTTACACGTATAGTCCTACTTATTTTATATTTACAGCTATAGATACTCGTATCTACTTACCTATGAAAATATCAGATGTGTCTACCTATAATTATGAAATATTACTACCACATTATTCTTCAATAAGATGAAAAATAGGCTTCATATTTTGAGCGTTATTGTAAAAAAATGGTAGGTGCCGTAATTCGTCAATAATATTTTGAATTTACCGTTTGGCTTATAGATGGCGTTAGGATCTGTTAAGGACCACACTAGAAGTTTTAAAAAAAATAAGCCCTTGCAAATATATTATCATTATGTCTAAGTTCATTGCAAATGCAGAATAGCTTGATTCTGCAGAAAATTAATCGTTGACATATTTGAGAAATATATTTTTTTACAGAAAATCGGTCTCTACCTATTTCCGTAAGAGTGGTCTTTGAGCATACTTAGTATACATATATCAAATAGGCACACTGTAAGTCTGTGCTTACTAAGGGTATTCTGGTGTAAGTAAATTCGCAAATAAGAAGAAGAACAATTAAGTACGCACTTAAATACCTATGAATAACCTAGTATAATTTTTCATAATTATTAGTAGCTACATGTAATGATCATCTAGTTGCTTTAAGCTGTACAAAACAAATGAGTTAAAAAAAAAAGAATATTTGGTTAAGATTCCAAAACCGTACCTACATTAAGGCTGGGCGCATACGCTCGGTTTCCTGATTAGGTTTCCTGATCAGGAATTCAGATTCGGAAACCTGAATGCTTCATTTACATACAAAATGTTAAACAAGGCGCACACGTCCTTACTATTTCCGAACGGAAAAAAACCCGTCGTTCGTTTCGGAATTCATTCCGTGCGTTCGGGTTGTAAGAACGGAAAAAACCTAATGACGTCACCCCGAACGGAGTGCTTGTCATACATTTCGTATCGTTCGCCGCACACGAACGGAAATTTCCGTTCGGAAGCGCGCCAAAACCGTAGCACGGATATACCCAGAAACGACGTTTTTCTCTTCTTCTTCATGTCTAGCGCCAGTAAAAGTGCAATAGCAGTCAATTCATCGTCGTCGTCCATTTGTGTTTTCACAGAAGCGTCTCTATTCGAACTGACAGTATAAATTCCTAATACAAAAAACCGTTTATTTGCGCTAGGCACACGGAATTCCGAATCTGAATTCCTGATCAGGAAACCTAATCAGAAAACCGAGCGTATGCGTCCAGCCTAAAATGCTTCAAAGTCTCTAAATAGTAACTCTTTTATAAAGAAATGTAGAGCAAAGAGGTACAAACAAAAATAAGAAACTATTTGAATAATTAATTTAAATGAATTACATTTGCATACGAGTAAACGCTACGTATATTTTATTTTGCATTTTCTCACAACTTGCTTATTATATGGGGAACTGCATATAATACAGGTTTTCTAAAAATAAACTAATAAAATAACGCATGCTTGCTATTATTTTATGATACTGGCTGGTTATGCTATAATTATATAAAAATATACACCGCATTAATAAAAAAAAAAATACACTTTATGGTTGGATGGATAGATTTACGTGTGATTTTCACCAATACACTTAGTAATTCATGGGAGACGTATGATTTTGAAGGTTTTGTGTTAATAAATAATTACAACTTATATAACGTAATTGTAACAGACATTTTATGGAACATGAGATCGCCTAGGTATTATTATCAAAATATCATGATACATATTTTTATAAGTTTCTGCACGGAGGTACACGGTAAATTACATAAGTACTTATTTTGTTCTTTGCACATAATAATTTTATTATAAACAAATCATTGCTGCAATACTATAAGGAATCAAACGTTGCTGTAAAATGCTGTAGTGATTTGCTATGAGACGGCCATGAAATCCCGTAAAACATTTTATTGATTCAAGAAAATCTGGTAAATGTTAATTCACCAAATGTAGAGTACATACATACATAGGCAGAGACAATGTAGAGTCGTAGATAATATTCTGTTATATCGGATTTGACTAAAAAACGGGCCTTGGGCACCAAGGCGAAGTCTGGAATGCAACTGGGATAAGGTTAGGATGATGATTATGCACCCATGTAGAGTCGTCTTGCCGACGGATTTGGTGTTCTGATGAGAGAGGTCATGGGTTTTTCTTGGTACCTCTATTGACTAATTATTTATTTATTTTCTTTATTCTTAACATTGAAACAAAATATCCCACTAGCTACTAACGCTACTTAAAATTTAAAATGTTAAAGTCCCTTATACCTACTATATTATGTATCTCTCAGACTCTCAGAGTTTAGCTCTCTTAGTTAATCCTTTTCTTATCAATCCTTGTACGTTATTTAGTTACTAACACTACAGTTTAAAGCCTGCTGTGCGTTAAATAATTTCTATACAATCACTATTTTATTTGCTTGGCTAAAGTATGACGCAAGATAGAGTTACTTTTACTAACAGTACAGGCTTCTAGACACTTAGAAACATTGCAAAAACTTCTAGCGATCTTTTTGCAGATAAAAACGTGTATAAAAATGTAGAGTCAATTTGTTTGTATAATATGTATGTCTAATCATTATAATATACTGATATCTTGCCACTTCTTCAGTGGTACCACAAAAAGTTACTTAGAATGAAACGTTTTCAAAATATTTTACCTGTAGGTCCTTACCTATTGAAAGACGTTTAACATTGGAGATGCTGATTTAATTTAACACAATAGGGACACACAATAAGACACTGTTATGCCAAATCAATGTTTTATGTCTATCTAACTTGTGTTTGATGCGAACAAAAAATCTAAAGTGATTTGAAGGATAGTTTGAGCGACGGCGAAGACAGTGTCGCCCCATGTGACTGTGCAGATAAATTATTCGATAATTTAAAAAGCGAATCCTAGTTGACACATTAGTAACACACCCAATGCAATCCATTAAAGTTTTGGCGGTAAAAAATGATAGGCACAATGGCGGAGAGCACTTGTCTTGTCTATTCTCTTTAGAAGGTTGTTCAGACACTGGTATTTCCGATCTACTTTCTTTCTTTATCTCAAATATCGAGCAAGTACTGATCGACATTACAGATTAAATACATACGAAGTCTGATTTGTTACCTACAAGTCACAGACAGTGTCTGTAGAGCCTAATCGTACGAAGAAGCTATTTAGTTCTGCAACGATTTCTAAACACTTTTTCCTTTTCATTCAGTGACCCGCGGGGCCAGCTTTTAAATTATTTGTTAGAAGTATTAAACAGTAGGCGATTTCTAAAATGTACCGTGTATTTACGTATTGTAGTTTTTGCTGCTTTCATATTTATTTTAAAATATCTGAAAGTATATTGTGATGCCGACAAACTCTCACGATTTTTACACATGACTGTGCTATATTTTTATGTAACGTGTCTAAATCGCGTAATTATTTGAAATACCTTTTTAAATTATTTTCTGATACAGATTTAGATACTATTCGATATACATATTATTTCAATCAAATATAAATACCTCCTATTTGTCCAGCATGAATGATACCAGCCTTCCTGTAGCCGCAGCTAGTAGGTATATGTAATAAGTTTGATAATTTTGTTAAATATTTTTAATATATTCTGGTAAGGCAGAACGGAAGATAGAATTTTCTGTTATTATAAAGTACATTTACCCAATTAAGTTTACATTTTATTAACTAAGTAATTGAATATGAAGACTTTAAGATATACAAATGTTCTAAAGGCAAGAATTTATGTTGTGTAGACTAAAACAAATAAGATATGGATATGATGTGGAATATTCACGCTTGACAAATAAATGTTAGAGATTATTGTTACGGTCACAGGTTCAAAGCCTGTTTTCTTTTATATTATACACGCCCTGACAGCTTTACTTTTAGTTTTAAGATGGCGTAACATTGTAGATACCATAAACAATTTTAACGTGTAGACTGTACCTACCGTAAACATCTGTCGTTGTGGTAAGATAATAAGTAAAGCCTTACTCATTAGTTAGCCCGGATCCTTGTGTACATGTAAATTGGTTCAGCGGTTTTCGAGTAATTGGATGACAAACTGTTTATTTTATAAAATGTTGAGGGTTTTTATCGGCTTTATACACTTTGTTTTAAAAGCTAAAAGATGTTATGGACATTCAAGTAATTGTTTTTGTGGTTAAGGCAAAAAGGCAGCGTTTTTAGGAATTACTTTTTTAAAAGCATATTTTAAAATCTAGAGCTTATCAGGACAGTTTCTGTTTAGAAACTGTAATTCTGATTAGAAAATATACATTTTTCTGGTTATAGGGTAAATAGATACGAGTCATTTCTAGTACAGTATTATAAATTATTGGTGATGTTATATTCCGATACTGGGTTTTGGCAAATTTTCCATAAAAGTACACTATATCTATTATATACCTAACTAGAGGCTAGTATATACCTAGTGGAGATACTAACGGACTGTCATGCAGTGGGTAGCGGGTTCGAATCCACGGCGCGCACCAATGACTTCAAAGTTAAGTGCGTATTAAATTGTCAATTATCGCTTGCCCCGTGCCTCGAAGAGCACGTTAAACTGTCGGTCCCGGCTGTCATGAAGGTCTTTGACAGTCGTTACGGGGAGTCAGTACCCTCAAAAAAACTGATACTGGTCTAAACCATGGAATAACGCTATCCCTTCAGGTTGCGGAAGTCAGACGGCAGTCGCTCTGTGGAAAAGTTGATATTCTGTCATATCTGGTTAGACCAGTAAGAGTACCTCGGGCTCTAAGGCGTGTAAGTCTTAGATGCAACCGGGATAACGTTTGGGCGATGATCACCTAACTAGAGAATGGCCGCAGCTACTCACGCACATATTTTTTTATTGTAACTGTAACTGTTTCTGCCTGATCCCGTGGGAATTTCGGAAAATCCCATCTTCACGCACAGTTTCGGACTCTAAAGAATATAATATACGCCAAAATTCAGCGTCTTGCCCCCAAAAGTTTTGTCTGTGGCTTGTCTGTCAGTCAGTCAGAAACGCAAGAATTATATAAATATACAGATGTTACCTCAAATGCTTAGAACACAGACTGAATCGTATTTCAGTATTTTACTCAAAATATTCGGATATCAAACATATGAGTAGAGTAAGTCCAACAAAAACCATATCGCAGTTATAGTACAATATTTTATTGTAACGGAAATACCGTAAAATCGGAATAGTTTGTTCAATAACGCAATCGATTATAAACGTTGCCAGCCAAAGTTAAAATAACTTCAAACGTCATACTCGTACGTAATCAACAGTTTATAAAAAGCAGTTTTATACTTGTAAACATAAGTTAATTTATGAAAGAGCGGAGTGCCTTTTTTTTTTTTTTTTTGGTGTCGGGTCCCTCCGCCCTGGGGGAAGGACGAAGGGGACTGTCAGACTCTTACTGACTAAAAACCAACCCGTGTTCCTCACGTACCCGTGTGTCGGAGGGTCGGGTATGGCTGAAGCATTCCTCGCTACCCCCCGACGGGTATTGGCCCGCTAGATGGTCAGGCGGGCCCCGAACAAAACCCCCTTGGCGGCGGGTGAAGGTGTTGGGCTCCGCCGCCAAAACACTCAGCGGCCGCAGAGGATAGGGAGGACGGCAACGCAACACCGCATCTCCTCTTCCTCTGCAGCCCCACCGCGACGCAACGATGGTGCGCCCCCTTGGTCGCGGGAGAATGGGCGCGCGGCAACGCAACACCGACACGCCTCTCCTCCCGCGACCGCACCCGACTGCGAGGGACAGAGGAACTGTCCCTCGCACCCGCCCCTTTAGACGCATCCTGCGCAGGCCTCCGTCAAGCCCACGCGGAGCGTCCCCTCCTGGATCCCTCTTAGCTTCACCGCGGGTGACCAATCCACGGTTACTGAGCCCCCCCACCACGACAAGGTGGAGATCCCACGGGGGGGAAGAGCGGAGTGGCCTTTTTTTTTTTGGTGTCGGGTTGGAAAATCCTCATGGAGTCCCTCCGCCCTGGGGGAAGGACGAAGGGGACTCTCAGACTCTTACTGACTAAAAACCAACCCGTGTTCCTCACGTACCCGTGTGTCGGAGGGTCGGGTATCACTGAAGCATTCCTCGCTACCCCCCGACGGGTATTGGCCCGCCAGATGGTCAGGCGGGCCCCGAACAAAACCCCCTTGGCGGCGGATGAAGGTGTTGGGCTCCGCCGCCAAAACACTCAGCGGCCGCAGAGGATAGGGAGGACGGCAACGCAACACCGCATCTCCTCTTTCTCTGCGGCCCCACCGCGACGCAACGATGGTGCGCCCCCATTTGGTCGGTTATAAATTAACCGGGTACGAGAAGTAGTTCCCTCAGGACGCGGGTGAAACCGTGGGAAATTGCGTATAAAAATCAGAAGTTTGACTTTATCGTACTAACGTTATATTTTACCACTAGTTTATTTGTGAATTATTCTACGAAAAGTACAATCACGGTACAATTTTGAATCATATAGCTATAAAAAAAGATTTTGTCATATTCGATATCAAATGCCTTAATACTTACTTAATACCAGTACATCGCACATACCTATTTCTTTTTCTTGCTTTGAATTCGAATATGTAAGAATGTATTCTAATGGTACCTACTGCTGTAATATAATAACAGTATGTTATTTAAATATAAATATAATGTGAGTGGAAATTAAAATAAAGTAGAATACGTTCAAAATGCTAAATGCTAAAAATGGTACATGTTATAGATACTAATGTATTTATTTATCGTATTTATAATACCTACTTTTATTTACAGAATATTAATTGAATCATTAAGATAAATCAATCTTGTCATACTTTAGTTGACAAGCAGAGTTCTTACGCATGTTTCATGAAGTACCTAACTAAAGAAAGTAGGAAAAGATAATGATTATCCATTGCTCGGGGACTGTATCTCTTTCACAATTTTGGGTTGTAAGATTTACTTATATTAAAAAGTTTATTTTGTAAGGAACCGCTTTGCTGTAGGTATTTCAAGTAACAATGAACTTGAGCGATGTTGATCCTTAGTTTTCCATACAATGTGTTCATTTACACTTAAATGGAATGTTTTGCAAGGCAATGAATTTTGAAAATACAACTTAATTATCATTGGAGGAAAGTAGGTAATATTTTCTTTTTAACACATTTCATGATTTCCTTATTTAAGGAAATCGTCTATCTTTATCTACCTAAACAAGAAAAATAAAACTTATAACTAAGCAGAGCACAATTACACTACAAATATTCATGTAAATAATTTGAGGAAAAACTAAGTTAACAACACTGCTTTTAAGCAACCATTTTTTGCTTAAGCAGAAACATTTCTAGTTTAGTGTTTTTATATTTAAGATAAAAAGTCAATCCGAAAAAAAATAAGATAAAAAACGACAGGACTGGTAGGTCAGTCAGTCAAATACTTTGACATTTTACATTTAATTACACCACATTGACTATCTTGAAGATAATCAGCCAGTTCTTGTAACGTTTAGATATAATAATCTTAGAAACCAGTTTTTATAACAGAGATAACACTGTCAGAATAATATTAATACCAAAATCTACAGACTAAACACCGTGACAGCGGTAAATTTTAACCGGAGAATCACACGCACCGCCGAATATCCATAACGGCTATTATACCCGTCACAGATTTCTGAACGAACTGAAATGGCGCGCGACAAATCGGACGTTCAGATTTGAATATGGAATGTATAACCGCGGCGACCTTCATAAATTTAGCCAATAAACGTCAAATGTGAAAAAATGGAGGACGTTTTTTTCAAAAGGGCGCCCGCTACACTTGTCATTTGGTATTTATAACTTGTAATAACAATGTGATGTGTCAAAGATTTGCATGAAAAATTGATAAACACTTTTATATATTTGTGCTGCAACGTATGTGCCAATACCTACTCTTTATCTATAGGTAGGTTCTTTTTACTGGTGGAGGTGGTAATAGTAATTTTGATTTTTACAAAAATTTATTGCTAAAGTTTCATGGTTTTCTAAATCTTTGCTCGTAAACCATAAATCAATTCGCATCTAAGTAATTTTAAGCACCACATCAGAAACTTATGGGAAATATTATTACGATCATAGTTTTAATGACCATTTAATTGCATATTCCCACAAGTTTGCCCACTCCGGAACCTTGGAAACCCTATCATCATAATTCATTTACCAGCACTAAAACAGAACATTCTAATTGAAATTTAGTTATTGCAGAGTTTCGGAAAAGGCAGCTAGAAGTACCCAGCTAGGTAGTTTCGGAGCTAGGTACTTTGGTAGGTGTAACACCCGGTACCCGGTAATAACATATGCTAATAAAACTTTATTCAGCCTAAGCTTTATCGATCGTAAAACACAATCCCATTATGTTGGTGCCTGTTCAGTGCTACCAACTTTATGATGAAATGAACTATTGAGTACCTATGTGCGGCGTATATAACCTCTTTAGCTGTTTTCTGGGTAGTACGTAAATACATGTTTATAAAGTTTATTATGGTCGGTTCGAGGCATTTGCTTTGGTTTAGTGTGGAGTAAAAGAAAATGGCGTAGGCAGGTAGGTAAATCGAGTTTCAAGTTCTTAGGTCGAGGTCGCATAGGATCGACTAGAAAATTCTGAATCGGTTTTTGTAAGCGTTTGGATTTTTATTCCACTCTTTTATAGAGTTAGAAGCGGCATGAATAAGGCGTTGGTTGTAAGTTTACTTATAGGTAACTTATTTATGGTATACTCAGGCTGTACCTAATATGAAAAGAAAGATAGAGCCAGAATAACCAGTTGAATTTATGGTGAACTCATTGCCTGAATGTCTTTTTATTTGCTAGCATTACACGCATAGGTAAATTTCAACAAACGTTCTCTTTATTATATTTTGAGTACACAATGGTTTTAGATATATGTAGCTACATACCTATACTTTCATTAGGTACTTACTATTGTTATTATAATTCTTCAAATATTTTTAAAATTAACGATTTTCCCTTTCATCCTAGAGGTTTTTATACTTACCAGTTAGGTACATCCATTCGTTGGAAAACACTGCCAATCTTCATGCACTGCCTCCGATTAACTTGCTCTCCGAGGCACGGGGCAAGCGACAATTAACAATTTAACACGCTCATAACTTCGACATTGCTGGGCGCCGAGGCAATGAATACAGATTTACATAGAAGTGCAGTTCTTAAGGATTTCGTGTGCCGATTCCAACTGGAGACAGTCTCCAGTTTACTTCGTAGTTGGCGTCGTTGGCGGCGCTGGTGTCGTTCTCCGTCTCTCTTGCTCTCGTAGTTAAGATACACAGGAGGAACGTTCGTCTTTCTTGCTGTCGTAGAGATAGCTGTCATAGCGCGACTGCCACGCCGCCAAGCGGCAATTTGGGTCACAGAAAGTTTGTCTTCAGAGCGCCCATAAGAAATGCACCTCTATGTAAATATCTGAGCTCTTTGCCTACGAGAATTATGACTGAGGGACTGCTGACTGAATATTTACACCAAAGATTACGTTTCGATAGTTATGTCATATCTATGAATGAAAGTGCTATCCAACATATTTTTATTTTATTTTTTATGCTATTACCTATATTAAAATAATAAATAACATATAAAATAATAACATATTATTTTCATTGTTTTCTAGTTAACGCCAAAATCTGTAGCTTCACTTAACTATGTAACTAAAGGAATTTCCTCCTATACGCGTTTATTCTAGTTTTTTTTATGGACTCACACCTTTATCCCCGGAGGGGTAGGCAGAGGTGTAAATATTACACCCACATTTCGCCATGAAGTTTTAGGTCCCACGTAATAGGGGGCGAGCCTTTGCCGCTACCGGGCACATCACCAGACTCCGTGCTGCTACTGAGAATTTCCTAACGGAAAACCCAATAACACTTTGCCCGAACCGAGAATCGAACCCGAGACCTCCCAATCCCACGCGCACATTTATGCCGCGAGACCAACGAGGCAGTCAATAAGAGTATCTAGTAGTAGGTAGGTAGAGAGAGACCCTTCTATTTAGTATAAAACGGTTATGAGACATATGCGCGAAAACTTAGAAAAACAGCGCTACCATGATTATCATACCTATGAACTAAAGTGATTATTATCATTCCCAGGTACTAACGTGTTTATCATTCCTAGGAACTAACATAGTTATAACTAGAGGATACCTGCAGCTTCGCCCGCATATTTTATTTAAATTTACCCCTTGCTACCCGATCTCGTTGGCATTTCGGGAAATCCCTTTTTAGAGCACTCCTACGGTCCCCAAGGAACATACATGCCAAATTTCAGCTCCCTGCCCCCAATAGTTTTGGCTGTAGCTTGTCTGTCAGTCAGTCAGTACAGCAAGGATTTTATATATACGGGAGATTCCTAGCAACTAACGTGACTACCATTCCTAGGCACTAACGTGTGTATCATTCCCAGGACGTGGCGAGGCAGGCGGCGCGATGGCGTGCGCCGGCTGCGAGAAGCCGATCCTGGACAAGTTCCTCCTGCACGTGCTGGAGCGCGCGTGGCACGCGGCGTGCGTCCGCTGTGCCGACTGTCGCGCGCCACTCGCAGACAAGTGCTACTCCAGGGACAACAAGCTCTTCTGCAGGAATGACTTCTTTAGGTAAGTATATTTTTTATTTATTTATTTATAGTCTCACGCCTGTATCCCCGAAGGGGTAGGCAGAGGTGTAATATTACACCCACATTACACCATGAATTTTTAGGTTCCACGTAATAGCCTATTGCCGTTACCGGGTACATCACCAGACTTCATGCTGCTACTGAGAATTCGGAAAAACCATACACTTTTACCCGACCCGGGAATCGACCTCTGGACCTCGGATCAGCTTTTGCATACGCTATCCACACACCACGAAGGCAATCATAGGTAGGTAAGTATAGCCTCGACTTTTTACGACCCAAAGATTACGTTCAGTCTTTCGAATCATACCAACAGTTGTATGCTTTTTGAAAGTAAGCGCAAGTCGCTGTACATAAATTCAGCACAATCTACCTTCAATTATTTTAAGGTATATTATTATAAGGTATATATCTGGTTAAATTAGAAAGCGGACACGGGGCTCCAAGGAGCAGCCTTAGATGCAACCTAGGATGAATTGTGGATAACGACTTGGATTTTGATTAGTTTTTCTTGCTGACTAGCCCCAAGACTATGCCAAACTATTCTTGACCTGATACTGATACTTAAGGGTCCTTGTTCAAACGCTTCCTGCCACCAAAGACTATTTGAACGACCCTGTAATACTGAACTACAACAGTTTTAATCTATGTTGTATCTCCACAAATAGGTAGTCATTCAAATGCAACATATTCATAATTGTAATTTAGTTCTAAGTATCCAGTTTTTTCTAATAAAAAAACAGATTTAACTGCATCATTAAAGAATCATTTGTTACTATATAACAAATAAACTCAAGAATAGTTGCAAAGTAATAATATTTAAAATACAATTTATAACCAGACATGAGTATGAATATTATTAACTTTATATCATAATAAATACTATAAAGGTTAGATGCAGGAGATATATCGCATATGTCTATTTGTTTATATGTCGTGGTGCTGTTAAAATACAATGTTTCTTACAAAATGTGACCTCCAGTTTAAGTTCATCTTTATTTTGTATAGCAAATCTATGCAAAGACGGGTCGACATAAACTGGCAATTGATACGTATATCTGCAATAAAAATGATGATGATGAGTTTGTCAACCAATCGTAATACACTACTAGATTACCCAGATCTTTATCTTTGCTTCCATTTCATCCCTTTCTCAAAATTACGAGTTTTTACATTGTGACTATGTAAGTCACAAGCTGACATACAATGGTCAACATTTACGAAATTGAACGGATAGACGTGCCCATGAATGATACTAGCTCGTATTTTCATAGAGTTGCGCATCAAAATCAGGCGATTTACTAACTTTTGTTCTCCATTTTACCCCTAAGGGGTGGCCTGAGGCATATTAAAATACCTATTTTAGTAGGTGCCTAGTGCTTACGGTATAAAAGGAAACTGCTGTCTAGATTTTATGTTTCTAGCTTTAGGGCGGTTTCAGATTAGCGTATTTTTCTGCGCGTGTACGGTCGTTTCAGCATACGCGCTTACACGCGCGCTACATTACGCGCTTCAAAAAACCGAACGGGCATATTTCGGCGTGTTCGCTCGAAACTGTAGTGACATCTTGTCAGTGTCAACATGGATTCTGACGGCTCGTGCATATAGGTACGAGCTTAGAAGCGCGTCAACGCTCGTACGAGTTGCGCGTGTGCCAAAATGCGCGCCTGTACGCGCCTACATGCGCTTCCAAAAACGAGCTTATACGCGCGTATAAAACGCTAATCTGAAACCGCTCTTAGAGTTTGAGGCTCTCCAATGATAATTCTTGTATATAATTATACTAGAGGACGCCAGCAGCTACGCCTGCATTTTTTTTTTAATTTACCCGTTTTGGCCGATCCCGTGGGAATTTCGGGAAATCCCTTCTTAGTGCACCCCTACGGTCCCCAAGGAACATACATGCCAAATTTCAGCTTCCTGCGCCCAATAGTTTCGGCTGCAGCGTGTCTGTCAGTCAGTCAGTAACCCAAGGATTTTATATGTTAAGATGTTGTTGATGATGATTATTTATATTTCAGTCACCCATGGCCTCTTAGGCATGCGCATTAAGGCTCATCTGCTCTATCAGCTTTGGCCGTTGTATGCCTACAATATTTCTTATTATATAAATTGTTTCCAATCATGAAAGCTTTGTAGGTGCTGTACAATCATGAACTCTACCACCTGAATTATATTGACACACATTTCCCTAAATAAGTTCTTGAGCATAAATAAAAATTTATGCTCAAGGACGAATTGATTTACTCGAAGAAAAAAACTAAAAAGGAGCAAGTTTATGGTTTGGTATTGATATCACCATAAAAGCCTTTCGCGGTGCACTGCTGGCATAGGTTACCTCCTCCTGACACGTTTCCTTAGTCGCCTCTTACGACACCAAGGGAATGAGATGGTGTAGTTACACCTTGTATTCAAAGTCTGCCACTCCAAGCCTACTCACGCCTGTTTCCCGAAGGGGTAGGCAAAGACTACGGAACGCCATTTGCAACGATCCTGACATATCTCTCTTGCTTTATTCACTCTCATCAAATTTCTCATTCATGTTGAAAAAGTACAAGTTAGATGTACCCTAAACCGAAGTTTAGGGTACATCTAACTTGTACTTTTTTAGGATACAGACAATCTAGTCAGAGAACGTCCGCCTAAGTCTATTAATATGCAACAAAGTAAACCTTAAATCGTCCTTGCCACATCGTCCACTATACAATTGACTGTACCAACATCAAGATATTTAAGTGACATAAAGTTGGTAGCACTGACTACAAGTCGACGTTTGTAACAAGTTATTGTTGTAAATTGTTCGCGCCGATAAACGGAACGTATGTTAGCATAGTTTTCTGTTATTTCATTGTTGGCTCTAGAATGGCATGTTGTTTTCAAGGTTTAGTATTAGACATAGTTATATTATTATATTCTTTGTCCGTTACTTTACTGTGTAATTCTAAGCGCGATGGAGGATTCTTTTATTGTAGAAGTGCAAGCAACATTTTGGGATAATGAAGTGTGGAGTGTTTTTTATTGGTATTATTGCTAATTAATGCACGATCATTTGGCAATTTTGCAAGCAATATGGGTAAAACAATGTTATATAATAAATAATGTATACCTAGTTAGCTCCAAATGCGTTTGATATTAGGTATATTACTCGTCCTAGTGTAACCAGGAAGCTTTTACACATATAATTTTTTACACGATAAGATAGAAAATATGTTAAAATGTGTATGGTTTAAAGTTTACTATTAGGTGAGACCATATCAAATTTGACATTTATTAGGCGGTTTCGAACATAACTTTAATCATATCTCAATAAGTAAAATAACATAGAGATGGCGTCTCTATCTCATGCAGAATGTATGTAGCTGGGTCTTATATTCATGTCTCGTACATAAAATAATGTAAACTTAAACATACCGCAGAAAATTATATCATGTTCTAAAACATTCTACCAGTAAGGTAATCTTAATATATAAAATCCTTGCGTTACTGACTGACTGACAGACACGCTACAGCCGAAACTATTGGGCGAAGGAAGCTGAAATTTGGCATGTATGTTCCTTGGGGACCGTAGGGGTGCACTAAGAAGGGATTTCCCGAAATTCCCACGGGATCGGCCAAAATGGGCAAATTAAAAAAATGCAGGCGTAGCTGCTGGCGTCCTCTAGTATTATATATCTATGCAAAAAGCCCGCAACGGTTATATGCTTTGCTATTATTTTCAACATTAATCAATTTCTTTTTCAAGCAATGAATAACTGTCAACTTTGCTTTACAAAATACACTGTTATTTTTAACATAAAATGTAGGTATAAATAGTTTATAAAAATACTTTTTACTTTAGTCAATTTGGCAGTGAAAGTAAAATTTTAATTTCATATGCGTTGTTTTACACAAAACCGATATCGATAAGGCAATAATTTAAAGAATTTAGAGTCGTAGTTTCCTTTTCCGCACAGCTTATCTTTACAAAATACAAATATTTTATTTTAAACTAGAAGACGCCAGCAGCTACGCCTGCATTTTTTTAAATTTACCCGTTTTGGCCGATCCCGTGGAAATTTCGGGAAATCCCTTCTTAGTGCACCCCTACGGTCCCCAAGGTACATACATGCCAAATTTCAGCTTCCTGCGCCCAATAGTTTCGCCTGTAGCGTGTCTGTCAGTCAGTCAGTAACGCAAGGATTTTATATATTAAGATATACTTAGTGTTATTTAGGATTTTTTAAAGAAATAAATACTACTGGTGGCTCAAAATTATTGCCATCTGACCTCTGACCCAGAAGGAAAAACATTAATCATACGGTAGTCTATTCACCTATAGGTATACCTATCTATTCGAGACTATGAATTTTCATGACAGCAGTTCCAATGGAATAACATTATAAAATGATTTATGAACTTACTTTCTCTATGACGTCTTTCTTTTACAAACTCTAATAAAAAAGTAAAACATTTCTCAGATTTATTGTATCTTATCACTTATCACCAAACAATAATTATAACCATAGTACCTATACTGTTTTGACAACAAACGTTGAAAGTTAATTCAATATCAATGAGTATTCAATAATAAAATTAGTATCAGCACCCAATCTTCAGATACGACCGCCGTTATTCGGAACATCATCAAAAAACCGACTGACTAATAGCCATAGTTAAAAATACAAAAAAATAAATAAACTTCCATATCCCCACTATCGTAACCAATTTTATTTTGATACTGGAATGTTGTAAAATAACCACAATAGATATTAAAACAAATGGCTAAATTACATGGCGCCAAAAATTTTAAAATCGAATGTGAAAAAAAAGCAATTTTGTCGCAGGTCAGGTAAGAGCGGAAAACGGTTCACTTACGACTTCCGCTGACTTGATGGTTTAATTCGGTACAAACTTCTTAGGGTTCCATGGGAAGATGATATAGTATTTTACAGATAAGTAAAATATTATACAAATGTTTTATTGTTCTTTTTCAATTTGTTTTTAAACGTGTGACAGCCTTTGTGTTAATAATGTACTCATTATACCAGTTCTACTGAGTTTTCTTTATAATTATTTTAAACTACATAGTACACCTCCTTTATGTACATTGTACCTAATAAAATTAGAGTTAATTGTCCAGAATCATTTCAAATCGTATAAATAAGGCGATTTATCATAATATCTAATGTATCCTCTTCACCTCTCAGACTCATAAATTAAAGTGATTGTTATTTCGGTAACTGTAGTTTTTTCTGAATACGTTGCTACTCGTAGGTGTAAAATTTTCACACACGATACGTTTAAATAATAAAGTAATATTTTTTATCTATATTAGTTATTCCTTTTTTAACTTCCGAAATGTAAGTGATGTCATTTCCGTTGTTTGACAGCATGCCATTATAGGATTAGTTTTGAATCGACACTCCGACATGTTTACTCAAATTGTTACTTTATTTGTAAAGTTGGATATTGGGGGACACCCACAATAGAAGTTGTTTACAAAGGCTATTAAGCGACACAGTTTAATAAAACAGATTTTCGTAGAATTTTCTGAAGTATTATATTGACTCTTTGTCTACTGATACACACCAATAAACACACTTGTAAGGGTCCAATCTGTGTTTCATATTAGGTAAATTAGCTTAAAATAATCTCACATTATTAATATTTCATCTGTACCTTACAAGACTGCATCAAGTCCTAGTAAATACATTCTCAAAAATATTATTCGCAGAAACGACACCTTAAAACGTATACGCGAGAAGTTTGATTATAACTTCAAAGTACGTGGCATATCTTAATTTTTTCTGTCGCTTGTCGACAGTGTAAATCATCCTTAGCTGGAATTGTCTTAAAAATAATTTGTACGACCAGAAGGGTCTGCCCTCCGGCTAAGGCAAACTCAACTAAGGCACAGGCACATAAAACATTCAGCCTGACGTGGACACAATTAAAAAGCTTGACTGCGCGAATGACGTAGAGATTAAAACGGTCACTGATGCGGCCAGTGTTTTGTATTTGATGTTAGAGGAAATATTTATAATTATATATGTACATACTAACGGTATTTAAAAATCGAAACATTTTTGTAATGCGTCACAGAATAACCGAAGCAGACGTATTCAATATGCCGCTAAAGCTGACCTATTCATTGCTAGCATGTAACTGGCGCTTAAAATGTTGCAATATGTGTGCAGCTATTAAATTAATGTAAGCTTGCAACGTTAACCACAAATTGATAAATACACGGAAGTCTTTGAAAACCACATTTTGATCAACAATGTTATAACTGGCACGCAACATACTTTTTGCTCTATAAGATACTCGTAATTTCTAGACTTTGAGGTGCGGGAATAATAAATAATTAAATTATTTTATTGCAAAGGACTGAAGTGGTATACCTACTTCAGTCCTTTGCATATGTTAATACTTAATAAATCCTGCTGCAAAAAAAGGACATTTATTTTTGTCCTTGATAAATATATTTTTTAATTGGATCAACCACTAATATATTATGTAACTTAAAATTTTAGGTATTTACATGGACAGTATACTTAAAAGTTTAGCTTCCTTCAGAAATTGCCTGAAGAATTTATTGCTATTTATGTTATAGATATCGAAGTGCATATACCAAGCATACATTTTGCCTGCTATAATTTTTATTATACATTTCATTATTATCATGTCAGGTATTAGTACGGGTATTAGTCATAACTAAATCCATAACTTAACTTTTACAAGATAAGCAGCTTATAATATTAGCAGATAATTATGCTTTCATGCTATTACTTTTCATTTTAAGTATGTATTGGTTACGGCTTAGAAGAATCTCTTTTCAAATTCATACATAAAAAAATAATAAAAAACATTGGGAGATTTCTATTTGGAATACTGTATATTTCATCTTAAAGTGGCAGGAAGTGATCGGATACTTTAGGCATTCCAATTATTACATGATAAGTTAGTAGAAATACATAAACAAATAAGTAGTTACATGAAACGTAAAGACTGTATTTTTAGTATTAACCTGAATAAATTGAAAAGTGACCTAGCAATAGAATTTTAATTCACTGTAAAAGTTCTTCAGAAATCCTTTAGGTTTCAATCAGGCTTCTAAAAATATCTATATTTTCTTCGTATTAACTCAGATGTAGGTACCTAGTAAAAAAGGGCTTTTACTTGATACGATCATAGAATGATTTACCTATATTCAGAGTTGTTTACATTTCTAATGACGTCACTGCAAGAGCGTCGGTTTTACATCATAGTATTGTCATCCAATTCTTCGGCTTTTCATCTTGTCAAAAGTTTGTGAACTACCCACCTCTCACCTTGTTCGAATTTTAAATCTTTCTCTTTCTCGAATTGGCGGCAACAGTTGAGATATGACATGGCGCGATGCCAGCTTCAAACAGCCAAACCGAGTTTATGTTTTATTCATGCGGCCTCCATCGTTTATGCAAATGGACCTGGTAATAATTCAATGTGATGATAAAATAATAAAAAACAACATCGGCAAATTTCTTGTTCAGAATGTACTTAATATAAAAGTAAAATGCAGACTAACCCAATAATTGTGCCATGAATTCTGAATACAGTTTTAATCAAGGTCCAAATAAAAAAGAGGTTAAATAAAAACACCAAAATCTCAATAAAAAATCTTAAAAAGTTTAAGTTTTTTAGAATAAATATAAAATAATCAAGAAATATGTTTGGCATATTGATATACCTACAGTAATACATCATTATGCTGAGTAAATATCTAATTAATGATAGTTTTAAACGTTATATAAAATACGTATAATTAATTATTTATGATAGTATAATAATTTAGGTAGATATTCAAATTTTGACCAAGTCAGTTGACTTTTGGCTTGGTTTTTAAATATTCATGTTTGCCATTCATAAGTTCGGAAGAGAACAATGTACGGACATTAAGGATGTCACATACCTATAATAAATAAGTAGTTCGCAAGGTTAAAAAAAGTATAAATTGTACCTAATCGCTATGATGTCACATAACGCTTCTTTGACTGAAAGATGCTTTGTCACATTACTTATCTAGGACTGACGGATGACAATACAACTTTTAATTCTAAGACTCGAGGACGCCAGCAGCTACGCCTGCAATTTTTTAAAATTTATCCATTTTGGCCGATCCAGTGGGAATTTCGGGAAATCCCTTCTTAGTGCACCCCTACGGTCCCCAAGGGACATATATGCCAAATTTCAGCTTCCTGCGCCCAATAGTTTCGGCTGTAGCGTGTCTGTCAGTCAGTAAGTAACGCAAGGATTTTATATTTTAAGATTAAAAGGAAATACCTAGTCATCATCACCGTCCTAGCGTTATCCCGGTTGCATCCAAGACTTACACGCCTAGAAGCCCCGGGTTCGCTTACTAGTCTAACCAGAATCGACAGAATATCCGTTATCAAAAGGAAATAGTAGCATGTGAAAAACAAGCTACCGAAGAAACAGAAGTAGGTGTACCCCTAATAAATGTTCGTTCGACTTTTATAGTATGTAGATTATGATTTATTAGAGAAACGTATAATATATTATCGCCAGGTGCCTATTTATTTAAATGTTATATATGGTACGCTCCTTACTTAGGTTCTAACAGTATCTTATTTAATTTAAAACTTGAAGAAAAATCTCGTCCGAATTTATTTAATGCTGCTACTTCATAGGGACAGGAACATAGTGACGTTTCGCTGCGAAGCATTAATGTTTCTACTAGGCTCTACATACCAATAATTAGCTTAAACCTTAAAGTGAAAATGCCTTCTTTTGCGTCGAAGTTTGCAGGGCTTGCGGCGTATACCATGGGCTGCGGTCATGGGATTACCTACGAGTACTCTAAAGTCGTGAATTTTAACTTAACCAGTCCTGACGAAATATGGATCCCATACTAAGTTAAAGATATATCTAAGTATCTTTATGGTATTTAGAGCTGAGAAATTAAACATGGAAACCTGCATGTCTGAGAGTTCTCCACAATGTTCTCGAAAGACATGTGAAGTCTGCCAACCCGCACTTGGCCAGCGTGGTGGACTATGGCCATAACTTTCTCATAGTGAGAAGACTCCGTGCCCAGCAGTGGGACAGTATGAAGGGCTGATGATGATTATAATATTAAGTATACTTTACTAATTCTATAAAGCTGAAGAGTTTGTGTAGTTGATCGTCTAATCTCACGAACCGATCCAAACGTAGGTACCTATTTTAAACACTATTATTACTAAGTAATAGTAAACTAATACCGTACCTAAGTATGACATCACAATACCTATAGCATTTTCAAGTTTTATAATACCCTATATTAATTAACGAGTTACAAATATAATAAAATTAATAGACTATTTAGCATATTATAGTTCCGTTGATGGCTTAATTCTCAGTGTCTCAACGTTCGACCCTTGACTTGAGATTATTACACAATTATTTTAGTAATCAATAATAAATATAAATCACAAATCGATGATATTAACATTTTATGTTCTAAAATATTGGTTCTATAAATTATCTCTGGCGGTTTGTGTGTCTGTTCTTAATTGCTAAAGTGATCAATTTATAAACAACATCTCGTATGTATGAGTGTTGGGGAAAAGAGAGAAGAGATTGTGTTAATTGCGAGTTTGTTCGGTTCAGACAAAACAGTTGGATTTTCTTGCCAAGTTTACATGTTTTTAATATTTCCATGAAAATACGCGAGTTTTATGATATTTGACTTTAAAAATTAGGAAAGTGTCCTGGTAAGTAGGTTCTGTACAGACCATGTCAGAGGCCTCCACGTGGTCTATGAACTCTGACGCCAGCGTTGGCCACACACTCACACGATACAGATTAAAAAAGTAGTAGGTAGAGGTACCTCTTCCCTTTGTCGGTACAGTAAACTTCGCCTAGGTATATTAGAAGGTATTAGTTATTATAGACTCCGACCTAGTCTAGGTCAAATATATTAGTCAAATCTAGCAAAAGCATATCTAGGTCACCTAGATATGCTTTTGCTAGATTTGACTAATACCTACTTGAGAATTATGATAATGCAAAACCACTAAATTAATTAAGAGTAACATCATAATACTAAAAGTGATATCACCATCGTGGTTATTTATTATGTATGTTAATTATAATTTATAGCATTCAGACGAACCAACCTTTCACTTTCGCTACAAGTTTTTACTATATTCCATAAAATACCAGAAAATTGCATTACTAAATGACGAAACATCTAAAAAAAAGTGACAACATCTCAAAATATTTAAAGTGATAGAGAAGTATACAAATTCTCACGTGGTGAACACAATATATTGAATACTTCTAACCACTTATATTAATCTGATGCAACAATAGAATGATAATAGTTATTCTTAATCGAAAATAAACATAATATATCTGTCAAATATTCTAAGGTGATTAAAAAGGTGAAAGCTATTTTTTTGTATTTTTATATTCTTTAGCTGATTAACATGTCTAGATTTAGTTAGTATATCATATTTCATAAACATAAATTTAGATTATCTATGGCTGTCATACACTAGCTAGCACATCACTAGTATAACACAAACTAAAATTATGTCTAGACAGGTTCATAAAACACTTCATTCAAAAAAAGAACAAAAATAAAAAACGATCAATAATTTGTATTTGAATGAAACTGATCACAAACAGCGCCGCGGGATGAGCATCGACTAAATTGTCCGAGTAAGGTCCGTTGGCCCACTTAGTCAGACTAAAATAACATAAAATATGAATTAATGCCGTTCGCAAGAACTTAAATCTATCAAAAACGGTCATTTACATTCATTAGAGCGCTACTAGACGACCGACTTTTTTTCTATAATCGCTCACTGGCATAAACGCTTAGAGATCTTTACGTTATAAAAAAGAAGTAATTTGAGGAAAAGGTTACGGGTTTATCTATTTCATCGAACGTTGTTTAATTAATCATTTTTTAGCGTATCTTACGAAATATTGAAGTACGTACCTAGCATGTTGCATATTTTTTAAATCGTTTTCTACCTTTTAGAATAGGTACCAATTTAGAAAATATTATTTGCTTTCAATTCTTTTATGTTAGTTATTAATTTAAGTGAGAATACTAACATAAGTTCAAAATGTAAACTTACGACACGCGTATTTTATTAGACTAGCGTTAGTCTTTAGCGTTGTCATACCTATATGTTTGTATTATTCTTACAGTTAGGATGAATGGATATTCGTTAGTGTAACCAAAATCCATCCATCACACAAACTTTTACGCATAAACTACTGAATAAATTTTGATGATATTTGTAGAATAAAATAGCCTTAACATCAGTAAGGCACATGGGCTACTATCCTTGCGATAACCGATATCTACGCGGGAAAAAGACAGAAGCTAGTAATTACGAGGGTCAAACTGAAAGTTCTTAGAAAATCAAAAACTGATTACATTAGCCAGTTATTAGTTTTATTATATCTTTTCAAAATATTGTCCATTGACGTCAATACACCGCTGCATGCGATGGAACCACTGGGAAAAGCACATTGCCCACTCGTCCTTAGGGGTCTCTTCAATGGCATCGCGATACGCAGCCACCGCTTCTTCAGCATTCATAAACCGCTTTCCTTTAAGTTTTTCTTTAATTTTTGGAAATAAATAAAAATCACAAGGCGCGAGGTCGGGGCTATACGGCGGGTGACCCAGTAATTCAACGTTTGATGTCGCCAAATAGTCGATCGTTCGCTTGGCGGTGTGCGACGAGGCGTTGTCGTGGTGAAGGAGGATCCTACTGCGAGGTCGTTTCTCTCGAACTTTTTCCAAGACAAGTGGCAAACAATTGGTAGTGTACCATTCTGCAGAAACTGTTTTTTGATCCTCTAACACAATTGTTGCGAAATGACCTATCCTTCCAAAGAACGAGGCCACCATTTTTTTTCCCGCACTTCGATCTCTCTTCACTTTAGTTGGCAACTCCTCGAAAGGAAACACCCACTGAGCAGATTGTCTTTTGGTTTCAGGATCATAACAGTAAATCCAGCTTTCGTCACCTGTTAGTATGTTGAACACAGCATTTAAGTCACCTCCGTTAAATCTTTCAATCATTTTACGGCACCAATCCACACGATGGAGTTTTTGAGCCTTAGTCAAATTATGAGGTATCCACCGGGCGCAAAGCTTCCTGACCGCTAAATGTTCGTGGAGGATTTTGTGCACTTGACTCATACCGATGCCTAAGCTTGTCCGAATCTGCTGATAGGTCACTCTTTTGTCAGTCTCTATCATACGCCGCACAACACAGATGTTATTTTCAGTCGTCGCCGTAGAAGGCCGTCCCTCACGTACATCATCAGTGAGATTAGTGCGATCACGTTTAAACTCATTAAACCAGTTGTAAACAGTCGCACGAGATGGGGCTTCATCGTGAAAGGCCAATCGTAGTCTATCATAACTTTCTTGTTGACTTAAATGACATCGAAAGTCATAAAAAATCATTGCACGAAAATTTTCTCGTGTTAAATTCATGTTGACGTGACACAGACAATTTTCAATTTGCCGCCAAATCGTAAAACAAATGACAAATGAATGAAATATATACTCAGTAATATTGGCAAAGAGTTCTATTTTCAAATTTTAGAATATTTTTTTTATTATATTGTTTATAAGTGGCCAGTTCTAAGAACTTTCAGTTTGACCCTCGTAATAAGTAGACTTAAATTTATCATTACGCATTAATTATTATGTTTCGAATCGTTTAAAATCTAGGTGTTCTAAATAACCTTTATCCTTCAAATTATTACGTCACTGTTCCATTTCTGACCGATTTAAAATCTGTCATGATAAAAAAGACGTCAAATTTTAAATACGGAATACAGAAGACGTTGTACGTATCGCACCTGACCGGACTTAGCTGAGAACATCAATCTTAGTGATTTGCATAATATTCACATGTCATCGATGTGTGCCGAAACTTTTATTGGTGTATAAGGCCAGTGGCCACGGATGAACAGCCTCTAGTAAAGAAAAAGTTTATCAATCAACCTTCAACGATGGGTTACTAGTTAGGAGAAGAAATAATTTTGTTCATATACTATTTATCATACAATAAATCATCGGGACTAAAACTTTTTGTATTCCAATAATGTTACGAATAAAAAGTGTTTGTTAATACAGGTTTTTATTCTAGTAAGGACTATAGTTTACCTAACTTATTACCCGTTATGTTCTCATCTATATATCTCAAACTTATGATCATCATGGTCCTAGCATTCCAGTTGCATCAAACACTTTCATGAGGGTGCGTTTAGCTTCAGCTAACTAGTCTAGCCCGATTTGGCAGAATACTCATTAGCTTTTACGTTAAACTTATTATATTAATGCTTCTTACATCTGACGAAGTATTATCCTCTCTACAGCGATACTGGCAACATACTATTTCACTTAGCCCAGGCTCTTTTACTCACATAATTGTCATCATCATGACCGTCTTAGCAGCTGCATCAATTCCTTTCGATGTGGAGCTCCGAGTCCGCCTTCTAGTCTTACTAGATTTGAGAGAATATTCACGTTTCTATTCCCAGATAACTGCTTTAAATATTTTTACATAAATACTGTTTGTCTCGCGGCATAAATGTGCGCGTGGGATTGTGAGGTCTCGGGTTTGATTCCCGGGTCGGGCAAAGTGTTATTGGGTTTTTCCGTTAGGCAATTCTCATTAGCAGCACGGAGTCTGGTAATGTGCCCGGTACGGCAATAGACTCGCCCCCTATTACGTGGGACCTGAAAAAGTCATGGCGAAATGTGGGTGAAATATTACACCTCTGCCTACCTCTTCGGGGATAAAGGCGTGAGTCTATAAATATTAAAAAATATATTTACATTTGGAAATAGGTACAGCGATGCAATTTTCAAAGTTCTCTGAATGTAGAGAACCATCAAGTTCATGGAAATCTTCCTCTTATATCTTCAAGACATCACCTCAAGAAATGTTTTTTCGAGAGTAGTATTAGTTTCCAGGTTACGGTTAAAGGTATTAATATCACCCATTAAAAAGGTATACAAGGAGCCCTACAAAAATAATCAGCCGGATTTTGAAACAAAATGTGTTTCAAATAATGTAATGTGCAACAATCCTAAGTTATGGATTGATTCATTGATGTGTTATAGCTTATAAAGTTACATCATACACGACGCCTGGCCTGTTATGAATATTAAATGCAACAACTTTGAATAATTTAACATCATTTGCATTTAGCCGCTAGTTCTAAAATAATGGGAATCGTCAATTCTCTTTAGGAGAACTGGGGAGTAATATATGTACGCAATCGCTTAAATGTTGCCAATTAAAAATTCAACTTGGTTTTTAAATTGACGAAGCTTGTTATGTACACTTGATAGGGTTTTTTATTGATAATTTTTTTTAAAGTTATTTAAGAACATAAATTGGCTGACATTGTCCATTGCATTCTTTTTCCTGTTTATTATTTATAAAAACATAAGACAACATACAGGGAAACACTTGTGCGATTACGTATAAAGTTTAGTTATGTATTCAAATTCAGTTCCAAAAATATACTTCAAAAGAGTATTTTTTACGTGAATAAAACTCAAAATCCATTATTTTCACTCGCCCACGATAAGTAATGGTTATCGCCGCATAAATTAACAACAGAAATACCTATCTGGTTTATAAATGCATATTTTTTTACAGGCGATACGGGACTAAATGCAGTGGATGTGGCCATGGTATTTCGCCATCAGACCTGGTTCGAAAAGCTCGAGAGAAGGTGTTTCATCTCAACTGCTTTACGTGCCTCGTGTGTAGAAAACAGCTGTCCACCGGCGAAGAACTCTACGTGTTGGACGACAACAAGTTTATATGTAAAGAGGATTATCTCGCCGGGAAGGCGCCGACACAGCATTGTAAGTTTTTTATCACCAATTTATTGCTTGTAACCTCTTTATACCTTCTCAGTATTTCGTCAAATATATTTAAGATTTTTATTGGACTCGAATCGATAAGTATAATATTTTATTAACGTGTGATACCGCCGTGATTGCCAGATACACATCTAATGCATTCATTGATGAACGATCTGCAATTAAAATGTGAAAGTTGGTAGCACTTGTTCGAATTTTAAATTAGACAAGTCGGCGCTTTACTAGCGTAGATGCCGGCTTGTGAAAGGTACCGACTACCGATACTGAATTACCTGTGGCGACATCTTGTTCTTGGGTCAATGTCGCAAAAATAAAATTAAACGTCAGCTAGATTACATCGAAATTGCTCTATTCTAGTCCGCAAACTAAACTAAACACTATTTACGTAAGTTCAATCAAACATCGACACACGCCCGTCACGTTAACAATCACTCCCAATGTTGCTATATGAAAAAATAAATGAGGTCTTTTATTGTCCTCACTCGATCTCGGAGCCAATCGATGCAGAATAATTACTTTTCTAAAACACGACCACGTCTCCTTCAATTTACGAACGTGACATGTGAGAATTGCATTCTCAATTTAAAATGCGTTTTTTATTGTTTAAGAACGTATCACGGCAACAATAAAACTCTCGGAGCACCCATTTTGAAATCGGATTTTTCGATCAATACGAACCGTAACCGAATCCAAGTGAAAAAAAGAAACAAAAAGTCAAAGGCGTCGGACAAAAAGCCAACCGCATTACACATTAGCCACGTCTCCACGCGGTAGTGCTGTAGACATCTTTTTTTTTAACTTTTTTATTTACCGCTTTGTCGAAGGCAACACCTTGACGTGAGGAAGAAAAAACTGACGGATTGTAGCCAAGATGTGGTCGTGAGGTCTACAGATCACTCAAATATATTGTACTATCACAAATATTTTGACTGAGCCACGATATCCTAGTAGCTCCCTAGTTTGTTGGTGGTATGGTTAGTTAGCCGTTTAGATTTCAATCTCGCGGCATACTGAGCTTCTCAAAGCTATGTGCGAATTATACAGTAGGTAGATAACTATCGTTCCCTTTTACAACATAGTGCGGAAACCTGTACATTTTAGACATTTGAACCATTAGTACCTATGCTAACCAGCTCTGTGTCAACTGAGATTATAGTCTTTTTCATGCGACAAAACTTACCCTGCCCAGAAATGCAATCAATCAGAGTAGGTTTCATAAAAGATAATTCAAATATTTTAACAAGAATCCTACAAAGTCACATTAAACTAGTAAGTGGAGCGGGCTCCAAGACTCTTAGATGCGACCGGGATAACTCTAGAACAATTACGATCACTTTGACTGGAATTCATCATCATCATCATCAGCCCTTTATACTGTCCCACTGCTGGGCACGGGCCTCATCTCACTATGAGAAGGGTAAGGCCATAATCCACCACGCTGGCCAAGTGCGGGTTGGCAGACTTCACATTTCTTTCGAGAACATTATGGAGAACTCTCAGACATGCAGGTTTCCTCACAATGTTTCCTTCACCGCTCAGCAAGCGATAATTAACAATTTAATACGCACATAACTTCGAAAAGTCATTGGTGCGCGCCGTGGATTCAAACCCGAGACCCTCTGCGTGGCAGTCCCTCGGGGTCTCCACTCAGCTATCGCTGCTCATGACTGGAATTCATTTAATGAGTTTTACATGACAGGTGTTCAAAGATAGTAAAGCGATGTATCAACGAGTATTGCACATTTCTGGGTCGCATACTTATCCATCAGTTTAGAGAGGTCTGGTGACCGGTATTTCTGGTTTGATTTACCTAATTATCGCACGGCTTATGTTAATTTATTCGATCGCTACTGTATCGTGTAGTTCTGAACGGACTTGTACAGATTAACACTAGATAACATTACCATTTTTACTTTACGGGATAATTTTTTTTCTTATTTATGATATTTTTACAGTAGGTATATTACCGATCTTGAAACAACGATTTATTAGTCGCTTTTAATTTATCATCTATCTTCAATTTTATTATACAACTTCCCGCGGTTTCACCCGCGTCTTGAGGGAACTACTTCGCGTACCCGGTTAATTTATAACCTAAGTTACTCCTTGGTACATCAGCTATCAGCGGTCCAGCCGTTCCAGAGATTAGCGAGAACAAACAGACAGACAGACCGATAGACAAACAGACAAAAATTGTAAAAAATGTCATTTCGGTATATGTACCGTGTATACATCCATATACATTTAGTAAAAAGCAGTTATTTTAATATTACAAACAGACACTCCAATTTTATTTATGTGTATAGATTAATTCAACTCATACTCTATCGTAGAGCCTGAGTACTGACGCTAGAATTATTACATTTGGATGGTGGGTTCTGGAGTTCTTTTGATGTAGACACCAACTATTGGAGGACATTCAGTATATTCTATTTTTATTTTATATTTATAGACTGCATCCCCGAAGGGGTAGGCAGAGGTGTAATATTAAACCCACATTTCGCCATAAATTTTTAGGTCCCACGTAATAGAGGGCGAGCCTATTGCCGTACCGGGCACATTACCAGACCCCATGCTGCTACTGAGAATTTCCTAACGGAAAAACCCAATAACACTTTGCCCGACCCGGGAATCGAACCCGAGACCTCCCAATCCCACGCGCACATTTATGCCGCGAGACCAACGAAGCAGTCAAAGTATTAAGTGAGTCTAATATTCTACCTCTCCATAAAATTAGGGTTGAAAGAGTATTTGAATGTCCTCTAAATTTAAAGCTGAAAATAGGCAACAGCTAGTACAATATATAAAGATGAAAAGAAATAATTATTTTGAGGAAAGTATCAGAAATCATACAAATAAAAATTAAGGCAGTATAAAATCACAAGTGCCACCATAGAAAACTTACGTGGGTAAGTAGTCTAAAACGGGGCCTGCACAATCGTGACAGGCTATCATAACCTATAAGCATAATCAAACACTACTGGTAAAATACTTGTCTGTTTGTTCGAACCCCACGACATGTGCGCGCCCGCGGCGTCGCCTGTGTTTGTACACAGTAATTGTGTTTATACATTGTTAGAGTGAAATAATGCTTGCAAATAAACTCGGCGTAGCCCGAACGCAAGAAAATGGGCAGATTGAAAAGGGCTGTTTGCCAGTTTAATTCGTACGGTTTCGGGTTTATAGTTTTTTTAATTGGATTCTGTGGAATGGGTGATGAACTGATTTTGAGTGTGGAATCATTATTGTAAAGAAGATTTTTATTGTCTGTATGCAAATCAGTTACTGATACATGTCACGTCGGAGTGTCAGATTGACGCTTTTAACAAGTTAACTGAGAGTTGGTTGACCGGTTTTCAATATTCTATCTACAGCTGGATGCTACATATTTTGTATGGAACTTATGTCAAATATCTATCTCTAGTCGCCAAATTTATCGATAGATAGAAAATTGAAAACGAGCGTAAATCAGTGCTTTGAAGGAATTTGAAATCATGTTTCACCGAGCGCTAGTGTTCCTCTAACCAGCAGGAGGTAGGTACTTGTTTCGATTCTCGAGTGAAAAATAAAGTGTCCTTTCTAACTTTGAGAGTCCATCCTGCCAATGATCGAGTATGCTACGCTGCAAATTACGATAGGAACTCTATTTTTTATTTATAGTCTCACGCCTGTATCCCCGAAGGGGTAGGCAGAGGTGTAATATTACACCCACATTTCGCCATGAATTTTTTAGGTCCCACATAATAGGGGGCGAGCCTATTGCCGTACCGGGCACATTACCAGACTCCGTGCTGCTACTTAAAATTTCCTAACGGCAAAACCTAATAACACTTTGCCCGACCCGGGAATCGAACCCGAAACCTCCCAATCCCACGCGCACATTTATGCTGCGAGACCAATGAGGCAGTGATACTCTATTTATAAGTATTACCTGCCAAAATAAATATGTACCTACAAGATCACAGTCTAGCCATCATACAGTTTGACGAAACCTATAATGTTGCCATCGTTAAATAAATGTGCGTCACGAATTCTACCTTCGGCTTCGGGCGTTAACGGAGTTCAATCGCTTCTACACGAGTTTCTAATAAAACAGTAGCAAGCCTCTAGGCAATATTTTATGTGGCTACTCTAAATGTGGGTTATTGTAAAAAAAAGCGTAACGAGATCCTATGGAAGTAACTGTAAGTTTCTACTAGACTTAATAATATGAGCAAAGTCTGGTTTAAAATTCAGATTTATAATATAACTGGACAGGCAGCGATAGCCTAGTGGAAATACCAACAGACTGCCATGCAGAGGGTAGGTATCGGATTCGAATCCACGGCGCGCACCAATGACTTTTCGGATTTATGTGTGTATTGAATTGTTAATTATCGCTTGTCCCGTGCCTCGGAGAGCTCGTTAAGCTGTCGGTCCCGGTTATCATGAAGATCTTTGACAGTCGTTACAGGGCGTCAGTACCTTCTAAATAAACTGACACTAGTCTAAACCATAGAATATTGCTATCCCTTCGGGTTGCGGAGGTCAGACAGGCAGTCGCTCTGTGGAAAAGCTAATATTCAGCCAAATCCGGTTAGACTAGTAAGCGGACCCCAGATTGAAACTGGGATAACGCTAAGAGAATGAATATAACTGGACTTCGCCTGCGTGAGTTATGCATCTTCATGAACATGTAGAGATGAACAGGATACTCTAAACCTTCCTGATGAACGTCTACACCTACCACAGGAAGGTATAGGTGTCCTGTTCATGTCTATTGCTGAAAACCGTACGAAAATCCGTTCGGCAGTTTTCGAGTTTATTGCGATTATAAGCAGACAGACAGGACCAAATGGGGAACTTCATCACTACATAGTATAAAACAAAGTTTGTCTTCTATCTGTCCTTCTTCTACGTATGCTGAAATCTTAAAAACTACGCAACGGATTTAAATGCGGTTTTTTAATAGATAGAATGATTCAATAGGTAGGTTTATATGTATAATTGACGCGGGCGAAGCCGCTGGCGACGTCTAGTTTTATGATAAGTACCTATAGCTTTCGTATGTATTTGGTAATCTTGTGTAAACCCTTATGTTAGTTGCAAATCACTAGTATTTTAGTTGATTCCTACCACTAAAGAAGAGGATGTTATCGTTAAATTCACGTCAGCAGTGTAAGAGGTGGTGATCCATCGACCTTTCGCGCGCGAGTCCAGTGCCTTAACCCGCCACCGCCCCATCATTAATTAGATGCATCTTCCTATAGGTGAAAACCTAGTACAGGCCTTTAGTGGGCTGACAGTTACATTAGTATAAGGTATTAGTTGATCATTAGTAAATGGCATAAGTAACGATTAGTGTATCTAGGTATTTGTGTGACTGTCTCGTTGGTCTCGCGGCATAAATGTGCGCGTGGGATTGGGAGGTCTCGGGTTCGATTCCCGGGTCGGGCAAAGTGTTATTGGGTTTTTCCGTTAGGAAATTCACAGTAGCAGCACGGAGTCTGGTAATGTGCCCGGTACGGCAATAGAGCCGCCCCATAATAATATTACGTGGAACCTGGCAATTAATGGCGAAATGTAAGTGTAATATTACAACTCTGCCTACCCCTTCGGGGATACAGGCGTGAGTCTATAAATAAATAAAAATAAATAAATTGTGTGTATAAAGCGTGTTTCCGGAATAAGTACTCAACCCTGACGGTACTTGGCTTCTAATTTAAACTTATTATAAAATGAAGTCTCCTTTTCATCCTGTCTATCTGTATTAACGCAATAAACTTTAAACCCTCCAAACGAATTTTTGTACGGTTTTCACCAATAGATAGTAAAAGTACGCTTTCTGAGGAAGGTTTAGCTGTATAATTCAAGATGGCAGAGCCGCGTTTGTCTCTTACAAAATAATCATCATTATCATCATCATCATCCTTTAACAGTCCACTGCTGGACTAGGCCTCTCCCTTGAAAGGAGGAATTGGCCTACTATACCATGCTGGCCGAACGGGTTGGTAGAGGGTTTGTGTCAAGTTTTCCTTCTCTTACAGTGCTGCGTAATAGGTATGCTCCCTCTGTCGGCTCTTACGACACCCATGGGATGATATGGGGTGGTGACATTCCGTATTCTTAATCCGTCACCACACAAGCAAATAATGATAATAATATCTACCAATTATTTTCTGTTAATAACATTTCATATTCAAATAACACCTATATAATTATACTTCTCTATAAATAGCCAATAACCTCCAATAAAACACAGAGAAGCAAAATAAATACGCATACGCACATCCCCTTCAACCCAGGCAATGATACGATAAGCCAAACAAGGAATTGTTTCCACTAGATGCACTGAGCCCCACAGGAGTGGATTATACCCTCCCCCCCACCATGCGAGGGTTAAGAAGCTTACGTGGTTATTGATACCGTACATGCGGCATTGCGGAACTTTTAATACCTTAAACATTTTATGGTTGAGTCCGTCAGTTGTATTTTTATGATAGAGATGATTTTTTTAAAGAATAAATTTCTTATGGGCCGGCCAAAAGTGTTACTAAGGTAACGGAAATAGGCTCGCCCCTTATTATGTGGGACCTAAATATTCATCGCGAAATGTGGGTGTAATATTTACACCTCTGCCTACCCCTTCGGGGATACAGGCGTGAGTCTATAAATAAAAAATTAAAAAATCTTAATTTTCTCGCATTTAAATCGCTTGTCGTGGTAAACGGTATCTTGAGTTTTAATTTTGATGTATGTGCTATATTTCCGCAAAGTTTCATCGACATTTATTCTGTAGTTATTGCGTGAAAGAGTGACAGACATAAATCATTCGTCTATTCTCACAAACAATAAAACAACGTATATTTTTCTACGATTGCTACTACCTTCATTAAATGAAATAAACTTCTGTTTAATTGACTGCTCTATCTGCCTGCATGTTTTCTACTAAAGAACTAGAGACTCTATCATCTTATAAATTATATTTTTTACTATAATTAATTATCTTACCACCTTTAAAAACTCTATCACATTCAAAATCTATTTTGAAATTTTCCTTTAGGAAGAAACGAAGATTTTCCTAACAATAGTAACGTTATGGTATCGAATCAAACCGATAAAAACTATCATGTTACTTTACACTATTATTTGCAGCTTCCTACATAACATTTTCTCCAATTTATTTTTACAATCTAAACTCAATACATTTCCGTCATCCTTTCTCTATCATCCCCGTTTCTATTTCCTGCGTGTGTACAAAGCTGTAGTATCTGTGGAGCACAGGCGGGGTTGTTAGGGCCCTACGGGGCTCGGGGCCCAGGGGGACTCGGGGTCGAATGGGCCCGGCGCGCGGCGATAACGCGTATCAATCAAACGCACGCGCGGGCTCAATCGGGCGAGGTGACGTTATCGAGACGAACTCACGGGCTTTTTCTTACTACGAATAGTTGTAGGGTTATACCCATAATTTTGGTGTTGCCATCTTTGCAAATTTTGTGGATGCGTTGTTTCTTAGGATTCAGGGACGAAAGGAAAATGACAGTAAGTTGTATTTTTACTGCTGGTCTTAATCGCGAAACTATTCGAAGATAAAGATGAAATTAAAAAAACTTTGAATTTACTTCGATATTTTGCCGTGGGCTCCACTCCAATCCGTTGCATTAAAAGAGTTGTATTATTAGACATTTTCATGCTAAGTAAACAACACGTTAGTTCCGTAATACATTTTGAACGTAATTTAGCCGTACGGATCAACATGCAGGATAACTTTCCAATTAATAATATTATCGGTACTGCAAACAAGAGATATGCACGCTCATAAATTACAGTCTATAGGTACTTATTAAAAATGAAATATTGTACGTTTATTTATCTCTGGTAGTGACAGCGTCGTTGGCATAGCTGTCAACGCGGTGAAAACCATCAATACGACATTCAATTTGTTCGATATCAAATAAATGTCACTTTGACAGTTGACACTAGTTCCAATTATTTCTGTATTTATAGGTATGTAGTTTGACATATTATACCTATACACAGTGGTAAATTAATGTGTAAATTAATCTGGTTACCTAAATGTCGCTTTATTTATTTATATTATTTAGACCTGGAAAATAAATAAGGCTATACTTTTCTTTAAGTGTATGAAAATATTATTATTTTTCTAAACACCTACCAATTTTACTGCTAAATAAAAATTGCAGACGCGACCGTTTGTTCCCCAGCATATAAATACGATAAAAATAAACTTAAAGTCTTAAAAAAACAAGGCAAAGATAATAACATAACTGCTTACGTTAGCGGCTGATCCGTAGGGTTGCACCCTCTTGCCGCGGGATGTTTGCCTTGCAACCGATACGAGAGTTTGTTGTGGCCACGCTCTAGCGCCCCTGATTACGTCATACGCAAACGTTCGGTTCGAAAAAAGAATGCATTAATTATGAAGCGATAGGATTAAAAATAAACGGGTTCGACATTTGAATTGGAAAACAATTGCCATAAAAATAATTTTCCAGTAGGTACTTTTCATTTCTTTTGATTTACAAATACCTACTTATCTATGGAACCATGTTATGATAAATCGCAATTTTATAAATACAGAATACACAACAATTTTCCGTCTTAATTTTTTTATACATCTCCACAACAGAAGATTACGATTTCAGTAAAAGTATTCACGAACTCCAAATAACACGAATGTCAACCGAGCGTGGTAAAAAAGTAAAACGCGAAATTTCAGACGTAAACAGAACCTCGAAACCAGTGTTGTGGGTATTGGTTATTGTGTTTTGAACCTTAATCGGTGGTGTTAAGAGTCATTGGGGTGGTAGAGAGAAAGTTGTGGTTACACAGCTATGTACAGTCACGTAGAGACTCCGAATGCCGTGGAATGGAGGAGACCGATAGAATCCCATTTCGTGTCCCCTCCCCTTGCCTCATCTCCCCAGCGGTAGCCGACGGGGGTGAGTCAGCCATTACTCCTGATTCTGCATCCGACGATCGAGTTAATAAGACTGACAGCACTGTATTATTTCAAAATCTTTTGAATATTCATTCTTATTATTCTTCGAAATTATATCATATCTCAGGCATTTTAATAGATATAGATCTAGGAAGTTAGCCACGAAAATTTTCTCGTTATATATTATTTTACTTGGTACCTTCGTTATAAAAGTTCTGCGGCTATGTAAAGATTTATAGCTGGCATCGTTATAGGGTTTTCATAGTTATTCTGACGACTTTTAATGTTCCCTTAGTAATGAAAACGTCTTGTCTATGTCTATAAAGATAAAGTGTATTAAAATTCTATTGAAAGTGACTTTTCAGCACCTGTGTGGACAGGTACTGAAAAGCACATGACAGCTAAGTAATACGAATTAAAAAAGTAAATTGCATCGTTTTTAAGTGTGACCTTGTCTATTAAAACTTTTTTGTATTTCAAACTTTATTATTTTATAATGCTGGCAAAATGCACAATTTAAAAAAGCTAGTTGTTGTGTGACGGTAATAATAGTGAGGTAGTGCAGTGAGGCAGTGCGGCTGCATCGTAGATCGGCGCGATGTTCGTTTCACTGTGTCTAGTTATTGCTTCCCGCCTAACCTGGCCACTTCGATTCCGTCGTATGTCTGCCCATTAATTTTTATTTATCGTTAAAACGATCGATAGGTAGCGTGCTCGTAAACTGGCCGCAGTAAACGTTTATGTTTGAGTTTTATGATGTTTTAATGTAGCGTTTTTGAAAGCTCGCGAGTCCCGAGTTTCTATTTTATATGGACTCGTGGAATAGAATTATAGGCAGTAAAAACATGTCGAGGTGTGTGATAACTACGGCCCGAGGTTTAGCCGTCTCGCTTCGCCATTGAAACCTCGCAAAAACGTCATGACTCGTTCGAATAAATGTGAAATTAGTTTTGATTGTGACTGTATAACTCGTATGTAAACGATTATGTACGCATTGTAGGAATGTATGAAACCTGTAGATAAACGGTAAATAGTAAAACTGAAGTATCACGTACCTACAAATAAAGACAGCAAAAAACTAATCGGTCAACGATTTACAGCGTCAGGAGCGTACCCCGAGGGCAAATTATCGATAATCGACCGACTAACCAAATAGCCGGTGTCGATACAAGTTATCGACAGTAATCGTTATAATCGCTAGTGCCGCGCGATTGTTGCCGGTCGCCATTACGGGACGTGCGCGGTGTTTTAATACTTAACCAATTTTTTTGACCTCTCACATCGAGGAAAACGAAACTGGTTCGGGCTCCGTCTAAGCTAGTGATCTCGACAAGTTTTTGTATAAGCTTATTATTGAAATTATTATTTATTAACTGTAATTGTCGGCGACGTTTGGAGGGTTAAGTTCAGCGTTTAGCGTAATTTGGTCGGGTTGGCTATAGAGGGGCTTATTAGTAATTATTAGTTGTCAAACCGCGGAGGTCGTGTGGGATAATTATTGCTTTATGAGTAAAATAATGTTTCCTGTCGGCGTACTCAGAATGAGGCTAAACTGGGGCTCTCCGGTGTATCCGCATTTTACATAGTTTCGTTTCTATGATGATTATACTATCAAAGTTATTAAAATAATTATTTGTAAATGTTATTTTGGTGAGTATTTCCCGGTTTCAGTTCGTGACGTGTTGGGCGAGCGGTTCGCGCGTTTCTTTTTTCAAATTATTTTTCTTTTCATGCGCGAGTATTGTGCGTGGGTAAATGGCGTGAAATTGACGGGTGGCCAGTGTTTGCTGGCGTGAAGCCTCGCCATTTAAATATGGAACCTGTAGGTTATACACTATACAGCCACCTAATTATACTCAGCTTGTTAGTTGTATGTTTTAAAATAAATATAAAGTTTCATGTAATGGTTTCTCATTTTGTTTAGTATTCATAAAGTTATCCCATTCAATGTTCCTAGCCTTAGGGAAAACTTGTGATTCTATCACGTCGTTAAAGCAGTACAAATATAATTAACATTCTATAGCCAGGGTAAGCAAATAAAATTTTATCAAGTTGCCTCTCAAAAACTGTGTACCACGAGATATCGAACATATCTTATTCTATGTTTTTTTAATACTAAGTATTTGATTTGTGAATCTCTATTTGACCTAAATTGTATTTTTCTCAATAAAATGAATAAAAATCCTATTGCCTGCTTTTTGTTTTATGTACTTCGTGGTAAACTGTAGCCTACACGGACGTACCGATGTATATTATGATGGACTAGAATGTGCACAAGTACGGAATACATTTCACAATGTCGGTACTTAGCGTACTTACGAGCTTCGGCGAGGTAGTTTTCGTCCAATGTGCGAACGAATTAACACTGATTGAGGTAAAATAGGTACGCGTCGACGGCAACAAAGTGCTTAATTTTGCTAGTTTACTTTGTACTTATTTTAATAATAACTACTGGCAATCTATAGATGATTTTATAAAACAAGTTTCAACAAATTCGCGATGAACTCAAAAACGACTGATTGGAATTTCATGTACTTTTAGTCTAATAGCCAAAGTGATCCGTGATTAAGTGTATATTATAAATTGTAAACGTTCTGTGTCAATTGGGCACCTGTAACTATATTATACAACTCATACAAAGCCTAGACTGACAACTGACTCCAAATTTTTAATGCTAACATTTTAAATAATTTTCTGTGTCCAAGACATTTTCATCTGGAAAGTTCTATCCGTTGATATATCTTACTACATAGAATGTCAGCTTGTAAGGTGGGGAGGTCTCGAGAAATATTATTTCCTTATCTACCCCTCGGTGGTGTCGCCCCACCCTCGCTTGGCTCGAGACGGCTTGCGTACGTCGCTAAGATGTAGAGTAGGTGCCTTTTATAGTTTTAAGAGACGAGTTGTAAATTTTAGTTTTGGGGAGGTTGATTTGAACCTTTTGTAAGATATTAGCAGTGATGAAGTTAACATTGAAGGGACCTATTAATCTTAAAGTATTTTTACATTAAAAATAATTTGAAAACTATCACCACAACACACCACAACTATCAAATAACTCATTATAGGTCTCCAAACAAGAAAGGAAGGAAAACAAGATCTCTTTTTTCTGAATGACCTGAACAAGTGAACAATGAGTGGTAGATAATATGCAGATAAGTTTACCTACTGCCTAATATATACTGTGAGATTACGTAGAGAGTTCGGGTGAAGAATGATATAGGTATGTATAAGTATTTTGTCAAACTCGGAAAATTAATTCGGGATTTCTAGCTTTCTCTCTTCTCTGGCAGTCTTATGCCATCAATGACACAGTTGACGACCGGTTGGCGCAGCGGGAGTGTAAGCGACTGCTACGCTGAAGGTTGCGGGTTCGATTCCCGCTCAAGTCAAACATTTGTGTGCATGAACATGAATGTTTGTCTTGGTCTGGGTGTTTCTATGTATAATATGTATGGATTTACAAAAAAAAAAGTGTATGTCTATCCATTGTCTAGTACCCATAGTACAAGCTCTGCTTAGTTTGGGACTAGACAGTGTTGTGTGAATGTGGTAGAATATTATTATTATTATTAGTGCTTAATTGTTTGGGACAGAGAATTTCCTTTTAAGTTTCGCTGATATTTCAACGATTTTATCAAAGTTGATAGACAGCCAAATATAGCTTATGTCGAAGCTATCAATTGGAAATTATTTAAGTATTAATTTGATTTTAACTATTTTACTCACCTTAAAAGGTCATTTAAATCTCATGAAACCACCAAAAATTTACGACTGAAAACTAAAATGGGTTAATAAAAAAAATCATTAATCCTTGGCTGATGATTAATAAGGCCGGCTCGGGCTAGGCCGGCGCGGCAAAAGGCTGGGGACCCTGCACCGCGTGGTGCCCCGTATAATTGGACCCCCTAAGTCCCCCGCGTTAAGGCACCGATGCAAGGTTATTTATTAGACGGCCGGTCATTATCGCTTGTACGTAGAACGATCCGTTGTTCGCGTCTTTAAATATTTTGTTGTTTTTTATGTAAATATGGAGTTTTCGTTTGATTAGGTCTTTAGGTGGACGTGGGTTGTTTTATGGCGTTTAGTTGTCAGTAACGGGTGGATCTATGGGAGTTTTGTGTCTATAGCGGTTTTATAGTTGCGTCTTGTTGTTTCATGGCGGTTTCTGGGGCTTTACGCGCCTTACGATGACTAATAAATGTACATATTGACTGTATGGCTAGTAGGTGTAGCTACGTAGGTGTTTGGTTACACGTGGTGCCTTTGGTTCGAAACAGGATTGGTGAAATTGATTTCGTAATCTGTATAGAGATTCGGTAAGGTATTGGGGCAATTTCGTTTTTTATAGAGCCTACTCTTATTCTTATTTGTAACATGCGTAGCTCAAGCGCAATTACGTCTTATAATAATCAATTATGTACTAGGTATATACTTAGTATTTTAATATAAAATTACTTCTTAAAATACAAGATAGCGGCGATAGCCCAGTGGTGTACGTAACGGACTGCCGAGACGATGGTCTCGGATTCGATCCCCAGGTACCCCAGGCACACACCTCTGATTTTTCGAAGTTAGGTATGTGTGTAGGTAATATTAATAATGTTAATTATCGCTCGCTTAAATTTGTGCCCGGTAGATGGCAATAGGTTCGCCCTCTATTTAATTGGGACCGAAACATAACTGGCGAATTGTGGGTGTGTAATACACCTCTGCCTACCCCTTCGGGAATAAAAGGCGTGAAGTTATGTTTATGTTGACTTCTTAAAAGTAGTTTACAGTGCACGAATGCCCGTGCCCTAAAATCCGTAACTTAAATCTTCTGTGACGATGTAAAGCAACCTAGTATTAAAAAGTAAAGCCCAGTAGCGTCAGTTTCAAGTCAACGTCCGACGTCAATAAACGTTGATATATTCCGAGAACGGATCGGAACAATCGTCAATGACATCCGACACTCAATCCAACGCCTGTTCGGACCAAAACCGCTCCATTCATACACAAAACATATGCTAACAAACCGACCGTGCCATTATTCAACTTAACCTTAACACTTTAATAGCCTGAATCGGGAATCGAAGCCGCGACGCCTCATTTCACTTCGCTTCCTCACCACAAAACACACAGAAAACACAACCTTTAGAACTCAGAACTAAGGATCAAATCCCTTTGAGATTAGCAAAGGTCCCTTAATTGGCTGCTGTGTATTGTAAACATCGTATGTAACTGAAACACACAATTGAATTTGAGTTCAAAGTTTATTAAAATAGAGTTAATATTACGTTGAATGTGTGGAATGCAAAATTTTCAGCTATTCAGTTTACTGTGCGATTAAAATTAATGAGCGGAGCAAGATGGAAGCAACACGGAATGAGTTGGCATTGTGGCCTCCTTGTGCCAGCTGATAGGGTTACTACACTCGAAAATACATTGCTTGCATTTAAATGAGGCTTTAGTTGCTAGATGTGCTTTCTATCTGAGGCAACACTGTTATTGTTGAGTCTGTTTTGGACCTAGGTTGGACTTCAGTCATAGAAGTGACGTCATGTGCTTATCGATATCAAAGTTTGAAGTGTGGTACCTAATTTGATGAAAAGTGTACATTGTGTCTGTGCAGGAAATAGATGTGCTACTATGGAACATCTATTTGCAACAATAACAGGCAATAGATCTTATTATCTGCATTGAAAAAGTCAGTTTTAAGCTTTGTAGAACCTTATGAATGTAAAGAGTTGAAAGAAAAGTGCGTGGCAGATAAACCTAGTAAATAATTAAAGTATGTAAAGTATTGAAATGTAACTTCATAAATTGGAATGATTACAATATCTACCTACTACGAACACGAATTATTAGTACATGACGTCTCAATATGTCATATGGACATACTAACAAACCGGGTTTTACTTTTTGTGACTATTTTATTTTAGCTGCAAGTAGCATAAATTACCGATTAAACATCGGCTATCGGACAGTGTAAGAACAACCTAACACTCATTTTATCTACCTATTTGAGTAAATTATTCGAATAAAATATCTCTATTAAAACCTACTTTAACCATAACACCGGATCGCACCGTAGTGGGGAAAATGACCAAAGAAAATCACAAAAAAATAGAATAATATTAATTTAATAACACACACGAGTGCAATGACAACATGTAAGTACATAACAGTAGGGTTGTGTAGAAAAGTAGAGCAATATAAATGCCATAGAAAGTCTACCAGGAAACATGATACCCCCAATAGGAATGTGTGCTAGTATGTAGATTACAGACTATCGCAACCATAGAGTTTACCGCGCATATTCTCTCGCAACCATAGAGTTTACCGCGCATATTTTAATACTCACAGCACGTCTACAAATCTATGGTTGTAGTCGCAAGTACCTACAACACTGAATTAGAATCGGATTGTCTTAAAAATATTCTTTTAACGGTTGTTTGAACTTTGGTAGTTTATGGTCGTATTTTTTTCTAGATCTGTTCTGGTGACGGATCTCATCGGACCGTGCAGGTTTCCGCATAGAAAGCGTTGCCTGAGGTCATCCGGACGATTTATTTGCGACATCTGTATTGATTGTTGCGTAAATAGACGAATGATATAAACAATTGTTTATTTATCTCAATTTTACTTCAACGGTTCTTTCTAAGATCTGCTAAGACGGGCTGTAGATAGGCATCGCTTTGCAAATGTGCAGGTTTTGGTATTATGATTTGATAACATTTTTAAGTGACTATGCGTATATAAGCATTTTATAATAATAATCAATAAACTAACAATATATTGACAATATTGCTTATGGGTATCTGTTGATGCCACAAAATAGTAAGAACATGTTACTTATCAAAAAAATATAAAACAACTAAAAGCATGGAATGTATAAAATATGAGCGAAAAATGGCCTGTTAACTTACTCCACAATAAATTTCCAAATTTGTATAAAATTGACAGGCTGAGCAGTTCGCCGAGGCTGAAATAACCTCAAGGGAGGTCGTTCTGTGTCCGTCAAACGTTCTCAGGCTACCGATTCGGACCTCCATCACTTTATTGTTTTCAAAATTTTACTACCGCACTAAATCATTCGTTTCTGCGAAACAGCCTATGTTATATGATTTAATACGGACGCCTTCACTATCCTTTGATGAACTCCATTTATATTTAAATCATTGTTCTGAGAAAGACATAAAAGCGCTTCATCACTTTCCCATAGAGACGGACAACCACCTCGTTTGAAACTTTTTAGACGTATGTAAATACACCGCGTCGATATTAATAATGCGGAATAGAAACAAAAAAAGAATAAGAAATTAAAAATCGAACGTCGGGATCGAAACATCCATAGAATAATGGGAAGGAACAAAGAGGTAAAAAAGCGGGAAGAAACCTGTCGACGCCATGTTGTGTGGCAGTCGGCCTTCACGCCTCGGCCGCTGAAGATTATCTTTCGAAAAAAGAACCGAACGGGAGGCTTTCTTAGCCATGAATGTCTTATATCGTGTTTATTTGATAGGATTATCAGCTGTAACAGCTACCGAATAAAGAGCAGTTTGGTATGACGCTGTTGTTGCTTGAATCGTTTTGTTGATTGTTATGAAGAAAGAGCGTCGTCACCGTGCGCCTGCGCTGATGACCTGTCAATTGTACGCCGGCCGTGGAGAAAAAAGTGACATTAGAGTGGCCATCTATTATTTTGACTTTATGTGGGGAGATGGAGCCGAGATTGATCGTGTTTGGCTCAGCCCTTTTAATTACACCGCATTCAACTCACTGGCTTTGTATCCGTCTACTGTTCGGTAGATGTTTATGTATTATACCTATACATACATATTATATAGCTTTTGAAAAAGCTTTTTGTTGTTATTTCTTTATACACAACACGATGAGCAGGATACTTAACATAAAACCTATTCACAATAAAGTGTGTATTTTATATATTCTTGGAGAAAATAAAACATGTTTTGCTTTATCGAACATGCAGAATCGATGCGCGATTCTATGTGTGTTGAAAATGGTTTCTTTATTCGAGTAATCCCACGAGCGACTTAATATTTATATGCTGTTATTGATATTATTCGACAGCAAACTTGAGGACATATTAATATTAGTAAACAGAGTATACTTACCTACCTACTTATTTTTAGGTGCCAATAGGTTCTTAACATATCAATAATTATCCTTAACTAAGTTTCTTCTAACACATTGTCCAATTCTAGTCTAGAGCCATCACGGATGGTCGCCAAGACTATGAAAATCTCTACCTACTAATATTATTAAGATGAAAGTTTGTTTGTTAACATCACGCTTAGAGTCACGGGTGCGGAGCAGTAGCCCTCTATAACGCAGGTGTAACCGCGGGATTATCTAGTACCATAAAAACTACTAGAGGACGCTCGCAGCTACGCCCGCACATTATAATTTAACCGTTTCTACCCAATCCCGTAGGAATTTCGGGAAGTTAGTGCACACTGCACACCTATAATCCCCAAAGAACATATGCATGCCAAATTTCAGCTTCTTGCGCCCAATAGTTTCAGTTGTACGTTGTCTATCAGTCAGTCAGTGACGCAAGGATTTTATATAAACAGAAGATACATCAGAATAACATAACTATCTTTTGTTCTGATAACCAGCTCAAAACTAGTTAAACAAACCATTTTATAAGTTATATCGTGATATTGCTTACAAAATAAATAAGTTATAAACTATTTAAAACAAGATGTGCGCAGCTATGCGTATGCGCATTAGGCGCGTGTCACGGCTCGCGTTCGCGTCGTCTGATTACGCGATTGTGTACGCCCGCGGCACGCAGCGCATGTACTTGACATTACTGTCATACCATGTCATAATAGATGCGCCGTTGCTGAGATGTGTGGAGGCTGCTAGAAAGTATTGTAGGCTTGGATTTAGAGCCAATAAAGACGAGGTTTGGGTAAGATGTGGAGTAGATTCGAAATTTGAGACAAACACGAGGTTCGGGTTTGATCTCTATAACGTGAGTTCGCCCTTAAAGCATCTATATTCTTCCAAAGACGTATAACTTATTCTTAAGTTCTTTACATATCCCTTGATAAAACTTTATTTTACCAGGTTCAAAGAGTCTCTCTCTCTCCTTATCTCTACCTTTGGACCTGAGCTCACAGACGGCGGGATTCATAATTGCAAGGCCTCATCATTAACTGACTATGAGCAAACCGCACAATGACTTTTTTAAGTTCACTCCAGCACTCAGATTAAATTCTGTGTTGCAGGGGCCTCTACCTACAAACATTCAATTGACGGACACGAAGACCAACCAATTGAAAAAAACAATTTGTGGTTCATACTAAGTGTTATCATGTACATAACTAGATACATATCTAATATAGTCAGTCTCATGTAGATACATAAAAGTTTTATTATAAGTACGTTGACGCTTAGTCTGGCTTAAGCCCGTTTATGGGTCATTTAGCACTGGCAATTTTAACGTCTGGTGAATGTTACTAAATAAATACAGTTAAATGACGTCTGTGGTACTTCTTCTTCTTCTGATACTTGCTTTGCTAACCTCAATAAAAAGTTGGCTTATCTGTGATTCTGATAAAAGTAACTGTGGCACCATAGTAAATTGTATGTAGTTGTTTATGTGGAACAAAAAGCTGTGCCTAAATGATTTTTAAAACTTGTATGGTGGACTCTGGCGTCTGCGCACGTAGATTTATTTTTCTCTAAAGTTTGCTACGGACAAAATCTTGATCTTGATGGATGGTCGCTAAGTGTCTAGAAGCGACTAGAAAAGTAACTGAGGCACACGATCTTTTATGGGTGGGCGATGCAAATATCCAGTGGCTGTTACTTACAAATCCATTGATGATTTTGGCACATTGCTATATCATGATGAACAATGAAAATTTAATTACAGCTGATAAATAAATAATCATAGAGATCGTAGAGACTCAAAATCAATGTCTCTTATCTTACGATCTATACGTAGAGTACAGCTTGTATATAGCACTTTGCAGCGACAGTCCCACACGCTGTTACACAATACAATTTTGCACAGAAATGCAGAGATATAGAGATAAATAAAGCCACCGGCTCGCTAGCACGGGACCAGGCGGCGGCGGCGCGGGCGCAATCTGCGCGGGTCACGATCTGCGGTCACGTAGCTCCCACTCCCATACTTACTGTATATAATACGTACTACTATGTATACCTACGGTATGTCTGCACAAGTCACTCGCTGCACTACCGGCTAAAATATTGTTGATACTGCATCTATACAATACAAAGTTGTAGCGAGATTTCGTTATGAAGAGGAAATGGGAAGCTTTCGGATCGATTCGGCGTAGGTATGCTAAATTATGAACCGTTAGAACATTTTAGAATTATTAATTATTTGATACGTAGTGAGGTTTCCTTGCGATATTCACTATTAAGAAGGATGATGAAAACGAAACCATCGTGTAGTTTCGTCTGAAAAACGTAAGTACAATAAACTAGGCGTGTGTAAAACTTGAACATTCAATATGCATAATGGGTATTGTAGCGAATGACTGGAGGTTTAAATCCTACAAACAGGGGCATTAAACGCCCAGCAAATCAGTGAGTAGTTACTTAATTCTATTTACAGATCTTTGCCTTTAAAATTTTACTTATAAAGCATGCAAAATAATACAAACACACAGTAACAAAAAAGTAAAGAGAAGTACCTAACTATTCCTTTTTTAAATAAAGATTACTCGCGCCTTGAACATCTAATGAGTCTTGTAATGAGAAAACTCTACATTCATTCAAACGATGGCCACAAAGACCCAGACTTGGAACAACAATCTGTGGAACTCACAATGAGTGGTCCCGTGTAAAATCCACAACACTCGGCGCAGTGTCAAATTGCTAGGTGACCATCTTAACCAATTGCCATAAGTGCAGTCAATACTAATGAAAAGCACTTCAGCGACATCAACTGAGAATTTTACAGCAATAGGTTTTAAACTAGCGAGACTCATTGTAGGTTCAACCTAATGAGTCTTAAAGCACCATGAGACTATAGACTCATAAGCTCATAAGCACACGTCAGACTATGGTCATAGACAAGATTGATGGCTCCTCAAACTTAATGGTAATGGATCCTCGTTACTCGCCCAAGGTGATTTCTTTTACATTGTATGTTTAAAATATGAAAATTTCTAACACTAGTGATTTGAATTCTGTTTTAGTGAATACTTCGGTTTGATGTGCCATTGTATTTGAAAGTAGAATTCTTTGTTTATATTAGGTTTTGTCTTAGTACTCTTTGGTGCTCGAAATTAGATTGTGCTTACGAAATATGTGCCTATATGGATATTAATCATGATCTTGTGACCAAGGGCAGTTAGCTAGGTTTATTGATTTGTTGACAATTAAAGAGAAAATCTACGCTTTGTGAATTGTTAGTCACTAATTTAATATTGTAATAATAATCAAAATGTTCTAGAAATGTTTTCTATTTTGATGCTAAACGGTCATTACGCGGTATTCATTGTTTTTCATTCATTGCATCTTCGTTATAAGTAAGTACGTTGTTACTTAATTGTAACCTAAAAAGCTTAAAATACAATTCGTTACTAGACAAAACACAGGTATATAATTCACTAAACTTGGTATTGCGTTTATTTTGATAACTAGGTAGGTATGTTGTTGTATAATCGACGTTATATTAAATTATGTTCAGAAAGCAATAGGTATGTAGAGTCTTTGGACATTGAAAATATAGACGTGTATACAGGTATCATACTTATACGTACTGGTACCAAAGTTCAATGTTTCTCTAATAGTGAAAATTGCGATGACTTCACTCCTGAATAGGAAAACGGTAACCAGTCCGCAAAAAATATCCCACAAATATTGGAAAATTTGAAGGCAGATGAGCGTGAGACATTCGTGATAGGCTGTAATGGCCGAATACGATCGCAGAGGTAACTGTGGGAGGTCGTTAGTGAAGAGCCAACCGTAAACAAACTGAGAAATTGAAATATTATTCGTCAAATACACAAATCGAGCTCGTTACGGGGTCAAAGAATTCACTTCGGTGCATAAAAAAATAATTTAACAGCAATTTTTCACAGCTATCTGTTGGATGGGCGACTAATTTGTTAGGATGGTGATCGCCGCGCGGGCACGCATCTCCATTGTGTTAGATTAAACATGGCGGCTTTAATGGCGGGAATGCTGACATATTGCCCGTACGTATGTTGTAAGTTTGTAACCATTATTTATGAGTCCACCACTGTATGTGCCCAGTACTGTATGAAATTAGGCAGCTTTGTGTTTCTACTCTTTCTTTGACCTTTCTCTGGGTCAGCCGTGGATTGAATGAGTTGATCTTTTTAATGGGATACGAACGTGTTGTAATTTATTGAGAGGTTATTTATTAGTGTATCTGTGTGTCAAACTTGTTTTCTTAGCGTTTGATCGTTGTATTTCTAGTGTCTGCGTACTTATATGTTTCCTTACATCGTAAATGTTCTATGCTGCTCTACCTAATTTTAAAAGAGTGCATTATATATTACACTTCGCATCCATATTTCTGAGTTCATATTATCTACCTACTTACTTATACCTAGGTATCTACCTAAATTAAGACACGTTTGTCTGCTACGGGTGTACCTAGCTAATTTCAACCTTTAAACAACAGTGTTACCCACTAAGCAGGGCATAAATGCAAACGACGGGCACCGTTTCGTAAATGTTTATTTTTTACAAAAAGCTTTATTATGCAATAGATAAAGCATAGCAACACTACACACATTTACTACATACCTACCCACAACAACAAAAAAAAAGTTCCAAAAAAAGTCCCAAAGTCCTTAGTCACGTTATGCGTCGGAGGCGCCCGGCGGCCCGCCGAATCACATTGCGTTAAATCCCCTACTCATGCCGCCGCAGACGCAAGCATACGCAGCCTGTTTAATTGTGTTCTGCGACTATCCTCCCATCGCTACTTGGAGGAGTCACGACCGCTTTTGTAAGAAGCCGGCGCTCCATGCCAGCGTCTGTCAGCGAATGAGCTATTTACTTCGTTTTTCCTTCATAGGTCCTCGGTTATGTATTGTGTTCTTTTTTTGAAATGATTGTATGTGGCCTGAGGGATTGCAACTGCAGCACCTATGTTACTAAATTTTATTTAGATATTAGTCGATGTATGCGTTAAAATAACATTTGAATCGACTCTACTACCTATTCATAGCTAAAGATTTTCATAACGCTTTATCCTTTAAACATACCTGCCCATGTAATCTTAGTGGAAATCTATTTTTATGAAGTTCAAGTCAGCCAGCTACACTTACACAGAAGTACGAGCAGGTACCAATGCCTACCTATCAAATCAATTGAGTAGGTAGGTACCTTACCTAAGTAGTTTACTAAAGCAAATATCACTAGCACTTCGTCATTTCTGTATTGGTAGATGTACCTAATACCTATGCAACTACTCATACCTACCTACATAGGTAACATTAGTAGCTACTTAGTTGACTAGCTTTTATTCAAAATTGTGCACGCATTTCCAGTACAACTCCGTAGCCTTTAAATTCTTACCTAAATTTCGCAAAACTAGTAAAGATACCTAAGTTCTAAGTACAATTGCAATCGCATACTAATCTGCTTTTAATTATTCGTCACTCTTTAAAATCCAAACTGCATATCTAAATGAATCTCTACCCTATGACCTATCAATTGTAAAACCTTTGCTACGTTGGAAACTAGTCGAACAACTTCAAAACACACCGGTGTGCAACCGTAGTTCAGGTTAAATAAAGTAAAACAGCTGCTCAAACAAAAATACTTACCCTCTCAGAGCTTAAATTACGAACACTCATGACGAAATAATACTCGAATCTAAACATCAAAGATAACGGTTTTCTATAAGCAAAAGCTATTATACACAGCAGAAAATCCGTACAAATAATATGAATGAAGCATCAAAAACAATTGTCGGGCGCGGCGCGGAGATTTCCCGCGGCCGACAGACAGGGCGCCCAGTGCAAATGACATTTTAAAAACCGCTCTCGAGTTTAACCTATAGACGGTTTTACATATACTTGTGTTTCGCACGCACGCTCCGTGCGCAACGTCGATAAAAGAGGGCGTGGCCGTCGCCGCCGTATCCACCAATCACGTCGCGCCGCTACACGTGTGCGTACCACTCACCCTTTCATGTGTGCCGCGACACCACGCTTGTGTGAGTGCCACGTTACGTTTATACGCCCGTTGTGTATATGGGCGTAAATAAGTATATGCCGGCTACCGGCACCACAAAGGTTCCCATATCTTTTATGTTCTTAGATCCTTATCTCGCGGTTTCTTATTTTACATTTGAGATGGTGGTCTGGAATTAACGGTCAGCCCCATAAACACGCTATAACAAACTTTAATATGATCGTAATACAAAATAATCTGTGATTTTACTGTGTTCGCGGCGTTAATAGCTTGTTATAGATTTAGAGATATGCTCACCACTGTTTTCTGGTAAAAAAAGTTCATGAGTCACCTTGATTGAATTGTTAATGGGCCATAATTGTTGATTATCGCGATGTAAAATTCTGTTCTCGAACGAGTTTATGTAAAACAATACAGATCTCCGTATCGCGAATGATTACTGGCAGTTTGATAGCGCATAAAAAATATTAGGCCAAAAATTGATTGAAACATTACAGTTAACATTTGGTAGGTAGCTCACGAAATACGACGTTCGATTCAATCAAATGATTATAAACATAATACAAATAAAGAAGCCACAAAATTTTGAATATGAATTTGGAACATCAAAGAGAACGTGTGCCATATTGGAAATTGAGCGACAATAAAAGAGCGTTTTCCCGCCAAAATTCGATTAGCGACGTTCAGGAGGGACAAAGGAAGTCGTTTATTCGGAGGGCGGTTTTAAAATTGATTTTGGAAGTGGGGCGTAGCTCATAGGTGAGTGGGTGCGCGGCGGCCTTTGCCGACTACACACAGTAATGGCGAATTTTCCGTTATAACTTTGCATAACTACCGTTAATATTTCCATTAAACACAGCTTGGTACGCACCTACGTTTAGCATGAAAGATCTAACATGTGATAGGTAGGTACCACTAAGTAGGTAGGTAGAAAAATTTTATAATTTCAGGTACCTACTTAAGTAAGTCTACTTATTCAGTTACTATAAAAATTTAAATCATATGGCTAGGTATAGCAAGCTTTATTCAATTTGATATTTATTTTGGTGTAGTTTGCAATAGTTGACATTGACTCTACCCGTGGCTCTACCCTTATAGATGTCGATTATAACGACGAAACACATAAGGTAACCTATGCTCTTCTGATGTAGTACCAATATATGGGCTATACCTATTACTGCAAAATTTCATTCAAATTTGTTCAGTATTTCTGCGTGAAAGATTGACAAACGTCTTTCCATCCTCGCAAGCTCTCCCGTTTATAACAGTAATAGAGCACAATCAACCTATCTTTTAACACACATAACATCACAATATTGACGAACAATATTGACGGTATACTTAACCCCAAACAGCCAATATTATAACATCCACAACATTAAACACCACCGATACACCACAAAAGATCGCCCGCGGTATTTACTTATCGCACCATACTTATAACCTACAGAGGGTTCAAAGTATTTTGACGAGAGGTCCTTTTAAAAGGTGGACAAACCCTTGTGGAACCAAGGGTCCTATCACCATGAGTGATAAAAATATGTAGCTCATTTATAAAACTGTTCTAGTGTTTGTTTTGCTGTACTAGGGGAGCAGAAGTGCGGTGTAGCTGGTTTTAGATGAGTGGGTAGGCGATCGAGCGATTTATTGCGGCCTTATAGGGTTAAAGGTGGAATATAAAAAGGTGTGATGGTGTATGCCTGCTGGTTAAGAAGGCCTCTGTTCTTTAGCTATGTTGACGTCAATCACCTGAATCTTTGACAGAAAAAAATGTATCACTGCGATGTGTAGTGATGAAGAAATTTTCGGAGAAAATTCGCCATTTTGTTACAAAATATTTTCAAATTAAGTACTCTATTTGTTGTGACTCACGTCACAAGTGTCATCCTGTAACCACATCTGGTAAAATCCACGCCAAAGTGTCGGAATTGATAGAAGGTACCTACTAAGGTATACCTACCTACTAAGATATTTCATAAGTTCTCAACAACTGTCGAAATTTAAGTAAGTATTCAAAACGAGAACAAATATAGGTCATTATCGTTCTTTATCCAATTTGATAATTTCTTTGCGTTAAATACTAAGCCTCAAAGCAGCGACTTTCTTTTAGCCAGCTCATTTTCACAGCATTTACACAAACCCAAGTATTTCCTTATAGTGAAATGAACTGCTTAACATTATTTCTGTGATTTCAACATAAGTATACTTAGGATATTATTTAGCTAGTGCGCAACTGAAGGTTCTATGTTTCTGTTTTTTGTTAAAACGGTTCATTTGATCGACAATCACCTTTCGACATTGATAATGACCCCACTAAATCGCTTACCTACGTTATGCTTTTTGTTACTTTATAATTCGCTGACAGAAATGAAACCTACAGTTAGTACTTAGTAGTACATTGTTATAATCGCGAAAGTTTGTGCAAGTGGAAGGACGTTTGATATTTTTTTTTTGTTATTTACATACATACACACATACATACATACATAACGTCACGCCTTTTATCCCCGAAGGGGTAGGCAGAGGTGTATTTCTACACCCACTTTTCGCCAGATATACTTTAGTCCCACGTAATAAGGGGCGAGCCTATTGCCGTACCGGGCACATTTCCAGACTCAGTGCTGCTACTGAGAATTTCGTGACAGAAAAACCCAATAACACTGCCCGACCCAGGAATCGAACCCGGGACCTCCCGATCCCACGCGCACATTTACGCCGCGAGACCAACGAGGCAGTCGTATAGGGTTTGATGTCGAGTTTTCCGTCTCTACGCAAACATGGTATTTGCATCGTGTTATCCCTTAGTCGCCTCTTACGACACCCACGGGAAGATGACACTTGTATTCTATGCCACACGGCATTTTGTTTTGTTATTTATATTTTGAAATTTTTCAGTAATAAGTAAGTATAGCTTATGCATAAGAATAGCACATTGCTTAGCCTTTGTCGCAGAAACTCAGGCCCACCCGGGTGGGGTCACGAGCAGAAAATAGAAGGCAATATTTTTAGCATCAACATTTTTAACTTTACAGAAAGTAGGGCGGGCCATTGATACCTTACCTTATGTTTTCTAACTATGCCAGACCCCTCAAATGACTTGCAAGTCGTGGAGGAAGCGCAAGTCAGTGGCGGGAAACGCTATAAGATTAATATGACTAAGTCAAGCCGCAGTAACGCTGCCTCATCGCTATATATCGGCTTAATTAAGTTGGGCCCTTCAGTTGCCCCGCAACGCTATTTTTACTGACAAAAAAAGTTAAAAGTCAACGTGAAAGGTGTACTTTTTTCAAATAATTTGTCATTCTATATGATATTGAATTTAGAACGGTAATATTCAATATTTAAAAGTAATAACATGGTTTTCTATTTTCATATAACTCTTCTAACCAACCTACTCTCCCAAAGACAGTGGGACGCGCCGCTTTGTGACATTGTAAGGAAAAATCTTTTAGATACATCTTTTAATGTTGCAGAGCGTGCTCGCTTGCTGGCTGTGGGAGAGTGGGAATCAGGTCTGTGGCTTCAGGTACTACCATCGTCCAACACTGGAACCATGTTGGACGATGAGACGTTCCGTATCGCCACTTGTCTTCGTTTAGGTGCTCCGTGTGTTTCTCCGCATCGATGTCATTGTGGAGAAGACGTCGATAGCCTCGGACACCATGGGCTATCCTGCAGCAGAAGCGCTGGTAGAATTCCCCGTCACGCCCATCTGAATGACATAATTCGTCGTGCTCTTGTCGCGTCTGGCGTACCAGCTGTACTTGAACCAAATGGTTTGGTACGCGACGACGGTAAGAGACCAGGGGGCCAATTCTGCTATTTTTATATGACATTGATATCATATTTTGAATGGATTTAAAAGCGGTATTCTAATAACCTTATGTCATTATCGTATAATTTAAAATAAACAGTTCGTCGTTGACACATACGATCTCGTTACAATTTCATTCAAATATCATATAATTTAGAAGAATACGCTTTTTGTGACGTAAGTATGACACTGACATCATATCGCGACTATATTTATTTAGCGGAGTTGGGCCCCAGACGGTATGTCATTATTGCCATGGAAAATGGGTAGGCCTTTGGTGTGTGACGCAACCTGCGTGGACACCCTCGCGCCATCACATATTCCAAGCACGGGAGGCCATGCTGGCGCTGCTGCTGCAACTGCGGAAACCCTCAAACGGCGCAAATACAGTAATTTTGTGAGTAATTACGTGTTTGAGCCGTTTGGGGTGAAAACGCTAGGCCCATGGGGTCCAAGCGCTCTTTCACTACCCCGGGAAATTTCTAAACGGTTAATCGACGTCTCACGTGACCAGAAGGCTGGTTTATTCTTTGCTCAGAGAATCAGCATTGCCATCCAACGTGGCAATGCTGCCAGCCTTCTGGGCACGTTACCCGATGACATTGATGCGGAGGCATTTTGTAAATATTTTCAATTTTTAATATCTTTTTACGTTTCTTCTTTTGTCATTAAGATTAGATTAAGCTTCATATAGATTATAAAATGATGTTCCTTTAATGTATATAAATAAAAATTCTCACTCTTCTATGTTTGTTTTGAATTCCAAATTCGTCTCGAATTCCAAAACAGCAGTGTTGCCAATTTAAATACCTATATAGGTTAAAAAAGTGTTCCCATCGACAGCTCGTTTTAAAATAAAACTCTACCTAAATATAGCTCTACAATAGCCGACGTATCTAATTTTTGTGTCTAAGATGAAGTTATTAAACGCTATAGATACAAACGCTATAGACACGCCATACATACAGTGAGACAAGCCCATCTCGCCAGATGACAGATGGTATGGTGAATCGCCCTAATACCGCCGGCGGGCTAGCAAGCGACGGAGCCAGCGTCAGAATTAAAAATATAAACGAAAAAGCATTTCGTTTTGTTTATGTTGGGCGTATTTGCGAAATATGTTTTGATAATTTTTATCATTATTAAATGTTGATTTGGAACATGTTTTTATATTTATGAGTTCTGATGAAGACAGTGTATCATACGACTTTTATGGAAGATAAGGCATTGCAATTCTGCATGTTTCATTCAAGTGTTTTCTTACTAAAGAATTTAATAATACTACGAAGTAACAAAATAACCAAAGAAAAACTGTAAATGTCCAATTGAAAATTACTGTCGGCAGACACATCAATTTGATTAAAAAAGTAAAAAAATATACTCTACAATGGTTTCTAACAACTAAAACATGTGAACTAAATCTTTTAGCAGCGAAGTCTTGTGTTAGCTGAGCGGTGTAAGGGTGGTGCTAAGTGTCCCGGTCACTTGGTCTCCACTGCAAACATCCTCCACAACCCTCCGTGTTTGCGCAGAATAAACGGTTTTTTTACCCCTACCAAGTATATCGCAAAATGCTTGAGAAAGTGTTCGTGAGTTTTACGGCGAATTTCTGATGAGTTTTTGGGTGTATTGCAAACTTTATACTATTGGTAACTGCAATGAAAATAAATCTAAAAATAACATTTTTAAATACTTTGTGCGTATACAATTCGGAAATTTAAACGTTACTGATTCGGACATTGAGGTAGTTAAAATAATAATAAGTCTTCCTCTATAGATAAAAGCAATATATCGCTTTCTTATAGGGACATACAAAGTTACCAAGTAAAACTTATCGAAATAAATAGATAAGATTAATGTAGTAGAATGTAATTTAAAATGAATGATTGTAAGCTTGAAGCCCAACTTAAAATTCAAACTTATTTTCTATCAGGAATACTTACATCACCTTTTCGAATAACATTTATTTTCATCTCCGAATTACTTTCGAGTTATCATCTCGAACTTTTGGTACGGTACAGTCTCCCTTCGCCATAAGTAATTGTTTTTGCGGCTAATTCTTTCTGTTCCCATTTTTTTGGGGGCGCTCCACTTGAAATTACATTTTTATTTGGTTAAACCCACGCGGGGTGCGCGATTGCTTTTTGATAAGTCAATTTTACTTTAAAGGGGTTTTTAATAGTCTGTCCTGGAACATACGCATCTGCGAAAGTGTATACCTATATATTTGAACAATTTGCCCTCGCTCGTACTTCACCTGTACATAAAAGTTGTGTACGCAAATTATATATTTTTGTGTTCCGAAAGATATTTCGTTTAACTTTTCTTTACTTTCGGAAAGTGAAATGTTTTCCGTCAATACCAATTGCTGTATTGCGATTGAGATATGTACCTATGTAAGTACGTACGGGATTCTGGTACCTTCGTATCGAAATAATAAGAAATTGGTTTTAAGAGGTTCCTCCAGGTAACGGTTTTCCCGACATTTCCTTGCAGTTGGGATATATAGGTACTGTCTAACATTGTGAAATAATGGCGTCGTGATTAATGCCGTCAACTTTTTAACAATCATTGTGCACATTACTGACGGGCTGACCAATTATAACCGTCATGACGCGTGGAATCTTATGACTATTTAGCTTTTATCTCATCTTACAACCTTTTGCTGGACGAAGTCCACTCGTAATGTGCATCACAATGGTACTGAGTCAATGTGGTGTACCTAGGTAGGTACTATACCGTGCTGACGAGACGAGTCGGTCAGGGTATATCGAATTTACGTCAATATAGCACATATAGAGTAAATAAAACGATTTGGCCTACTATACCGTGCTGACCAGACGAGTCGGTCAGGGTATACAGATAGAGTATTTCGTCTCTTGTGCTTCGTGTATCATCCTTAGTCACCTATTACGACACCCATGGAATAAAATGGGGAAATTACACTGTATCTAAATTCATCTATCCGTCATATCTATGGAATAACTTATGTTAATCACATTTTTTTCTCTCTTTGTCAACAGCGGACTCCCTGCTAGGCTCAGGTTCTGATGAGGAGGAGGAAGACGAGTCCCGTGCAGCGAACAACTCGAGCAGTCCAGCTCACGCGCCGCATCCAGCGCTGCACTCTGATCTATCACATAATGGAGACGCCAAGCCGCATGATGATTCCGAAGACCAGGTTGGTAGACTGACCCTTGTTGTATACTGACTAGTTTTACTGTCTTTAGAATAGGCTTGCATACGCGTTGTTAAAAGCAGTAAGTATAGCTACAGATCACCGAATGCCGTAGACTCGGTATTTAGAATAGGGTTGCATACTCTTTCTTTATAACAGTTGCTACAGGTCAATTGAATGCCTGTGCACTCAGTGTCCACGTAAGACTAAAGGTTATTTGATTTATGAACAGTCCTTCATAGTTTTATAGTACTATGTGTAATTGTTTTAAAGTCTCTAAAAAAATGTCACACTAAGCAAGAATTAATTTCAGTAACATGCACTGCATTCTTTACACGCCTAACAATCTAAACTTATAAATATTATGTTTTTAGATCAGTCTGCTTGTCCTTTGTGTTAAAAGAGATAGCTAGCTAGATCGTATTCGCACTCGTTATGACGGTTTTAAGTTTGTTGATGTACCTATCGTTTCCATACGAAAAAATAATCTCTTTAACTATATCACATTGCTAACCCTCTATCTAGAAAGAGGGTGATACGATTGACTTGTGTATTCATAGTCTCTGAATTTAATCATTAATCCCCTTGCTCGATGGGATAGAAATACCCTCTGGAAAACGTATCAGCAAATAGGAACTTGGAAGTGTCAAAATAGTGCCAGAAATGATCATGCGAATTTAAGAGCTGATGGAAAAGTGTCATTGTATGTTGTTTGATCGTTATAGTCATGAATGTGTTTTACTTCTATTAAAAGGACAGTAGATATGTTTGATTAAAAGGTCACACATCTTTACGAACAATAATTGAGACAAATGTTGTGAATAAATATTATTCTACTTATTGCACGCAAAACTGACAGCTCTGGCGAGATGCCGGAGTGAAAGTGTTTAAAATATTTTCTGTTGGTTTTGCATAGCAGGAGTATTAGATCTGGAAATGCATAGGTAAAGGGCAGTAAAAAGTACAGTCAACGAAATGTAGATGTAAAACGTGTCTTTTTAGCCTTTCAGAGGGATATTGGCAATTCGTAAAAGTATCAGTGAGCATTCACTGTGATATAGATGAGCATAATATAGAAAATTTTCCTTCATTCTATGGATTAAAGTAACCCTAATACACAAGCTTGTGCTCAAAATTCAGACATTTCTTAAACTCGACCATCCCGCCTGTACCCTTGCACGGCGATACCGCATAGTCGCATTCAGTTGTTCCTCTTCCCTTCCCAGGGTTCGCTGGACGGGGACCCCGAGACGAGGGACTCACAGGCCGAGAACAAGTCCCCGGACGACGGCAACGGGGGTTCCAAGCGCAGGGGCCCCAGGACTACGATAAAGGCGAAACAGCTGGAGATTCTGAAGTCAGCGTTCTCGCAGACGCCGAAGCCCACAAGACACATACGGGAACAGCTCGCGAAAGAGACGGGGCTACCCATGAGAGTTATACAGGTCAGTGAAAACATTTATTCATAACTCAAATTGTATTCCGGCGAGTAGCTAATCTTTTATACGCATGTGAATTCTATGGACTTAGCGGATTGCCGCAGATCCGATGAATATTATAGATTATAGATTATAGATTCCGAATCGGAACTATGTATTCTGGAGATGGTTTTTTCAGATGTGGATTACTCTAGTGTTCTATAGAAACGTTTACAATTCTTGTTGTTTACCTACACATCATAAGCTATAGATACGTATTCTGCTCTTAAAGTTTTGTCGTCTTCGTAACTGCTTATTATTAGGTAGAGTCGAATTCATATGATCCGTTTTAGGTAAGAATTATCAAATATACCGAATGTTTCGTGAAATTTTCTTTATTTTTTTAAACATAGTTGCTCATTATTAGTCAAAGCTCAGTATTAATTCATGTTACTCAGACTATCTTGGCAGTCTTCAATAGAAGGATCTAGTTTTTTGACCTACTTCTACGGTGTTTTCTTTCAGTGCGTCCAGTTTTCATTTACTCGATGAAATTCATATCAAATGACTCATAACTAACATTCTGTAACTGTGGTTATCCAACATTATCACGTAAACGTGTATAAGTTTATTATTTTCATTACTATTTAGCAGTGGTCATTTGCCTAACAATATAACCAAGACCACAATCACAGATCGATCTGCGTACGGGATAAAGAAAATTATGCACATTAAATTAGTATTGGCTATTTAGAGTCGATTTGCTGAAATGAATACTGCCTAGTGTGTAAAAATAAATTAGACTTTTCTTATTGTGTAACGAATTAGGCATTAGTTGGCGGAAATTTATTGGCAAGTAATGGATAAGAAAAGAGAATTATTGCACTCCCTTATCAGATAATAGCGACCATTAAAGGTACTGAAGAAGGTTAGTCTAGAAATACATCAAAGTCTGTAATAATAAGTAGGTATTTACAAGGTTATTATTTCATAAGTTGTGTATTCTTTTCAAACATTTTGACAGAAATACAATACCATTGGCCTTTTACATTCTTTTTTTTGTAGTAGTTTTCTTCTTTCATATTTTAATTCAATCTTTATACCTATAGGTACTTACTTGTTTGACTGACCATAAGTTTTTCTTTCTTTCTTTCCTGACTTTGTTTTTCCCTTTATGCAACATTTTTGTACATTATTTACGCTATAAACAAACAGAAGCTGTATCACTTTACGCCATCTCTACAAACAGCGGAATTACCACTGTAAAATTTGTATACAATAGAATCGATTAGTCCATCCACAGCTTCCCATCAACTTTAAATAGTGCAATGAAAATTGACGGTAGGAGGCATACGTTTTTATTGACTGAGAATTTTGAATTAAAGCCATAATACCTGTAGTCACGAGGCTCGGTATATGCCTTTATATATATTTAATACGTTATCTGATCATCCTGAATACATTTGACCTTATCTTCAGAAAAAATATTTATCGATTTCTACAAATCGAAGATTAAATCAACTTTTTACCACTAGGTATATGAATTTCTATAGAATACATTTGACATAAAATTGGCTTTAGAATTAAGTATGAAATTATTTATATTGTTGAAGATGAATTAGATTTATAGAATTCGTATACAATCATGCATATTCCAAAGAATAACATGCTGATAGATTAATGGATGAAAGTTGTTAGAAAATTAATTTTGTCGCTGAATTTACCTACCTCTTTTAGATGGAAAATTAGCCTGTTTTGAGGATAATATTAAAATAGCTAAGGTTTTACAAAATCTAATGCGAATTAAATATAAATCTGAAATGCTACAAAATTGATTTGTAGCAAAGCTCTATTGATCACGCACAACCTTCGTAAGGTACCCGTTACAAATGGCCGCCGTTTCATCATGGCGGGCGTTCTGTAGATACGTTCGCAAATTGAATATCGCGCGCGCATCCGTCCAGGAACGCCCGTGCCGACATGACAAATATCCTAATTAACGAACGCGATATGAATGCAATATTGTGACAGAGATTTCAAATACGTTCCTGAATTGAAATATGACGTTGTTTGAATCAATATTTTCATTTGCGTTAACTTGTATGTAACTGAAATCTGGTGATAGAATTTCTTTTTCTTGCTTGTTGATTCGGTTCGGCTATAAAAAGTTGTCAGTTCTAGTAACCGATTACAACATTAAGAATTCATGTTAGGTGTATTTTGTAGTTTTGAGCCTAAATGAAGACTGTGTTCGCAGAATTTTAAAAGGGCCACAATGCCACATACTCATCTACGCCAAGTTAGGTCAATTCCCGAAATCGAAACGCAATCTAACACATGGAATCAGGCGATTCTCCACACCGCGAGCAACAGATGTCTGTTAAAAGATCCGCCCGTCTGTCCGTCACGCTTTTTGCGTGCCTTCCTCTTTGTTTCAGTTTTTGTTGCACCCGGTTTCCGAACGAAAAAACTTAACTTTTTACCGTCGTCTAGCGGACTGTTTGTAAACGTAGTGGGTAGTGAACTAAAGTGAACTATCCATGTTTCGTCACCGTTGCGTCCCGATACCGACGGTAATTAACGAAATCAAAAAAATGTCTGTCTTAACATTTGTAGTTGCAAAAAAATTGAGTTTGTAATTCTAAAATGGTCTACGAAAGCAAAAACAATGGCCCGATTCATTTTTTTGCATTTATAAATCGAGAATGATCTGCTTTTAAGATTATTACTGTTATTAGATGCAAAAACAGCGTCAACGAAACATCTTGTTTATAATAAGATTGATCTATCTACTGTGATGTCGCCTTATGGAAAAACCGGTGATATTGGTGTTTATAGACAAGCAACATTGTCTCTTACGGTAAAATCAATTTCGATCTGACCAAACTTAACTTAAATATTAAAATCAGGTAATGAATGTGATACACGTATTACATACGTATTGTTATTATTGTGGTTATTATTTAAGAATCGTGAGAAATTATGGTATTCGCGTCTTTCTGAATTCAATCCAATATCGAATGAGGTTGAATAACATTCTAAAATTTCAAATTTGCCGAAAGTCTAACACAAAATAGTTCAACATTTTCATCTGTAAACTAAACATTAAACACAAATATAAAGACATCAGTGGTACCAAGCCGTGAAGTGATAAATGCTGTACAAATATTTACGGCACCGGAGAATTCGTGTAACAATATTTCCTCTTGAACAAAAACAATGTGAAGTATGTTAAGTGGGATCATAAACAACATTTTTTGTCGCCGCTCGTCAAGAGCCGCCAGATCGCGCGTGTCAAATGTTTGTGCCACCGACACACCGACAACACATGTGGCAACACCGCATAACTGTAAAATTACTTTTTCTAAACGGGATTTAACTAGTTAACACCGGATCCCTCTGAAATGCACCGTTTGAACACACCGCTCACATTTCCAAAGTAAAATCAATTTTCTATCGAATTTATTAGTCATTGACATTTCATCAGTTACAAGATTATACAGAAAATCCAATGAAATGAGGTAATTTTAAAGAAAAATGGACATCTAATGGGTTCCCATTTTTTGCGTACGGAAAATGATTGGATAGTTAAACGCTTTCTCAGGCTTTGTAAAATTATTACTTATTTATTGCTTTTGGATTCACAGTAATATTAAATTTAAAGGCAACATCTTGCTATTTTATTGTCATATAAAATCCAAGAACGATGATTTTTGTCTTCCTTATTCTACAATTATTAGACATAAAGATGGTTCCTAGAGCTCGAATGTTACCTAACAGCATTCCGCAGGTGCGTTGCTTCAAGGTATTCCACATTATCTAATAGTACTGACATACTATTAACGCTGGCTTGATGTGCTTTTAACTGTCATCTATCATACCTAAAGTATCATCAATCTTTTGATATTCTGCTACGAGTAGTTCTTGAAGCGTAATATCATCAAAATTTACGTGTTTCTAAATTATGATGAAGTAGACATTATCTTGGGAATGCAGGAAGGAGTCGTAATCAAAAATAACGCTTCCATTCGTAGTGTCAGTCTTCCTCAACGTAAGTGTCATCCAACCGCGAAACGAAACAAAAAAGTGAGAGATATTTTAATAAGTTCATATATTGTAATTTCTTTAGCGTGACGGCCCTGTCGCCGCACGACGCGCCCTTATTGGCTCATATTTTATTTTGACAGCTCATATAGTTTGTCTAACCAGGGTTGTCAGCAACATTGCACTTGGTATTATGTAAAATAGGTTGTATAGCGTCTTTGTCATTAATATTCAATTAGAATTAGCAATATGCATATTTCTTTTTTTATTCTAGTTTAAATTTTTCGTGAGTTTAATTAGGTAAATAATCATTATAAAATTTTACAATATCATAATATCTACGAAATTTTTGCATTGTCAAGTGTAATCCATATTGTAAACCTTGCTGAAGAAACAAGTTATGTATGTAGGCAAAGCAACACTGATATTATTCCTAGGTATTACATTTTTTAATACATTGTTTTCTTAAGTTTATTTGATTGTCAAATTCAATATTATTTTATATAGGTACATTGTTAAAAATATATCTAACCTGTTCAAATATTTTATTTTCCATTTTCTTAGAATAACACATAACATAACTTCACGCCTTTATCCCTGGAGTGGTAGGCAGAGTTGTGTGTTTCTTAGAATAATTTCTTTAAAAACACAACTATTAGCAATAATAATCAATCATAACCTCAAAGGATCATTATTCACTGCGCGCCAAAAATTCGCGCGATGACATTTCATCATAAAGACGACCACACACGCTTCGGTGTTTAAAAAGTAAAAAAAAGGAAAAAGTACGGATACATTAATTCGCCAATTATTTATCAATTTCATACAATGTCATCAGTGTGTTGTTACATTTTACAAATTATTGCCTGATTATTCAAGAAATATTCAGCGCACGCGTCCCGTATTAGCATTTATAATTTCTGTACAAGATCATTAATCATTATTAACTTAGTATTCACTGAGACAATTCAAACACTATTAATGGTGACAAAAATTAATATACGACGTGCCTAGTCGTGTATTAACAAATGAGCATTGTCAATATCTTTATCATATCACTTTATTCAAACATTGCGTTTTTCAGGTGGATTCGACGTTTGCATCTGCTGTGAAATTTATTCGCTTGTTTATACAACAGGTTCTTGCACGCTACTCTAATACCATTTTTATATAAAATTTCTCTAGAAAACAGCAGTTTTTGCCGTACTTGTCAAGTAGATATTAGTACTGAACTTGATTTATTATTATGAGCAATAAACTTTACACGTACTTTATAAAAATACTTGAACTCGTTCATTTCTAGTTACCAAGCATGTTATTATTGATAGACGAGCATCTAGAAAGTAATTCCCACACGGAAGCGCGTGTCACCGGTTGATTGATAGCGGGCGCGATAAAAACAGTTTGTCAGCGAGTCGCGAACACGTTATTATGTCACCACTGGCTACCGATGTGACGCGTCCTGATTAATGTGTGTCGTGTGTGGCAGCCTTAATGTACCCACGTCTCTACGCATTAATGACGGCTTGTCCACGGTCAGGACTCCACTCGCATACACACTCCGTACAAAACTTCATTACATCCATTAATTAAAACGTTAGCTATTTAAAAACACTGAAATGCGGAACAAATCGAACGACGATATCAAAATACGTCTATATTCAAGTTGACTCCATTAAAAAGCTGATTAAAAATGTATGCACCGCCGATCGGAACTATTAGAATTGAATATTCAAATTGTTACAAAAAATGGCTGCTCTAAAGACGTCAGACTCGTCTTATTTTTGTTAATACGGCTTCAGTCAATTATGTGAGAGAAATCCGAGTAAGCGTCAGTGTCGAAATCCAAGTTGAATGAGCCGTACATCGGCGGTCGCACGACTGTATCTCATGTTTTAATATCCGTCGGCCACTTTGAACTGCCCCAAATACTATAACTTGCACGAGTTACGAGCCAAGCGGGTAAACGCTGTGCGACCGCGGCTTTACAACCGACCTGACCCGATCGAACCCGAAGTTTTACGACAGATTGTTCTTTAATTGATTGCTTGTTCTATAATTTATCTGGACACCACAGTGATGCGTTCCCTTGTACATTCATCAATACTTTGACAAACAACAATGCTCATACGTTGAATGAAAAATGGTTTACACATTTTACTTTAAGTCACCATTAAAAAGTTGTAACGCTTTGCGATGGACACAGACTATAAGCTACAGTCAGCTACACAATGCCACTTCTCGCTTACCTACTACTTTGATTTGCGAGAAAAAAAGAACCGCTTTTCTCATTTGAATACTTATTTTGAAGTTTACTTTTTCGATCTTTACTTACTTGCAGTTATTGCGCATCCCGAATCCCAATTCGCTTGATAAGTAGGCGTAACTTTGGATTAAATACCGCGGGACCTCGGTGTCTGTCGCTGCGAATGTGATTGCACGTAAAATGTACTCGGCTAACGATCGCATTTGGCGTATGCGACGTGCCGCCATCGAATCCTCACTTTATCTAAAAACGGAGACAGTAAGGCAATAAATTTGTAATTTTAATCGTTATTATTAAAACAACGGCGTGGGATAAGCATGAAGTAACAATAAAATGTGTTCTTTACGGTGTTATATCGTGTCAATTGTCGTAAAAACGTCTGTGGTACGGCGCGTAGCGGGATTTGCGTCAAAAGATGACGTTTAGTGTGCTTATTGTGCATAAACGCCGTGATACTCGGTGGCTCCATCTTGCGGCCGCGGTGTTACGGCCGATTGCGCCAACAAACAAGCCAGATATTGTTTTTTACGGAATTAAACTTTGCTGCGGTGACTTTATTTATTGTTATGTTACACTAGTAACGTTATTATTTTTGTTGCTTTACTCGTAGATGCATTTTACTGGTGTTTAAGTACCAATGTAGTTTATTTTTAAAACCGGTAGCCGAAGCTATTATAAACATTTATGTAAAATCGTAGGTAGACATCTATTTTTGTTTGTAACGTAATAATCTCAAAGCTATTAAATACGATATTCCTATCTAATGTTTTGAGAGTCATACAACAATGATACAAAGGTAATAAACGGTCGATATTATGATTTATGACGCAGCGGACAGAAGCACCTTACTTGGTGCCGCAATAGCAGGTGCGGCTCAACAATACACTATGAAGAAAGCAATAAATTATTAATTATGAAAAAGGCATAATACATCGATACACGTTCGCGAAAAAATTGTATGTACCAAAAAAATTCAAGAGCGGCGCCAAAAAATCCTTTGTCTAGGAGACGTCCTGCGGACACACTGTGCGGCGGTGGACAAAGGGAAGTAAAGTTACCGACGCGGCGCGCACAGTGGGACAAAGCGGCACCCCGTCAGGACAAAAAATGACATCATTTATTTTATTGCCCCGAGTGAGAATGTGGCACATTAATATCGCGTAGGCCTTAATGTTCCGATCGCCCTAGGCCGGCCATCACTCAATAACACTCATGTCCATAAAATAATGGTGGATACTTGTTTTTCGAGTTTTCGATCGTTAGATTCACAAATCAAGTGTAATAGGTTAGTTGACAAAAAAAATTGTATAATAGATTATTCAAAAATAAGCGATACGTATTTTTTTATTTGTAAATTAAACCAAAAATGACCAAGATATAAGTAGCTCATTAAAGTTACGTATAACGTCACGCCGTGCTGCATTTTTTCGCACTAGTCTAGTTGACGTCACACGTAACTTTAATGGGCTATATCTTTGTTATTTTTTATTTAATCGAAAAAAGAAAAAATACGTGTCCAATGTTTTTTTATAATCTAAAATACGGACTAAATAAAATGTAATTATTTTGACCCTGGAAACTACCCTATTACATAAATTATGAATTAGAGATTATTTACAGTCTAGTTTACAAACTTACGTAGTCCTGTTTACAAACGTTTGATATACTTAGCCGTCCGTTTTAGGTTTAAATTCTGTACGTATCCGGTCTGATAGATATAAAATAATAAAGCTTAACGTTGTTTTGCGTTGTAAATCACTTTATTTGAAGTCTTTTTACAATGTCAATTAGGACGTTTAATATTTTTATTATCTCGACTCTATACAGGGTGTCTCAAGACCAAGTGGTCACCAAGCCGAAGTCTACTCGTTGTGGACATCATGCCAAGTCATACTAACCAAAAAGAATACCTGGGAAACGATATTTTTTTTGAGTTTTCACATTTTTTTAAACCGCAATTAAAAGCGCGCGCGTGCAATGCTCGAAATACCTACTTAACCACGGGGCTATAGAGCATCTAAAGAACATATTGACGGGGTAAATGCATCGAACTTGTACCTAATTAGAAAAACTCCATACTAACTTTGAGCCTCAATATCTCCTGAACTAGTAATTTACCAGGTATGTTGGCGAAGTAAAAAATGTTCGTAGTGATTAGTACAACATGGGGTTTCAGTATTCGTTAAGGGTCTTTTTACAGCCTGTATATATTTATTGGCAAATTTTGTATAAATAAAAGGTTTTGAGGATCTATGGTTTAAGTATGTTTAAAGGGTCGGAATAAAGGTTAAGTTACTAGCATGGGAAAGACCATGTGTAATGTGCAACCCCTATTTAGGTATATATCGGAACTACTCAAGACTGCCTCGTTGGTCTCGCGCCATAAATGTGCGCGTGGGATTGGGAGGACTTGGGTTTGATTCCCGGGTCGGGCAAAGTATTATTGGGTTTTTCCGTTAGGAAATTTTCTGTAACAGCACGGAGTCTGGTAATGTGCCCGGTACGGCAATAGGCTCGCCCCCTATTACCTATGTGGGACCTAAAAATTCATGGCAAAATGTGGGTGTAATATTACACCTCTGCCTACCCCTTCGGGGATACGGCGTGAGTCTATATATAATAACTACTCAAGACTTGAACGAAATGTAGTAATATTCATTAATGTAATGAATATTCTTGTCATAAATGAGCACTTTTTAGTCTATTCTTGGAAACGCAGCCAAGGCAGTACATTAATAGGCTTTCGCAGTATACTTATATCTATAGATAGTAATATACCAGATAGTTTTTATTCTAATATCTTAATATCAAAATAAGTACCTACGGATAGTAATTGAAATCATGATTCATGTGTATCAGCGACGCCCTGAAACGATCGTCAGCCACGTCTCAATTTGCTCATATTATACCTAATATCCAGAGTTAGGGCTGCCGCAATAATATAACAATAATTTTATAACAAAATATCTCTTGAATACATACTTGAGACTAGAGCACAAAGCCGAATTACTTGCTGTTTCGTGTAATTGACACGGAAATATATAATTTGTATATAAAAATAATTTAGTTTTTATATTTTCTATTCAAGTTTACACAGGGGCGTCGCCAGCCGATTGCCTAGGGTACCAAAGTCGCCCGCCGGTGGTCCAGAGGAGGGCAAGTTGACATGGAAAATGTAAAGTACTGAGAAAAGTATGAATTGTATGGCTTTTTGAGTCTCTGCTACGCCCTTGTTTACGTACAACATGTAGCTTTGAATAATTTTACTCAATTTTCCATATTTTTACTCATGGACAGTTTTAAACATCAAAAAGCTAAATAGCTTTGTCGATTTATTGGTCAGTTTCAACGATTATGACACTGATTTGATCATCTCTTGCTTCAGATAGTGTACTTGTTACCTATATTCTTTTAAATTAAACCTTTTCCACAGTACAGGAAAGAAAATAAATAACAATATGGGCCAATGTTGTAAAATTAACTTAAAGTGTTTTAAACGGCAATAGAAATCTTGCTACTACTGTTCTTTAAATTACTGCGTGCTTTTATCATTGAATGCTTCGTTCTACCACTACATAGTATAAGACAGCCCTGAGAACATATAACAACGAAATGCGCATACAGTCATCCATCACAGAGAGCCACGACTACATTGATTTATTACCAAGAGACGCCATCTTCTCATAGTAGCTGCCACCGACAACCTATAGCAAATTAATTATACACAATCTCAACATTTTTTTTATCAAAACACAATAATTTCAAAACAAAAAATAAGTACAGTACATTTGTCATAAAATGAATGGTCTAAGTTTTTATCCTTACTTATGCTGAGCCTAGGACTTTCTGACATAATAAATAAAATATTTATTAGGAATTCAATGTAAATCAATCTACGTCTAAATGCCTATTTTTTATTGTAAGTTTTTCTTAGAAACCTAGGTAGGTTTTTGTATGAAGAAAAATAGTTATGACTACGTGTGTCAAGAAATAGCTTCAAATGGTTGCTCTTGCGCATACGTATATGTTTTCTTTTTAGGTTTCGAGACTAGTTTACGTAGCAGTGACTAATTAGTCTAATTAAGCTTTGAGGTTTATGGCCATAGATGTATTCCAGTAGGATATATGTATATAGGATAAGTTAAATATCACGCGTTCAACAGGGGGTATGGTACCGAAAACTCTAAATGGAGAAGTCACATATACAACTAATAGTATGGCAAACGATTACAATCAGAGCAAACTTTAACTTTAAAATAACTCGGAAGCCAAGTGTTGCCATGGACATCAAGAAATATTTGCACAATTGCTGCACAAAAAACACAATAGCATGTGTTGAAAAAGCAGTTTTTGCGCAGTTCGTTGACCGTTTTTGTGCATTTTAGCCTATTTGTCGTTTTAGATGCGCTTAGGCACGTAATTTACTTTACGGTCTGCGAGCTGGTGACGTCACAATATCGGTATGGACACAGGTCACCCATTGTTGGTATGCTGTGTTTTGTTACACTACATTTTCTTTTACTATATTTTATTTTTAAGGATATTAACAACTGGAACCTATACGTGAGCATGACGAAAAAGATGCTATTGCATTGGCAATATCTTGAGATTTGCAGTCCGTGTTGAATCATTTTAATCTGAGAACACAGAGGTGCAATACGGCTACACACCGTTCAGATGTACAGGCTGCTAACTCATTACATTTTTCCGAAAAGAAAACCAGCATATCTCTAAAATGACAGAACACATACATGTACATAAGCAAGACAAAAACAGCATTATGGGCTCTATCACTCAATCTTAAACTTTCTTCTAAGTGCAAAGTGATATCGAAGTTTGACGAAGGCAATAGTCGTCAGTTTTCCTCTATCGTAGTCTCGCCTGAATGCCTTCGAGGTCGATTGTCTTCCGCGTTATGACGTTTAAATCCTCTCTGACCTCTGGCCAGGCACTCTTTACTTCCTACTGCTGTTCTATGAGCAAACAATCACCGTAGGTATTTGGACAGTCGGATGGTAATTGAAGGTTGACTCTTTCCGATGGTTATTTCAGGCAATTTGCTTGCGAATTATGTTTAGAGAGTATTGACGGTTTCTACTTCCTTGTAGTTGCCGGCTAACTGACTCTTTCCTACTGTTCTCTCTCCCTTGATGTGCCTCACCATTACTGAAGGTCGGCGGTCAGTTTTTTGAACTTTTCTCTGTTCATTGCAAGTCAGAACAGTTCTTCCACAGACTTGATGCCAGTCTACTCTCTGATGTTCCGGAGCCTGTTCTGTGGACATACAATCATTTTATACTAGGTACATATATATTTGTAGATTTTATATTCACGATGATTGTACGATATCGTAGGCCGTAGCCTATTTTACTTCCTATAGTTGTTTTTCGGTTATACCTACAGTCTCCGTATGAGGATCAAAATACATCACTCGAAGCAATGCAGCTTCGCTATCCAGCTTATCAATTTATAGAGACAAAATCATCATCATCATCACCATCAGCCCTTTAACTGTCCCACTTCTGGGCACGGCCCTCTTCTCACTAATGAGAAGGGTAAGGCCAATCAACCCGCACTAGTCCACCACGCTGGCCAATTGCGGGTTGGCAGACCTCACATGTTTTTCGAGAACATCATGGAGAACTCTCAGACATGCAGGTCTCCTCACGATGTTTTTCTTCACCGATAAGCCAGCGATAATTAACAATTTCAATACGCACTTAACTCCGAAAGGTGCGTGCCGTAGTTTCGAACCCGTAACCCTCTGCATAGCAGTCTGTCGGTCTCTCCACTCAGCTATCGCTGCTTAAAGACAAAATCATTTCATCTAAATGTCTCACTTGTGGAAAAATGATTGTTCTATTCAATTGAGAAATGCGCCGAGTGTACAGAGTTTTCATCCCCTCATGAGTTGACACCTTGTGTGATCCACAATTTGTTTTTTCGATTCTGGCTGTTTCTTCTGTCCGTTGATTAAATATTTGTAAAGTCCCCGCGACACAGGAATTATTCTGTGCATTTTTCTTTTCAAAAGAAAGAAACAGACGTCTAGTTTATTTTTCGATTCTGTAAGAATCTAGTATTCTCTCTGAATTATATTTCAGACTTTAAATTCTGTAACAATCTAGTATGTAAGTCTATTTAGTACCTACGTCACGTCTCGCCCTGGTTACTCACGATAGACGATTTGCTAATGTCGCCCGATACAAAGCCAACTAGATTTGCATAATGGCTTGTTTATTTCAAATTATTTATGTATTACAATAAGCTACGTGTAAATATTTATGTTAAACTTCTTAGTGTGCAACTATCGAATTTGGTGCAGTACTTCTTTGTAAAGTAACTTCTTTGTCTGTCTACTGAAATGGCGTTCGGCGTTTACGGAAGAAAAAGTAATATTTATTAGTTTTGGTAGGTTTCTTAAATTCACTGGTGTTACGCGTCTGAGAATGTGCAATAAGAAAGGTCTTAGGTCTTTAACATTTAGCTATTGTATGCCATGATTCTATTATAAGTTATCAATATTCTGAGGTCTCTACTCCTAAAGTACCTTAAGATCGATATTGATGTCCGTACCTATAGATATGTATAAATATCCGAAAATCAAAATCAACTCTTAATAAGTATTGCTCACACCGTCATAAAACTCACAGCAGTCTGAACTGGCTATTATGCACAGTAGGTCCTTATCGAATACTGCTCCATAAAATTTTCTACCAGAAAAGCTGAATAATATACAGCCAGCAAGTTTTCCATTAATTGAAATTCCCGGGCGTGGTAGAACTTTTCGATCGTAAAACTTACTGCTGTTGTTACACTTTTATTGTGTAACAACAGCGAACAATGCCTTATCTAAAGCACTTAAATATAAAACCTACAACACTAAAACGGACTTAGATAACCGCCATTTTGGAAAGCATGACCAATGGCACGAGCGAACGTTATCAACACACAGCTGATAACAGACTGATTTATACATTCTCGATGCTGATTGGTGGAACGGCGACACAGTCTTGCACACTTATCACAAATTAAAAATGGAATCTCGTTAGGGAAAGAAATGGGTCGTGATTTATGCCGTCGGATGCTATTAACCCATTTAGACTTTAATTCCTTGCAACTGATAACATTAAAGGTGTCAATCAAAACTTACTGTGTTGCCAAGTCAATAAAGCTCGTTTAATATTTTGCGTGTGGTAATATGTAGATATGTAATTAAAATGTTCAGATTCACCAATAGGTTTTATGGGTCATCTATCATACATAAGGACTATTATTAAAGTATTGCATTTATGCTTTAGGTCTATGGACGCATTCAATTGCATTTCACATAACACACCTCCATGAAGCATATTTTTACATCCCTAAATAAAATCTAATCCAATCCACGTGGCGACGAAATTAATTGCAATTCAAAAATAGACACATCACGGCCGACACCAAAATAACACAACAAGTAGTTTACAACATTTCGAGAATATCTAATTAACTAAAATAAGACAAGGCACAAATTACTCTTGTGGTTGTTGACACGGCAAATTTAGCGTCGACGACATTCAGAACGCACTTTTTATGAATACGAAATTTAAAATACATGAATGTTCGGAAACGGGTTGGCGGGTGGCGGGAAAGATTGAAATATGATGACAGCTATATTTTTTATTCTGCTTTTTATGTAATTTTGTGGAACCAAGCATTTATAAAAGTTGTTTAGAGTGATTAGTTAGTTATTGTTTTAGTTATTGTATTAGTTAATACATACAAAATACACTTAAAACTATCAAAAGATGCCATTTTGGCATTCCATACTCGAAGGGAGCCCACCCTATCCTTAGCCTCCGCTGTCTGTCGGTCCGTCTGTTCGTCTGTCAGTCGGCGGGTTGTATCTCAGGAACCGTAATAGAGAGCTAAAGAGTGCATAGAGTGTATATTAATACTGTTAAAACGGTGTATTATACATACATACATTTTCAGTTTAATTTTATTTATACATACCTAACTAGCGTTAAAGGGCAGCTAACTCTATGAATTTCACTATCATTAGGTATACTTATTACTTTCTGTGCAGCGTGTAATAACTTAAGTGATCATTACAACAAGAAAGCAGTTATTTTTCAGTGGTTATATTTCTCAAACCAAAGGCAGATTGGTATTTAATTTACATTAATTTACACTTACTTACGTTTTTCTAAATTACAATAATGTTAATTTAACTTGTAAGGTGAGAGTAAAAATAATACGAGCTTAACTTTTACATAAGAATATGCAACCACAAACTATGCTTTTTATTTTCATTTCAACATTTTTGCGAAATGTAACATTTATGATACTTTATAACAACATCCCGTCCACTTACAGCTGTTGTGTGTACAAAACAAGTAAGAGTTTCTGGTTGTTCAATTTCGCGTGGAAACAATTTACTTTTACCTCGGCGAGCGCCACGCCAATTGGTTGTAGATGGTGCATGAGGTGCGCGCGCACTGTGGTCTGTCTTCACCGACGCCATATTTACTCGCGTTCCTTTTTTGAAATTTCAACTTTTGTTTTAATTTTTTTACATTGCTCGGCAGTTCGGCACGCTTCCGACTTTTTTATTCATATCAAATTACCTACACATCATTTCCTCTTGTAATACGATAAAACACTATAAAAATACAACATAATGAATTATCCAGTCAATTGCGGCCACGCTCATCAATATTCCGCGATGGCCGCGAGGGTACTCAAAATTCGCGTTCCCGTCCCACATGGCGCATGACACGATAAAGTTTATGGCTAAACGAAAAACGAAAACAAAAATACGGTCAGCACAACTGTTCGTGTATTATTGTTGGGTAGATTGTGTCGCTCCCGGTAGGGAGCCGACCGCCCGCGGCGATTCTCTCAACGCTCTAAGCCCAAATTACTAGTTCATCTCGGTTGCTAGATTACACATCGGATTCTAGGTATTTCACTTGGCCGTGTCGCAACCAGTGCTGCGCTTAAGCCTAAATTGGGTTTGCGTTCTGTCTGTCGTGTATACCTATCTAAGGAGATTAGCTCTGCCATCCTACAGTCTATATTCGTATAGTAGTATGTCACGAATTTGAATACGTGTAAGTCCAAATGTTTATGCGTATCGCAGTTTTTGCTTATGGATTCAGTGTTCGGTATTGTCGACTCATTAGCGGTGGGGGGTGGTTGCCGCAGGTAGGCTCGGTGTTATTTATATTGAGGGCGAACAGAACAATGTACAGCCCGATCACTTATTAATCATCTCTTTATCGGAGCCGGCAGGGTGATTCTGCAGATGATATAACTCAAATAAACGGAAGAAATAGCTGGTATTTCATTATACCGCGTTTTGTAGTGAAAACGATGAATTTTATGTCTTTCATTTTACGCCGAATAGAAGTTATTATTAAAGATTTTTCGGAGATGAATATACTGTAAAGTTTATTAGTAGTTGTAAAATTTTAACATATCTACGTTATTTATACAAGCATTTATGACTTGTCTTTATTAAACCTGGCGGGTTCTATCCTAACAGCATTGGCCATTAATTTTGTGAAAGACCACACTTTAAGCAAAACAAATATATGAACAAAATGCGCTGAAGTATTTTCACTACTGTATACAAAATGCAGAAGAGAGAGCTTATAGACTTAATAACTTATCGCTATGAGTGATTATAATTTGATGAAAAAATTGTCGGCCCAAACCCCGACTATTTCGGTTATCGGCGAAATGTTTGCTTTTTTATTATTTTCACACTATTGTAGTTCAGAAGAATAAGCAACTAGCTGAAAATATTTGCTATGTACATATATACAGTACCATAAAATATGTACAAATTAATAAATATATATTTACATGCCTATGTATGTTTCGTCAAAAAAAAGTATTTATAAGTACGTGATATGTAAATGACTATTCTATTTTCAAATTGATTATTACCTGTGGCAGTTCGTTAAAGTACTACTTGGAATGTTGTAGTAGTCGACTTGTCGTAGTGCCTTTAATATGCCGTCGCGATTGGTGCAATGTGAGCAAACTTCAAAACGCATATATTGAAGATGTCACTTCATGTATACATCATTATTTTTATTGTCACACACAACATTAATAGTAAGTACACGAGCGCAAAACAACGCGTTATGTACCTACAGTTAATCTGGCCATATGTCGGTAGTTAATACTAAGGTTTTACGAGTTTCTAAGGCGTCGGAGGTAAGATAAGAGAATGGCCCCACGCTGCGGTTGGAACGTATGAAATATAGTGTTTAACACCACGGTGCTTGTTCGCCGGCGCCCCGCGGGGTCCGGCCCGAAGGACCAAGTACCATCGTCACTCTACACAGTGCTCCTTTATACGTACTGCGGCTGTGAGACCAAGGAAGATGAGCTAGGCGACTGAGACACAAAGTCATGAAAGTAAATAAGTGAAAAATTCACTAATAATGTAAATCATTACGAAAGTTAGTTAGATAGTTAGTTGGTATTATTGGACTGGCCTATAAGATGGTATTTAGATAACTTGATGGCTACGCCGGAGGTCGTAGCTTCGATTTCCGTCAAGACAAATCTCCATGTGATGAGGACGATTATTTGTACTGTGTCTAGGTGTAATTTGTCGATATTATGAATGCATTTAAAGATGTATAAGTATGTTCATTTGCTGTCAGATTACCGTGCTAGCTCTGATTAGTTTAGAGTCAGATGACGCTGTATATATTCTCTCTATGTGTATATTGTAGTAGGTATAGGTAAAACGAATTGTAGATATTTTAGCTCAACTTCGCACAGTTTTAGTGGGAGGCTCTCCTTAAAGTTTTCTGTAAACGTAAGAAACCTAACCTTTTACGAAGTGTACCATTATTGTCATATTGTCGCGCTGATGTAATTTTATTGTCGTAATAGTTTAGTTTATTATTGTCCCTGTTGTAACCTGTCGCGTATATCTTGTGTGTCTGGTCGCGTGCGTTGTCTTTATTATTATACAAATATAAAGCTGAGAACTGCTGTTTAAGGACATGTTAAAGACAATTGTGGCATTGTATTGAACGCTTAGTTTTTTAACAAGTTGTTTTATGTAGGTACTTATTTCATCAATGTCTGTCAAACTTTTACTGGCATAGACTTACGTATTGGCTTATTAATTAGTTACTCTAGGGATTTTTTTAACTTTTGCTTTGGTAGACAACAAGTAAGTAATCCTAGTTAATTGAAGTTGTACAACCCTTCGTTTTGCTCAAGTAGTATTTTGAATTATTAATTGGGTTTTTCCGTTAGGAAATTCTGTAATGTGAGGAGTCTGGTAATGTGCCCTGTACGGCAATAGGCTCGCCCCCTATTACGTGGGACCTAAAATTCCTTGGCGAAATATGGGTGTAATATTACACCTCTGCCTACCCCTTCAGGGATACAGGTTTATAAATAAATATATATTCTGAATCTGTTTCGACTTAGTCTTGCATTTAAGTTCTAGATATATTTTTGGTACTCCTGCTTTTACTAGTGACCCAGAACTTCTTTTTTAATCATTCATTCTTCAAATCAACAACAATATGGGACCACAAAGGCGGCGAATCTCTATATTTTTATGGACTTATAGAAGCAATAATACCATTATTATTTTTATGGTCATATGTGATCACTGATGGGGTAACTGCCTAATGACGTAGTTATGGCTAAAACTTTAATAGGACTATCAAGTAGGTTTACATTTTTTACCGATCTTTTTTGTCGGTTTGATCTATTGGTGCGATTAAGTAATAAAAGTGATGGCAAGCTCCAATATTAAGTAACGGAACTGGTCAATTTGGTTAACATTACCGGCTCGCCATAGATGGGAACAAAAAGGTAGCATGTGGGTGTACTAGACTATGTGTGAGGTAAACTGTTTTTGGTAGCGATGAATATCACGTGTCGTTACTTGGTCTACGAAAAAAGGTTGAATTAAAATGTTTTATTTCCTTTTTTTAGATTTAAGATTATGCCCTGAAATGGCGAATTATAGATATTATGCCCTATATAATATAATTGTTAGGAAAACTTGATACAAACCCTATACCAACCCGTTTAGCCAGCGTGGTATAATAGGCCAATTCCTCCTTTCAAAGGAGAGGCCTAGTCCAGCAGTGGACTGTTAAAGGCTGATGATGATGATGATAATATAATTGTAATAATAATAACCATTACTTGTGTGGTCCATCTGCCACCCAAAACAAAATGAAGTGATTTCTTGCTTCAAAATACCTATTTAGTACAAGCAGAGCATACAGTAAACTTTATTTAAGCTCTACAGTTTGTAGAGTCGCTATAGAATCCCCTATGAAGTCGGAGTAAAAACAATAGAAATGATTGAAACATGAGCAAGCAACACAGCAGTAAAATATATGCCGGGAGGCTCGCTTATACTTGCTAAGCTCCGCGTGAGCTCTCACTAAACAAACTATCAATGTAGCCCCAACACTAAGATAGTGGTCACAATGTTACAAATACTTTATGAGCCATCTGATTTGCATCTTATAGCAGTTTCCTTATTCCCTAGTAGGTAACTGGGTACTAGTAGACGCAAGTACAGAATAAGGTTTACAGTGTACTTACAGACATTATCGTAGCTTTGAGATGCTAATAGAATAGGTACAGCAAACATCTGACCGAGCAAAGAGCTCTATTCATTCCAGTGATTGTCCGAAGGCCAAATACTGAACCTACGGACACAAGTGTCGTAATATTATTTATTTATTGTTTAAAATGTCACGTCAAACTCCACAGTACGAGGCACTTCATCAAAGGAATCTTCTGATTGGATTTATATGTCAGCCGAATTAAAATATAGATCATTTGCCGAATCTAGTTTTCATGTTAATTTCTTCTTGAATTTGCATATTAATATGGTTAAAAGATATATGATTTCGATCTGTTATGTTTTGAGGGACGTGTTCGATGATGAGTTTGTTTTGTTTTACTATAATGGGTAGACCCTTAGATTGTTGTAGACGCTGATGATATTTGTAGACAGATTGGATTTTATCTCAAGTTAGTGACACATTTGGTCAAAGTTGTCGCTTATAAAATGCGCATGGCCGATACATAATCTTCGTAAGACATTAATTCTGCCTCATAGGTATTTTCTGTTGTCTTTTCAAACTAATAATGGCTCTGAGTTACATTATTGTTTTTAAAGGAAATCTCGTTGCCTTTGCGTACAATATTAAACTTTATTTGCTGTAATTTGTAAAGCCGCATCCGATGACGTTACGTAAAATTACCATAAATTCTGAATTGTTAGTCCTAGTATTAATAGTGACGGCGGTGTGACAAGAATTTGTGGTCAACAATTTACCACAGATAACACATAAATGTTTGTTTAATAAAGAGTAGCAGCGCATAATCGGCGACATTCTCATAACTAAGGGAGTCATAAATAATAGAAATATATCTTATACTGTTTAATAATTACCAGCCAGGCATTAATAGTTCATGAACGTCATTTGTATCTATTTTATTGGTTATGGACAGGCTAACGGGGGTGAAATATTGTGCAGTAAAATGAAAACTGACAGAGAACGTTTTTTAGGAATTGAAACAAAATTATGATATGTATAAAAAAACCATAACGACATAATCATTATCTTAATATATAAAATCCTTGCGTTACTGACTGACTCACAGACACGCCACAGCCGAAACTATGCGGCGCAAAAAGCTGAAATTTAGCATGTATGTTCATTGGGGACCGTAGGGGTGCACTGAGACGGGATTTCCCGAAATACCCACGGGATCGGGCAAAACGGGAAATTCGAAAATATATGCGTGCGAAGCCACTGGCGTCCTCTAGTTTTATAATAGTTTTCGTGTAAGTAAGTTGTATCTAATAAATGTTTGTTATTTTGTCAAAAGCCGTTTTTTAAAAGATACTCACTTAATTTTTCCCAGTCATTTAAAAATATCTTTAGTATAGTAGGTATCAGTATCATAATTGCTTGATACTTAAGTCACAATATACACATAAGGTACGTATTCACCAGATAAAACAATAACTTTGACAACATTGATGAAAAAAATTAGAACTATAGCTGTTGCTATCATTTTTATTTCTTGATTTGTAGATAATTTGTAATAACACTTAAAATTGTACTAAGTACGGTTTCAAAACGGAAACAGATCTTCAATCGAGTAACTGAGAGAGCAATAATTAAATTTTAATAACTCTCTACATTTAAATGATTATACTTTTATTGGTAGTTCAAATCGAATGACACCGATTTGATATAGATGTAACAGTCTCATAATCAAATTTATTACTTATATTATGATTAATGGTTAATGATACTCGATAAATGTGCTACCGGTCAGAGAAAGTACGTTAAGTAAGTCAGAGATGCTTCTCCGTTTTTGTTTTAACTAATTACTTACTAATCGGTTAACGGTTAGCAAAATAAGAGAAGTTGAATACGGAAGTCTTTTTCTAAAATGGCAGTACAGTGAATTTTCTAAAATGGCAATTTAAAACCAGTAGTTCTTTATAGTGAAACGCTTGGATTTGTCTGTCATTGGAGTTGTTGGCAAAAGGTACTGTGAAAGGTAAAGAAGTAAAAGAAGTAAGCTGAAAAATAGAGGCAATGTAGACATTGCCTCTATTTTTCAGCTCTCTCTCTCTCTCTCTCTCTCTCTCCTCTATTTCTAATAATAAATACGAACACATACTTAATGTATTTGTATTCTGAAATAAATGTAGCCAGCTACGCCACAATAAGCCACAACTGATTATATGGCATTAAATTTAGAGCTTTCTTTCAGAGGAACTTACGCCACATATACAAAAAGAAGCTGGTCTAATTGTCAATATGGTTGTTCTAGATTTTCCTAGAGTTCCCTTGTCGGGAATCGAAAGTATCAATACTAAACCATAAAAACAAAACTTAGCTGTACTAGACTAGTGTCTAATACGTAATTTTATTTTATATGCGGAAACAGTTTTATATGTAGATACCTACTATGTAAAACTATAAGTCATTAAACAGTAATACAAATCAGTCCATCATTTCAATACTTAATTTAATGTTATATTAATCTTTAAACATTAACTTCAAAAGCATTTGGTAAGTATTAAGTTGCATCTGATCACTCTACACATCCGGTTTGCAACATATATTTGCGAATTTGCGAAACTCGACCTATATTTCAAAACAGAATGGCCCAATTTTAATTTATTGATTAAGGTAAAACATGATTTATATTTATAGCTTTAGATAAATTATGACGTTAATAGACATATCGATACAAAATGGTATTAATCAATAGATTTGATGTAAGAGAATTGGAGTGGCGGTCATCGTAATATTGTGAATGTGTTAGGGTATAAACACATTATAGCGCTTTACATAAATATGTATATTTATGTAATCGTCGAGTAGTGTTATCCCGGTTGTGTCAAATACTTTTTGTCTCGAAGCTCGAGGTCCGCTTACTAGTCTAACCAGGCGGGCGATTCAGAATCTTTTGATATCTCATTTGACATTCGATTCAGTTAATTGTCACACGGGCTAGCTCATTTTTTGTCAAAACTATCGCATTTCCTATCAATTTTATGCATTCAGTATGAAGTAAATAAATAAATAAATCGAATTCAATGAATATTTGTTAAAAATATCTCTGATAGGCGGCTACAAGACGAGGACAATAATTTGAAATATCGTACGATTACTTGTCGTGACATTCTGAATCGTCCTGCTGATGTGAATATGGGCTTTTCCATAGAGCGTCAGTCGTTTAAACTACGCAACCCATAGCGATAGCGCTATTCCATGGCTTAGACCAGTGCCAGTATACAGGGCCGAGCCTCCACACAGGCGCCAGGATAAAAAACCGCGCCACGAGTAAAATGCCAGCGTTAATTATAAAAATATACTTTTAAAAAGTAAGCCAAAAAAGGCGCTTCATAGATTTCGTACATAGATTGGTTCAGCGCGGCACTGCCAGTATTGAAGGATACTGACTCCAAGTTACGACTGTCAACGATCTTCATGACCGTAGTATATTCAGAGGCTAGGGGAAAGTGATAATACGCACACATAATTTTGAGAAGATAGTGTGCTGTGAGTTTGAGCCCAATACCCTGTGCCTATTGATATGTCTACAGCGCTATAGCTAACTTCAACGACACGACTCATAAGTTCGCCACCGTTACGTCACTGGCGTCAGACACGCTACAGTTGCAGTGAGTGCATACCTTTATGGCGTATCTGTGCGATTGCCGTGCGTGGGCAATAGCGGCGAGATCAAAGCTCTGGCGCAGCGGGGCAAACGCGGGACGTTGCCAACAGCTCTCTTGTTTCCTTCACATTTTTTGCTCCATTATATAAAGTGATATATTGCGTAAATGTGTTGATTAGCTCGGCGTTTGGATTTGATATAGTTTTATGGAGGTATACCGTTACATACCTACCAGATGTAGATTTTAATAAAACGATACCACATTAGTAACTGATAAGGAATATGAAGGCCGTGCCTATTTTGTTCCAATGTAAATCATGTTTTGGAGCACATAAATTCTAATGCTGTGTTCAGTAATTAGATATAGCTACATTTTCGCTGTATTGAAATTACTTGAATACATTAAAATTCAAATATGTTTGTCGTAAAGCTTTGTATGAAGTAAAATACAACTACCACACAGTAAAGTTATGATGAACTATTGATGATATAGAGGATTTGTATATTGTTTACCTACTTAATTAAGTAGGTGCAAGCATAAACAAAAATATTCTAAATCCCAGATTTCTATCAAAATCTAGTTATAATTATCCAACGATTAAACTTAAAACCTAAATTTTATAGCGCATCTATCATGTCATAAAACATTTTTACAACTGCAGAAATTAACGTCAAAAATCATTAATTACTATTCAAACAAATCGTAGTTTTAATTGCTTGTAAAATGTACCGCGAATGAATGAGTGAACGAATTGAGTTAACTAGTTAATGAGTGAACAAGACACGTGCGTGACCGACGAGTAATTAATTCTGACGATGAGCCGACAACATATTTTGAAAAGTCCTTGAAAAGTGAAACGAACTTCACTTTTAAGGAAACAGCTGTTTGTATTCGCTTTAAGGGATGATTCACATCAAGCAAGCGGAGTAAAGGCTTATAAGTGCCAAATGTTGGCTCGTTTGATCAAATTGCCTGTTACATTGGGTCAGGCAGACAAACGAGTGATCTGATGTGTTTTCTTACGGCACCCCAAAAATAAAATCTTTCATCATCATCAGCATCATGACAGCCAATAGGCGTCCACTGGTGGACAAACCCGCATCCATCCGCAGTTCGCAATCTAAAAAGATCGTCGGTGCACGGATGCTTAAAATTAAACCATTGGGTAATACATAATCTACTCAAAGCTAGCCTTTAATATCGAAAACGCAATAACTAGAAATTTGAACATGGTAATAAGTAACATACATACATAAACTCACGCCTGTTTCCCGGAGGGGTAGGTAGAGACTACGGAACGCCATTTGCAATGATCCTGACATATCTCCCTTGCTTCGTTAAACTACGTTTTAATTATTAATAAAATTAAATTTATCTAATGTAACTTACAAAGTTACAGAAGTTAATCGTGAAAATTTCAGTAAAGTTTATTCCAACTTTTTTATAAACAAAGTTTTGTTATAAACAAAGCATTTATAGGTTGAACAAAGACTTTCGATGACGAAATCATTACCTAAGTAAATTAATTCAAAATTTGTTACAGAATATTATCTTAAATCAGTATTTATACATAGCTAGGTACTCTAATTTTGGAAACTTTAGATTGTTTTATAAACGGCATACCTAAGTAGGTACATCCAAATAGTAACAAAAAATGTCTTAGGTAATGTCATATAGACAGAACATAAAAAAATATCTTAGCATTATTGTATGTAGATTTCACTAAACTTAAATATAAAATAAACTCTATAAGTGACTATCTATTTTCGCATGGCACAGTAGGGGTTACTCTTCGGCCTTCATGTCCAAAACCGTGTCAATGGCACGCGATATTTAGGCGCAGCACACACCTGAATGCGGATCGAATATAATGGCCGACTCACACGACACGTAATCGCTTTGACGCGCGATCTGGCCGTTACACAAGTTAGAGATTAGTGCCGCCCGCGCACGCGACGCGGTAACTCGCCGTGAACGCCACAACACAGTTTTATTTCAGAATTTTATTCCAAAAGCAGAAAAAACTATGAAAATACTTAATTGTCCATCAATTTACCGCGTCGCTGTTGTTGCTAAATCACTAATCAAGCTGTTAAATTACCAGCTAATTAGAGAAGTTTTAGTCATTTATTTTTTTCGACTCACATAAAAATATTACGCTTGTCTTTCCTAGCCAAAATAAATAGGTTACTTTCAATAGCTAAGTAAAAATATCTGTCCCAAAGGGCTCACAGTTTATTACAGAATGTAAAAAGACAATGTACTTGGCGGGGGTAATAACAAACACGTACAACCGCAGAACGCGGTCACAAACACTAAAATTTTATTTTGCGACCCATGAACCGTACACATTACTATTTTTCGCCTCTCCTAATAAATCTTTATTGTTATTTTTACTTTACAACGTGGTTACTATTCCTTTTCTTGTCGAAGGACTTATAATTTTATGTTCAGAACCAAATTCTAAATTGGCTTCAAGAAAAATAAATATCTTGTCTTCTACTTAGTATTTGTCGCGAAAATAACGAAAGTACAGCGCATTCTACGAGCTGTCTTAGTCACGAGTTCAAGAAATGAAAGGCAAAACAGTCGCGAGCGAGAACTTTATAATTGCAAAAGTTTTGTGTCATGAAAACCACGAAACTTGTGGAAATATGTTCGGTCGTACTCTCGAATTTGGTAAATCGACAAACTAGTATTATTCTACAACTTTGTTGGCACTTCAAAATCGGCTAACTGTGTATAACCACAAAATGTTAATCAGAGTTTTCCATTATGACTGATAAATGAACTTATTTCAACATAGAGATACTACAGAAAGATACTAAAGAGAGAAGGCATTGTTATGCCTTCTCTTTTTGTTTTGCGTTTTAATGTATAGCTAACTCTGGTATCGATAATAATACCTCCAAGGTGGCTTGACAATTCTTGTCATGATATAAGAACCGGGAGCGTCTACTTCCTATGTCCTCCGAAACACGGTAGCGCTCTGATCTAACTGCCATAACACGCCATAATAACCTACCAATACGTAAAACATGAATTCGAATAAAGACTAATGATATACTTTCTCCAACAGGTGTGGTTCCAAAACAAGAGATCAAAAGAGCGCCGTCTCAAGCAGCTGACTTCGATGGGTCGGGGTCCGTTTTTCGGTTCGTCCCGCAAAATGCGAGGGTTCCCAATGAACCTGTCGCCAGGGGGCCTCGAAGAAGGACCACCGGGGTTTCCTTACTTCGCGACAGCAGATGGCAAGTTCGAGTTTGGCTATGGCCCGCCGTTCCACCATGATGCGCCGTTCTTCCATCCACCGCCGGCGATGCCGTTTAACCAGCCAGGTTGGTAGACTTTCTGGTACAAAAAGGAACCTGACTATTATAGGAACCTTACCTCTGGAAAGCTTATTCCTTCTAAGCATTTTCATGATACACTTTTTCCAAATTTCTTATTCACTTACATTGTACATATTACACTAGCCGCAAATTACTTGACTTTACCGTAAGGATAGTTAGTGTAGGGTCAAGTCGTTTGTAAATCAAACATGTAAGATGTTTCAATTCTAACTGCACAGCTCATTTCTAAGTAACACAGATAGCTCTTTTCCAAGTAACCCATAGAAACGAAGAGTCATCACCAATTCACCATATCTCCTACACATACAACCAAATACTGGTAGCGCCTAAAGTGTTCTCTATTATAAAGTTTATGTAAGCGCAATTTGAACTTGATATAGGTACGTAATAAAATTCGTCTACAGCACCCTGAAGTAACACAAATGGTGTCAATGTGCAACTGACGTGTGGACGGTAGCCTTTGAACACATAACTGTTCCAATGTCAGGCATGATTTAAAATTTTCTTCATTGAAAACTAGCGTGCGCTTGTATAATTTGCAAATCAGTGTCAAGTTCAAAAATAATGGTCAATTTAAGCGATATAATTATATTTTGAACTATAGTTGACATTGGAGCCAATGTTTGGACCAATAGTTTGTCATACTGACTACTGATAATAATTTGAGCAATATCAGAGTAAAATGAAGTTTTAGATTTCCTAGCAAGCAAAGCAATTGAACGAAATCAAAAACCAATGTTGGGTCATGGTGAATACAGAAAAACACTTGGGCGCCATCAGTGTAAAATAGATACATCTATAAATCCTCTAGTATGTAAGTCACTTGGACAAAATCATACTCATCTCACAACACATGTGCCAGGCCATTAGTAACGGGAGCAGGTCGTTTCGCAGGCGGCATGGAGACTCTTCCCGGCGGGGAGTTTCCTGAGCAGTTCGCTCCGCCAGAGCACCTGGTGCTACCTCGGCCTTCATCGCCGGAGTTCACGTTTGGAGACGGCCCTCCTCCTTTGCACCCCGAGGGTCTCGTCTGGTAGCTCAAGCCGGAGCCGCGGGACTTCCACGACTGATGCGGCTCGTCAGGCTACTAAGTGGACTATAAACAGTGTTTACTGTAACGTGAGGAACACGCAGTGTTTTGTGATTTTAGTTCAGTTACTATAGTGTTTCGTACCCGCTTTTCAGCCTGTGTTTTTATCTTAATGTTGGCAAAACCAGTTTCTGTTGTGTTGGTGCTATTCGTTAATTTTAAGTACAGATTTTTGTTGTGTGCTTTTTATTAAGTATTATGTGTCAGCTGTCTATATCGAGCACTGTTTTTCATCGTGTTTAAATATATTATACGTGTGATTATTACTTTGCAAAGTGTCGAATGAATAAATTATCGAGATTTGACCTTAATCTTTGACAGGTCGTTTAATAGACGAAACCGATTTATCAACTTTTTATGTATCTGCTCTTTTATGATATACCTGACGGAAATACTTGGATGTAAACAATCAGTAAGAATTGGTTTTGCAAAATATTTAAACAATTTCTATATGAATTATTCTTTGCTCTTATATTCCTTTAGTTAATAATTAATGTTTTGATTTTTAATAATTACTTTTGTGAATAAGCCGTGGCACTGTGAATAACTAGATGTATGTGTACAGATAGCTATTGTAATAGATAATTTATTAAGTTAAATAGAAAGAATAATTTATTTACAATGGGTTTACAAAACATAATTTATATAAGAATAATTTTGGTTCCTATACTAAGATAGACACAGTTCGAAGCATTTTTTTTTGTATATTTATTATTATTAATCTTACCCCTAAATTAAGTACAATCTGTTAGAGTAAACGTAGACACACAGACATAAATGTAAATATTTGATTTGTATATATATAAATGTATTGTCTAAGTTACTTGTACTTAATTAGCTATTAATATAAGAATCGTTGTAATTTAGCTAACCATTATATTTTTAGCGCACTCGTCGCAAAATAAGATCACTAATAAAAGGAAATCTACTTTAATTATGAGCACATACTTCAGTGAAATTTCTCATTTACAAACGATTACATGGAAATTGTAAGGTAATTTGTTTTAATACTTGTTCTGATGCCAACATTATCATAATAAGTGTAGGTTTGTACCAACTTACATTTATTAAAGACAAGTACTAAACACGTACTAATACTTGATGAAATTACTGTAAACAACCAATGACATTTGTATAAGACATGTTTTTGAAACGCGCCATTAAATTTTACAAAATTCATAACGTTTCTTTATAGAAATTACAATGGACACGTTTCATAAATTTTCTGAACATAATTTAATTATTCGTTTACCAGTTTATTAAGCCTTTTGAATAAAGACAGCTTAATAGAAAATTGGGAAATGGTTTTTTGAACCAAGTATATTAAATTAACGCTGAAACTAAATTCAAAAAATTGTTTACATTCGGGCATTATAGAATACTCGCATGTAAACAACGCAATTTGCTGTAAAGTTTGATTCGATTTACTGCAACCGAATTCTACATACCTACATGTTCAATGGCAAATCATATTTTCAATAAACAATTTATGCATAAAATTTAAATGTTTAAAACATTTCAGCGGTTTCAGATTAGCGTATTTTTTGCGCGTATACGGTCGTTTTAGTGTACGCGCTTACAAGCGCGCTTCAAAAAACCGGACTCGCGTCAACGGGCATATTTCGGCGTGTTAGCTCGAAACAGTAGTGATATCGTCTTGCAGCTCGCGCTTGTACGAGCTTCGAAGCGCGTGAACGCTCGTACGAGTTGCGCGTGTGCCAACGGGCGCGCCTATACGCGCCTACATTCGTTCCAAAAACGAGCATAGGTATACGCGCGTATAAAACGCTAGTCTGACACCGCTTTAACATAAAGTAGTTTTTTACACATTGTAAATATCATGCGCAAGTATTTTTCGAATGTATTTCTATACATTTAAGGGAACATCGTGTTTTAAGTAAAAATAACTGTTCTCATTATGTTTGGAGTCACGATTTCGTTAATAGGTTATATTTGTGATGGCATATAAAATTACTAAGTTAACTTGAAGTTGTAGTTATTAAACATAGTTTACATTGTGGGCTAAGATGGCGTGACACGGCTGTCTTGTAGATAAGGAACGGAAATAATATTATCGGCTTTTCCCGTACGTGCAGTTTTTACGTTCACTTATGCCTATTATTATACCGACCATGTTTTCTATGGCCATCATAGCGTAAAACGATTCACATCCTATTAAAGACATAAAATTCCAAGATTCTAAAAGCCAAGTTTTGACCGTCTCCTAATATTACCTAGTCGTATTGGGATATTGTGTAATGTTGTTATTCCAGCCACCAGTATTGCCTCCGAAATTTGATGTGAAAATTATAGAATGAAGCTTTGGCCAGTTGTAAGACTATAATTACAACAAAACATGGTATTTCACGACTATTTTCACCTACTGATAGTGTGGTTTCTCAGGTACAATTATGTATAATTCACTTGGGCAGAGCTGCAGACGAAGTCTTGTTAGATATAAAACTCAACCGGTTTATTCATTTAAGTAAAATTTCTCCATAAGAAAAAGCAGTGCTTTCATGCAAGGCATTTTATCAATATCATCACGCAGGCGTTCTTGATTAGAATTTCTCTATAATTTATGTACATTCATGTACCTATTTATTTAATAGGTGCTCCTACTGAGAAAATAACATACAGAAGCGTAACATACTACAAGTGTAACATTCTGTAACTTTTGTTAAATTATTCTTACAACATAACATAATGATCTTGTAACATAATAATCGTAACATAACAATTGTTATGGTGTTACAATTCATTTATTAACACTTCTTAACATTAAATAAAGTTGTCATTTATGCAGTTAATGTTAAGAAATGACAGTTTTATGTTGTCTTATCATGTTTATGATTATTGTTTACATTATATGAACTCAGTGTGGGCGCATGCTTTTAAATAGAAATATTTCTTATTTATATTTATTTTATGTATTGAATTTAATCAGGAATATATTTGAAAACTAATAATAATAGAAAGAAGCTTCAAGAAAGTTGAACAAACCCGGGCTTTCATGCATATCAAGACTCGGTGTCGTCAATAGTTATTGCTGCTTAAATTTTCTATACAGTAGCGAATGGAAGCGACTAGTCTGAAACGGTCAAATGTAACACGGCTTTGCTCTTCTCACTACGAGAAGGGTAAGGCCATATTCAACCACGCTGGCCAAGTGGGTTGGCAGACTTCACATGACTTTCGAAAACATTATGGAGAACTATCAGACATGCAGGTTTCCTCACGATGTTTTGCTTTACCGAAACACGGTTTAACTTTCTTACATGGAAATAGAGTGTGAAATATCTTTCCACCTGCTCTGACTTTTCGACATGGTTACAACAGCTGTGGTCGGAGATAGCTGATATGGTTATCGTATCTGACAAGTGCTTATTTCGGCATCGTCATTGCGACGTATCATTGGGAATCGTACCTTATCATTGGGACACCGGCTGAATTCACGCTAACGCCATTTCTCTTCCTTAGTCCTGATAATCATCATTTATATATTATTATTTCGTAAGTACTATTTCGACAAGTAATCATCTTCACCGTTCCAGCACTATCTCGGTTCGAAGTCGTGTTCGAAGCCAGAATCCGCTTACTGGTCTAACCAGATTTGATATTAGCTTTTTCATCTAATTGTATTATTACGTCAGTGTAGCGCTCATAGCGAGACGTAGCTTGTCGTTCGTAACAGTTCGACAAAGTTAAGCAACGCTACAAGCGTTGCTTAACTTTGTTAAGCAACGCTTGTACAGGTCATCACTTGGATGGGTGACCAAGTGTGGCATTTACATCTGAGCGCTACCGTGCTTCGGAGGGCACGTAAAGCTGTCGGTCCCGGTTCTTGTCTTAGGATAAGGATCTTTAGGCCATGTCGGAGGCCTTCGGGCGATCTGAAAACTCCGACACCAGAGCTGGTCACACACTCCCACGAAAAACAAAATAAACAATTATGTCAGTATAAAAATATGTAATTATACATTTTCGTGTCTCCAAACAAAATGTGTCAGTGCATTAAACAGGATCACTATATTTTTAAGTATGTATGTACTTTTGATGTAAGTGTTAATATTTGGTACATACTGTTGTCTATCTGTATTTAGCACTTAAACAAAATATAATGGAATTGTCTGTAAGAATAAAATCTATTCAAAAATTATTATGTGTTTTTCACTCATGTTTTACTTATTGCCATATACTTATACAGTAATAATTATCGACCTTCGAACATTCCCAACCTATTTTCCTATTTTGTAATTACTGCTATTCGAATGAGTCCATCATCATCATCCTAGAGTTATCCCGGTTGCATCCAGTGCTCTTCACCTTGGAGCCTGTATTAGTTTATTTTTATTTATAGACTCACGCCTGTATCCCCGAACGGGTAGGCAGAGGTGTAATATTACACCCACATTTCGCCATGAATTTTTAGGTTCCACGTAATAGGGGGCGAGCCTATTGCCGTACTGGGCACATTACCAGACTCCGTGCTGCTACTGAGAATTTCCTAACGGAAAAACCCAATAACACTTTGCACGACCCGGGAATCGAACCCGAGACCTCCCAATCCCACGCGCAGATTTATGCCGCGAGACCAACGAGGCAGTCAGCTCGCTTTAGTTTAACCAGATTTGTCAGAATATTACCTTTTGCACAGCGCCACTGCCGTCTTACCTCCACAACCCAAAGGGATAGCCATTCTCCATGGGTTAGACCAATGTCGTTCTAGGATACTGACTCCCCATAACGGTTGTCAAATATATTCATAACTGTAGGGATCGACACCTTAACGTGCTCTTAGAGGCGTGAAGGAAGCGATAATATCATCATCATCAGCCTTTAACAGTCCACTGCTAGACTAGGCCTCTCCTTTGAAAGGAGGAATTGGCCTACTATACCACGCTGGCCAAACGGGTTGGTATAGGGTTTGTATCAAGTTTTCCTTCTCTTACAGTGCTGTTCTCTGCATAATATGCTCTCTCTGTCGGCTCTTACGACACCCATGGATGATATGTGGTGGTGACATTCCGTATTCTTAATCCGTCACCACACGGAAAACAGCGAATATATATAATTTTATTTAAAAATAAAACGCTATGTGCGTATGGTGTGTGCCTATGCACATGTACACATGAGTTCCTACCAACGATGACAACGTGTCTTCCCGTGAGATTCTGAAGTCTCCTATAGGTATGTGTGAAAGAGGTGATGGGACACCAGACGGGGCCGTCATCTATCCTATTCACTGTACAGCAGCGTTAGAAATACTGCTTCTTTACGTCTATTTTCTTCGAGATATAAACCGGGCTTCTACCACATGAACCCGAAAAGTTAAATGAAACAGGGCACAAATTGTTACAATAGGGTTGCTTTCCATTTAGAAAGGTTCAAATTATCGTACCCTTCAACAGAACACAAGAAATGACAGCAAGAAGCGCGTTGTACAAATAATAGGTATGATGCCATTGCAAGGATAAGCAAGAACATATTGCGTCGACTGTGTAGTTAGGAATTCTCTTTCGAGGATAAAAAGAACCATACTGCGCCGACTTTAATTAAATTGCGACCAGGACAAGCTGATAATGGTGGATTCTATTGTAAGCTCACAAAAATAGACCCTTAACCCGACTAATCAGGAATCGAAAGATATAGAATTATTATCAGAATGCCTGTAAATCAACCAAAATGTCGGTTAATAGTGTAAAACTGGTCCTGGATCTTTTTATTTCTTAAGTCTCACTCCAAAAATAAACAAGCAGTTCAGTATTGGAAACGGATTCTGTAACAGAATCGATGACATCTCATATGAGACTAGTACTTAGCTATTTAAATAAATAAATAAAATAAATAAATAAATATTTATTTCTGTCACCAATTTTATTTCTAGTTAAAAGTCATCATCGTCCAAGCGTACCTGGGCTGCATCCAACGCTTTTCGCCTAGGAGCCCGGCATCCACTTCTTAGGGTCACCGCACACGGGCCACTGGCCACAACCACAAACGCCGCCTCAAGAAGCTAGACGCAGCTACAAAAGTAGCTGAAGCGCGCTTAGGCTGAAGGCATTTAGTGGCCGGTGCGGGCCACAAGAAGCGCGCAACGACAATTGTAGCGCGTGGCGGCCACCGGCTTCAACCGTGTGCGGCAAGTCCATATAAAATGTATGAAATTGAAAACTACAGGAAATATGCCGGTGGCGGCGTTTTGTGGTTGTGGCCAGTGGCCCGTGTGCGGTGACCCTAAGAAGCGGATGCCGGGCTCCTAGGCGATGGATGCAGTCCAGGTACGCTTGGACGATGATGACTTCTAACTAGAAATAGCTAAGTACTAGTCTCATATGAGATGTCATCGATTCTGTTACAGAATCCGTTTCCAATACTGAACTGCTTGTTTACTTTTGGATTGAGACTTAAGAAATAAAAAGATCCAGGACCAGTTTTACACTATTAACCGACATTTTGATTGATTTATTTATTTTTAAGTCTAACCAGATTTGATAGAATAGGTACCTTTTCTTCAGAGTCAATGCCGTCTGACTTCCGTAACCCATATGAATAGCGATACTCTATGGCTTAAAAGTGCTATTTCTCCTAAGAAGTGCCACAGTAAAATTTATGGCTTTTATATCACTAGTGAGTGAAACAGAGTAAGTAGGTGCAAAGACGGTTTTGTTTGCTTCTTTATCACAGTGAGGCTAGTTTTAGCTATATTTACCTACTCACTCTCTCACCGCTTTAGACTTTCGTAGTGGAAAGGCTTCTACAAAATTAATCGCAGCTACTTAATCGTACTGCGCTCGGAGTCTATTATGATCACCGTGAAAGGCGGTATTAAAGGTGGTCTGCTCATCATTATTAACAAAAGGCCCTTCCCGCAATTTTTCACCAACATCTATACAAAAGATCTTCAATTGTAGAAGCAATATCGTAAATATTTTCCTCACAGAAGCTCAAAGCTAATGATAAGCCAACAATGCGTCGGGCGGAAAGTATTAATCATACATACTTACCGGATTAATAAATCGACAACGCTTATAACTGACACTTGGTGTAAAATGAAATAAATAAATTCTTATTGACACAAAAGATAAGTGAAAAGGTACAATCGAATTTGAAGATTATACTCGAACTTTTGACAAATGCTCGTATCATTCCACATGAAGTTATTTTATTTAAAGTTATTATATTAGTTATATATTATCATCATCATCATCAGCCCTTTATACTGTCCCCCCACTGGTGGGCACGGGCTTCTTCTCACTATGGGAAGTGTAAGGCATAAGGCATAGTCCACCACGCTGGCCAAGTGTGGGTTGGCAGACTTCACATGTCTTTCGAGAACACTATGGAGAACTCTCAGACATGCAGGGTTCCTCGCGATGTTTTCCTTCACAGCTTAGCAAGCGATAATTTATAATTTAATACGCACGTAACTCCGAAAAGTCGTGGTGCGTGCCGTGGATTCGAACCTGAGACCCTTTGCGTGGCAGTCTATCGGTCTCTCCACTCAGCTATCGCTGCTCGCTTGAAGTTATTGATACCTGCTTTTAAACTGATAGTGGTCAGATCAAAGGCGGTCGCCTTCTGTTAAGATTAGGTTTAAGGGTAATTAAGTATTCCTTGGTGGAGTATTAAAATTATCATCCATTTCATTAAGTTCCTCAGCAATTGAATAAGTTAACTGTCACCGCAATACATAGAGGACGGTTACAACCATGCTAAGCCGTTTCGCAATGAAGACATCCCTTACGTTCGTCTCGGTACAAGAGTCGTATGTACATTGTACAATGATATAAAAAATATAACATTACCGTCAAATTGCGTTCATGAAACTTGGTTGGGAGCAAACGCAAAAAAGCTGCATGTAAGTAGGTATACCGTATACCCACCAAACAAATAAAAAATATTAGGTATAATTATCAAAATCAATTTTTAAATGACTGATACTGTTGTAACCTCCTTCTTTTTTAAAGTCGGTTAATAATCCGACCGACATGTTGGAAACACGACTCAAGAAAAGAAAAAGAAATGCAAGTAATAAAGTTTGTTTCGTGTATGTGTCGCAGATATCTACAGTCACGAGCGTAGAGATTTACATAACTTCACGCCTTTTAGGGTAGGCAGAGGTGTATTACACACCCACACTTCGCCAGTTATGTTTCGGTCCCTATGTAATAGGGGGCGAGCCTATTGCCATCTACCGGGCACATTGCTAAGCGAGCGATAATTAATTAACATTTTTAATACACACATAACTTCGAAAAGTCAGAGGTGTGTATCTGGGAATCGAACCCGAGACCATCGTCTCAGCAGTCTGTTACGTACACAACTGGGCTATCGCCGCTAGAGATTTACTTGTATACAAGCGCATGTCGAGCCATGCACAATGTATGCTTCCTTAGTACCCCTTACTCAGTGTCCTAAGTACAGTAGGACTCAAGCACAATAGCCGTTTAATTGCTTGCAAGTAAAAGTTTAAGTAGATTGGCTATTACTCTTTAATAGTAAAATCTAATTAGCCGTTATAATTCTTATTGGAATTTAATTATTTAAGCTACTATTTAGCATAGTTTACACGTAGATAAATACTACAGTTTAGAAGATAGAGAAAGGGACACTTCAATTGGTGGATTTTCCTAAAAAAAATGGTAAAAATAAACTCCTAGTGTTTATGAAATACCTGTGTTTTTTACACAGGTATTTCAGTTTACTTTCAGATTTATGTATGGGTGTTACTAGTACCTAGATAAAGTAACTTTGTTAAAAATTTTGCCTACAGTTACCTATTATGGAAAATTTGAAAATCAATAGGCTAGTTGACAAAAAGAAATTATAAGTCCGTCCTTTAGATTATTCAAAAATAAGCGATACGTATTTTTTATTTGTAAATTAAACCAAGATATAGCTCATTAAAGTTACGTATAACGTCACGCCGTGCTGCATTTTTTCGCACTAGATGACGTCACACGTAACTTTAAAGGGCTATATCTTTGTTATTTTTTATTTAATCGAAAAAAGAAAAAAATACGTGTCCAATATTTTTTTATAATCTAAAATACGGACTAAATAAAATGTAATTATTTTGACCCTGGAAACTACCCTATTCTTATTAATCATACAGTTTTGTCCGCGTAGTTACGATGTAGAACTATACTACATTTCAGCTCTGTAATGCTTAAAGTTTTTGCGTAAAGCCGTGGGCAAACGAACGGACAGACACAGCGAAACTATAAGGGTTCCTTATAGTTTACTACGGAACCTTAAAAAATGGTTCAGTGAGAAGTTTGGATGACGTGATACATGAGAATATCGCACTTCTTGGTCACAAGCAACTATTTATAAGTTCAGAACTGACTGGGACCTAAAAATTCATGGCGAAATGAACTCTGCTACCCCTTCGGGGATGCAGGTGTGAGTCTATAAATAAAATAAAAAGATAGAACTGACTGCTTTTTTTTCGGAATATTGAGACGCTGACTTTTATCTTCACCCAACACTCAAACTCTGTCCCGCAACCACGCACTAAGAGTCAAAATTATAGAAATTACATTTTAAGCACGCTTAGCATGTTGGCAAAATTACATCATATGCTGTATGATGTAATTGTATTGCATTGTAAATAAAACAAAAAAAAACTGTAGGTACAATAATGAAAACGAAATTTCATAGAAGTACCTAAGTACTTACATTACCATTTTCATTGTAATTTAAACATACAATATGCACTCAGCCAAGTTGGGACATTAAACAAGTTAGTCAAAGTAAAATACTAATAGTTCCATGATGGAACGATTTTCAGTACATAAGTTTAATATATTTCTGTAGTAAATTAGGTGTTGCGTCGTAAATTATTCAAACGACATGTTTTTTTTCGCATTTAATTATGATGATAGTTATCGAAAGTATCGTTGTCACCCTTGATGGTATGATTATGAAGTATGTCTGTAATCATTACAGTTGAGTTATGAAACCGGCTTACATGTAAATGTACGTAATTATGAGAATTTATGAAGGTATGTATGAAGGCGTTAATTTGTGTTAATATTCAGTTATGTTTCTTAGAAACTATGGTCGATCTTCTGGTCCTTTTATTAGTACGTACGGAATGGAAATAACGTAAATATAGTAACAAGTCTAAACTGTGTGTGTCTAGTTTCTGTAGTTTGGGGTTTGCAAAGTTTTGTCAGTCAGGAAATCAGGAAGCCGTGTGGTTGACGGCATAGAATACAAGTGTCACCTATCATCCCGTGGGTGTCGTAAGAGGCGACTAAGGGATAACACGATGCAAATACCATCTTTGCGTAGAGACGGAAAACTCGACATCAAACCCTATACGACTGCCTCGTTGGTCTCTCGGCATAAATGTGCGCGTGGGATCGGGAGGTCCCGGGTTCGATTCCTGGGTCGGGCAGTGTTATTAGGTTTTTCTGTCACGAAATTCTCAGTAGCAGCACGGAGTCTGGAAATGTGCCCGGTACGGCAATAGGCTCGCCCCTTATTACGTGGGACTAAAGTATATCTGGCGAAAAGTGGGTGTAGAAATATACCTCTGCCTACCTCTTCGGGGTTATAGGCGTGAGACTATGTATGTATGTATGTATGTCAGTCAGGAGATGTGATCTAGCTTTATATAAACTATTGGGCGCAAGAATCTGATATTTGGCATGTAGGTAGGTACCTATATTCCATGGGGAGCGTAGGGGTGCACTAAGCAGGGATTGCCAAAAATTCCCATGAGATCAATCAGGCAGAAGCGGTTAATTTAAATAAAATTTGCGAGCGTAGCTGCTATCTTCTAGTTTTATAAAAAGCAGAAAAATAAATCCAAGCAAGAGATGTTTTTTTTTGTATCGTATAAGGCGGCAAACGAGCAGACGGATTGCCTGATGGTAAGCAATTACCGCCGCCCATGGACACAAGCAACACCACAGGAGTCACAAGTGCGTTGCCGCCCCTTGAGGTTGGGAAAATGGATAGGATAAGAAGTGGGATGAGGAGAAGGAATAGAGGATAGGGCCTCCGGCACTCTCACTCACCGAACGAAACGCAACAGTTTAGGTACCTACTGTTACTTTACGTCGAAAATAAAGGTGAAACTTTGCTCCGACATTTCGGCATAGGATACACCAGCCGGACAAGACAAGGTATTATTGACTTAGAGTATAGACCGAGATCTACTCCTTTACAAAAAATTATTATACTTATGACAAATTACAGCGATATCATAAATTATTTCTCTTTGATAGAAGGAACGTAGTCAAAAGTAATATTTTTTTTTATATTATTTCTCTTTGATGGAAAGAACATACTTAGTTAAAAGTAATAATTTTTTTAAATATTATTTCTCTTTGATAGAAAGAACGTAGTCAAAAGTAATAATTTATTTTCTAATAGTTTAGCGTTACTGACTGACTGACAAACAGGCTACAGATAAAACTGTCGGGCGCAAGAACCTGACATTTGCCATGTATGTTCCTTTGGGACCCTGGCGGAACGAGCAGACACGGTTAAATTTATAATAAATGTGCGGGCGTACCTGCGGATATCCCCTGGTTTTCTACTAAAATTGTTGACGTTGTCCCGATTGCCGGTACTTAGGAGAAAATTATGAATAATCAAAAATTCATGTAAGCATTTCTGACTTATTACTACTTAATTGCTCATTTGCATACGAGAAAGCCAGCTCCAACAGTCCTTAAACATTTTATACATCTTTTATGTGTATTACTATATTTTATTTATTTACAAATGTGTGGCTACGTCACGTTGAGTAATTTAGTTTTTCAAAAAAACTTACTCAATTTTATCAAATCTAGTTAGGCGTTATCTTCCAAATACATCTAAAATAAGAACAGCATTTGTATTCTTTGCCAATTATTTTATTCGGAACTTATCATAGATGCAGTAGTGAAACTGGTCCTTAACAAAATAGGCTATCTGAATAGTTTTGAAACCCTTGGCAAGCTTATAAGAGACTACGGATACCATTCATCCTTCTAGCGTTTATCCCAATAGGGAATATGCATGTAATTCAGTTATAAGCGAATATATTTTTAAGACATTCTTTATCGGTAAAGAAAGATACCTCTAATGGCGGCTCCACATTAGTGCCGTGAATTCACGCGCAAATTCACGCCGCGAATTCATGGCATAAGTTGTGTCGTCCACATTCATGGGATGTTCGCAGTCTTTCGTGAAACCCGCCGCGAAATGGACGTAGAAGCTGCTGCCGCTGTTCTTTCTTTCTTCTGTTTGGTAAGAGTGTGTGGCCAACTCTGGTGTCGGAGTTTTCAGTCCGCCCAAAGGCCTCCGAGTTGGCCTAAGTATCCTTGTCCTGAGACAAGAACCGAGACCGACAGCTTAACGTGCCCACCGGAGCACGGTAACGCTCTGATACAAATGCCACATGTGGTCACCCATCCTAGTAGCAACCTGTGCAAATGTTGATTAACTTTGCCGATCTACTACGAATGGCAAGCCAATCCCACTATGACCGCTACTATGTTTGCTGTGGCAACATATCACTATTTACACGTACAAAACAAGAGAGTTTTTAGAAATAACTGGACAGCAAAGAGTCTTTTTTCTTTTTTAATTATTTTATTTCAATACCCATTTCAGTACTGATCCGCGTCCAGGCATCATAACACTCTTTTTTGTCCTTATAATGCGGGTTTTTTGCATCCCACAGTACACTCTCCATGTGGTAATGTTCTAAAAAACGCATTTCAGTTTCATTGTCCCAAATGTTCACATGCAACTCCATTTTATTAGCGCACTGCACACGTCCGTACGCCTGTGTAGTCCGGAGGAAACTGGCACGGGTCCGTGAATGTGGATATGTACGCGTGAACGCCGCGCGAAGGGGCCGCGAATCCTTTGTCGCGGTACAAAATACCGACTCTGGTCGGGGAACAGGCGCGAACGCGCGTGAACAACGCGAAAACCATCCACATTCACGTTCACGCCTGTTCACGGAGCTTCACGGCACTAATGTGGAGCCGCCATAACATTATTTTATATTGTTTTCTACAATCGCGAATATTATTTAATAAAAGTTGCAAAATTTACGAGCGAAATTTAAAATGTCAAAACGCAACGCTATTGCCTAGACACCAACGTGACGTCACCGTTCGCAGAGGATATGTCAAAACAGTACCAGACATTTGACAGAGTTGACAGTTAACAACTCTATCGTTGCGAACGCTGACGTCACCACAAAGCGCGCTAAAATGGGGGTGTTTAAACCAGCGTTATGTCATTGCAATTTTCAACATTTAATTAAAATAAATGTTGACTTTTCCACGACTAATATTTTTTACAGTATTATATTAACATAATTAAACGATAACAACGATAAAAATAATCATGTATATTCCCTATTGCAGCCAGAGATCTGCTTACTAGTCTAACAGGATTTTGACTGAATTATAGCATTTCCACGGAACGACTGCCTGTCTGACTGCTGCAATACAAAGAGATAGCGATATTCCATGGGATAGGAGTGCTATTTCTCTTTGGAAGTGCCAATGTCGAATTTGAAGCTTCTGTATACTTATTATCGCTTAAACTAAAGACAGTTTGTTACGTATACCACTACCTACGCTGTCAAATATATAGCACAAGTGAAACCGCAGGTCACAACGAGTATTATACGAGTATATACAAATTCCATACAGGCTTCTACACATTCATTAGGCGCGCAGTAGTACGTCGGTCCAATCAATCTCCATTGGTCACAGCCGCCGCACTCCTAACGATGTCCGAACAGGGAATACACACGCAATTAACTCTTAAACCGCACACCGCAAGAATGAATAGTACAAATTAAAATTTTGTACCAAATGATTGATTTTAGGTAGGTACGTACTAAGTATTATTGATTTCGCTTGAATAGTTTTTTAGTGCTCTCGCTTAATCAATCCGATAATGTTAGTGCTAAATCTATTAATATTTACTTACTACTTGCGTCACGAATTAGGTACCTACGTATTAAGTTGATAAGTGATTTTCAAAAAACTGAAATAAAACGTAATCTACAATGTGTCGATAAGCACCATTTGTTTTCGAATGATTTGCCAATAATGTGCTAAAATTTTAAGGCTTTCGCATAATAATTGAGTCGTAAGTATTACTAAATTGTTGATGAATTAGATAATGTAGTACGTATGACAGATGACAGTCGCACTGTGGAAAAACTACATAAAAATTCTGTCAAATATGGTTAGACTTGAAAGTGGACAGATTAGATGCAACTAGGATAATGGAATGACGATAATGATGGGAGTGTCTGCATTCTCCGAACCGAGTCAATAGCTGGATCTACCATGATATCGTTAAACTTAGCGATATATATTTTTTTATTTATTAATTGACACTAGTAATAAGGCCAGACCACAGGGCCAGACTAACAGCCTTTTTCAATATTCGAACTATAGATAGATCTGTAGATTTTAGATTCGTGTTTGACATATTTTGTATGGAGCTTAATGTCGAAAACTGACAAAAACGAATCTAAAATCTACAGATCTATCTATTATTCGAATATTGAATTCCGTAGTATGAAACATTGAAAGATTAGAAATCCACGATTAAATTCAAAATGTCTGTTCTTCAAGGCCAAAGATTAGCGTATAATATTTTGACGTTTTTCTTTATGAGCAAACTGAAAACCAAATAAAACTTGATAACATTTGTGTAGGTATGCTTTCGTTCCCAGGCTTTGTATATTTGCTGCAACCCAATACTACAAAGATAAGTAAAAACAGAACGAGCCCCGACTCAATATTGCTTATATCAGGTCATACAGTTTCAGTGTCTCTACAATCATTACAACGAACCCCGGCAGCTATCGGCCGTGCAATCGGCCCGAAATTTACTCAGCGCAACCGCCAAGGTAAGCACCAACCCATCTCGCGTCGCACATAAAGGAAAATTGGAATTTGCGCGGGAGGGGCGAAATGGGGCAAAACGGGGCGAAACGGGGCAAAACAGGGCACCGTCGGTAGACACCACGCGTTGGTTCGCACGCTTGAATTAACTGTCGACCGCCAACTCGTAATTGGAATCGTTGTGTTTGCTCCCAGCGAGCCTATTATCTTTCGGGATTGCCGAATGCTCTATGTATACCTGGATACGTGATATCGCTGAATTAACCAAATTATCTTATATAGAATTTCAGTTAATTAAAAAACGGCTCATTTTGTTTGCTGACGTTATTTTGAAGTGCCGGTTTTGAGCTAGTCAGAAGTTGTCAGCTTTTATTATTGATAATAGCATAAGATAAGCAGCGATAGCCTAGTGGAGAGACCGACAGACTGCTACGCAGAGGGTCCGGGTTCGAATCCACGTCGCACACCAATGACTTTTCGGAGTTATGTGCGTACTAAAGGAACTCACTCACTACTATCTGAAGAAATTGTAATATAGAAGCAAGAAATTATAATTTAAAGTTTATAAACAATCTTTGTTTTACGGATAGTAAAAGCAGCGACATATTTAAAATGGCACCGGAGTTAAGTGCGTATTAAAGCGTTAATTATCGCTTGCTAAACAGTGAAGGAAAACATCGTGAGGAAACCTGCATGTCTGAGAGTTCTCCATAAAGTTCTCGAAAGAAATGTGTAAAGTCTGCCACTTAGCCAGCGTGGTGAACTATGGCCTTACCCTTCTCATAATGGGAAGAGGCCCGTGCCCAGCAGTGGGACAGTATAAAGGGCTGATGATGATTATTGATAATATTTACTGGTATGGCTATAGAAAGATGTAACTTTATAAGAGCTGGTAGCTACCTACATTTTATTCGAACTGTGATTAACTAAAGTCATGCTCATATATCATTATCGAAATTCACTGCTGGGTATAGGTCACTCAGATGGCACGTACGACACAGAACTCAATTTTACACTTTATGTCCAGGTTACTGCCAGCCACTTTGTGTAAGTATATCATAACTCCGTTCTACGCTACGTCGTATTATTATGCTCAATAGATAATCTAGAAAAGACTTAACACTTCATTTCACTTGCAACGATAGCCGAGTGGAGGTACCAAATGCAATGGGCAATGGGTATCGGATTCGAATCCGCGGCGCGTATCATTGACTTTTCGAAGTCATGTGCGTATTAAATTATTAGGTAAATATAACTTGTTCCGTATATCGAAAAGCATGTTTATAACGTCGTTTTTGGCTGTCGTCTAGTATTATAGTTTATAGTTGCGTTATACTTACTAACTTTTGTCTTGACAACTAAACCCACGCGGACGAAGACGTGGGCAAAAGTAGAATGCGATCATTTAAAAAAAAATGTAATGTTAGTATACACTCCAAGCTGTAATTAAAATAATCTTCATATTATTATACTAGAAGCTATTAAACCCAAACATAACACCCAAAACTAAGTATCAACAACACATTAAAAGAGGCAACTCATCGACATTTCACAAATAATTAACAACCGTCAAACACACTTGAAATACCCACGGAACACCCCAAACCAACAAATAAAGAGAAATACCAAACTGACCATTAATTAGAACAATTGTTGTTGGGGTAGTTAGGCACCCCATTCTTTATATATATAGAGCACGCAATACCTCCACCAACGAAGTTTTATATAAAATCTGATAAGACTCATTTGACAGCCCATTATACTTGTATACTATTTATTTTGATCGTAAAAGTTAATAAAGCAACTTGGATAGTTTATAAAGTTTTATGATGAGTTGTCGCTTCTGATGTGAGCTTTGTTTTTGCTGATTAATTCGACGGATAAGTAGGTAATACACACCGTCATTTTAATTATATTCGAAACTAAAATAGATATTAGTTGTGTCATATAACAAATTTATTGAACAATCTATATTTCTAATAATGCAATATTAGTTTAAGACTGTGAAATAAAAATTATGCTAAGTATATTGTTTGTCCAGTCGCGGATTCCAAACTGAAAACAATTATGTACTATGCATGTTCCTGTGAAGGAAAATCGTAAAGTAATTTAATGACTTTTAGGTAGACACCATTTTGGGGATGACAACTGAGTAACGCAAATTCGAAACGTCCGGGAAAGTAGATAGGTCGGAAGATCCAATATTACATCGCAACTTTTTCGTCCATCGTTCCATTTCGACCTGTGTAATGCTAATTTCGTCGATCGCTTGATGTCAGTCACTGTAAAGCTAAACATGACTCATGGTATAATAGTCAAATGCAAGTGTAACTGCATTATCCTCTAGTACACCTTAACACGAGACAATATTGTCATGAACATAAACATCTTTGTGTAGTCATCATCGGCTCGTAACAAAAAGAGTATTTTCTAGATCATTCGGTTTAAATGTAATAGGTATCTTTAAAACCAATATATTATTATCGCGATAGCATTCGTATACCGTAGTTTGACTTCAAAGTGTGAAACATAAACAATAGATCTAAAGAGTGCATCATCTCTGTGCAGTTACTATGGACACGTGCGTGTAGCGACATTTGCGTGTGCGCACCCCATCGCTCACCGTCTGATCTTACCGCCCGAGCCGACGCGTCACGAGCGCGCCCGACGCCACCCGAACGCGCCTCAACATACCACGCACACACTTAAGTACCCTGCACATTTGATGGACAATGCGTAGCGTATTGTCGAACGTGTTAACGCTGGAATCCAAAATAAGTGAGAAAATATATAATATTCTTACTGTAATGGTACCAAATGAGCTTAAACTCAGCCTTATGGAAGCAGCTAACAACTATGCTTTGTCTGAACTTCTAGGGATTGTTGTATCAGCCATTACCATTAGTTAGGCAGTACTCGCGCGTAGCCCCTTTGGAAGATAAAGTTTGTATTCGTCATCATCCCTAAAACCACGGTAATAATATATATTACCGTGCTAAAACGCTCCTACTGTTCTTAGGATATATTTCTTTCCACTATAGGAAAGAAAGAGAGAGTGGACACTGGGATAGGTCAGTACCGACTACGTTCGTCGCACTCACCCAATGAAATGCAACAATAACCATACCACTGAATACAGATTTACATACTTAGAAGCGCATTTCTTAAGGATTTCGTGTGCCGATTCCAAGTGGCGACTGTCGCCAGTGTAGTTCATAGTTGGCGCCGTTGGCGGCGCTGGCGTCGTTCTCCGTCTCTCTTGCTCTCGTAGTTAAGATACACAGGAGGAACGTTCGTCTCTCTTGCACTCGTAGAGACAGCTGTCACAGCGCGACTGCCACGCCGCCAAGCGGCAATGGGTCACAGAAAATTTGTCTACAGAGCGCCCATAAGAAATGCGCCTCTATGTAAATATCTGAGGTCTTTGACCATACTGCTCCTATACGTCGATTTTCTGTGGCAGGTGACGTTTACGCAGTGTAGCTTTACACTCTTATTTTAATACCTATATGTTTGCAATATACAACGAGGTCGAATTTGAGCTTTGAGTAACTAAAAGTGAAGACTTAGTAGCTATGTAGGCCGTCAATCCACACGCAGATTATACACTGCCAGGTCGCGGTAGTAATGCTAACGTAGTTCCCGTGTTTGTTTTTTTTTGTTTTTCGTGTGAGTGTGTGGCCAACTCTGGTGTCGGAGTTTTCAGACTGCCCGAAGGCCTCCGACATGGCCTAACGATTCTTATCCTGAGACAAGAACCGGGACCGAGAGCTTTACGTGCCCTCCGAAGCACGGTAGCGCTCAGATGTAAATGCCACACATGGTCACCCATCCAAGTGCCGACCTGTGCAGGCGTTGCTTAACTTAGCTCATCTGTTACGAACGCCAAGTCAAGTTTCGCTATGAGCGCTACTGTTCCCGTGACCCCGCCATTCAATAGGATCGGATAGAGGAACACCGTGGTGGTTTTAGTGGATAGTCCCGGTGCTTCTCGTCGGGTAGTCACCACACTCTCTCTAGGCTGCACCCCTTTAAGAGCCCAGCCTGGGCCATACACTGCTGTATCTACCATCATATGGGTAGGGTCCCTTAACTAACTACCTATATGTCACCGCTAACTACTTTATACTTCATAACTATCTTACGTTAAATTATTAGATATTTTAGTTATAATTTAGGTTTATGTAAATTTGTTTGGTTATTTTTCAGATAGTGTGTATCTAAGTGTCGGTTTTTGTTCCCACGGTGTTCTATTACCAATGTCTACGTTCAGTCTAAATGATGGTGAGAAATTATATTAAGAAATGCATTGCATAGAATCAAATGATGAAGTAGATTGTAGTTTTACGTCAGCAATATGAAATAAAAGAGTCAAATATTTTAATAAAAAAACCAACAAAAATCATTTTCATACAAATAGCAATATAAAGATTTTCAAGAAAAGCATATATCATCATCATCATATCAGCCAAACGACGTCCACTGCTGGACATAGGCCTCCCCCAAGGTTCTCCACACAGACCGGTCTTGAGCCGCCCGCATCCAACCGCCTCCCGCGATCTTGACGAGATCGTCGGTCCACCTTGCGGGGACATAAGAAAAGCATAGAACATAACTATTTATTCTCCTTTTCGTAACAATATCATGAAATTATTATACGTTTTTTATTCGTCTATATTTTTGGCTACATATTTAAGATTCGTACTAAATAAAGTTTAATATAGGAAATTTTTGTTTCGGATCCCAACTAAAATTTGGTCCACACATATAAAAATAAACTCAGGCGTTACTAGTGTCTATTATCCCATCAGGTTAAGACTTTCCGTCTCTTTGAAATATTAGAATTAATCAGTTCCATTAGCACGGAAGCGACGAAAATCTGTACATCAAACCCTACCTGTATACCCTGTATACCTACCTGTACCAACACCTCTATCCAGTGTCATCATCAGGCCTCTTCTCACTATGAGAAGGGTAAAGCATTAGTCAACCACGCTGACCAAGCGCGGGTAGACAGACTTCACATGTCTTACGAGAACATTATGCAGAACTCTCAGACATGCAGGTTTCCTCACGATGTTTTCCTTTACCGATAAGCCTTCGAAAAGTCTTTGGTGCGTGCCATGGATTCGAACCCGAGACCCTTTGCGTAGCAATCTGTCGGTCTCTCCACTCGGCTAAGTATAGTAGGTCCAGCCAATACAAAAATTTTATGAATTTAAAAGCTTCTTGTGCCAAACCAAAACATTAAGTATACATTGCAATCAAACTACAGTTTACGCCTTCTATCGTAATATATTGGTTTTAGTTCAATTATATTTAAACCGAATGATCTAGAAACTATTATTTTTTATAATTACTAACCAACGAAAATACAATATTTAGTATACAACAATGTCTACACCATTTTTAAAGCCAAAATTTCCGACAATTATTTTGTCCTTACGATAGCGCGTAGAACATAAATTATGAATTTATTAGTGCATCAAGAGCTTAGAATACATATTCACTTAAATAATACCACATACAATCGCCGACATGTTCTAATAAAAAGTGCTAATAATATAAACTTTATGTGATACCGACAAATGCCATCAAAACATAAAAAATCCCAATAAAGACTTTTCTTCCATTTTGCTAAATAATGTAGCTGCTGTCAAGACCGAGACTTGTTTATGTAAGCGGGTTTTGAATATGTATAAATTATTTGATAATATAATTATTTTATCAGCCCGTTTTATAAGCTGTCTTACTACTGTTCACAGATCTTTTGACAGCTTAAAATTAATTGTCATCTATACGTATAATAAAAATGAGTAAGCAAAAATAAGTGAATCTATACGTATAGGGTCTCCCCTTTTCTGCCTGTCTGCACGCGATAGTTTCAAAAAAAGAATAAACGGTTTTATCGAGTAAGACTAATGCTACTGCTACATCTGCGTTAGCGTTAACGTTGATGGCAATGGCCAACTACGCGTTAATTATCGCGTTAAAAATGCGCCTTGGCTACATTAAGGTTACAATGCCGTTAAGCGTTAATTCCTCGTGAATTCACACGTTAAGGATTTTTCAAATAACGAACCCTTAAAAAACGAATATGCACGCTCCTTAAAGGTTCTAATTTTGAATTGTAAAGTAAACAGTCCTTACTCTGTGCTCGCATCCCGTCGAATGAGACGGCGTTAATGTAGACAACATCACTTAGCGCATTAAACTGCGCGCTAAAACCCTTTGATGTGTCCAAAAAACCGACACCCGAGCTATCGCTTAACGTTTAACGCCATTAGTAATGCCGTTAGTACTTTAACGCGTTAAAACGTTGGCCACATCTACGTGGCGCCTAAATTAACGCGTTAAGACGCAGGTGTATCTGTTATGCTCCTGCCACATCTGCGTCTTAACGCGTCAATTAACGCGTTAATTTAGGCGCTACGCAGATGTGGCCAACGTTTTAAAGCGCTAAATCACAAATTGTCAAGGCAAATCTTTAACGCGTTAGTTAACGCGTTGTTGGCCATTGCCGTTAAACGTTAACGCTAACGCAGGTGTAGCAGTAGCATTAACAAATGTAGGTCTTGCCAGTCTCAGTTTTTATATAACACATTCGTCATACCTATATTCATTTTTTAAATGCCTAAAGATAGGGAAGGTCCTTTTCCGACTTATCTTAGACTAACTCGAAATCTAAACTTCTTTTGCCTACCACCATATCAAAATGTGCTAGATATTACTGAAAAGAACGAGCAAGAAACGCAACAAGTATCAGTTTTGAAATTTATTCTATGCTATACATTGTTGTTCAACACTTTCTGTGTATGGAGTGAGCAGCAGTTTGATACGGGCACTTGAATCCTTATATAGGTATTCAAGTGCCTGTGTCAGAATAAACGGGGCCTACGGACTGGTTTAACATTGATCGTGGTGTTAGACAGGGATGTGTAGCGTCTCCTTGCTGTTCAATCTATTCATGGACAGTTGTTTGACCGATCTGAAAGAGTCTGAATGTGGATTAAGAATGGGTGAATCTATGTTTAAGACCTTGTTATACGCTGACAATCAGGTTCTTTTTGCGTCGTCAGCGTCTGATTTACAGCAGATGATCACCGTAATGAATGAGGCGTATAAGAAGAAGGGCATCAAATTGAATATAAGCAAGACTAAGGTCATGGTCATAGAGAGGGAAGACAGTATAACTGAATGTAACATAATGATAGGAAATGAAAAAGTGGAACAAGCGAATGAGTTTGTGTATTTAGGCTCTTTGTTGAAAATGTTAGGTAGATGTTGAAAGGAGACTGAAAGCAGGAAATAGTGTGAATGGCGCCTTACAGTCCATCATCAGTAACAAAATGATCCCAAGTAAGGCTCGCCTTACTGTACTGCAGGGAGTTTTGGCGCCAACGCTGATGTATGGTAGCGAATCATGGGTATGGCAGAAGAAGCATGAAAGTAGAATCAAAGCTGTGGAGATGAGAGCTTTGAGGAGTAAGGCTGATAGATAAAGTGAAAAACAGTGTGATGCGAGAGAAGTGTGGTCTGAAAGAAGATGTAGTGATAAAGATTGAAAAAGGAATGTTGCGATGGTTTGGACATTTGGAACGGATGGATGAAAGAAGAAATACGAAAGAAGTGTATCGTGCAAGAATTAATGGAGATGTCGGTAGGGTACGCCCAAGACAGACGTACGACGACCAAATAGGTGACGTACTAAAAAAGGGCCAAATCAAAAGTACCCATAACCGACGAGCATGCATGACGAGGTTAGGCTGGTTTCAGAGTGACGCGCGCGGCACGCGCCGTCGGCCAGCGCGTCTCAACAGCGCGTTTGGCGCGCGGACCACTGTGAAACGAGTTCGCGTTTCTCATTGCAATGTATGAAGCTTCGGCAGCGCGGCCGGCGCGCGCGTCTCACACGCGGCGCGTTTGAACTGCGTGACTATGAAACGCTACTACTAATCTAGTGTAAGGCTGGTTTCAGAGTGACGCGCGCGGCACGTGCCGTCGGCCAGCGCGTCTCAACAGCGCGTTTGGCGCGCGGACCACTGTGAAACGAGTTCGCGTTTCTCATTGCAATGTATGAAGCTTCGGCAGCGCGGCCGGCGCGCGCGTCTCACACGCGGCGCGTTTGAACTGCGTGACTATGAAACGCTACTACTAATCTAGTGTAAGGCTGGTTTCAGAGTGACGCGCGCGGCACGCGCCGTCGGCCAGCGCGTCTCAACAGCGCGTTTGGCGCGCGGACCACTGCGAAACGAGTTCGCGTTTCTCATTGCAATGTATGAAGCTTCGGCAGCGCGGCCGGCGCGCGCGTCTCACACACGGCGCGTTTGAACTGCGTGACTATGAAACGCTACTACTAATCTAGTGTAAGGCTGGTTTCAGAGTGACGCGCGCGGCACGCGCCGTCGGCCAGCGCGTCTCAACAGCGCGTTTGGCGCGCGGACCACTGTGAAACGAGTTCGCGTTTCTCATTGCAATGTATGAAGCTTCGGCAGCGCGGCCGGCGCGCGCGTCTCACACACGGCGCGTTTGAACTGCGTGACTATGAAACGCTACTACTAATCTAGTGTAATTGTAAGCGCGCGCGTGTGGCCGGCGCCGGTCAAACGCGTGACTCTGAAACCAGCCTTAATGAATGTCGAGGAAGCGAAAGAGGTTTGTTCCAACCGGAGCATTTGGCGTTCCATAGTCTCTGCCTACCCCAATGGGAGACAGGCGTGACGATAGATAAGATAGGACATTGTTGTATGTTGTATTTTTTTTATACTCACGCCTGTATCCCCGAAGGGGTAGGCAGAGGCATAATATTACACCCACATTTCGCCACGAATTTTTAGGTCCCACGTAATAGGGGGCGAGCCTATTGCCGTACCGGGCACATTATCAGACTCCGTGCTGCTACTGAGAATTTCGTAACGGAAATACCCAATAACACTTTGCCCGACCTGGGAATCGAACCCGAGACCTCCCAGTCCCACGCACACATTTATGCCGCGAGACCAACGAGGCAGACTTGTTGTATGTTGTAAAGGTTAGGTTAAAATTAATCTACGATTGGCGCAAAGTAGTAAAAACCATTTTGTTTATAAAAAGCCAGGGCAGTGGCAGACTAATCTATTAGCATATAGTTAATGATTTGCCAAACGAAAACATCTTCTTGAACCGATTTTTTACCCATCAAGATAGAGAACGAGTATTATATTTTTATCAAGGAGCATGTCTGGTAAACAGTTCTCAATGCTACGAGAATCTTATGGGATTCATACTGCGCTATCTATCTGCGCTATCTATCTATTTATGAGCAGATGAAAGAATATGACGAAGAAGATCGTCTGTTAAGTCAAAACTCAACAGACGATCTTCTTCGTCATATTCTTTATTACCGACGGTCGTGCTCTGTATGAAAGTCCTTCATGTCTCTTTTGCTTTTTTTATTTGCCTTTATCTCTCTAGCTGTTCGGCTTGTCATGAGGTGGTTGGTACTAAGAGACCAGTGAGTGCGGTCTCGGTCGCAAAAGCTGATTGGTCGGCTCGGCTTTTGCCATTTACTCACTACAATTGATTTGTCAACTCTGGTTGACGACGGCAATATCACCAAAATTATTTCGTGCTATTGAGCCCCTACTGTAGAAAGGTGGTGCTTAGTATCCATCAACCTGCAAATTATTCTAACTTGTAAAAAAACGAAAGCCATTTGACTGAGCTAGCCACCTTTAGAACGTTAATGTCTAACGCTAAAACAAGACAATTCTTATCAAGATACTTTATCAAAATGCCAATATTAAAAAAAAAGCTACGTATTGACCCATCGGCACTCATTAATATCAACTTGCTAAGCATTTGTAGCACGGAACCCAAACGAACAGGTGTACGTACTCTTATAGTTGACATTTCCGTGCAGCACCATCATTATCCATTAGGGGTAACATTACTATCGAATTATAAATGCCAAAGATACACTACAACCGCCCTTTTACCCCGCAACAAAAGCCAATATACCCCTCCACTACTTCAACCAATTTTACACCTTATAACTCTAACTTTAAGTTTGTATTTTGTAAATTTATTGTTGTGTGAATAAAAGTGTTGACATTAATAGTTGATTTATACAAATTTTGTTTGATTGTTGGTACTCGTAATTAGCTATTTGTTAATTAAGTATGTGTTTATGTGACGTACACGGAGGGCGATGATAAATTGATAGTGAAGGTTATATTTCTATTTTCACCGTTTTATAGGAGCAAAATGTTGAGTAACTATTAAACGATAGTTTGATAAAGAAGATCAGAAACTTGTATGCACAGTGCACGTATGGCACAGTGGTCTACGTACCTGCTTCGCCGTTAAACACTGCACTGAGTGTTGTGGGTTCGATCTCCACAAGGGAAAATACTTTGTGATCCGTAAATTGTTGTTTTGTGTCAGTGTGTTCTTTGTGTCCATTGAATTATTGTACGTATAGACCTCACAAAGAATAAAGCCGCCTTTTAGACTGAATCTAAACGCTTTTACAACTAGCAACACTAGCTGTTCCGGCAAACGCTGTTTTACAATACTATGTATAGTCGTATTTGAGTACCTATACAGGTATCTTTTATCCCAAGTCATGATAGGTCATCTAAAAAATAACCTAGGTACGATTTGTTATCAGACCTAGCAAAACTACACATTTGTTTTCCTAAAATCGGTGTAGCCGTTTTGAACGAGTAAGGTAGGTAACAAACACTGTTCACCGTAAAATGAATTTTATTTATTAGATGTCAATCAGTACCCTACGCACTCTCTATCGGTTGAGGAACTTTCTGCCGTCCACGACTAAGACATTGCTTGTGCAAGCTTTAATTTTTCCCTTGGTCGACTATGGTGATGTATGTTACTATGACCTGAATGCAGATCTTCTTAACAAACTTGACCGTCTTCTCAATAACTGCATTCGATTCGTTTTCAATCTTCGCAAGTATGACCATGTGTCTACTTTTCGTTCTCAGTTGAAGTGGCTTCCAATTCGTCAAAGACGCAGTTTGCGTGCCCTCACAACCCTCTATTCTATCCTTATGTCCTCTAATACCCCAAAGTACTTAAGTGAACATTTTCAGTATCTTTGTTCAACTCACGACCGAAACCTTCGTTCATCTGACAATCTTCTCCTTCTTTGTCCTCCTCATACTACCAATTTCACTCACTCTTCTTTTTCTATACAAGCTATCCTTCTCTGGAATGGCCTCCCTCTCGAAGTCAGGACGTCCATTACCAGGTATGGCTTTAAATCAAAAGTTAAAGCACTGCTATTGGAAAAGTTAGCAGAAGTAGCATAGCATTCGTTCAGATCAAGGTATTTGTTTCGTATTATTAAAAAACATGTATGCATAATATTTATTTATGTATAGTGTATATTATAGTATATATTTGTGTATAGTATATATTTGTGTATATTATATATTTATGTATTTTGTATTATATTTAAGTAAAACTACATCAGTCTCAATTTAATTGTAAAATACACCTACCTTTAATCTCTGCACTACCCTAAGGTAGACTGGCGGAAAATGCCTAAGGCATTAAGTCCACCTTGTATACGCATTGTGTATATGAAGTTTTAAAATAAATAAATAAATAAATAATGTAATAAGTATGTACAAATATGATCAAAATTAAAAATAGCATTGGTACAACTTTAAGTCTCCATGAGTGGCGTGGTCGCCTATCACCTGGCCTTTACACATCGCGTGTCGGCATAGGAAAGAAAAATACCTACCTACTAAGTAATGTCACTACTATTCCTACAAATTTTACTCCAAGGCCAGCAATTTTTGGGTTCGAGCCACGTGCACCGTATTGGCTAGTGTGCTCCACGTGTATGTTTATGACCAGAAGAAACTCAATATTATGCTTCATAAAATCTAAATCGCACCCATGCCATAATTAACGGTCTCGATGCAGCCCACTTTCTTTTTATTTTTCGTCTTTATGTCAAACTTTATGTACCTTTACTTACCGCCAACTGCTCTTCACCAGCTAATTATCTTAGTTAATGTATCGTAATTAGGCTTTACGAATCAAAATTAGCTGCGCCTATCACCTTTTTATTCAAATTTATAACAAAACTGTTAACCAAGATCGGTATTTAGCCTCGTTAGCTATAACTACTGCTAGTAGGCAGCATTCTTGATTAAAAACAAAATTAAGATGCTCCAAAAACAACAAAAAACATAAGAAAGGCAATATTTTAATCTGTACACACCTAGTTTCACCTGTCCAAAAATTACACTCAAAACTGCCACAGAGTAAAATTAATTATTGTTTTTTTATCTGTGCCCTCAGAAAAATGTTTTTGGCAGAAATTATTTGGTGTTTAGCCGCCAGTGGGCGTGGCGGTACATGATTAATATATTTCTATGGAAAAAACATTATAATGAGTTCGCCGGCTATTTCGTTGTTTTGGGTTTCATTTTGAAGACGGTTTAATGTCTTTTATTAATGTGAAATAAAGGGTTTTGTAATGTCTGATAAATCAAAGCAAGGTTTAACTTGTAGATTGTAGATATATTTTAACAAAAACATTAATAAGTTTGTCAATATACAGAATATAAGCCATACTTAATCTTTAACCTCCAGGTAGCTTAAATCCTACAGGAGTTATCTGATCTGCATACTTCTACCATAGTGTAATAAAATAGATTTTATTACACTATGCTTCTACGGGTCTATATTTTATTAGGAGAATTGCTAACGATAAATACTTACATATATATTTAACACGGTAACCACACCACATAGGTAGGTGGGTACTAACTGATGCATGGCCCGGAGGCTTAGCAATAAGAAGTCAATTTTAAAAAGTTCTACCGTAACTCGTCTTACGATCACGTCTTCTTGGAGTAACCAGGGCCGGATTTAGAGGTCTGGAGGCCCCGGGGCAATGCAGCTGTGGGGGCCCCTATTTATTGTCCGTATAATTTTTCCTTAAACTATTAAAAAAATACACTGTCAGCAAATTAAACTTCGGGCAATAAAAAATACAATTGATTAAAAACGAAATAACGGTAAATGTATTTTGCACATTGCGAATTTTATTATTGATTAGGGTTAGTTTCGATAGCCCGTTTTTGTTCCATCGTTTTTGTACCGGAGCCTATTCTTGTTCATTTTCATTTTGAAAACTAGCGCTCTCCGGTGCAATTGGACACCGCTAATACCAAGTACATTCTTAATGTAATTTCTATGTTCGGGAAAGTAGCTCGTCAATTCTGATTTTCAAGAATGCGATAATACAACAGTTCCTTTGATTGATCTTTTTCACAGTCCTGTTTTACAAGTACCTATATTAAAGATACAAATTGTACCAACTCATTGCCAAGTCTAGATTCGAAATCGTCTTGTACACTTTTACTAATTCCTCTGCAGCGACATATAAACTTGCGACATCCATCTCGTCTAAGTGGTTGAGGAATCCAAATCTCAATCGAACAGCTTCGTGTGCTTGCAATCTTTCTATGAGATAAACACAAAGTTGATTGATAACTGGGCTAAAACCAGTCACTTTAATTTTCTCTTGGTGATAGATTCTGTAATTGGTGTAGACCGTGTAGAATACATACTTACATAAATTCTGAATAAATTTGCATTGCTGACGCACAAGAGTTTTTCCTACTAAATTCAGTGAATGACCACAACTTGGTACAAACGCTGATAAATGATTTTTCTGAAAAATAAGAGCTTGCATCGCTATGTATTTTCCACTCATATTTGCAGCATTATCAAGGAAATTAATTTGATGGTCAACTAAAATAAATATTAAAGCATTTGCTGTTCCTTCACCAGTATGGCTGCAATTAGGTTAAAATTCATCGGATTCATCATTTATCGGTACTTGATTACACATGGAACTTATCAGTTCTTCGCATACCGTTGAGGAAAGGTAATTGACGTAACCGCTCACTTTTTCGGTATAAATGAATGCCAACGTTGGTTTGTGCTCCACAAGCAATTCCAAAATACCCAGAAAATTGCGATTTCTCAGTGATCCAATGATTTCGTCGTCTACTCGGAACATAAAGCCCCGTTCAGCGATGATGTGCTGTGCCTCCTGCGTCGCTAGCTCCCGGTCGATACATCTCGTGCCTTCTCCCCGTGGCACTAGACTAATCACTGACTTCAAGTGGGTCTTCGATATCTTGTGCTCGTATAGGCGCTCCGTTGCATGCTTGCAGTCACTGAAGCCTTCTCCACTTAACTTGAGTGGACATTAGAGTAGGTACAAGCTATGCAGTATATTTTACTTGTAGTCAGAGAAAAACAAAGCTCGAATCGATTGACAGTCTCTTGATTTTGATTGCGACGTATAAACATGTTTTTTGTACTTTGCCGAAAAGTTTGTATTATCTCGCAATTGTAGGACAGAATTCTAGAGTGAGACTTCATCACAATTTTGCAGTTTTGCGAAACCGTTCTTGATCAGTATTTGATCATTCCTTCAGTTATCACGACGGGGCAAAGACCAATGTGATTTTTGAAAGCATTATCCACTTCCTCTTGATTGTCACTACATGATTTTAAAGGTTTTATGGTGTCACCTACCTCAAGACTACCATCAACCTTATCTCCATGTACTCAATCTTCTGACATTTTTACAGGATCGAGTGGCAGTTCTTGTTTGGTTGGTATTGTGAGATAGTCAACTATATATTACTATTCTATCTTTGACTGCCTCGTTGGTCTCGCGGGCATAAATGTGCGCGTGGGATTGGAAGGTCTCGGGTTCGATTCCCGGGTCGGACAAAGTGTTATTGGGTTTGTCCGTTAGGAAATTTTCAGTAGCAGCACGGAGTCTGGTAATGTGCCCGGTACGGCAATAGGCTCGCCCCCTATTTCGTGGGACCTGAAAGTTCATGGCGAAATGTGGGTGTAATATTACACCTCTGCCTACCCTTTTGGGGATACAGGCGTGAGTCTATATTCAATCCTTACGCCAGTAAATTACCTATGGTTTTCAGACAATTGATTCGTCATTTTATTATATAAAAATATGTATTTGACTAAATTAAAAAAAGGCATAGGCAATTTCTGTCTAGTTGATTTTATTTATTTTGTATGAAAATTTTATAATGTTGATTATTTTTGAAACATTAATTTGGATTTACTATTTTCAAGTTCATTGCATGAATGTTTTTGCGCATTGAAGTGAACAAATGCCGATATTTTCTTTTTAATACTTTTAGCTCTGTTGTGGGGGCCCCCTCTTGTGGGGGCCCCGGGGCCATTGCCCCGCCTGCCCCCCCTTAAATCCGGCCCTGGGAGTAACGTCTTCTTTTTACTTTGCAAATAATTTCGTACTGACATTTAACAAAAACTAGTAAGTATACCTAATTGTTTTATTTCATAGACTTGTAAATTTTTACAAAGTTGAATTTGATTTGTCTTGTCCAACACTGCCTAACATCGTTCAAAAGCGTATAACAAACATCATCATTGTGGAATGATAATCAAAGTTCGGTAAAACCTTAATGATAATTCAACTGCAAATATTTCAACTTTAGTATTTCGGAATCGGTTTTAAAAAACGATATTTTATATAGTTTTTGCGAGCGGCCATCGGATGGACGGGCCACGCCCACGGTCTTGGGAATTTGCATTCAGCCTAATCTGTCATTGTCTCGAATGCCCGCCAAAAAAATAACCTGTGTGAATTTGTTGGCTTCTTTTTCATGTTTTGAATTTAGAAATGTTTAGGAAGCTCTAGCTTGGTGAGACTGTTTTGTTCTTAAATTTGATAAAAAAAGTTTATACCTACTTATTCGTATTTTTAGAATAAACTGTGCATACCTACATAATAATATTATGTAGTAAAATATATGTACCTAATGCAAATCTATATGTAACCAAAGAATTCCGAATATGAAGTTATGTGAAAATAAGCTTTATACTTATTAAATTATATTAATAAGTATTATTAATATATTTATGCAGATCATTACCTACTTGATATGTTTATAACATATTATTATGATGACAATACAATTGAGCTATCCTTAATTTGTTATGGTCTTATCGAGTTGGTACCGAACAGACGGTGCCACAGATATGGTAACCATTATTAAATGGTATAAATACTTTTATTGCCAAACCACTGTTACACTTCATGTAAGTAAGGAAAGATTTACTAGTACCTAGGTACTTGTAATCAATTCAGAATTTCTTTCCACTTTTCATGTGCTTACTGCCAAGATCTTTTATTCCGAATCTAATGCCTCAAGAATACAGGTTGTTTGCAAAACACGGCTGTGTAGGCACCTTTTAGACAACCGTGCTCTGCCATCGATCTCTGCGCTTAAGATCTTATGGGCAATACAAAAATAAAAGACCGGTAAAATAAAAGTAGTAGAGTCGTGGTAACTATTTAATGTCAGACGTTTTAGTATTCAAATACAATGTGCACAATAATCTATAACGATACTAATCTGAACCTAGGTACTTTTTAATAGCAGATGTGACCTTCTTTGTAGATGAGACCGGGTATCTAGTCTTTTAAACGGCTTGGTAGAAGCGAAATAGCAACCCACCCTCCGTAGGTCACCTTAGCACGGCCTGACATACCATTTGATAAAGATATAAAGACATGTTTATTTCTGCATTTTGGTTGTTTACAATACTTATACAAGTCAAAACCCTATTCTAGATGATGCCGGCTTTTCCTAGCTAAATGACTTCTTGAGAAGAAATGCCGAAACAAACTCGTTTTTTTTTGTCACTTCAATTTCTTTCATCTTTTCTTGTTCTTTTAAAATCCAGACAAAATTATAGACTTAGTATTCGATCATTCGGTTTTCTGTTATGGCCATGGCCGCTGTGTTAACCAACCCGTGTGACAACCATACCCGGTTTTCCCTAATAGTAACGAATGACGTATACATATTTATAATAATAGTAATACTTATCCTAGGACAACTCACACTTGGTCATCTGATCTCAAATTAAGTTACGTAAAAGTAAGAGTTTATACTATGTTCTACCACTCTACGGTCTAAAAGTATTTGGACGTCATTAACCAATGATTTTCTCTTGAAACAGTATTGAGAAAGACTCTAACCTCAACATTACCGTTATTTTGATTACACTGCAAGTATTGTCAAAGAGGTAGACCACTTTCTTGGCAGACCGTACCCATATCATTACAAGTAATACTAGTAAGTACACCATCCATCGCTTCTGATTGTTCCAATCAGATCCGTGTTGATCTTTCCCAGATTACGTATGGAAATTACACGTTTCGGTGTACGATCTCTATCTGTACCATGTAACTAGTAGTTGAATATTTCTACTTAATTGTAGTGGCTATTACTGACAAGTATAGGTACAGTTAATTGGTTCAGCGACTGGTGGTCATAAATTTTAGTCATCTGTCAGTCAAATGAGAGGCATGGACCGTTAGTGTGTGGGTTCGCTGTTGGACACGGTACGGGAAATCTCCCAAAGGATTCTGTATTCTATGTGCCTCTGTGGTCCTGTGGTAGTGATAGCGACTGCGTATCATGAGGTCTAGGGTTCCGGTTCCGGTGAGTCCCGGGTCGAACAAAAAGTGATATTTGGTTTTTCAGTTAGAAATTATCCAATAGAAGTTCGGAGTCAGGGCGTTGGCGGTGGCAGACCCCCGTGCCTCGGAAAGCACGTTAAGCCGTTGGTCCTGGGCCCAATCTGTCTCCAGTCATGTCAGTAGAGACATGCTCGTGTAGGCTTTCTCTTCTTCTTCTAATAGGAATGCCTATAGTTTAGACGTCCATCAAACTTTCTATCTTAACTAGTCTCTCATTTTTCGAGCTTAATGCTGCAATAAGATGTTGCTTCTTTGATAGAGATGAGTTTTGAGCAAAAATAGCAGCAAATCTAAATAAAGGTCTTGGCTATTTTTGTAATTGAAATACCTAATTTCTTTATGAAATTATACGCAGTAAGATTTGAAAAGGACCTTGAGAGGTGTATGTTCACCAGTGCACAAATTTTGACTGATAAATATATGAAGAGAGCAGTATATTTCATTAAACTGTCTATACAACAAATTGCACCATGTGGACTTAACGTTTTTTGACATAAAGCAACATAATATGTAGTTATGAATGATTGAAGGGTCTAACGATACGTTGTTATACCTACTAAAACGCTTGTTTAACATAGGGTAAATACTTAATCCGAAAGTGCGTATTATACGAAACTAGATGAGGTGACCGCGGTTACACCCGCGTTATTTAAGGCTACTGCTCCGCTCCCGTGGCTCATAGCGTGATGTTACATAGCCTATAGCCTGCCTCGATAAATGGGCTGTCTAACTCTGAAAGAATTTTTCAAATCGAATCTTACTTTAAAATAACATTTTACTTGTAAGACGGATGTTCAAAATCAATGGAAACGCACCTGTCCGTGAAATAAAAAAAGCTCTTAATATTCATATTGCCGCTTCGCCCGCGGCGTCTTCGCGAAATTATAACAAAATAAAAACTAAACCTCGCCACGATTTATAATGTAAAAGGGACAAAATAATACCGGCCAATATTTAATGACCTCTGATATTTAGCGGTGTAGAAATTCAACTAGTTTTTATTATAATGGTTTTGTAAGAAAAACAATGACTTGGAACGTGTCGAGTCAGCGAAATATATTTGTTCGCATGTCATTAACATCGCCGGACATTCGAACAAGTTAAATATGTAAATGGTATAAAAGATGGAGTCGCCGTCTCCTAATGATTATTATATCGGAGATCTTTCTGTGAAAGCCTTCCAGCTTCGAGATTTTCAAACTTACGAGAGATATTTTGTTTTAAGAAATGAAAGGCGAAGAGAGCTTGTATCGTTGTATCGCTTATCATACGTGGATTTATTTAATCTTTCGTGGTCACTAACATTAGTTACATAATGTGTTTTGGGATATACCTATGTGGTATACCCGAATGACAATATGTATAAAACTAACATCATTATGTAGAGGTGTCGAATAGGTAAATATGTCGAAAGCAGAGACTGAATAGGTGAGATTATTTTGTATTTTTCACAGTGGTTTAGTTGGGGTTAGGTTAATGTGATGGTGGGTTGATAATTGGCCGCGGCTAACGAAATTTTTTTAGCTACGCCTTGATACAGCTAAGGATTAGGTCTCCATAAAAGGCACATATTTTCATCATCCTCCTAGCGTTATAGCAGTTCTACCTGGGGTCCGCTTATTAGTCTAACCGGATTTGGCTGAATATTAGCTTTTCTATAGAGCTGAGTCTAAGTCTGAGTCTGACATCCGCAATCCGAAGGGATAGCGATAATCCATGGTTTAGACCAGTTTATTGGATTAAGTAGGTACGGACTTTATTATATGGGTACATGGGTTCATATATATCTTATATCAAGTCTCCCTCACACTAGCAATAGGTAATTAGTGCAAATGATGATATTTTAGGTATATATCATAATATATGGATGACAGCATCATTACTCGCTCTGACTGATTTAAAATAGCAGAGCCCGAAACATAGAAGACTGAAATTAGGACAGTTGCTTCCAATTGTGAATAGGCACTCGCTAATGATCCAATGGATAGCGTGGTCCAATGGATAACGTATGTGACTGCTGATTTGAGGTCTCGGGTTCGATTCCCGAGTCGGGAAAAAGTGTTATTGGGTTTTTTCGAATTCTCAGTGGCAGCACAGCATCTGGTGATGTGCCCGGTACGGCAATAGGCTCGCTCCCTATTACGTGGGACCTAAAAGTTGATGGCGAAATGTGGGTGTAATGTTACACCTCTGCCTACACCTTTGAGGATACAGGCGTGAGTCTATAACAATAATTAATCACGGATATTTTTTAATGAGCAGGCTACATACAAAGTTTGAAAGTTTAGGGTAAGTGAAGCTGTGGCCGACTGCTTGTCTACATATATAAAAACTGTAAGTGCAAAATGAAAAAGTGGCTGTAACATACGGACAGACAGACCGACAAAATATGGCGATTCTATAAGGGTTCCGTTTTTTTGCAATTTTTTGCTAAGGAACCCCCAAAAACGATATTGCAAATTGTTGTTGATACAATGTTAGTTACGCTGTTTGAATGTAGGTACTTACATTATAATTATAGAGTAGGGTATATTTTCACTTACCCAACGTCCTTTGTAAAGTACTTAATGTGGAACTAATTGAATTTTCATTTTTCTTTTTCACATCTGATGTGGGAGCATATTCTTCTACGATAGTTTTAGCTCAAAGAAAAAGTTTTAGCTTAAAATAATAAAGCTTAAATTAAGATTCGACTATTGCTTTTTTCAGCTAAAGGTGATTGATTCTAAATTCTAACTCTAAAATTATATTCAAGAAAACGTGAGGAAACCTGCATGAGAGTTCTCCGTTATGTTCACAAAAGACATGTGATGTCTACCAACTCGCACTCGCCTAGAGTGGTGGACTATGGCCTTACCGATCTCATAGTGAGAAGAGGCTCTTGCCCAGCAGTGAGACAGTACCTATACATATATACAGTGCTCATGATGATGATGAAATAACATCAAGGAATACTACACTCGAAGCAGTACATTCTAAAGGTAAAACTGCATTTTTCTTCAGACCAATAAGTATCTATTGCCAAATTCTGTAATAAACGAATATATTAATTAATATTAATTATTTTAAAATATATTTTCGTATTATAATTACTTAATACCGGAAGTGCAAGCGTTACAATATCCTGGAGGTCAGAATAGACTGAGATAGAGCATAAAACCGTGACTTCACACATATTAATAAAAGTATAAACCGAAACAAATAGCAAAATTAAAAATATTAAAACTGTCTAATATAGTAAAAATAGCAAAAAGCATCGGAAGTGGGCCATAAAACCAGGTGTTAGGGCGTCGCTGCCGCGAGCGGAGGCATGTAGCTCCCAGATAATGTGTAGTCTCGCTCCGCTCCGCCGCCGCCGCCCGCGCCCAGCGCCCGGGGACTTACTCGTTACCGCTACTGCACCAAACTGACCCTGCACGCTCTCAACACCGTGTTTCAAACGATTCACATGCAAATTTGTGGCTCGAACACGTGAATTATGTCGAGTCTCTTAGAGCTCGATATCAATATACCTACCTATGTGTTTTTGTTGAAATCTTGGCTACTGTTTAGCTGCATCGCTGTTTATAATTATGTGTAAAGTGTTATTATGAAATTACTTAAAGGAATAATCTACTAATACAGCAGCACTTATTTGCCCATTAAATGCTTACCATCATAATGCCACTTTATGTAATTATTTAAACAAACATCATCCAAAAATCTTTACAATTAAAGCACACTAATGGCTATGTATGTTACGAATCGCAAGCGCTAACCTAATTATTTAAAACTAAAAGTGAAATCAATTATTGGTACCTTGTATCTGTGGCGACATTTTGGCGTGGGTTACACCTGCCCCACGGAATGACTGTTTTAAAGTATTTACACCTAAAATATCATACTAACTAAGTAGAATGGTTCATAAACCCGGTGTTAGGGCGTCGACGCCGCGAGCGGAGGCGTGTAGCTCCCAGATAATGTGTAGTCTCGCTCCGCTCCGCCGCCGGCGCCCGGGGACTCGCTCGTCACCGTTCCTGCACCAAACTGACGTTACACACTCTCACCACTGTGTTCCAACAATTCACATGCAAATTGATGGCTCGAAGACATGAATTATGGAAGCTGGGATGATGCACTAAGGTGTCAATTGGCAAATTTATGGTTGACTACTTTTCTTTCGTTTCTTATGGTTATGGAGTCAGGAATTTGGAAATGACGGATTGTATTGACTTTGATTAAAATAAGACCAGCTTGCAATAGTTTTAAAAAACATTTTAAAATCTTTTTCAAACTATGTGCAGTTTGTTTTACGATTGTTCTGTCGATAATAGGTTTTTGGTTAGAATTAGATTATACTATTATACAACGAGTGGAACAAGTGAATGAATTTGTATGTTTAGGTACGCTGTTTACAAGAGATGGTAAAAATGAAGTAGATATTGAAAGAAGAGTTAATGCAGGTAATAGAGTGAATGGAGCTCTGAAAGCGTTTATGAACAGCCAAAACGTGTCCAAAAAGGCACGATTAGCTGTGCACAGAGGGGTGTTAGTACCTACACTTATGTACGGTAGTAAAAGTTGGGCATGGCAGAAAAGACTTGAAAGTAGAATAAATGCTGTAGAAATGAGAGCACTGAGAAGTATGTGTGGCGTGTCTTTGAATTACAGAGTTAAGAATTGTGTGATAAGAGAAGATGTAGTGACAAGCATCGAGAAAGGTATGCTAAGTTGGTTTGGGCACATGGAGAGGATGGATGAGGAAAGACTGACCAAAGAGATATATAAGGCAAGTGTGAATGGGACAGGACGAAGGGAAAGACCTAGACGGACGTTCTCTGACCAGATTGGAGATATCCTTAAAACAGGAAAGGTTAAAAGTACCCTGAACAGAAGAGCATGCATGAGGAATTTGATGAGACTGAATAAAGATAGAGAGAGATGTCAGGATCGTTACAAATGGCGTTCCGTAGTCTCTGCCTACCCCTCCGGGAAACAGGCGTGAGTCTATGTATGTGTGTTAGATTATAAATTATATGTGAAGCATCAATATTCACTTCAATTATCTTTAATAATTAGGTATGCGTTAGGTGTATGCTGTTTGCCTTAAAAACGTATAAATACAAAGTCGAAGAATCTTTCTTTCCAGAATAACATAACGGATCTAAAGTAAACGCTTTATTTTTTGTATGTTTAGCCTAGTAAACATTTTATAACCTCCAAATTGCGAGCAGGGTAATTAATACGAAATTACGTTTGATTAAATGTGGTTTATAATATATATTTGAGCAAATTAACTCACAAACGTGGGCAACATTTATTACATTATAATTTTAAACTTAAACATTTTTTGCTATATTTGTAAACAAATTATATAGTTGTGTGTAGGAGGTAACCTTGCTACTACGATCGCTTCGCCGCGGGCAGTGGGACCACACCCTGTTTAGCATAAGTGATTTGGATCCTAAATAAGTACTTTTGGGATCCTAATAATATTATTTGACTTTAGATACAACCTGTTCAAGGCCTATTTGCGAAACGAGTCAAAGTTTATCTATCAAGTAAGATATAGGAATTTGAGGGTTCGTGGTTTCGTTCGTGGACTTTTGAATAGTCCCACGTTTATATTGCGCATATTCTGAAACTTTTTGGCGAAATCGTATGTATTATGACTGGAAAAGAGGGATACAGCGTGATAAGCCTCACCTCCCACCGGAGTACCATATCAGAAACCCAAAAAGATGTATTTCGCCATGAAGCTTACTTTTTACTGAATCTGCTGGTTTAACCAGCTAATTTAGCTTTAAACCAAACGTTATTGTGTTTTCACATTTCGATTAGTCGTTGAAAAGAAAATAATACAAATAATCTTTATTCTATAGAACGCCGTCTGTCTAATTTATTTTAAGACTAATTTAAATATTTTTTATAGAAACTCTACCGGAATGACTTTCTAGAAATAATCAGTTCAAGTTTTGGCGCATGTACTACTTGCGTAGACAATTTGGGTTCTGCAAGATTACTTTTGTAGTCATGGTTTTGGTGCTACTGCACCCAATCGAGTTTCGCCAGTTCAATTCCTGTAGAGGCGTAGTTGATCTGAATACAGTGCCTAATTTCCATCATCCTCCTAACGTTATCCCAGTTGTAGCCCGGGCCCGCTTACTAGTGCAAACGGAATTGACTAATGGTAAGCAATTACCGCCGCCCATGGATACAAGCAACACCACAGGAGTCACAAGTGCGTTGCTGCCCCTTGGGGTTGGGAAAGGAAAAGATTGAGGAGTGGGATCAGGGAGAAGGAATAGGGGATAGGGCCTCCGGCACTCTCACTCACCGAACGAAACGCAACAGTTTAGCTACTGTTACTTTACGTCGATTCCTATTCCATCAAATCACTTTCTTGCAAAATGTTGTTGGTGGCCCTTATACAACTTACGGCTATTTTCAATATTCGATCCATACATGGATTTTGAGATTCGAGATTCGTGTTTGACATAATTATTTTGTATGGAGCTAAGTATAGTTCGAATATTGAATTCCGTAGTTAATCAAAATATGTGGCCTGGACATGCAAGAACTATTGTAAAATAGATTACATTAGATAATGCTTTATTGTACCTACACCATGTACACAACTAAGTACACACTCATATAGTAATTAGTAAAGTTATGAAAGAAAATAATTTTCAGCTTTTCAAGACTCATATTTTTACGTTTGGGTAGTTATAATATTTTGATAAACATATTAACTATAGAGTAAATGACCACAAAAACTTAAATACCTGTGAATGTTTTAGCCAAATTAAGGTACATGTACACGTATGTAGTAAAACAAACAAACACAGATGAGAAAGCAAGTAATATATCTATAAAACAATCGGAATACTATAATCGGATTGCATATATGTATATATGAAATATATTTATAAAACGGATTTTAAACAAGTAATTAAATTTTGCAGTAGCAATACGTACTTTCTATTTATGGGTTTTGAAAGGCCGCGAACACGGGATGACTTTGATAATAATAAGATTACATATCTGAAAATTAGCGTTAAGTATGGTTGTTACTGTACTTTCAAAATAATGAATATGGTGGATCTGCTCCCTTAATTCCAAGTACTTATTCTATAAGATTAATTGACGTGAAATTATAGCTTCAAATACTTTCTTTTTGTTCCGTAGCCGTTGTTACAAAAAAAAATAATTGTAATTAATAAGCGCTACCTAATACTTAGAAAATGAACACAAACTACACAATTGGCTATTTTATGGGTGACGAAATTTTTCTTTTTAATTTTACACATTCATAGTTTACGGTCAATTACTTGATAACGGGGTATGCAGAGAATTAGGTCTTTACTTGTGATACTGCGTTTTAGGAATGGCGTAAAATCACGCAGACTTAGAGATCTCGAATCAGAAATAGAGAAATCTGCAGGCAAACCAAAGTCATTTGATTGAGAAAGTTTACAAAATCAATTGATACGAAAATTTTTCAATGCAACAAAATGTCATGTAGGTACGTACGTTAACTACTTAGCCAAATTTGTTATCGTGTTGATCTCGCCATTATGCATAGTATCTGCTTTGAGTATACAGAATACCAATCTTCAGTGTCACTTTCATGCAGTGTGTGAGGATACTGGAAGCCTGTTGAAGCCTGAATTTATTCTTTTGCTCGCTCTTCCTTCATTTTGCATTATAGTGCTGATACAATGAGGGTATTTGATATTTCTTCTACCGCCAGACGGCGCTTAGTATGCGTCAGATCCAAACTGACGTCAGATATGTACAGACGCGTACAGACACATAATACAAACAAACACAGACGTACAAAAATATAGGGGCTTAGGCAGTTTTGACAGGTTTCTGGAGCTGATGCCTCAGTGCTGCCGCATAGTGAGGGTCATTTCAGAAGACCCTCATTGACCTGTAATGAGTATTTTTGCGAATAACATAACAGAAAAACAAACAAAAGTGTTTTAGCGAGAATGTTCGCCAGAAGGCCCGATTTTGTCTTCTGGCGAGCATTCTAGCGAATGGACGGTTTGGCTTCGAGCTTTTTGCTGATTAGAGCGTTCGTTCGCTAGAAAGATCGACAAAATGTTCATAGCGATGTTTGGCTCTGTTCGTCAAATTTTAAAACAGCTTATGCTCGATGATCTTTTACAAGTGGATGTTCAAATTTAACAGCCCTCTTGGGCTGCGCACAGTTTGCAATAAAACGAACACGCACGAAAAGAATTGATTTTCAAGTACTATTCATAGTTTTTCCGACATTTTCATAAAGAAATAACTGCGAAGACAAATCTCTTAAAGCCCATTCTTTTCCATATATACCTACATCTAAGACCTTACATTACGTTTAGACACCTCTTGAGTCGTGTTCAAATCGTATACAAGATACGCCTAACCCTTTCTTTCTCACGAGAGCGGAACCCAAAAGCAGTACATATCTCGAATACATAAGCTACCTCTCGAAACTTACATGGATATTTTTTGTAGTCTGTTTCCCAGCGCCGATCTCGGGCACAGAACCACAACCGTCTCCGCCCAAACACACCAGTCATTCTCCGCTTTCGTTTTATTTTTTATATGTGTTGAGAAATAAAATTTAATCACAGTGTAATCTACTGTTTCAATAGAACCTTTTTTGTAGTTTATTTGTGTTGATAATAGCGTTCAGACTTCTGTTTTTAATTTCGCTGAATTACAGACGGTTGGAATTGTTGTGGGTTTAATTTGATGTTTGTCTGTGAAATTCGGTGGTACATTTTGCTGCTTGAGAAGTTAGCGTGAGAATGGTTTTAGCTATGGAAATCTTTTTTACCAGTTTAGGTTTACTTCCCCCTCCCCTCATGGCGTCGTTTATCCTCAATGCTGAGGATCGTGGTTTTTTTGGATTACTTTTTCCTGGACTATCTTTCGCCAGCTCACTCTGTCTTTGGAAGCGTGGATGGCATCGCAGACCGAGGTGTTCAAAGCAGAGCAGGTAAAGCAGACCATGTGGTAAAATAATGCTTTGTCATTCTATAGGATAAATTCTCTTCTCAATCAAGTAGCAATATTGCTATTGCGCGGCTTCATTAGTTTTTATACAAAACTTAATATGAGCACTTTTCCAGATCACAAATCTGTAAAAGGCTCTATGGCTCATATCTTTATCAATTGGATCATCTAGGTAGGACCATCATCCTATTATTTCAATTTCTGATACTTTCTACAAGATAATGAGTAGCAACTTATATGAGAATTAATATCTTGTGAAATTAAACATGCTATTAAATTAAATTATTTAATGAGGGTGTAATATTGCACCTCTGCCTACCCCTTCGGGGATACAGGCGTGTGTCTATATATTAAACATGCTGACAGCAGACTTCATACATTCTACTTGGACACGTACCTACTCGTCTAAAGTAATACCTGTTTAGCAAAACGAACCACTTCTGTATGAAAGTACCTGTTGCTGTTTTCTTAAGCGCTTCATGATCATCATCGTCCTAGCGTTATCCCGGTTGCATCCAAGACTTACGCCTTGGAGTCCAGGGTCCGCTTACTAGTCCAACTAAAGCGTGTATCTTGAGCGCTTGTCTTTCAAACATCATTGTTTAGGCCCTGAATTCGAACCCGAAATCCTCTGCATAGTAATTGTCGGTCTCTCCGCTATGCTATCGCTGCATTCATACTATTACTCCATATAAAACGCTTCTGCTGTTTGTGCCCTATCCGCAGGAATTTCGGCAAATCCTTAGTGCGCTACGATCCTCAAGGAACTTATATGTGAAATTTCGGCTTCTTGCGCCCAATACTTAGTTTTGGTTGTAGATTTGTATTTCGGAAGTCGAGCTTTGCTGATTTCAGCATGAATGGGCCGGCTCGACCGAGGAAGTACTACCCTCTCACAGAAAATCGACGTAAAGTTACAGTACCTAAACTGTTGCGTTTCGTTCAGTGAGTGAGAGTGCCGGAGGCCCTATCCCCAATTCCTTCTCCCTCATCCCACTCCTCATCCTATCCCTTTTCTCAACACCAAGGGGTGGCAACACACTTGTTACTCCTGTGGTGTTGCTTGTGTCCATGGGCGGTGGAAATTGCTTACCATCAGGCGATGCTCATTTGCCACCTATTACTATAAAAAAAAGAAAAGCTTGTCTGTTAGTCAGTCAGTAACGCAACAATTTTATATATACAGATCAGACACAAGTCTCACATAGTGTAGTACAGCTAAAATTCTCTACGATTGAAAACACGACTACTCGTGAACCGGTGTTCGATGCCCGCTGCCCGCCCATCTTAATTATAACCCGGGGTAGCTGCCGCACCGCCCACTTAACCTCATGATAAATATCGCGTACAGTGATAAATATACCGTTTTTATGGTGCTACGGTACATATAAAGGAATTATATTCACGCTAGTTTATCGAAGAATAGGGAAACAGGCGTGAGTCTATGTATGTATGTATGTACTAATGAAGTATATGAATCTATCATGACCTCAAGGTTACTGTAAAACAAATCGTCCAGCAGTCATGGTGTTTATACCCTGTATGGTTTGTGCCCACCCCAGAATTTTGGTTTCCGGTTCAAAAGGCCTCACCTCAGAAGATTCACACCTTCGTTTTATGAAGAGCCAGGCCACCCTCAAAATCAAACCTAGATACGCCAATGCCAGCAGACTGCGTAAGGTAGGTATGAAGAAGAATAATTTTCAACTTAATTGCTGTCACAATGAAGCTAATACTGGACTAACGATCATTGATAGCTAACCGTACTCCCTTGTCTACTCATTTGTCATCGCACGACTGCCTTTCAATATTTATCTAATATATAAAATTCTCGTGTCACAGTTTTCGTTGCCATACTCCTCCGAAACGGCTTGACCGATTTTGATGATTTTTGTGCTTATCCGGTATCTATGAGAATCGGCTAACATCTATTTTTCAAAAAAAAAAAACAAAAAAAAATTTGCAAAACAACGTTTGCCGGGTCAGCTAGTCATACTATAGATAAATTATTAGCCTTGTTTAGCAGAACACTGGACACTACGGCGACGGTAAAGTCTTAACAGCTAGAACACTGGCAGGTAATTAATTAAGAATCAGCTCATTTGAATATTCACTCAACCTACATACCTGTGCACCTGTTTCCCGGAGAGGTAGGCAGAGACTACGGAACGCCATTTGCAACGAGCCTGACATATCTCTCCTGCTTCATTCACTCCCATCAAATTCCTCAGGCACGCTCTACTGTTCAGGGGACTTCTTACCTGTCACAGGACAGGTAAGAAGTCCCCTGAACATTTAGGATGTCTCCAATCTAGACAGAGTACGCCCGCCTTGGTCTTCTCCTTCGTCCTGTCCCATTCACACATGCCTTATACTATTATAACTGCTTGGTCAGTCTTTCGCCAGCCATCCTCGCCTTGTGGCCAAACCACCTTAGCATACCTTTCTCGATGCTTGTCACTGCATGTTCTTTTGCCCCACAACACTCTCATCAGAGAATTTTTTACACTGTCTGTCACAGACACACCACACATACTTCTCAGTGCTCTCATTTTTTGCAGAATTTATTCTACTTTCAAGTCACATCTGCAATACCCAACTTTCACTACCATAGATAAGTGTTGGTACTCATACCCCACTATGCCTTTGCCTGAGTCTTCTTTGACGCCTTTTTTCATAAACGCCTTCAAAGCTCCATTCACTCTATTACCTGCATTAACTCTTCTTTCAATATCTTCTTCATTCTTACCATCTCTTGTAAACAGCGTACCTAAATATACAAGCTCATTCACTTGCTCCACTCGTTGTCCATCGATAATTCCTTCAACCTGAATGGAAGATATCCAAGCGTTCCGTTCAGGGAATGAGAGAGCTGTAGCCCTATCCCCTATTTCTGCTCCCTCATCCTCTTCCTGTTCCTTTTCTCATTCAGGTCGTAAGGCTCTTGTGATTCCCCTAGTATTGCGAGCAAAAATCAGGCGGTCCGCCTTCTCGTTTGCTACCTATCAGATGAAAAATACTTTCATTAGCGCTCAGTCACTTAGCCGTGACATTTAGGCAACAGATAATTCAAATCCCATTTGTAAACCAAAGACCAATTTTTCTTTAAATTACATTAATATACGACGCCATTTTTCACAGTTTCCCAAGAGAACTAAAAGGTCTCATCGAACGATAAATTTAACACTCAGTTACATAACATTACAAATTAAACATCCCATCCAATATGGCATCTCCATATAACATTGTTTAGCCTGCGGATACGCTACCATTTCCTACCATACATCATAGGTATGGGAATTCTAGTGAGGCAACACTTAGTGGGGCAACACTTAGTGGTCAGGAAGTCGCTACTATCCCTAATGATACCCTTCAGGGCTCACGCCTACTCCAACCCGCTTGCCACAAGGCAATCGCCTCATTAAATACATAATAATTATAAATATATTGTAATAAAGCACGGAAATGTGATTTATTGTAGATTAAGTTTGGTTGAACAGCGTGACAGAGATAATGGATGGATACAGATCATCGTGTGAATTCGTATTAATGTTATAGACGCGAAAATAAGTGTGGCTGTATGTTATCATGGCTTGGAGGCAACTTGATTGATATTGGTGACAGTTCATCATTAGTCCTGTATATAAACTGTCCTACTGCTGGGCACGGGCCTCTTCTCACTATGAGAAGGGCTTACCCTTCTGTCTGGTGGGCCATAGTCCACCACGCTGGCCTAGTGCGGGTTGGCAGACTTCACATGTCTTTCAAGAACATTTTGGAGAACTTTCAAACATGTAGGTTTCCTCACGATGTTTTCCTTCACCGTTTAGCAAGCGATAATTAACAATTTAATATGCACATAACTCCGAAAAGTCATTAGTGCGCGCCGTGGATTCGAACCCAGACCCTCTGCGTAGCAGTCTGTCGGTCTCTCCACTAGGCTATCGCTGCCATGGTGACAGTTATATAAACCTTATTGGTATACATAGAATGAGGATTTTAGGTACTTATGTATAAGTATGACTTTTCCAATAAGACACACTAGATCCAAAGTCGACACTGAAAACTCTTTCTCTTATAGGTAATGAATGAACCACGCGGCTTAGTTTACCTTTCGGCCTGTATTCCATGGTCTATATAGTCATGTACCATTTATATGATAATTTGCTTAATAGAAACATCATAACATTGTATAACTAGCAAATCCAATCCGCGACCTAAGACCTCACGTAGACGCTACGTGCAAGTTAATCCACAGAACTACTGACGCTTTACGTACCGTAATTGCATATCAAAAATGTTTACCTAGTTACTGCCATCATCGTCTTCTTTGCTGTTCATATGTGGTCTGTTTCCATACGTGAATTTTCTATGTATATATATGTGAATGTTCGGACCATTTTTTTGTAATAGGCGGCAAAGTAGCAGACGGATTGCCTGATAGCAAGCTATTACCGCCGCCCATGGACACAAGCAATACCAGATTGCGTAGCCGCCCTTTGTGTTGAAGTGTATATGAGTGGTAGAAGGAGAAATAGGGATTATAGGACTGTCCGCAGTGAAACGAAATATACTTGTTCTAAGACTAGAATTGATCATGATATACCCACAAAGTGATAACCATAATAACCGTAGCAAAATATTACTTAAAAGTAAAACATAGTAGTATAATCATAAAAGTATAAAATCGTACATAACCTATCGGCTAAGCATCACTACAAACATTGGTGTTTGCAAGGTTTTTGCTCACAACAAATAATAACATTAATCAAACCGCGTACTATAATTTCAGCCATTTTGTATACGAAACTAAAATTGAATATTTTTACGGCATATTTACTGTATAATTATAACATACATGTTATCGTGCATGAGTTCTGTACCAGTTATACGTTCATAGAGATTTTACATTTAAGATAACTGCTGTCTGTGTACTGGAAGTTGGATGTTAGATAAATTATAGGTTGGATTGCCTCTACCGTGCAATGGCATAAGCTCGTGTAAGACTTCTTACTGGTGCCGTAGATCTAATGATTTGATTGGCCAGCATATTAGATATTTCTTTCAAAACATAATGGTACTCAAATTTTGTATTTCTCAGTTACCTTTTTGTAACAAAGATAGATTTTAAATATTTTCAAAAGTAATGCAGCTAGCTATGTTACCGATCACATTATTATTTGTTACTTATAAACACCTGCCTATTTTGTCATATAAGTGACAATTCACTGTCGAAGGTAACGTAACGTCGAGCTATTTATGTAAGATAGGTATTTACTGATCTACAATGATGTTACAAAAGTAAAAAGAAGCTGATGTATAATAAAATATTTATAAAAGTAAGTACCGGCACTTAATCCACAATACTATAAAACACTTGATAATCTATAACATCATAAAGGTTTTCAATTATTTTTGTTGCAATAGAGCACCAAATAATAGAAGGTGACTGGTATGCAGAGGATTATCATTTCGAATACACGGCGCGACTGAAATTTTGTGCGTATTAAATTATCAATCATCGCCTGCTCCGTACCTCGGAGATATTACTACAATACGATTTGGTACGAGCCTATACTTTGTACCTACATCATTTCAATTACGCTACTTATCGTTACTAGAAAGTTTGATCATAAGAAAACTGCCAAGTAAATTTAAGTAATTTTCCGCTAATCCAATATATTGACTACAAGAGTAGTGTTACTCTAGTAGCCAATCCTACGCAGTGAAATATTCTTTTCTAAATTACGAATGAAGGAACACTCAAATACGTACAACATATAAGCAGTATACAACATGTTGTACGTATCCTCCGTCGAATCTGGTACCGGTCGCAGCAAGAAGCTGCGGCTACCCCGTAATTACGGAGCTGCTGCGTCTGCCTGAGCACCGCCCACTACGCCAGCATACACTCACCACGGTTTTTATACCTTTTTATTGCTTTTTTTATACCTTATTTTGTTTTGTTTTGGTTGCCTATATTACTGGTCACGTACTATATAAGGGTGTACGCATGGGACTATTTATAGCTACGTTTTAAAATGGAGTTTTTTTGTGGGACCATGAAACTGACTACTTTATGAACGGATATATTTATTTGTATTATAGAGTCAAATTCTATACAATCTCTAATTACTTTATATGTTATTTTGTACCATATCAACAGTCCATTTCTATATAACGTATGCATTATAGCGATGACACATGCAATAAAAGTAGGTAGCGGAACGTGGGCTTCCAGGGGAAGGTCTTGGTTCGCTACCGGGACAGCGCTAAAATGTTGATGATTTATGTATTTATAGTCTCACGCCTGTATCCCCGAAGGGGTAGGCAGAGGTGTAAATATTACACCCACAATTCGCCATGAATTTTTAGGTCCCACGTACCTAATAGGGGGTGAGCCTATTGCCACATCACCAGACTCCAGGCTGCTACTGAGTACCTATTCGAAAAAACCCAGTAACACTTTTGCCCGACCCGGGAATCGAACCCGGGACCTCCGATCAGCAGTCGCATACGCTATCCTGGACCACGAGAGCAGTTTAAAACTTTGCGCAGCAAAAGTCACTACACAAATAATGCCCGGCACATTCAAACAGAAATACAATAGCGGCGCCTCTATGAGAAAACACTAACTGTTGCCCGCATTTAGATGGGACTAGCTTTTGCCTGCGGCTTCGCGCGCGTGAAATTCGGAGTAACACAAACCTACTTTCAGTCTCAAGTTGTGTGAAGACACTCCTGATTATTCTAAAGACTTCAGAAACTCTATAGGATACAAAGTAACTGTCAGTATCCATGACATTATCTACCATAATCTACCGAGAGGTACATAATAACATCAACTTGCATACAGTCAAATGTCAAAGCCATGTTCCAATACATGTCCAATATATATCTATAAACACTTTCGCATTTATAATATTAGTCGAGAAAATCGTTTCAGCCGTTTAAGCGTAGTAGGTATATAATTTTATAATTATTGACTGCAATCTAGAATGAAGTAATGTATGTTGTATATAAGGTAACTTAAGTACATTAAAACTAATAGTTTATTTAAGCGAACAATGTAATCACCGTGCACAATATGACAATATGTATGATGTGACAGTACTGACAGATATGCTATAGCACATGCGCAGCCCTCAATTATTACAGCGCATGCGTTCTTACTTCCAAGAGGTACAATCTTCTACCCTCCCTACAATCCCTCTCAGTTTAATTTTTGCAACTTATGGTAGCCTATGTCCGTCTCCATGGTCCAATATCGCGCTCACTAGACAACATTTTGTTTGATCCGTCGTCTTCTGGTATAGAATCTAAATGGCACTATTCCAGTATGTGGCCGGAGCAACGGCATTGTCAGTGGCTTGACATAGATCGGCCCCCGAAAATCTGTGCGGACACTTAGGACACTCTAGCAGGTGACTCATGGTCTGTTCGGGGGCACCACAGTCGCACTCCGTGGAAGCCGAGTCAATCATACCCCATTTCGCTAGGTTGTGTCTGCAGCGGCCAACCTGGCTTCTTAAACGATTCAGGGATCTCCATATGGGCCACTGCAGATTACTTGCGGGGGGTAGATGTTCTTTGGCTTCCACATAGTTCGCAAGGGGTGGAACTGTCTCATGCCATTTTTTTTTTATCCGTTAATTGTTAATTTTGTCTCAGTTGATTGAACAGAAAAATATATAAAAAACGAACAAAGTAGAAAAGAAGAAGCAACTTTAAGATTTATATCAATTAGTAACAAAAACCATTTTCATATATATTCCGTGGCCCCGTAGATTAAGTTCACATTAGTGGTTTCTTGTTGTCATGGATCCCATAGGTAAACCCATGGGTAAACCAAATATTTTTGATTTTCCATTTCTTAATTCACAGTATGTCTTATTTCGTTGGAGCGGTGAATCACTCTGCTGCCCATCTTCCTTCGAACTGAGGTTTTGCCTTTATTATCGTGTCGTAGACAAAAGCAGAAATTACATAATATAACATAACTTCACGCCTTTTATCCCCGAAGGGGTAGGCAGAGGTGAATTACACACCCACTTTTCGCCAGCTATGTTTCGGTCCCAATGTAATAGAGGGGAGCCTATTGCCATCTACCGGGCACATTATTAGGTATGTCAGAAATTACAAAAGAAAACAAAACCCATGCGGTGTCCTCAACGTCTCCCTGATGTTTTATTGCCCGTTCTTTCTCGTGGTCCTGCCTATTGCTTTGCGAACGAGGCAGTAAATGTAAATGTAGAAGCATTAAGTAATTTACTTTAAAAAAATTACGTTCATAAGCGTCACCTGCATGTTTGGCGTAGTGGTTTAAGCGACCGCCTCACCGCTTGACACTGCGCCGAAGTGTTGTGGGTTCGATCCCCTTTGTGTGATTCATAAATTGTTGTTTCGAGTCTGGGTGTTCATTGTGTCCGTTAGTTGTATGTTTGTAAAGTCCCCCGCGACACAGGATTTAGTCCTAATGCGGGAGTTGTCTTTTATAAAAAATAATAATAATAAAAACAAAAAAAAGAAATTGGCTACCTTATGACCTTGATGAATAAATGATTTTGACTTTGACTTTGGAGACAAGCAAATCGCAGTATGCAGACTTTTCTCAGCAAACAGACGCAGAATCACATTTAAAGAACCTGAATGAAGACACAGCCATTGAAGTTTTGACTCGAGTATAAGATGTGTATCAAAAATAATCAAAACAGAAGCTTCGCTCTAGGGATGGGAACTGACCATCCGAAACCTCTTCACACGCCCTGAATATAATTAAAACAATAAAAAGAGCCACATGAATGAGTATACCGCTTGCTTATGCCGATATAGGCGTACGTTTATTAAAATCTTCTGAGCTTCGCTTCCCTTGTATGATTTATGTTTTGTAGGAGCGCACCCAACCTCCATTCATTTGTTTTTTAACATCGCCTCTCTGGAACTATATTCTTAGTTTTTTTGTCGATTTCAGATAGGGTTGATTAGTTTTAAGTTCGATTAATCGACTCGGTGTGTATGTGCGCCTTTTTGTTTTCGATGATTAGTTTGAGTTCGTTAAGTGTGTGTTATGATTTGTGACAGTGTTGTTTGTGTTAACTTGTTTGAATGGTCGTGCTAGAATTATTGATAGAATATGTATTGTCTATTTTTGCTCTCGTTTTTTCCTTGGATAGAGTAACCGCAATATTCTTGCTGATACGTTTACTTTCTCTTGTGCCAAACTTAAAAACCTATTGCTGAACAGTATTGTCAACAATGCTGTTCATCCACTCTGTGTATTTGTAAGTGGAATATCAACGACTCTAAGAATATAGTACCTAATAAAGGATGCAGCTCCGCCAGCACAACTAGTTTAACCGTTTTCCTGATCCCGTGGTCATTTTGGGAAATCCCTTATACACACCGCACCTCTACGGTCCTCAAGGAACATACATGCCAAATTTTAGTTTCAGCTTCTTTCGTCCAATAGTTTTGGCTTTGCGTTGTCTGTCAGTCAGTCAGTAACGCAAACTATATACCAAATCACTGTCAATTAATATAAACCCTGTCTACTACGTTCCGTTGATATCATATCATAATTTTACTTTATTTTATTGATCACAAAATTATGCTTATTCAATCAATATTATAATATCTACCCATTACTTTTATTTTTAAACAATTATACGAAAAGACCTGTTAAATAGATAATATATGAGTGTGTAAAAGTCGCGAAAGTTTAAGTAATACCACTGAAGTAGTATTTACGCTGCATTAGGTACGTTCATTTTACAACCAACTCAAAAACCAAGACACATTATGAAGATATATTTCGAGAGATAAAATTATTCACAACCGGATACCTCGTCCCGTCCTAACGCGCGAACTACAACTTTATTTTTTGACTGACTGACGAAATAATAAAAATGCTGTTGCGGTCAATATTTTATTGTCAACTCGGTGTTATTCCCATAATATTTGTGTCGGCGACTCTCAGATTGTGGTTGTTGACCACATCAGTGGTCGCCGAACAGATTCGAACTCCATAAAAATGTACGACGCTATTTCGAACACTTTTTTAAAGAAAAAGTTGGAACGTAAATGAGATTTTCTTGAACAGAATGAGGAGTAAAGTCGATGTTTATGCGAGAGTTTAGTGTTTGTGCTTTTAGTTTGTGTGATAAATTGTGTATTTAGTTTGTCTTTGTGCACAAAGCCTTTGTAGATAATGTATTTCATAATATGTATTTAGCTTTCGTTGCTCCGTATTGCGTATTTTTGTTAGAGGGTTAGCACACTATACAGGTAAAGTACGGATTAACGAATTTTATACGAGTTTTTTAATTTTTTACGACATGTTTCATTCAAGCTTATTCTGATAAGTTTAAACACTTTTCGTTAACTAGAGAAACTAGCTTGACAGAGCCGAGCAGGGCTCTTATTTTTGGATAACGGTCACAAGAAACCTAACATAACCTTTTAAGTTTCTCGAGTAAACGAGACTTTTTCATATGAACGATACGTCGGCCTTGCATACTTCGCTCCAGTGAACTTTCGAACTGGCGTACATCGAGATCCTGTACTTTAGAACTAACATACGTCGACATTTCAAACTTCGACATTCAGTAGCGGAGTGACCCAAAAGTATAGCGATGCTCAATGGCTTAGACCAGTGTTAGTGTATTTAAGGCTACTTACTCGCCATAACCATTGTTAAAGATTTCAGAGTTCAGGACAGCAGGGACAGATGAATTGAAATGCTTTCTGAGGCAAGCGATGGTTAACAAAATTTTATACTCACATAGTTTAAAAATTCTGTGAGGCGCGCTATGCAGAGGTTATCGGGTTAAACTCCCTTCATCATCCTCTTAGCGTTATCCCAGTTTCAATCTGGGGTCCACTTACTAGTCTAACCGGATTTGGCTGAATATTAGCCAAATATTATATCGGGTTAAACCCCCTACTTATCATCTGCAAACAGTTTTGGTAACTCCATTATGCCATTATTGGCTTTTTAATCCCTAAAGAAATATGCAGTCTCAATAAATATCTTGCCGTATCTAGCTAAAAAAAATACTTTGCTTACTGGCAAAGGACACAAAGAACATTCAGACTAGAAACAATAATTTGTGGGTCACACAAGTCGTTGTCTCAAGTGGCGATCGAACCTGCAATACTCGATGCAGTATTAGGTAAGGGAAGCAGTAGCCGCTTAAACCACTACGCCATCGATGCAGTTAACTCGTACTTTTTACTCTTGATGCATGCTGATTTAGTAGTGCCTTGCTGCTTTCAACATGGATGGGACGGCTCAACCGGTTAAGTACTGCCATCTCACAGAAAGTCGACGTAAAGTAACAGTAACCGAAAGAAACGCAACAATATAGGTATATTGTTGCGTTTCGTTCGGCGAGTGAGAGTGCGGGAGGCCCCATCCTATATTCCTTATCCCTCATCTCACTCCTCCTCCTATCCCTTTTCCTAACCCAAAGGGCAGCAACGCACTTGTGACTCCTCTGGTGTTGCTTGTGCCCGTGGAAGACGGTAATCGCTCACCATCAGGCGACCCGTCTGCTTGTTTGCCGCTTATGACATAAAAACCTATGAAGATTAAACAAGTTTGAAGTGAAACTTTCGCAATTTAAGCTCAACGGTCAGCTTTTGAAGTAGGTATACCTTATTCTGATATTCCAAACTTTCAGCACGATGGTTAATTGTAACTATACCTTCCGTACCACGATGAGTCCGGTAATAGCTTACCTCCAGGCAACACCACTTGCTCACCTAACTGGTACAAAAAGATGACCTACGTTCAGACAGCTAGCTCTACAACGAAACGTCAAACCCAAATGTTGGTGTCATCTGCAAGTGACGTCACAGCTGCACGTGCGCTGAACATGACATACTGTCATTCAACATTTGAAATTAGAACGTTTACCATTCACAAACAATAGCACGCCACACAGAAACTAACTCTACCGTTTTTGTTTTAAGATTTAAAACATATAATTTTGTACTGCGTGCCATTTCCAAATTTAGCACTAAAGTGACGTAACAACTATTTTATTATTTACCGACACTGAATCTTATTTTTATCGATATTAAGATAGATTTACGTTGACTCATTTTTTTCTATTGTTTCGGTCGGTCGAGTATAATGACATAATGGGTCGCGGGTTCGATCCGGCGCAATTACGCGGCACACGATCGATTATTGTGATCAATACAGGGGTTAGACGCCGGTTCGCTGCCAATTTTACATCTTTTTTTACATAATTTTGTTACAAACAATGCGGTTTTCATGCTACATCGATAACGCTTTGAATAAAACTACAACTTTATTACTTTTACGTTTTTGTTGGACGACTCAATTGCACGGTATTCCCTTATTTAATTATCATAAAAATAAGTAAAAATTGTGATCATGAATAATTATCATTGGAAAGTAAATGAACAACTTCATTACATTGTCATTGCAACTTAACCTTGTTAATAATCGACCGTCTGAGTTATTAAAAATGCCATCCAATATTTTTGGCCAGCAAAAACATCCTTGAGAATCGTTTTTCACTAAACGCAACCAGCCAGCTACACGAGATTAAGTGCCTGTCAGCAATAAATGGGGAAAATGGGACTTCTAAGATAAACGAGTATTTTTTTTTTATTAAAAAGACCTGTCAAATTGACTTTACGCCAAGCTTCACGCTGCCTGATGGTAAGCTGACAGTGAAGTCCTATTGTGAACAAATATTATGTTCTAGAAGCAAGGAAAGATCATTACATCGCAGAAAAAGCTGCCATATGTATATCGACAAGTAGCAGCTAATTTGTACAATATCGATAACAATACAGGTACATCCCTAAGTTATCGAGCGATCATCGAGAGTCGCCGACACGGATCGACAATTTCGTAAATTGTGCGCCGATTAGCGGCCGATTACGACCATTACCGACAGACGGACACCCGATCCAGCCGCACCGATTAAAATAATCGGTAAACGATAAAAACCGATAAAATAATCCCATGTTTTGTCTGTACCCCGTTTTTTGTGTAGTGATGAGCGTGTGAGTGACCTAACGTTTAGTCTAGCTTCTACGGTTTTTATCGGTAATTTTCGTTTTTTATGTACTCCTGTGTGGCAATTCAAATCGATACCGCTAATAGGTGTATTAGCGAATTTAATATCCAAATCGAATCAAAATAGCTGCTAATCGCGCTCAGCTGAACTTTGGCTCTATCTTTAGAGATATTAAAATACAAAATTAAACATGCACTTACTGATAATTGAATCTGATTTTTGCACGATCGTGTATTTGTAAAAAATATTTCGATTACTCTGGCTAGTAATTAACCTAATAAAAACAGAGTGAGCGAGTTATGATTGCTAGAAAGGCGGCGGTTGTAGCCGATACGCATTTATTCTGTCTCATCATCATCGGGCCATATAAACTGTCCCAGTGCTGGGCACGGGCCGCTTCTCACTATGACAAGGGTAATGCCATAGTCCACCATGCTGGCCAAGAGCGAGTTAGCAGACTTCAAATGTCTTTCAAGAACATTATGGAGAACTCTCAGACTTGCAAGTTTCGTCACCATGTTTTCCTTGCTTGTTTTGGCGAGCGATAATTAATAATTTAATACGCACATAACTTCGAAACGTCATTGGTGCACGCCGTGGTTTCGAACCCGAGACCCTCTGCGTAGCAGTCCGGCGGTATCTCCGCTAGGCTATCGCTGGTTTATTCTTCCTACTACTTACATTTTACTTGTTAACTAAGCAGTTGATACGTAATATCTATTGGCACATGATAGGCAAAGCTTTCTTCTATACAGTGTCGTACACAAAACTTTCTTAAAAGCGTCGTTGTTTTATTACACCCGTAAATGCTGGTAGGTACCTACCGAGCGTTGGTAGTAAATAGATAAAACAAGTACCTCGTCTTCCAAACTGGTGCGATGTACTAAGAATTGTTCGCAATAAAATTAAGAGGCTATTTATGACCTGTGTGGGAATGGCCCATTTCTTTTAAATTCTCTTATCTAAAACCAGGCTTTTAAATTCCTTGTCGAAATCCACAATAACCCCAAAGTCAGGCAGTCGACGGTGTTACACTTCCTGTTATCTAGTCATTTTCCTGTAAATTAATCTGTTGGTCCTGCACAAAATATCTCTTCAGACGAGTCGGATATGCAGTCCCATCGACCTATAAGAGTGAGGCAATAGGGAGTGCACTTCTCTTGTGTTTGAGCTCACACTTGTGCACTACAATATTTACGGCGTAGTGGGCTAGTGTTGGACAGTTCCACCGCGATTACGACTGTTGTAACCTGGCCAAACGTGTGAGAAAAAGAAAGTATTATGTACATTTATATCTTAAATTAGTAGGTAGTGCAATTAACGCGGGTAAAATAAACTTGTATGATGGCTAGTCCTAGGTCTGGAGCACATCATACCTCTTCATCCAATTTTTCCAAATCCAATTCATTCGTATGGCGAAAAATAAGCATAAGTTTGTCTGTACTTTACTCATGAATGATACCTATTAGCAGTAGGTACTCAAAATTAATCCGCATAAGATCACGCAAAGGATTGTCTCTCGGCTCGTACCCGCGGCACATATCCCAGTATGAACTCTCAATTTAATTTATTAATTTTTTAATCCGCAAACGCAAAAGAGTTACCGCGTTTTTCCAAGTCTTAGTACTGCAAGAATTCTAGCAATGTGCTCGGTAACAGCAGTAGGTCCCCCTATGACGTGGGACTAAAAATGTACAACATGGCGAAACGAAGGTATAATAATTACACCTACAACCCCATCGGTGGTACAGGTGTGAGTTAATTAAAAAATTTTATCGTCTTAGCGTTATCCCGGTTGCGTCCAAGACTTTACTTGATACTTGATGGCATGGCTGTTTCCGCAACTCCACGTCTTGGCGTGTATTTTGCGTGCGGGTGGGAATGGTGTCGTCATTGAAAAGTCCAAGACTTTAAACTTGAAGGCCGAGTTTTGCGTATATTTGACGTAATATTAGCTTTTCTACAGTTTGATCTCGGCAACTCAAAAGGATAGTGATATTCTATGAGATATAACAGTGTCAGTATATTACTGCTACCAACTCCAACAACGACTGTCTAAGATCTTCATGACAACCGGGAGAGACGGTTGAACGTGCTCTCCGATAAACAGGGCAAGTGGTAATTAACAGTTTAATACGCGCAAAACATTGAAAACTCAGTGATACGCGCCGTGAGATTGATCCCGATCCCTCTGCATGACTCTCAGTGTGTGTCTCCATTAGGCTATTCATAGATTATTTACATATTATATGACTTTAATGCCCCAGCTATTATCTCACACTCTACCTAAGAGGTGAGAATAAAACCAGCTACTATTTTACTTGCAGCTAAAGAATAAGTAGGTGAATACCTAACTAAAGAACAGCTACGCCAGCACATTTGTTTTTAATTTGATAGTTTCTGCCGCATTGCTTTTTGCACCACTACGGTCCCCGAGGAACATAGATACATACATATGAAAATTCAGATTCTTAACCCCAATGGTTGTGGCTGTGAATTGTCTGATAATTAGTAACAGAAATATATTATATATACTGATGTATCATTATATAATTTTACTTTCCCTAAAACATTTTCCATTCCACACATGTGTCATTGGCAAAGTTAGCAGTTCACAATCAGTCATAAACCGAAAGTTTATTAAAGCGGTACATTTGGGACCGGGGCGCGGGGCCTAGTTATCAACCGTCTGAAGGTATATTGCGTCGGCTCTCCGAAGACACGTCAAAGCCTATCCTAATTTAAACAGGGCTGTTTACGTCCCCGGGGCGCGGGTCACAGGGCCCTGCTGGTGGGGCTCCATTGATGGCGGGAAAATAAGTTAAAACATAGTAATATAAAAAATTGTGAAGACCAAGTGGGGTTAGGGGCAGAAACCCACTTGGCGGAAACGGCGCTGTAGGATCACAGTCTTCTCGTGACCACGGCTATTGTAATCCATGCCGAAATCGGAACAAATATAAGACATCACCCTTATTTTCAAATAATTTTGGTATGTAGACTATTATTGCCTTGTGAAAAACCTGTCCCTTAGTTTTATAGTTACCTACCAGATACAACTGGGATACATAATTGGAAAATTATCCGTGGGTGCAGTAATAGCAGCTCACATATCAGACTGTATCTGTGTATACCCAGTGCACAAGAGGGGCAACGGGGTAGGCGGTTTTCACAGTCCTACACATACTCTCATACGTCGACAGGAACACTAATACATATAAGAGAGACTTTTATTTTACTTACTAGGTATGTAAGATAAAGGAGGTATGCAGCACGTAAAATTAATTCTACAGAGTTAAGGCTAGGACTAAACATAAAGAGTAGCATCCTCTTCTTCTAAATTATTATATGTTGCCGTGCTCTACGGGATCCATAATGTACCTATATTTTACTGTGATATGTAACACCTTTAAATAACATATGGAGTGCTAAAAAATATTGAGTATCGTTTTAGATTTTGTTCATGTTTTACGCTTCGTCTCAATTATAACACAAAATGTCACGTGTAACTCGCTATCTATGAGGACTCGCCTCACTCCGAACTCATTTCAGGGTTGAGCGCGCACCCGACCGCCTCACGCCCGAGCCCCTACCACGGGACCACACTTTATAAATATTGTACTTTCACTCAATAACACCGCACTGATAACCCAACGAGTTATGTACCTCAACTACGATTTGAACAGGTATAGGTACATACTAGTATTATAGAGCTAGAGTTTATTTTGTTTCATTGAACACGCTATATGCTATAATATTTCACGCTATGAGCCACAAGGGCGAAGCACATTAGGCATAAAACATAATTTAAAAAATATGAATGTATTCTAGCACATACACATAACACCATCTAGTCCCAAACTAAGCAGAGCTCGTACCTACTATGGGTACAACTTATAAGACAATGGATAATCAGACATATCATCATCCTCCTAGCGTTGTCTCGTTGTTGTTTTTGCTGAATATTTGCTTTTTCACAGAGCGACTGCCTGTCTGACCTACGCAACCCGAAGGCGATATTCTATGGCTTAGACCACCAGTGTCAGTTTATTTAGAAGGTAGGTACTGACGCCCTATAACGACTGTCGAAGATCTTCGTGGCAACCGGGAACGAGGGCTTAACGTGCTCTCCGAGCCACGGGGCACATAACTCCGAAAAGTCATTGGTGCGCGCCGTGGATTCGAACCCGATATCGACCCTTTGCATGGCAGTCTGTTGGTATCTCCACTAGGCTATCGCTGCTCTGGATTCAATGGATAATCATACATATATATACTTTTTTATCCGTGTTATAAATAATTATAACATGGGTGACGCAGCGAACATATTTAGTCTGGGATAGAGCTTGATTTGTGAACAAACAAGTACGAGTGCATCTTTCTAAGGTATTGCATCTGGATTGAGCTTATAGGGCTCATAAATATGGAAATCAGCCTATATTACGCCTGTGTACAAAAAAGGCTCCAAAAGTGAGATTGAAAACTATAGACCTGTTTCCAAACTATGCATCGTAGCTAAAGTGTTTGAGCGGATTGTATATGACCAGCTTTTTTCTGCAATCTCAAGTGAACGTCCTTTGCAACACGGTTTCCTAAATATACAGCCACAAATCTAGTTTTATTGAACGATTATATCACTAAGACCATGGATGATGGAGGCCAGGTTTATGTCGTTTATACAGACTATAGCAAGGCCTTCGATAGAATTGATCACACTATTTTAATCAGTAAGCTTTTTAGAACCGGAATTCATGGTGATTTACTCCGTTGGTTCTCGTCTTATATTCAAAATAGGTCACAAGCTGTAGCACTTAATAATTATAGGTCTAATTGGGTGTCGGTTTCAAGTGGTGTCCCGCAGGGTTCGTTGCTCGGTCCCCTCTTGTTTGTAGTCTACGTAAACGACATTGAACTCTGCCTGCAGTCATCTAACTTACTTAGCTTCGCAGATGACATGAAAATATACGCCAGTATATCATCCATGGAAGACACGAAAGCACTCCAGAGTGACCTTTGTCGATTGCAGGATTACTGCCATTTAAATAAACTTGACCTTAATCCAGCCAAATGTTCCATAATATAGTTTACACGAAAACATGACGTCATTAATGCTTCATATTCACTAGGAGGTCATGTACTACCGAGATGTAGCACTATACGAGATCTCGGAGTATATCACGACAAGAAGTTATTATTTGATACGCATATTGACACGATAGTTAAGAAAGCCTCTAAATCAGCTGGATTTATGATGCGTTTAAGTAAAGCTTTTACCGAAATAAAAACTCTTAAGATACTATACTGCACATTTGTAAGGAGTCACCTGGAATATGCTTCCCAAATCTGGAACCCATGCTATTTTAAGTATATTGACCGAATTGAAAAAGTTCAAAAACGGTTTATTAGGTATTTATGTTTTCATCAAAAGATTCCTTACAACCCTAACGACTATTTTAAAATGTGTAGACAACTGCACATTTTGCCACTTAGCAACAGACGAGAGATTGCCGACTTCACTTTCCTACTTAAGATTATAAACAACTACATTGATTGTCCTGATTTGCTAGAGAAAATATATTATAATGTGCCACTAAGATCCATTCGTTATAATCCCCCTCTTCGGGTTCCTATTGCATCTACAAATTATAGGCAAAATAGTTTTATGGTGCGTGCAAGCAGAGCTTTTAACAATTTATGTAAACAGCATGACATCGATCCTTATACCTGCAGTGTGTCTTCGGCAAGAAGGTGTCTAAGTTATCAATTCTTTAAGCAATAGTTGAAATTTATTTGATATGACTGTATGATACGAACATTTGAAATTGTCGGGAATACTGTTTTGCTCACTTGAATACATACTCTATATCTATAAGTGAAAACTTTATAATTGGCTTACAGATGTATAATTCTAATGATAAACACAATATTTTTAGCTGTAAGTTTTCCATGTATGAAATAAATAAATAAATAAACAAGGGCACCGAGACCACAAAATCGTTCCTGCACGATGATTTGGTACATCTAAGATACAGCTTGATTCATGAACACTCAACATATATTACAGCAATGCCAGATGTGAGTGTGTTTTTCTAAAGTTTTGCACCTGGATTGAGTTCATTGAGTATTAAGTACTTATGTACATTTCAATTGCTATATAATCTAATATTGGCTCCAGATCAAAGACTGCTTCAATTTCTAATAGCACATACGTAAGCTTTTGGGTTTTAAAATAACTTTGAATACAATTTTTTTGATCATCGCCATCATCGTATAGACATATTATAATACGATATTTGGGATTGAAGCAAGAGAAAGCATCGGATGCCCAACCACAGTCCTCTTCTGACTCAACGTCTGTATTTATGCGAAGAGAGTACAGCATAGGAGACAAGGAGCCTGTCTTACCTGGTTAGACAATTTGTCATCTAACATTTATAATTAAACGCCGCCTACAATGTTGTACCACTTCTGCATTTTAATTTGCTGTACAAATTATTAAAGGCACCTAAATTTTATATTTAGTAATGCTTGTGAAAAGGAAAGGCAAGTGAAGGTAGATCAATTGGAAAATAAACATTTACTTTATTACCTAAATATACACTTGTAGAGTAGGCACTGAAAATTCTTGAAGTACCTACGGCTACCAGCACCACTTAAAGAAAAAGAAAATAAGTAGGAATACTTTTTGTCGGAAAATGAATAATTATCATTCTACGACTAGAATTAACTCTTCAGGTATGCAGAAACCTAGAGTAGCCTGTACGCTTCTGCATACCTGAAAAGTTAAGACATGACTGACGACTGACGAAGAGCTTTTCTCAAAACGAACTTAAATATTCTCTCGAATGTGCTTGGACTAGAAAACGGACCCTGGGCTCCAAGGCGAAAGTATTTAAAAGTAACCAGGATATGGCTAGGACGATGATGATGGAAGTTTTTCAAAATGTAACTGCTGTTTCAAATATTACTTGCCATATTCAACCATAAACCAGTTGCAATAAACAATAATCATTTTCTAATGTAAGAACTTAAAGAAATCTATTGCAGGCTGTTAACCTTCGTTACCCGAAGCAGACATAAACCAACAGTAATAATTTATTGTATATAAATTAAGTCGCCCATAGTCACAATGTCTGTACAAGTTAACACACGTTAATTTATGACCATTATTGGTAGAATATTATACTTTTACTAGAGGGTCTAAGCTCGCACGTTTTATTTTTATTAGAATTTTGAGAAATCTCTTCTTAGTGAAGTTCTAACAAACATACATACCAAATTTCAGCTTCTTGCGTTAGACAGTTTCGCTTGTGCGTGATTTCAGTCAGTCAGAATGAATTGTATGTATAGAAATTTGTCGATACTCAGTGAGCAACTGTACTACCCGGTCTTTTTACCCACTATAATTCTACTTTAATTTGTACTTATTTTTCTTTAAATTTTTGTAAATTTGGAGGTGCAATTTTAAATATTTTTATTTCGCTGCTTTTATACGTAAAACAAAGATTGTTTCATCCTCCACTTAGCATTATCCCAGTTTCAATCTGGGTTCCGCTTACTAGTCTAACCGGATTTGGCTGAATTTGGCTTTTCCACTGAGCGACTGCCTGTCTGACCTCCGCAACACGAAGAGATAGCGATATTCCATGGTTTAGAGTAGGTAGTGGCAGTTTATTTTAGAGGTACTGACGCCATGTAACGATTGTCAAAGATCTTCATGACAGCCGGGACCGACGGCTAAAGGCCGATTCACACATATCAGTGAAGTCACAGTTCCGTCACAGTACCGGCACCGTGATAATTATTCTTTCATACATTTTCTATGAACATATCCACACCTGTCAGTGTCAGTGACGACACAGTACTCTCAGTACTCTCATAGAAAATGTATGAAAGAATAATTATCACGGTGCCGGTACTGTGACGGAACTGTGACTTCACTGATATGTGTGAATCGGCCTTTAACGTGCTCTCCGAGGGACGGGACAAGCGATAATTAACATTTCAATACGCGTATAACTCCGAAAAGTCATTGGTGCGCGCCGTGGATTCGAACCCTATACACTCTGCATGGCAGTCTGTTGGTATCTCCACTAGGCTATCGCTGCCTTAAAAAAAACACAAAGATTGTTTGTAAACTTTGAATTCTAATTTCTTGTTTCTATATTACAATTTCTTCAGATGGTAGTGAGTGAGTTCCTTTAGTACCGAAGGGTTGAGTGAGTTTGCGGCTCAGGACAAACGCTGCGGTCGACTCGGCTGCGTTTTATTATTGCTCGAACAAATTAGGTGCCGATGTTATACATAGCCGGGCAAAAACTCCGCGGTTTTCTCCCACTGCAATCATTGTACCTGAGGCTTTCGGCTTGTACCAACGCTGTTGCGCAACGCTGTCTTTAATAAACCATCAGTTACAACAGTCTGTAAGATTTCTTCGCGACTTTGTCCTGTGACATAAGTGTGAACGAGAGAATTTCGACAGATTCAACCAACATCTTTTATTTAAGATCTTTATGACAACATTACAATATTGCTAATTATTGATATTTTTAACAGTGCACCAAGGATCTTAAGGTAGGTAATGTAGGTTAAACATACGCTTAAACCTTAAATTTTTACTTAAAGTCGTGTTTGACCACCAAACATGTCGATCGTTCAACAAAAAGTCTTTGATTATGAAAAGTCCCGTCCGCTCGAGAAACTTATACTTACATTCAGGAATCTGTGGTGGTTTAAGCGGCCGCCTCGCCGCTTGACGCTGCGCCGAGTGTTGTGGGTTCGATTCCCACACGAGACAACACTTTGTGTGATCCACAAATTGTTGTTTCGAGTCTGAGTGTTTCATTGTGTCCGTTCGTTGTATGTTTGTAAAGTTCCCCGTGACACAGGATATATTCCTAGTGCAGGAGTTGTCTTTTTAAAAAAGAAAATAAAGAAAGAAAGAAAGAATCTTAATACTTAGATTATGTTATTTTTTTTATATTATGTTAGGTATGCCCATTGACATATATATTACTGCGTATTTAAATCAATGGGTTTACCTACCCTGCAACGCCAAAGTAAGACTTGCTTTAAGATTTGCATCCGATTTTGTATTAGATTGTTCATTAAAACAAAAAAATAAATAAATACATATTAAAGATTTGCAATGGTTCTTGAACTGGTGTCCTTATAAAATATTTTAGTAAGTATATTTTGATGCATACTTAGGTTAGGTAATATTTTTAGTGGAACATAGGCATATTTTGTAGTAAGAATGAGGGTAAAAATGAGGAAGAGTCAGTAAGTGCCGTATTGACTGCAACCGTTTATGTAATTCCCATACAGAAATGAATCTCTATACTTCATACAAGATGTTGCCCGCGACATATCACCATATCTTTCAACCATAGTTAAACCTCTTTACATCATCAGCTTTTGACAGTCCACTGCTGGACTAGGACTCTCCTTTGAAAGGAGGAATTGGCCTACTATACCACGCTGGCCAAACGGGTTGGTACAGGGTTTGTATCAAGTTTTCCTTCTCTTGCAGTGCTGTTCTCTGCATAATATGCTCCCTCTGTCGGCTTTTACGACACCCATGGGATGATATGGGGTGGTGACATTCCGTATTCTTAATCCATCACCACACGGAGAAAAACCTCATTTAGGGAGAGAATATTACAAAATACTTACCTAAACCCTCTGCGTAACATGAGGCTATGCCGCCTTGCAGTAATTATAATAATGTCCTCTAGAACGAATTTTCGGCCATGTCGGACAGTGTCATCGTTTTATGAATAGCCAACTGCGCGTGACATGTTATAGTACACAAGTACATAATATATAGTGCAGAAAAGCAAGTGCACTCGCTATTCCCTCACTTGTATAGTCCGATGGATTGCTACAAGCGACACCGGAGTGAGATTGGACGCAAGGACAACGGCTTATTAACGTGCTTTCTGAGGCACCTGGATGTAATACCACCAACTGCCTGACTCCGAACTTCTATTGGTTAATTCTAAACAGAAAAATCCAATATCACTTTTTGTTCAACCCGGGCATCGAACCCAAGACCCCATGATCCGTAGTCGCTTACACAACCGCAGGACTACAGAGACAGTTAATAAAATAGTACATACTGGCACACACAGCTACATACGTAAAACAATCAGGTTGACAACATGCGTGCGCCATGTGTGCTCATTGGTGAGTCTGCGGGGTGCCCTCCAACCCTTCGAGACGAGTGCTAGTGACATAGTAATTGCACCCCGCCGCCTACTTGTACTTACAAAATGTTACGTTTTAAACAAGGTTCAATTCATTGTTGATGCTAATAGATGTTATAATGTGCACAAATGGCGCAATATTTCGTGTTGTCGAGAGAAAATCTTTTTCTTTTTTATTTTAAAACGAAACGTTTCCGTGCTAACAGTAAATTTTTCGCGGCAGACTCTACAAACATTCAATCAACGGGCACAAAGTAAACTCGGACTCGAAACAATAATCTGGGCAACACAAAGTATTGCCTATATTTTTTATAGACTCACGCCTGTATCCCCGAAGGGGAGGCAGAGGTGTAACATTACACTCATATTTCGCCATGAATTTTAGGTTCCACGTATAGGGGGCGAGCCTCTTGCCGTTACCAGGCACGTCACCAGACTCCGTGCTGCTACTGAGAATTCAGAAAAACTCAGTAACACTTTTGCCCTTGTTATTATTAGTAGTATTATCTCATGTGGTTATGGATAAAATTAGAAATGAGTAATGGTGCAAGAAAAGCTGAAAGGATATCGTCTAGCGTGGTATGGGCATGTAATGAGGAGGGATGAAAAGCATGTGACTAGAAAGGTGATGAATATAAGAGTTGAGGGATATAAGGCAAGAGGAAGACCAAAGAAAAGATGTATGGATTGTGTGAACGATGACATGAATGATATGGGAGTGAATAATCAGATGACGGCTGATAGAAGAGAATGGAAGCGAAAGACATTCTGCACCGACCCCAAGTAATATGGGAATAGGGCAGGTAAAAGGAGAAGAAGATCTCATGTGATTATAGAACGTTCGGCGCAGTGCTAAATGACGAGGCAGCCGCTTAAACCTCTACGCCATACGTGCACTCACTTCTCACTGACACACACAGAGATTCCTGTTAAGTTTTTTGTCAGTACCTCTCAGTCAACATCCAGGACTATGACCTATGTACAGCGACAAATCAAGCTGAACTTTCTACGCCATAAGAACGGTGAAAAGGTCAAAGTGTTTTGCTTGATGTGTAGCCGTGTCTACATGTAATAGACAAAAAACTTAACAGGAACCTCTGTTGGTGCACTGTGACTGCACGGTCGGTGTAGTGGTTTAAAAGCGGCCGCCTCGCCGCTTGACACTGCGCCAAGTGTTGTGGGTTCGATCCCCATACGAGATAACACTTTGTGAGATTCATAAATTGTTGTTTCGAGTCTGGGTGTTCATTGTGTCCGTTAGTTGTATGTTTGTAAAGTCCCCCAAGAAAGACACAGGATTTAGGCCTAGTGCGGTAGTGGTCTTTTAAAAAAATAGATTAATATTCGAGCATTTCGAAGTCAGTCTACACATGCATATAATTGTGTGGCACTTTTACAATACAGACTTTCGCAATCCACTGCTGGACATAGGCCTCTCTTTATTTACGTCACAATTGCTTTGTTAGTCAAAGGAGTACACTTACAAAAGACAGAACTCGATATTTTTTAGACTCACGCCTGTGTCTCCGAAAGGGTAGGCCCTCTGCCTGTATGTAATATTACATCCACATTTCGCCATGCGTTTTTAAGTCCCACGTAACAGGGGGCGAGCCTATTGCTGTAACCGGGCACGTCACCAGACTCCGTGCTGCTACTGAGAATTCGGGAAAACCCAGTAACACTATTGCCCGACCCGGAAATCGAACCCGGGACCTCCGATCAGAAGTCACATACGCTATCCGCTGGACCACGGAGGCATTTTAGGCAATCAGAAAACTCGATATCAATATAAAATACCCTATACCAGCGTGCTTGGCCAAATCTTCCAATTGACGTTCCCATTATTTTATGATAAAACTTAAGATCCGTTGTGGGTAACTGGTAACGGAAAGTATTATGCAAGGAAACACTGAGATCTTATTTTTCTTTTGAAGAAACCTGAAGAATGAGGGTGGACAGCGCTTAACCCCGTAACTCCCCTATTAGATTCACCTCTGCGTAAGTTATAATATGTTTGGAACGGCATACAATAAAATGGGGTATTGAAGAAGCACTTTAGCTTTCAGGTTCTATTTAGGCTTCTGAATATTCAGACGTTTATAGGCATTTTCAAAAGTTTCACACGATGGCATCCACGGTTCGAGCTAACCCTATAATAAAAATATTGATCACACGAACCAATTTAACAACTGTTCCGAACATAATAATAAATATACGCTATCTATCCAAAGTTTTATTATAAACTCGAATAATCGAGCAAAAAAGCCAATGATGCCTGACTACAGGCAGGCAGTGTAATAACATAATACGAGCAATTTGAACGATTAACATCGGGCCGGAAGTTATTCGCAGGAAGCGGTATGGGCGGTGACGGCGCAAGCGCATCCACACTAGCCCGCTTTTTTTGTGGCCCAGCATTTACTGGGTGCGTTTTTGTGGCCCCACGTTTACCGCATTGTTTGTACTCAAATGTGGCTTTAAGTGTAAAATGCGTTTTTGTTTTTTTTAGGTTTTGTATCGGAAAACTGCGCTACATGTTTATTAAGGTAAGGTACTGTGGGTCTTTGTTTCCAGACTGCATGCAATGTGTGTTCTGAATTTTAAGCACGGTTTTAAAACTGATGACTTCTGTCTATGCCTGTGGCACATGAATTCAGCCACAGACAACATAAACAATTATGAAGGTTAATCTATGATTAAAGAATTATCAAATCGAAAACATTAGGGTAACTGATATTATATCATGATAATATGACTTACTTTTGACTTAAGGTCCTATGTCGCCTAGATGGGGCAGAGGGCATCCACAGTGCTCCGCCATTCCGTTCAGTCTTGAGCTTTTCGCTTTATTTCGCTCCAGGTCTTGCCTATTTTTTGCACTTCTGCGATGATTGAACGCCGCCAGGTCTGTTTAGGGCGGCCACGTTTTCGCTTTCCTTGGGGATTCCAGTCTAAGGCTTGTCTTGGTATATGTTCAGGATCCCTTCGGAGCGTGTGGCCGATTCAGTTCCACTTGCGGCGTTTTATCTGGTGGTCTATAATATGGGTAACTTATCTTTTACTAATATGAAGCTGAAGAGTTTGTTTGTTTGGTTGAACGCGCTAATCTCAGGAACTACGGGTCCGATTTGAAAAATTCTTTCAGTGTTAGATAACCCATTTATCGAGGAAGGCTATAGGCTATAACATCACGCTATGAGCGACGGGAGCAGAGCAGTAGCCTCAAATAACGCGGGTGTAACCGCGGGCATCGTCTAGTAACTTATAAAACTTCACACCATATGAAATGCACCATATGATTCGATTATTACTGAAATGGGGAGCTACTTATTGAACCTGGAGCGCCCTAGTGCTCTTTTCTAGAGCCTGGTAAAAGAGTTATTTATACTGTACCTACTGAACATACGTACATTCGAGTTTACAATGTGTACAGTTTTCTTACAAGCAGAGTCTGGATTTGCTTTCTCTATGCACACTGTATCTTATACAACTTACATTACGATAAACCACAGATAAATTTACGTTACAGCGAAACGACATTATTAATCACATTATATTTATGTTGCCTTTGATGCATGGGGTACGCTAGGATGATGATGATGATGTTATATAATATTTATGTAATTACAAAAAAATCATATATATATATATATATATATGTATGTTTATTCATTGTCTAGTACCTATAGTACAAGTTGGGCTTGGTTGGTCACTAGATGGTGTTGCGTGCAGACAATCCAGTTACGTTTTACCTGATAATAAGTTTAGTACACAACGGTATCAAACCCTAAGGCGTCGATTAGATAATGTCAGAACCCAAGTACGATCGCACGTCGCCAACCCCACTTAAAGTAATAAACAGCTAAGAAATCTTAGCCAATTCCTTCATAACACCTGCCACTCCTAATTCCTCATTTCCTCGTCTTATTGTTTCCTACTTGATATTGGAAACAAACGCGGGCAGATGCCAGGACTAGTGTCACTTTCAATCAGAGAACAAAATGTCACTTTAGGGATAAATTTCATGAAAGAGTATTGTATTACCACCCAATCGAGATTGCCTATTCTCGCTGTAATCAGCTTGGTTGGAAATTTTATGATTTATATAAAAGTAACATAAGGAATAATTTCACTCCAATATAGTATAACTTCTACATAATGTTGCAGCCTGCTTGTTCAATTCAGGTATATTTCTGACACCGACACTGTATTAATGACTCACAAGTGGTATTCTGCTACCCTAATGTCATAATACTCACAGACACATAGTTTGATACTTTTTACAATTAACGATCTAGGATCTAGTCGGTTCAGTTCATTCAGTATTTAGGAGAATAGCGTTTATGACATAAGTATGACACTGACACTAGATCTAAACTGCATTTTGAAAAATATAATTACGAGAATTGGCCTTCGGTCCTCATTTACTTCCTGGATATTAATGGTAAAAAGGTGGCTGTACAGTACCGTTCTCTTTCTGCTGTCGTCCTCTGACTCTATCTCCCGAACGCAGATATTCGCCAAAACGTAGATAATGCACTATCGATATACCATTAGGTACACACAGTTCATCATCATCATCAGCCCTTTATATTGTCCCACTGCTGGGCACGGGTCTCTTCTCACTATGAGAAGGGGCTATTAGATACAGTCATATACTAAATATATTATTTTGCACAACGGTAAACAGACTAAGGCCCAGTTTCACCATCTCTGAATACCTATACCTTATCTGTTAGATAAATTAAAATTGCGTAGGTACGTAATATGTATAGGTAGGTATGTTACCTGCCATATTCATTAAACAGAAACTTATCGTCAGCGGGGCAACCGGCCCTTGATAGAAAATATAGAAAGCTAATTCCCGCGTTCTTAACAAAATGCCTTTAAACTATGACTTATTGCAATCACTGCCAAATCTTCCAAGGTCATAAGGTTTAATGTGTCGTTAAATTGTCCTGCAGTGTATCATCGCACGTGCACAACGATTATGCACGCAAGTGTACGCTGACGTCACGCGTATTAGGACCGCCATCTTTTTTTGATGATTCACTGAACTGCAGCTAGTAGATTATTCGCCGTGTATATGATTAGCTGGTGTTATTCATAAGGTCTACTGGGCCTGGCATTTACATTTGTATTGTAATAGAGCATGGCATTTCTAATCAAATTCTGGTCATTTGCGCACTTGTTCTCTTTAATAAATCTAAAAGGAATTAAATAAGCTGTGCTAGACATTGTTTTCCTCGGTTTTTTGCCTTGAATTATATAATTTGTGTAGTCGAGCATGCGCTTCAAACACCGCGGAATATGTAAGTACGACATTTAATTTGACGTTATGTTGTTTTCTTACATTGTGTCAACGCCCTCAACACAATCTTCCTTAACGTCTTTTACCAACGTAAAATACAGACTGATTATAGTTTAGTACATACATACATAGTTTCACGCCTATATCCCCGAAGAGGTAGGCAGAGGTATATTGCTACACCCACATTTCGCCAGATTTATTTTAGTCCCACGTAATAGGGGGCGAGCCTATTGCCGTACCGGCAAGTAACTATTTAGTAATCTATGGTACCGGCCACATTACCAGACTCAGTGCTGCTACTGAGAATTTCCTAACGGAAAAGCCCAATAACACTTTGCCCGACCCGGGGATCTAACCCGAGACCTCCTAATCCCACGCGCACATCTATGCTGCGAGACCAACGAGGCAGAGTACACCTAATAGATACTTTCTAGGCCCGCACTGACGTGGCATCATTTAAGCATTTGTATTATTGCTCCATATATTTTTTTGTACAGAGCGAAAATTATTAAGAAGAAAACGCTAGTAACATTCCTGTATTACAATTTCATATGCGAACCAATACGTAGCTGTACACCGCAAGTAAATATGATCATCTATCGGGCGTATCGTTTCCCACAGTAACCGAGAACCAAGAAAATGCATTCATTTTGCGCTATCCAAGACCAATTTTAACCAATTTTTAATGACGCTACCGCGGCAGTCGGCCAATATCACAAATTATAGTGTTCGCAGATTACTTCGGATTACCTACGTGATAGAGGTGCCTTTACATTGCAAGCAAGTGTACAGCAAGCCACTGCGTGCCTTTCACTGTATGCCGTGGTTATTGACGCACCATGGAAGATCACTTTGTATGTAAGTAATATGCAGATTACTGTGGGAGTTAGATACGTGATGGAGTGGTGTTCTAGCGTTGCAAGTCAGTGTACTTTGCGTGGGATACCCATACCTTAATTGTATCCATATTGGTACACACCACACAATTATTTATTTTGTAATCAAAATGACTTGGTTAACTTTCAGCAGCATTAGCAGTTCTTGAGGTTTTCGAGTGTATGTACGAAATCGAAGGTAGGCTGGTTTTGGTACCTTTTTTTGCAAACAAGTTTACACCTCGACTACGTACACTTACATACTCACCTACAACACATACAATACACGTAAAATTGCTTTCTTCTTGGTTAAGAATATTCAAAACCTGTTTCTGTAAGATAAGTTATTCAAGGTCGTGCTTAGTTACATATTACGTGATGTTGTGGCATAAAATAGGGCCTTCTGACGGCTAACAGGAAAGTGGTCTACCACCACATGAGCTACCACTTCGGAAAAAGTATTATTGTTAGCAAAAAGTTTACAAATTCGAGAGGTTTGTACTAAATATTTTACTAACCTGAGTGAAATACCTACAAATATTCAGCCACTTTCTATAGGTCATTTCTACTTCTTTTTTATGCTAATCTAAGAGCAATACCTACAAGATTAGCTACTTTCTTGAATTTCTAATATTGTATGTTTTATCACATATTCTATGATTGCAGTAAACATGACCTTATGAGGCATAAAAACAATTTGAACACGTGTTCCTTGATGGAGTTACGCGGCCCGCTGGTTTGATTGTCCGCCGCTAATGCACTTGATACGTGAAATCGATGGAAAAACAGAGTGAAGGGTGTTCAGACATGCAAGTGAAGATTAACAAGACAACACTTTTGTAAAGAAATAAGATATTTTATTAAACACTCATGCCTGTATCGCCTAAGGTGCAGGCAGAGGTGTAATATTATTATTACAGCCACTTTTCGTCATTTTATGTATTCGTAGGACACACCTATTGCCGTTACACTGAGTATTCGAAAAACCTAGTAACACTTTTTACCCGACCAGGGAATCGAACCCGGGATTCATTTATTTGATCATAACATGTATAATGGTCCCTAAGAATTGTTAATATGTGATTCACAAGTTGCCGGTCTGGGTGTAGGTAAGTCTCAAGTGACAGAATTTATTCTTAGTACGGGAATAGTCTATAAAAAGAAAAACAAAAGATTTAAGAAGTTTAAGTGTGAGGTATTCAATGATACAATGTTATAATCTTATTTAATACTAGAGGACGCCAGCAGCTACGCCTGCATTTTTTTTAAATTTACCCGTTTTGGCCGATCCCCTGTGAATTTCGGGAAATCCCTTCTTAGTGCACCCCTACGGTCCCCAAGAAACATACATGCCAAATTTCAGCTTCCTGCGCCCAATAGTTTCGGCTGTAGCGTGTCTGTAAGATAGTGCAAAACTGTTTGCAGGTGGTTTTAAACGTTATTAAAACAACTATTATTTTAGGACATGGCTAAAATTGCGAAACCATACACCCAGTAAATTGAAATAAATAGAACATCTGATCACACAACTTGTTGTGTCTTGTGTCGTATGGTGATCGCTACTCTTACAGAATACCGACGGAAAGTTTTCGTTCGGTGAGAGGTAGCGCTGGAAGGAGGAAGGAGGGATGAGGGAAAAGAAAAGAGGATGGCCTCTTTTCCTTCTCCGTCATCCCATCCGTCCTCCTATTCCTATTCCTATTCCCAAAGTTCGGCAACGCACTTGTGATTCCTGTAATTTTGCAGGTGTCTATTGGCGGCGGTTATCGCGTACCATCAGGCGATCCGTCTGCTCGTACGCCTTCTATATTATAAAAAGTACTTGCATTGTAATAGTTTTAAGTGACCTATTACCATACCATCGTACTATAGGTTATTTCAATCATATTTTTTATATATTTTTTAAAACTTTATAATTACAGCTCTAGTGTATTGGTGATTTCAGTGATGTTGTATTAGTCCGTAATCACTCCAGCTGCGGCTTAGCTTGTGCGAGTCTTATAAAAAATACCTACACTTGTGTTTGGATAGTGAAAGTTGCAGTTTTGGGGCTCAACATCTAAAGAAAAAGAAACTCTAGAATTTCTTTGAATTTCATTGAAATTAAACTACAGATTACGGATTTTGTCACAATATATATTCTACTAAGATTTCATTTAAACCGAATGATCTAGAAATTACATTTTAATAATTTTATTTTTAACCGAGATTACGAAAGACTGAGATGACATCTTCTCGATTGAAATTACTTAAGGGCTAAGGAAAGTAAAAGAAAAGGCATTTTTCCGGCCAAAAACCAAAATGAATGACTTTCAAGGTTTGTCAAGTACAAGCCCTACAAAAAACCCCCACTTTCCCAAACAACCCGAATCCTCTTTTGCCAAGGCCCATGGTAGTCCACCTTTTTATGACAACGTGGAGTAAGACACATTTCACTTGAGAGCGTTTTCAGCAAAGCAATGCAAGCAAAAATGGTACATAATATCATTAATATCACAGGCGGAGGAATGCATAAATGCTCATTTCTGCGTGTAAGGTGATACCAATTTTTCCACACCAAGTGCATTTTTAGCGTTAAGTATGTCTTGCCAAACATATTGATGGCCTATTTAGCTTCCATATTCAATTTCACTTATTCATTGAAATAACAGTTATGCTCGATAAATAAATAACATTATCCAGTCAAGTTATTATAAACCGGCTTAAAAAGTGAAATGTAAAGTAATGGCTCCAATTAAGGTAGTCATTTGAAATAATAGATACAATATTTTAGTTCGCTAAACCACAGATAATATAATAAGTAATATACTTCATTCTCATCGACACGATGATACTTACTTCATCAAACATATGCAACTCCCCATACGAGGCAACACTTGTGTTATTAATAAATTGTAGTTTCGAGTCTGTGTTCATTGTGTCTTTTCATTGTATATTTGCATAAGTCTCCCGCGACAGGTAAAACAATTAATAAAGTGAAAAAGTCTAATGAAATCTTTGTTATTTTGTGTATGCAAAAAATGGATGACTTCATTTCAAACTTTGATTTTTCTAATAAAAATTAGCCTTAAAAGATTACGAAATCTAATCAAATGAATACTTACATGAGAATCAGCACCATAGCATCGCTTAATAATAACATATCAGCTACGTTTTGGCGTCGGTTGCGCAAAAAGTGACATTGACAGGACATGCAACCTCTGACCTGTCGGAATGAAGCGAGCATTAAGTTGAACTAAGGCGATGTCTCACCGCCAGCGAGGAAGCGAAATGTATTTCCACTAACCGGAGGGCATTTTATAGAGTGCTTAAGGAAATTCTGGCTTTTATAGAGTAGTTAAGTTTGATATTCGCATGGCAATTACACTATTTGGAACTTGGTTAAATTCGCTTGTACGCTATGTCAGCCGGTGTTGATGCGATGCAAATATGACACTAAGTTTACAATAATTGTTTTTAAGGCAGCGATAGCCTAGATACCAACAGACTACCGTGCAGAGAGTAACGAGTTCGAATCCACGGTACGCATTACGCAACTTTTCGGGAGTTATGTGCATATTGAATTGTTAATTTCTTTCTTATAAAGATCTTTGACAGTCGTTCTTCGGAGTACCTCTGAGTCAATCCCTTTGGGTTGTGGAGGACAGACAGGTAGTTGCTCTGTGGAAAAGTTAATCTGTTACACCTGTTTATACTCGTTAACGGAGCCCGGGCTTTGAGGCGTGAAGTCTCAGATGCAACGGGGATGACGCTGGGACTACGATAACTAACCTAGCGTGCCCTCTTGAACACTCGCCGATAGCCCGTACACAAAGCTATTAAAACTACATCATCTAGAATAGGGTTTTGACATGTATAAGTGTTGTAAACAACCAAAATGCAGAAATAAATATGTATTTGTGTCTTTTATGTCTTTACACAATCGCTGTTCGCCAAATTATTTTCAGTAGCGATCTTACGACCCGTTCACGACCAACAGCGGCATACGGCAGCCGCAAGCGTTTTCAATATACATGTCGCGCTTTACTCCGCCGCGGTCGATGTCACATCAGAATAGAACGCGTCATGGACATCGAAATCGCTGCCGCTGCCACCTGCCGCTAGCCTGACGCAATAATCGCTGCCGGTCGTGAACGAGAGCGAGAAGCGGCCCGCTTCTCGCTAATCGCTGGCGATGGGACAGTTTCCTAACATCAGCGCACCTCTGTGACACGGCTTGACGTGGGATGAGAGGCGATTTCGTGAAATTGCATACATATTTTTATTTCGTGATTGCCTACGACGGCGTGTATGTATGATCCGTTTTCACGAACCCGATACCCTCTACTTAGCAGTTTGTTGGTATATCCACTAAGCTATCGGTGCCTTTTTGTCAACATACTAAGTTCACGGATTATTTCTCACCAGCCCATTTAGAGGTCAACATAAACTGGTCGTATGTAGTAATAAAACCGTTCAATTACTGTAGTGTGACACATGATTCGATTTTCTCACATTATAAGCAGATTACAGTCATTAATATTAGAGTTATGCTCCCCTAGCGCAGTTTACATTGTACAATCTGTCATGTTGACATAATGTATTATATTGCAGCGATGGTGTAGTGGTTGAAGTGGTCACTTGATTGTGTAGAAAGCTGTGGGTACGATTCCCATGGAGACAAAATTAGTGAAAATGAAAATGAATTTTATTTGCGTAAAATGTCATTACATATAGATGAAATACAATTCAAATTAGAGTCCTTAGACATTTTGTCATTAAAGACATGCAAAATATGATTATGTCCTTATTACTATAAAATTAACAATAATACGTATTATATATAGGAGTGAAACTGTTAGGTTGTATATATTTCGTGGTATATTGATTACATCATTTGAACAATAATTCTGGTAATGAATAAAATGATTTTTCTATTAGCCATGTTTCAAGTTTTTTACAGAACATGTGAAATGGCGTATTTTTTATATCTTCGGTTTGGGCATTATATGTAGATACGCCCACAAATTGCAGTACAATTTTTTAGATAATTTATAGTGTAATTTACTTAGCAATATTTCAACGTGATTTTAGCGTACATTAGATAAAAAATGGTGTCTTTTGGATAGCTATGCTACAGAATAGCCGTTACCTAGGTTCCCACGGTGACACTTACATTATATTATGTATAGAGTATTATAGAGTAAGTGCAGTTGGGCAAGGCAGCGATAGCCTAGTGGAGAGACCGACAGACTGCTACGCAGATGGTCTTGGGTTCAAATCCACGGCACACAACACTGACTTTTCAAAGTTGAATGCGAATTAAATTGTTCACTGTCGCTTGCTCAACGGTGAAGGAAAACATCGTGAGGAAACCTGCATGTTGGAGGGATCTTCGTAATGTTCTCGAAAGAATGTGAAGTCTGCCAACACGCACTTGGCTAACGTGGTGAGCTATGGCTTTACTCTTCTCATAGTAAGAAAAGACTCGTGCCCATTAGTGGGAGTAAGTATGTATATACCCCTGTATATATACTTACTGATAATATATGAGATATAACCAAATTAAAAAAAATTGGGCAAGTGCGAGTCGGACTCGCGCACGAAGGGTTTCGTAAGTACCATAATTACGGAACTGAAAATTTAAACCAGTTACAGTTAGTAATTTTGAGCACAAAATACGAAAAAAACACGATTTTTGTATGGGACCCCCCTTAATATTTTTTTATTTTTTATTTTTAGTATTTGTTGTTATAGCGGCAACCGAAATGGGTACATAATTTGTGAAAATTTCAGCTTTCTAGCTATCACGGTTTATGAGATACAGCCTGGTGACATACAGACAGACAGCGGAGGCTTAGTAATAGGGTCCCGTTTTTTACCATTTAGGTACGGAACCCTAAAAATACATTATTCTTTTCTAGTTTTTTTCTATTCAATACATTTAATTACTGGTAATGTATGGGTGAGTCACAAACCGATTGGTCGCGGCTGCGTTAGCGCAGTGGCTTGGTCGCCGACCGTTTGGTCGCCCGGCCGTCACGCGACCCGCGCGTGCGTTAAATCCCGCGCACGCTACACAGAGATTGATCTGTATTTGAGTACTATATGATTATCATGTTGTAATCTCGTTTAACAATCAGCTTTAGTATGGTGTGAATTTAAAGCAATGTTAGCATTGCTGATTACTGCTACAGTAGTTTTGGCTGCGCATTGACTGTACGCTAGTCACACACGGAAGAGTTACATACACCGTGTATATTAAGTCAGCGATAGCCGAGTGGATATACCAACAGACTGCCATGCAGAGGGTATCGGGTTCGAATCCACGGCGCGCTCCAATGACTTTTCGGAGTAATGTGCGCATTGAATTGTTAATTATCGCTTGTCCCGTGCCTCGGAGAGCACGTTAAGCCGTCGGTCCCGGTTGTCATGAAGGTCTTTGACAGTCGTTACAGGGCGTCAGTACCTTCTAAATAAACTGACACTAGTCTAAACCATGGAATATTGCTATCCCTTCGGGTTGCGGAGGTCCGACAGGCGGTCGCTCTGTGGAAAAGCTAATTATTCGGCCAAGTCCGGTTATACTAGTAAGCGGACCCCAGATTGAAACTGGGATAGCGCTAAGAGAAAGAAGAAAGTATATTAAGTCAGTGTTTTCCCGAAAAATATGACTCTACTTATAGCATTTGTTACAGAATATAGCAAAGGATAAGTTATATTCAATTCGCAGCACTGCAACGTGACGTGTACGACAGTTTCGCTAGTTCGTAGGCTAGCTGTGAAATATTGATTTTGACGAAAATGCTTTCAGAAAATGGATATGTTGATTAATATCTCTTCAGGAAAACACTGAATTTTAATAGGTACACAGAATTGTGAAAATACCTATCCCTGACAAACGTCTTACAAATGCTGCAAGCCGTTCGATACGGAAGCATCTTAGTCTGAAAACAGACCACAGGCTCCGAAAAAAGACTTCATGAACACACACGAGACAACACCTTACGTGATCCATTAATATGGTAGTTTCCAGGGTCAAAATAATGACATTTTATTTAGTCCGTATTTTAGATTATAAAAAAATATTGGACACGTATTTTTTCTTTTTTCGATTAAATTAAAAATAACAAAGATATAGCCCATTAAAGTTACGCGTGACGTCATCTAGTGCGAAAAAATGCAGCACGGCGTGACGTTACACGTAACTTTAATCAGCTATATCTTGGTCATTTTTGGTTTAATTTACAAATAAAAAAAATACGTATCGCTTATTTTTGAATAATCTAAAGGACGTACTTATAATTTTTTTTTTGTCAACTAGCCTATTGTATTTGCTCCGCGTCAGGGATTACTATGTTTGTAAAGTTTCAAAACACAGGATTTATAATACAGGCACAGGATCAATTCCAGTACAGGATTATATAAACTATAGGTACTGTTATTATTACCATTGTTAAATTAAATTGTTAAATTGAAACCAGTGCGGGAGATGAATTTAAAAAAAACGAAGTACGTCTACTGTACACCTTTTACATCATCTACCGTCAAAACTGGGTATTTTATTGCTATTAGTCAATTACAAGAGGCTGGTGTTTTGGTCGCCATTACAAAGGCTTACCCCTCGGAAGCATTGAGTTGTACCAGACCTGGCGCGACGGCGTATACGGTTATACTCCAAGTTACAAGAATAAGCGAATATGGCTAAGTATATCGTAATTTCTTTATTTCATTATTGCGTTCTTTTTATTGCATGAATATACTTGTGCTGGTGGTTCTTTTTAATAGGTATTAGGAGCGGCCCTCGGTTTCGGCTGCTTCCCCCCTCCCCTCCCATAGAGGCGACGTGCTAAAAAATCTATCATTTGTGGAACTATGGGACACGAAAGGAAGACGTGGTCCAAATTCATGTTGCTGGCTTTAAAAGTTTGGGCTCTCGGTACCTATATCAGACTTTAGTTTCACATTTAACTTAATAACTTAATTGTTTTTTAATCAAAATCGCATCACTACAACGTTATCAAAGTAATACTCATACACAACTGCTTTTAGTCTCTACACAACTGCTATGACACGTCACTAAATAAATAAAAATAAATAATTTCGTTCATTCATTTAAATCATAAGCACAGTTGCTTCGCTCTTCTAACTTGGAACTCATAAAACTTATACATCCACGGCCCATCCACGCATAGTTGCGTGAAATTTAAATTTTTGCCGTCCATTGCGGACTGCGAGCTGTTTTTCTGACACTCGCGCCTTTCACGTGGGGCCCGGCCCTTTGTTAAGGGGACAAGTACAGTCGTGGCGTACGATGTTATTATATTATTTCTATCTATACTTTTATGTACTTTCCTGTAATAGTTTTTCAATGTACTTATGTATTTTTTTATTATAGATGTTGTTGTGAATATAATACTAGGCAACAATTAATTCGTTCTATTGTTATTAATTTAAAATGATATTTTGGCGATATTAGAGTAGTTTTAACATTATTACATATCGTTTCTTTGCTTCTCTCTAAGGGAGAAGATAGGGGTTAAAAGTTTGTTTGAAAACCGCAACACTATAAGAATCCGGTAACTACTAGTTATAACATTTGTTTTTATGGCTTATGAGGCAAACGCGCAAGCTAGTATTATATTATCTGTGGCACAGGTAAATCGCCTGATGATAAGAGATAACGGTGGTAATCTCATAGCGCGGTGGCTCATGGACACCCGCTACCCAGGGGAATCACATGTAAGTTGTACACCTGAATGGGAAAAGGATAACAGGAGGTGCGGGATGACTAAGAAGGAAAAAGGGATGGAGCCTCCAGCACTCTCACTCACCGAACGAAACGCAACAATATGGATACTGTTATATCTAACGTGTAAACAATGTTACACCATATTGTTAAAAACATATGCGTAGTCACGATTCCTTACTGTGTAGGTTTATTGCATCCATAACATTGATTCTGTATTTACAGAGCCAATTTTATTTGCCTGATGTACAGAGGTCATATATATTTATTGCTTAATACTTCCATACGAATTACAATGTTATATTATTAGACGTATGACGTCATATTTCTATGTCGCCAACGGAGTCGACAGGTGCAATGTATCGTCATCTTAACGTAGTTTTGCGATCCGAGGTAGTAGCTTTCGAGCCTGGGGCCCGCTTTCCTACTATTAAGTTTCTTATACTTAACGGGAAAACACTGACTTAAAAAACACGGTGTATACATATTACCTACCTTAGGGTTTTATTGGCACTTGTGTGTCCGCCAGTACCGACATTCAAAGTGCAAGCAGGGCGCATCGCGCGAATTCCTGGCGTGTTAGAACAAATAGCGAGAACACGAAATAGCCCATGGGGCCACTGTTGTGATTACACTCACTATAATTAGTACCCCAATGGCTACTATTAATACCCCGTCAGATATTTCAACACCCAAATTTTTCAGTAAGTATCTCTCTTAAGCCGGCTTCCGACAGTGCATGGTTTTACGGACAGACGCGCACGGCACCTTTGGATTTACCCGCCTTGCGGTGTACCTTTAAAAGTACCCCGTGCATCTGTCCATTAAAATACGCACCGTGGAAAGCGAGCTTTAGGTGGAATATTCAGTACCTAGCCGTCATAGGTATTAATTTCAATGTCTAGTTACCTACTCTATGTGTAGGTATGAAAAATTAATAAAATAAGCAGATAGGGTGAAAGTTGTAGAAGTGTAAATTAATGTTTAAACGACATTTCAAACCTAATTCTAACAGAACGTGCGTTTTAAACTTAAAACAAACTTCGTTCTCAAATCAATCATCTAAAAGCAACAATCTAACAAGCTATTGTTTATCTTTCATTCCTAAACGAACAAGAAACCAATTTAAATAATTAAAAAGCAATTATCCAGTTACAGTTCCAAGTTCAAATCGCAAAGCTTCCCATAAAAATTGCCACGCGTCATATTTCGCCACGGATACCCATGCAGACAAATAGGTACGTATCAATAAAAATATTCAGTCATTTAAATTTTGGCCTTGTTTATATGTTGATAAGGTTGCTTTTGTTCTTCATTGTGTACTAAAAATTAAGTATGGAATAGATAAATAAGATTTACCACGGCTGTGTAATAGTTATGTATTTCAGGGGCGTGGTTGACGCGTGTCTCTGGTTAGTCGATTTTCCCGTGACCCGATCGATTATAAAAATTGGATGTTAGTCGAATATTGTTACTGTGACTAAACGGTTGATGGAAACTTAACTGTTAGAGTATTAGAATAAATTTTATTACACAAATAAAACTTCATGTGAAATGCCTTGTGTCTGTTTACTAAAAAACAAAAATATACTAATCTTTTTCTAGTCTGGTTTAGTAGGTAGGTACCTATGTTTCCAATCGCTTTATTTCATACTAGAGGACGCCAGCAGCTACGCCTGCATTTTTTTTAAATTTACCCGTTTTCCGATGCCGTGGGAATTTCGGGAAATCCCTTCTTAGTGCACTCCTACGGTCCCCAAGGAACATACATGCAAAATTTCAGCTTCCTGCGCCCAATAGATTGACCTGTAGCGTGTCTGTCAGTCAGTCAGTAACGCAAGGATTTTATATATTAAGATAGCAATTTGTAAGTAGGTAATATCGAATCTCTTTATAACTAATTGGATAGTCGGTGACGGATTCGGCAGTAACCTCTTCGTTTATGAGCCAGTAACAACAAACCTGTTTCTTATACCTATGCAATGTAATCTGTCATTCTCATAAAACGATATGTAACAGGTGCAAAGAAGTAAAAAATACACTAGAACGGTGAAATAGTAATAGAAAAAGTCAATTGGGTCCAGAAATTGATGTTACAGTGATGAGACATAATGGTACCTATTTACATTATTGAAATATTTGTAATGTATTTCAACATTTTCAACATTATGTGAGAAGGATATTAGGTACCTACTTCTAGAATTGAGCTGGTTGATTCATACTGAAGTAGCTAGTCCCTAGCCCTCTTAAACAATTATTATTTTATTTCTAGATAAATAAAATAAATAAACAATAAATTTATTTATTTTATCTGAAGCTTTTAGCAACAATAGCTAGGTGGACAGACCGACAGACTGCTACGCAGAGGGTCCGGGTTCGAATCCACGGCACGCACCAATGACTTTTCGGAGATAAGTGCGTATTAAATTGTTACTTATCGCTTGCTAATCGGCGAAGGAAAATATCTTGAGGCAACCTGCATGTCTGAGATTCTCCATAATGTTCTCGAAAGACATGTGAAGTCTGCCAACCCGCACTAGGCCAGCATGGTGGACTATGGCCTTACCCTTTTCATAGTGAGAAGAGGCCTGTGCCCAGCAGTAGGACAGTATAAAGGGATGATGATGATGATAAACCTTTTACTATAGTGTCAACATGTAAAAGTGCTCATAATGTAATCACCTGAGTTCTTGCGTTGCTGACTGTCTGTCAGAAAACGCACAGCCAAAAAGGTCGCAAAATGCTGAAATTTGGCGCGTATTTTCTTTGGAAAACGTAGGGCTGTACTTAGAAGGAACATCCCAAAATTCCCACGAGATCAAAAAAGGTTAAATTAAAATGAAATGTGCAAACGTAGCTGCTTGTATCCTCTAGTCTACACTATCTACACTAATATTATAAAGAGGAAAAAATTGTATTTTTGTTTGTTTGTTTGTAATGGACAAATTCAAAAACTACTGGACCGATTTTAAAAAATCTTTCACCATTAGAAAGCTACATTATCTCCGAGTAACATAGGCTATATTTATTTATATTTATATTATTTTATACGTAAGATATTTCGGTACTGGTGAAACCGGCACGGGAAACGGCTAGTTAGATATAAAGTGAAATCTTCATCACCAGTTATCTCAGTTGTTTCAAGACTTTCGGCTTGCAGCCCGGATTCCGCATTCCATTCTTACTAGATTTGCTTTAGTAAACTATCTAGCGTTTCAAAATACTTTTAGAATGAATTGCACTCCTAGGGAATTATTGATAAGTAAAACTATAGTAATAATATTCCACTACATGCTACTACATTCACACAACACCACCTAGTCCCAAACTAAGCAGAAGCTTGTACTATGGGTACTAGATAATGGATAAACATACATATATACTTCTTTTTTGCAAATACATACATATTATACATAGAAACACCCAGACCAAGACAAACATCCATGTTCACGCACACAAATGTTTGACTTGAGCGGGAATCGAACCCGCGACCTTCGGCGTAGCAGTCGCTTACACTCCCGCGGCGCCAACCGGTCGTCGGTAGTGCTTAGTGACAAACGTCAAAGTAAACAAATAGGGGTGGATATTACAATCGTAGTAGACAAATCTGTTATGGTAAAAAAAGAAAATACTAATTCATTTGAAGTTAACGTCATAACAATCGAACAAAATCCAGTATCGTGTAGACTACACGGTAAATGCAACTACACGGTGTAGTTGCATTTACCTAAATGTCTCAGTAGGTATACTAGATCTTATTAATAGTATTATTATTGGCAGCCTAACACGGCTCACTGCAGGGTAAAGGAATCCCTACCTTCCTTCCACCTCTCTCTATCGAGAGCTGTTGTTACCCACTCTCCATTATAAAGTTTCTAACCATACTACCTACTTATATCTTACTCAATAGGTATGTATAAGGTACATGCGCCTTATACGGCCCATTTTTAGGGTTCCGTAGTCGACTACGAACCCTTATAGTTTCGTCATGTCCGTCCGTCTGTCCGTCCGCAGCTTAGCTCAAAGACGCCTGGTGCTAGAAAGCTGATATTTGACATGAATATAGACATAAAATATTGCAACAAAACTGTAGAATAAAATTTTGGAAAATATTTTTTTTAAGGGTATCTCCCCTACATATATAGTGGGGTTGAATTTTTTTTTGTTCGAGTACCCCATTATGTGGGGTATCATTGGATAGGTTTTAAAAAAACATTATTAGCTTTCTCAAATCATTTTTCGATCAAGTGATTGGTTTGTCAAATATCAAGCTTTGAAGTGAAAAAAAATGTTGTACTCAAGTGTCCCCCCCAAACAAACAAACTATTAATTTGGAAGAGGTGAAAAAAATCACAAATATAGTACATATAACGAATTTAAAAGGAAAACTATCACGGTTAAGTAGACATCACTAGTTGACGTGTAATCGTCGTTTAACTTATAACCTATTTCTGAGAGTTTACATTGGGAGCGCTGGCTTAATCTTAACACATTCAATGCCACTTTCCTTGTGAGACCTATTATAAATGTTATATAGATATATTATATACGTATCACTGTGGCCATATAATTTTAGTGTTTTATTATTTTTAATGAAGTATTATGCTTAAGTTTTGGTAATAATAAAAAGGAAGCAAGCTGTTTGTGTGTTTAAAAAAAAAAAGGCAAAATCACGGTGCCGTGTAACTGGCCACCGACACCTCTTTAGACCAAGTATAACCTATAAAACTTGGCCTACAGAGGCTGGTACTGTAATTAGATTTATTTTTATATTTATACTCATTTTACGGCCTTTTTAGCACGCGAATATGAAGTTACTAGGCTAATTGGGCGCTTAAATAATTGACAAGCCAGGTTCTTCACCTGGCTTGTCAGTTATTTTAGTGTAAGAATACCCACTTTTCAAACGGCCGTATTTCGTAAATTAATCGTGCAAATCTAAATCCAATACTTGTTTTATATTGAACGAAACGTCACGTGTATGGCTGCGTGCTTCACGTACCGCTGTCGCTATGGCCGAAGTCGTAATAATGCATAGAAACAAACGAGTTGCGAGACACGGCGCCGTGTATGCGGCCACCTACTACTACACGGCGCCGTGTACTCAGCCACGTACAACTCCACGGCGCCGTGTATTTGGCATTGAATGTGTTAAATATATACGAACTTTGGTATGTAATGTACTACGGGGTACAATGTGGGCCCGTTTTTAGTCCCATGGGAAACAGAAGTTATGATCAATAATGGCCATTATGGGCAACTACGGAACCCTACATTGCGCGTGGCCCGACAAGCACTTGGCCGGTTTTTTGCAATATTAATGTATTTAACAGAAATGAAATAATACACGAAAATAATCTTAATCACAAAAATATTTATTTATTTGTGAATAAAATGAACATACAAATCAACATGTTTGATAAAAAATCTTAAAGAAAACAAATGTTTTTTAAAACCTCTGATGTGGGCTTTTTTAGGAACATAGGCACTTATCATGGCCCGATATTTACCACGTAATTTATAAACAATATCAAAATAAAAAATATGTATTTATGTAAAACTTAACGTAATTTATAATAGCCTTAGGTAATCAGTGTATATTAACAGTCTTTTTTATCACAAATTAGACGATGGGCCATCTTAGGCTTAGCAAAACTTAATCTACCTACAAAACAAAAATCTCTAAATTAACTCGATAAATAACATTTTTGTGCTCTTATTCTAATAATAACTTCAGGTAAAAACAAGAAAAATATTTAAAAAACGACTAAATATTTTTCTCCAAAATTTCAGCGGGCCTTATTAGGAGTATAAAAGAACAGTAAATAGTAACATATAAGAACCCAAAGCTTAATAGGCTCTTAGTTGCATTCTGGACATAAGAATGCCTCAATGTCGTTCTTAGATAGCCCAACACATTCCTCGTGGTACCACAAAAAACAGCCAATGCATTGTCGCATATCAGCCACTCGATCAACTTTACAGGCTCGGCAATACCAGTTTTCAGCCTTATTGGCCTTTCTTCCTTTACCTCTATTTTCCACATTTATCTTCTTTTCTGTTTCTTTGCTCCTTTGAGCATTTTCATCTTCTTTATTATTTTTATTGCTATGCGTCTTTTTTGGCTTCGGTTTTTGTGTTCTTTTTCGCTTTTGTTTCTTTTCTTCAACAGCATTAAACAAATCCTTTGTTACTTTTTGACCAATATAATTAATTGCTTTCCGTCTTGGTTTGCTTTTAATTATTGCAAAGTTAGGCGTTGGTATGAGTTCGTGAAACGGAGATCTATTTTGAGTCTTCTTATTGTGTTGCTTTAAATCTGATAGTGGCATATTGTCAGAATTTTCGGAAGAATCATCGGAATGATGATTCTCTATTTGAGTGCGTCGTAGGTCTCCGTGAGCAGCTAGTTTATCAGATGGATTCAATTCTTTTTCTTCCAATTCTGATTCTGATGATGTATAAATCTTACAGTTCCTGACAGGATATTGAAAGTAGTTTTGAAATTCGTTTATATTAATATTTTCATCGTCTGAACCTGATGTAGAAGAATTGATGACTGGTCTTCGAAGTACAATCTGACCTAATCCAGACGTGCTGGGAATCGGGGAATGATATAGTGAACCTCTATCAGATATATTCATGCATATGTTTGTTGTTGACGGTTGATCTTCAATACCTTCAGTAGCTAATTCAGAGGAGGAACTGTAATCAACCAATTTTCTACATGCGTATGTAGGGGATCGTGTCTGTGGCTGGAGAGTAGATGGAAGTAGAGGTTCTGGGCAGTCAGATACATCAGCTAATAATGATGGCAACATGCCAAGACCTTCTTCACAATCGGTCTCAGACTCATTACTGTGGTGAACCCTTGAGACTAAGGCTGCTGAAGTAGCTGCATTAGAAGTTGTCACATGCAGGGTAGGGCGCTCAGTGAGGATAGAAGGCGCAAAAGCTTCCTCAGGAATCGCATTAGGATTGAAAGGATGAAGCCCAGTAGCTCTAAACCCGTTTTTAATATTATCTTGAGTTACGCACTTAGGCCATACCTTAGAAAATATTTTATTAAACCTTGCCTTCGTGAGCTTGCGATCTGGATGACGATAGGCGTACAGCAATACTTCCTGATCCCAATGGTGCTCATATGATTTATAAACCGTTTTATCCAATGGTTGTAGCTCATGGGTGGTGTTTGATGGTAAGCAATATAATACGATGTCGTTCTCATCTGCTGCATCCACAATTCTGGCATCCAAATGCGAAGCAGCTCCATCAAAAATGAGCAAACATTTGCCGGGTGATTTATAGTTGCCAAGATGATTAATAAAATCAATAAATAGTTCTGTAGTCATACTACCTTTTGGTGCCATTCTGACCAACGTGCCATCAGGCAAATTGTCGTTAAATTCCGGCCTAAGTCGTTTTCCTTTAAATATTATCATAGGTGGCACTGAATTTCCTGAAGCATTGACACACATAGCAATCGTGACGTTTTCAGCATGTTCCTGTGCGATGAAATGGACTCTCTTGCTGCCCTTTTGAGCAAGAACTTGTTGCTGATGGTGCAAGGTTAGTCGGCAGCCCTTTTCGTCTATATTATATAGACGTTCTGGGTGACGAGGAATATCTAAGTCGTCATACAATTTTTTGATCGCCGTAAAATGTTGATGCACAATGTACTTGTTCAACTTTTGTGCTCTTGCAGAGTTCATAAATTGCGCCTTTCGAACCGAAATTTCAGGGTTTCGTCTCAAAAAATTTGTCAGCCATTTTCTACCTGCAATGCACCTGTTGTCATTGAACGAGTTTGGTATATCATGCGCTTTACAAAATAAGTAGGCTTGCTTTCTTACAATTTTGCGAGTCAATGGTACGCCCACTAGCGCCAGTCGTATTATTCGCCCTGCTAAGTCTTTTTCTTGGGATTGTGTTAGTGTAGTTGCTCGACCAGTCGTCTTTTTGTCACTGCCAGATTTTAGGTGATTTCTTAAAGTTCTTCTTGGGATATTAAAGTTAGCTGCTGCTTTTCGCTGTGACATATGGCAGTTTTTTACAGATTCAATAGCTGATTTAAGTTGTTCTTCAGTCCATATCAAATGGTTAAGAAGTATATCTTTAATAGAAACAGTAAATAAAAACCAGAAAATAATTTTCAAAGCATGGGATACTTATTAATATATTTTTAATCACGCAACATCAAGCATTCCCCTTTTTTTAAATTATTTTCTGCTTTGTAGTTAGTGTGTAAAGTACGTTTTACAGTTTATTAAAACTGTTGTTGATTTTTTTTTACTAAAAACCACTCTTCCATGTAAGTATTTCTTATTCATTTATTATTGCATTGTCATCGATCCTTGTTAGTATACGAAGTTTTAAATCAATCGAACGTTATGAAGATAGTACATAATTATGACGTTTAAATATTCCGTTACAAACAAACATACAAACCAAGCTAATATAAAGCGTGAAATAAAAATAACCACCTGATTTTCACTATAGGTTCCTAGGAACATTGACATTCTATAGATCAAAGATGGCCCGGGCCATCATTGGGATCCGTGTGGTGGGCCTTTATAGGGTACTTTACCCAGTAACGAAAAAACACAAATAAAAATTAAATTAATAAACAATACGAGCAAAACTTACCTTTCTGGGAATGTCCATAAATCGAAGTACAGATCTTTTTTAAACAAATACGAAAACAGCTAGTTTTTTAAAGAAAATAGTAAATAGTTTGTGATGATAAATTTATAAATCGTCAGCCATTTGTAACGCCTCTGACAAACTGTCAAACACTGCAAAGAGGGCGACTCCCTAGCTTCGATATGAAGTTCCAGTTTTATCTATGATACTAAACGAACATGGGCGCGAAATTTAAACTCATCCAAACTTTAAAATATACAAAATATTGAAAGTGGGCTATCTTAAGGACCGGGCCATCTTTGGGGCAAGTACCTTATTTACATTTATCACAAAGCTATTTGCAAGTCTACATAGGTATATAACAGCCTTGTTACGAAGACTATAAAACGTAACTACTTACAGCTAAACAGTCTATACAAACGACCAATATCAGTACAAACATAAAATAGTCAGTTTTGTTAAACATCAAGAAGAAAACACGCCACGAGCACAGTCCAACAAGACGATCCCACAAAGCGGCGCTTTACGAAATAATTATTAACAGAAAAACCACAAAAAATCCCCACGAAATTAGTTCCCGATGACAGTCAAAAATATATGTATATTTTTTTGAGGTTATGTTTATAAAAAACGGGCGGCCAAGCGCCAGAGCCAACGCGCGGGACCTTTACACACAGCAGGACTCCTACCTTTAACATTCGGTACTAAATTTCTGTGTGGCATATTTATTCGGTCCCGAGATTATTTTCTACTAGAATTTTATGATAATCGGACCCTATAACTGCTAATGAATTACGTAGAGACGTGGTGCAGGGCCGAGGTGACAATTACTATCGGTTTTGTCGTCCGTAGATGGGCATCTTTTGCGCCTCTTTATAGGATTGTTAATGTAAACGATCTTTGGTGTAGGTTGTGGAGGGTTTTTGTCTCTATGCGACTTCATTTCTTGATGACACGAGATTATCTTTGTGATAAAGGTGTCGATTTAAGTTATTAAGAGCTAATATGTCACTTTTATGCTATTTGAAGATGTTGAGTCCTGTCTGAGTAATCGACAATCGTATATTCTTAATAAAATCGCAAATAAGCTTCCGAGTCTTAGGCCTTTGCCACACTTGACGGAAATTTCGTCGCGGATCTTAGAGCTTTGAAAGACTGGCAGACGTAGGTAGAGTCTAAGACCAGATAAGAAGATAATGCCTTTCCAGAAATGTTGAATCTGGGTCTTCGTCATTTTTCTATATAAGAGTTTCCAGCTCGACCGGGGAAGTACTACCCTCTCACAGAGAATCGACGTAAAATAACAGTACCTAAACTGTTGCGTTTCGTTCGGTGAGTGAGAGTGCCGGAGGCCCTATCCCCTATTCCTTCTTCCTCATCCTATCCCTTTTGCCAACCCCAAGGGGCGGCAACGCACGAGTTATTCGTCAACTGGCGCGTGTCAAAACTCGCGCGTGCTCGCGAGTTGGCACCTTCTGCTTTTACCTATTTTTTTTTGTCGTCAACTCGCTCGCACATATAAGGTACAGTCAAATAAAAACGGATTGAAACCAAGAACTACAAATAGCTAACTATTGCCCGCAGCTTCACCTGCGCCGGCTGATTCGGGTAAGACGACGTATTAAGAATATTGGCGGTAGGAATTTTAATATTTCTCAGCTACGAGGGTCAAACTGAAAGTTCTTAGAAAATCAAAAACTGATTACATTAGCCAGTTATTAGTTTTATTATATCTTTTCAAAATATTGTCCATTGACGTCAATACACCGCTGCATGCGATGGAACCACTGGGAAAAGCACTTTGCCCACTCGTCCTTAGGGGTCTCTTCAATGGCATCGCGATACGCAGCCACCGCTTCTTCAGCATTCATAAACCGCTTTCCTTTAAGTTTTTCTTTAATTTTTGGAAATAAATATGGCGGTGTGCGACGAGGCGTTGTCGTGGTGAAAGAGGATCCTACTGCGAGGTCGTTTCTCTCGAACTTTTTCCAAGACAAGTGGCAAACAATTGGTAGTGTACCATTCTGCAGAAACTGTTTTTTGATCCTCTAACACAATTGTTGCGAAATGTCCTATCCTTCCAAAGAACGAGGCCACCATTTTTTTTCCCGCACTTCGATCTCTCTTCACTTTAGTTGGCAACTCCTCGAAAGGAAACACCCACTGAGCAGATTGTCTTTTGGTTTCAGGATCATAACAGTAAATCCAGCTTTCGTCACCTGTTAGTATGTCGAACACAGCATTTGAGTCACCTCCGTTAAATCTTTCAATCATTTTACGGCACCAATCCACACGATGGAGTTTTGAGCCTTAGTCAAATTATGAGGTATCCACCGGGCGCAAAGCTTCCTGACCGCTAAATGTTCGTGGAGGATTTTGTGCACTTGACTCATACCGATGCCTAAGCTTGTCCGAATCTGCTGATAGGTCACTCTTTTGTCAGTCTCTATCATACGCCGCACAACACAGATGTTATTTTCAGTCGTCGCCGTAGAAGGCCGTCCCTCACGTACATCATCAGTGAGATTAGTGCGACCACGTTTAAACTCATTAAACCAGTTGTAAACAGTCGCACGAGATGGGGCTTCATCGTGAAAGGCCAATCGTAGTCTATCATAACTTTCTTGTTGACTTAAATGACATCGAAAGTCATAAAAAATCATTGCACGAAAATTTTCTCGTGTTAAATTCATGTTGACGTGACACAGACAATTTTCAATTTGCCGCCAACTCGTAAAACAAATGACAAATGAATGAAATATATACTCAGTAATATTGGCAAAGAGTTCTATTTTCAAATTTTAGAATATTTTTTTTATTATATTGTTTATAAGTGGCCAGTTCTAAGAACTTTCAGTTTGACCCTCGTATTACAGAACATTCGGTACTGAATTTTAGGTATTTCATTCAATGCACTTGTGACTCCTGTGGTGTTGCTTGTGTCCATGGGCGGCGGTAATTGCTTACCATCAAGCGATCCGTCTACTCGTTTGCCGCCAATTACAATAATAAAAAAATGTGGTATTAAGAATATAAATGTGAGGTGAGAGACGACTAAGGATAATAAAAGTATACGAAGCAAATATTATTTTGCGGTAGAGATGGACAACTCGACATCAAACCCTTTGCGAACCCGTCTGATCAGCATGGTTTAGTAGGCGAAATCCTACATACATACAAACATAGTCTCACGTCTATATCCCCGAAGAGGTAGGCAGAGGTAGGTATATTGCTACACCCACTTTTCGCCAAATTAATTTTAGTCCCACGTAATAGGGGGCGAGCCTATTGCCGTACCGGGCACATTATCTATTAAGCGAGCGACAATTAACATATTTTAATACACACATAACTTCGAAAAGTCAGAGGTGTGTGCCCCGGGGTACCTGGGGATCGAACCCGAGACCATCGTCTCGGCTGTCCGTTAGGTAGGTACACCACTGGGCTATCGCCGCCGATCTGAAATATTTACATTAATATCAACAAGAGTATAAGAGGATTCCGCATTGGGACCGAAACATAACTGGCGAAAAGTGGGTTTGTAATACACCTCTGCCTACCCCTTTTGGGATAACAGGCGTGAAGTTATGTTGTGTTATTTTAATATCGGTGTCGCCCGCTTGGGATCGAAACAATAAGTAGCCTATGTGCTATTATGAAGAAAACTCACCCGGAAACCCAAGCCCAAGTAAGTAAAAAAAAGCAAAATGTATCACAGACAACACGACACGTTATCAATAATTATCAGTACGAGGGTATGAGCGGCCATCCATCATGGCGTCGGGTGATTGATCGTGCCACCACGTCTCTTGACCTGCACCAATCATTACTTCTGCTCAGTAATTACTGATGCGTTTTAAGTTATCGAATGTTGATGTGCAAGCTATATAGGACTCTTTGGTATCTTTAAAGAACATTCGTGGTAATTTAAAACTGTTTTTATGTCGATTTATGATTGCTCAGAATGTAAGCAAACAAATTATTGACACATTCTGTTGCAAGGAGCTATAATTCTATGATTCTGTCGATATTGCATAGTTATATAGTGCCAAACGATACAGGACTTATTTCTAGTAGGAGACTTGTCTATACACATAAATAAAATTGGAGTGTCTGTTTGTAATATTAAAATAACTAAATGGCGGATAACTGATGTATCAAGGAGTAACTTAGGCTAAATTAACCGAGTGCGCGAAGTAGTTCCCTCAGGACGCGGGTGAAACCGCGAGAAACAGCTAGTGTTTTTAAAATAATATTTGTACATAGGTGCATAAATTATAGGTATACATACATAAATATACTGACTGTATATTATACTTACAGCCTTACATATAAACCTTACCTACTTTTTTATTACCTACCAAATCATTACAGCAGCCAAGTGCAACTATTATTTAAAAGAAAAAAATGTTGTCTTGAAAATACCTTCAAAAACAATAAAAAATTGGGCAAGTGCGAGTCGGACTCGCGCACGTAGGGTTCCGTACCATAATCTATAAAATTAAATCACGTTTGTTGTATGTATACTTAAATACTTTTTAAGTTTCTACCTGTTTATTAAGATCGTTTAACAAATTGCTTAAAAATTACGTTTGTTGTATGGGAGCCCCCTTTATTTTCCTTTTTTAATTTAATTATTTATTTTGAAATTTAATATACAACTACATATGTAAAATTAAAATCTGTGAAAATTAAAGGCGTCTGCCTGTTACAGTTAGTAATTTTGAGCAAAAAATACGAAAAAGAACACGTTTTTTATATGGGACCCCCTCTTAATATTTTCATTTGTTTCATTTTTAGTATTTGCTGTTATAGCGGCAATCAAAATACATAATTTGTGAAAATGTCAGCTTTCTAACTATCACGGTTTATGAGATACAGCCTGGTGACAGACAGACAGACAGACGGATGGACAGACAGACAGCGGAGGCTTAGTAATAGGGTTCCGATTGTTACCTTTTATGTACGGAACACTAAAAAGAACCTAGTGACGCAGGACATTTACAAATATTTGATCAAAAGCAACAAAGTATACACAAACACGAAAACACGAAACATAAATTGTGGAATGGAAATAGTGTTGCTTCAAGTGGGGATCAAACCCACAAAACGACGCTGTTTTTCAAAATTGAAATTGAGATATTATCATCATCAGCCTTTAAAAGTCCACAGCTGGACTAGGCCTCTCCTTTGACAGGAGGAATTAGCCTACTACCTATACCACGCTGGACAAACAGGTTGGTATTGGGTTTGTATAAAATTTTCCTTCTCTTACAGTGCTGTTCTCTGCATAATATGCTCCCACTGTCGGCTCTTACGACACCCATTTGATGAGATGGGGTGGTGACATACCGTATTCTTAATCCGTCACCACACGGACAATTATTGAGATATTAAAACGTTTTAAAATTACGTTGAACTTAAAACGCTTAAATTGTTAAAATGTAAGGTTATGTTTCGTGCCTTAATAGCTTTTACCCATAAATTGGTTTTCATTACTACTTTTTGCCAGGTATCCACGTAATTTTGAATTCTCTCTAGGAAGTCTCGAAGTTACGGGACTTTGAACGTAGGCTGTCTCGTGTCCCGGGACTGAGGAACTGTCGATATTTCCCAAACCTTAGTTGTCTATTCGTTTAATTTATTTTTGATAGACCACGCCTGTGACGTACCGTTTTAATTTTTTCGTAATTATCTACTACAGGCACATTGTACCCTGTTGATAGGTTACGAGCACTTAGAGAAGTTACTGCACATCAATTAAAAAAAATATATAGAACCTATAACTAGGACCAACTAGAGGACCAAGGAAAATGGACATCTTTGTTTATTTTATATTTATTTCGTTAAAGAAATGTACACAGTTTTACACAAATATTGAAAAAGTAGTTTAAAAGTTACATCAAGAACATTTTGAACTCTGGCACCCGTGATAAGATTTAACTTGTGTTACGGGTGCCAGGTCCCTCACACCAATAGATGCCAATAATTCAAACATTATAGAAGTGTTTACAAATATTTTCACTAAGTATTTTGAAGCATGCATTCTGCTTGCTTCAGAATTGTGAAGAGATATATTTAAAAGTTTCCATCTTACGAAAATATAAAAAAAAAGTTATTAAAATGAAAAAATAAAATAAAAAGGAATATAAATAACAATATTAATTATGTGTGCAAGCCTGTTTAAAATATAAGAAAGTAGGAGGTTCGTACAATATAATTACCTATGCAGGGCATATGTATACTTAAACTAGGTAGTTGCCTACAATATTGATACCTTTATGTATATTATACATGGACTGACATGGACCATAGATGATATACTATAAACATGGACTTTGGACAGATTAAAGGAGTTAAAGGACTAAAGTGATTACCTACACTGTAAAGTGTAAACCTCTTTGTAAACTATTTTAGTTAAAGTAGGTTTCAAGTAAAAACAGGTAACCTCCTCCTTATCAAGCAAATGAAGCCATGTTTATTTAGACATTACTAGATGATGCCCGCGGTTACACCCGCGTTATTTAAGGCTACTGCTCCACTCCCGTCAGTCATAGCATGATGTTATGCAGCTTATAGCCTTCCTCGATAAATGGGTTATCTAACACTGAAATAATTTTTCAGATCGGACCAGTAGTTCCTGAGATTAGCGCGTTCAACCAAACAAACAAACTCTTCAGCTTTATACAGGATGTCTCAGGACCCGAAGTTTAGAAACCGAAGTCTACTCGTTGTGGACATCATGTCAAGTCATACTAATCAAATATAAAGCCTGGGAAACAATTTTTTTTTTTTAAGTTTTCACATTTTTTAAACCGCAATTAAAAGCGCGCGCGTTCAATGTTCTAAACACCCACTTATACATCTGGCCATAGGGCATCTAAAGAACAAATTGGCGGGGTAAATGCATCGATTTTGTGCCTAATTAGAAAAAATCCATACTAACTTTGAGCATCAATATCTCCTGAACCAGTAATTTCCCAGGTATGGTGCCGAAGTAAAAAATTACCATAGTGATTGGTACAACATGGGATTTCAGTTTTCGTTAAGGGTCTTTTTACACCCTGTATATTAGTATAAGATGTGTTAGCGAAAAGTGTATCACAAGATTTATACAAGGTCTAAATTTGAAAAAAATTGCATATTTCATCCTCTTAGCGTTATCCCAGTTTCAATCTGGGGTCCGCTTTCTAGTCTAACCGGATTTGGCTGAATATTAGCTTATCCACGGAGCGACTGACTGTAAACCTCTTTGTAAACTATTTTAGTTAAAGTAGGTTTCAAGTAAAAACAGGTAACCTCCTCCTTATCAAGCAAATGAAGCCATGTTTATTTAGACATTACTAGATGATGCCCGCGGTTACACCCGCGTTATGTGTCCTTGTGATGTGAAGGAGCGACTGCCTGTCTGACCTCCTCACCCCGAAGGGATAGCGATATTCCATGGTTTAGACTAGTGTCAGTTTATTTAGAAAGTACTAACGCCCTGTAACGACTGCCATAGATCTTCATGGCAACCGGGACCGACGGCTTAACGAGCTCTCCGAGGCACGGGACAAGCGATAATTAACAATTCAATACGCACATAACTCCGAAAGGTCATTGGTGCGCGCCGTGGATTCGAACCCGAAAAAAAATGCATATACAGGGTGTAAAAAGATCCTTAACGAAAACTGAAATCCCATGTTGTACCAATCACTATGAACATTTTTTACTTCGGCACCATACCTGGGAAATTAATGGTTCAGGAGATATTAAGGCTCAAAGTTAGTAAGTATGGAAGTTTTCTAATTCGGTACAAAATCGATGCATTTACCCCGCCAATATGTATAATCTCATGGATAAGTAGATAGGTATTTCGAGCAATGCACGCGCGCGCTTTTAATTGCGGTTTAAAAAATGTGAAATCTCAAAAAAATATTCGTTTCTCAGGTATTATTATTGGTTAGTATGACATGGCATGATATCCACAACGAGTAGACTTCGGTTTGATGATGGGTCTTGTGACACTCTGTATAATGCTATAATGTTATAGCATTTATAGCCATTTTTTTAAATTACAAAAGTAGGTAAGATTTAATTAAAATATTTTATTTTATACTTTTTGACATCAACGATTAAGTTAATTGTTTTACAGGTAGGTACCTACCTTTATTTTTTTAACCAAACTGTGCTTCCCATGCGTCGGAGGGTAGGGTTTCACCGAAGCATTCCTCGCTACCCCCCGACGCGTATTGGCCCGCCAGATGGTCAGGCGGGCCCCGAACGAAACCCCCTTGGCGGCGGATGAAGGTGTTGGGCTCCGCCGCCAAAACACCCAGCGGCTGCAGAGGATAGGGAGGACGGCAACGCAACACCGCATCTCCTCTTCCTCTGCGGCCCCACCGCGACGCAACAATGGTGCGCCCCCATTTGTGCTTGCTGCTTGCGTTGCCGCGCGCCCTATCTCCCGCGACCGCACCCGACTGCGAGGGACAGACAGAACTGTCCCCCGCACCCTCACTTTGAACGCATCCTACGCAGGCCTCACTCAAGCCCACGTGGAGCGTCCCCTACCGAGATCCCGCTTAGCTTCACTGTGGGTGTACCTCAAACCCACGGTTACTGTACACCTCCACCACGACAAGGTGGAGATCCCACGGGGGGTACAGGTATAGTTAACATAGTTTTTATAATTTTGATGTACACACATCAACAAAGTCTAGGGATATCTTAATCCTAAATTATTTACAAGTTTATAGTTTAGAACCTTGTTAGTTTCCACAAAAAGTTTATGTACAGATTAAAACCTCTTTTATTCTATTTTCAAAATTTGAACATGGAAAGAAAAAAAACAAAATAATAAACAAAATATGGCGGCAAATTTGCTAGTAATTCGTTACATTAAAGAAAGTTAAAACTGTTTTATTATAATTATTAATGAAAAGGGTTTTTAATTGTTTTTCTTTTATAATTTAACGTGACGTACGAACTTTAAAAGTCATGTCACGTCGTCATTTGAGTCGAGATGAAATGTTACGAGCCGTGGGCATGTTAGAAAATGGTGCAATTCAACGCGTCGTTGCTGAGGCCCTACATACCAGTCAAAATGTGATATCAAGGTTGTGGTCACGTTATCGCAGTACTGGAGATGTGGCCGAACAGCACACAGGTAGATATCGTGTTACTACGCAGAGACAGGATCGATTTCTCCAAATGACCGCCAGAAGACAACCCAATATCACAGCGCTGCAACTAGTGCAAAGGCTCCAGGAGGACCACCAGCTGCTGGTAAGCGACCAAACCGTGCGAAGAAGGTTACATGAAGTTGATCTTCATGCTCGAAGACCATTGCGTGTTCCAGCATTGCGACGTGGCAATCGCGGTCGGCGGCTTTCGTGGGCTCGGGAGCATTTACCATGGAGTGACGAACAATGGTCTTTGGTGCTGTTCACCGATGAGTCCCGGTTTGGGTTTCACCCGGATTCACGAAGAACACGCGTTTGGAGAGCTCCAGGGAGAGTTAGCCGTCTACGGCACCCTCAGGAGGTCCACCCATACCAAGGCGGGACAATCATGGTGTGGGCAGGAATTCGTCTTGGCGGACGAACCCAACTCGTTTGGATCCAAGGCAGCATGACTGCACAAAAATACCACGAGGAGGTAGTAAAGCCCGTTATTGTCCCACACAGAACTCAAATAGGCCATGAATTTCTACTCATGCGCGATAATGCTCCTTGCCATACGGCGCGGCTGGTATCGACCGCTCTCCGAGAGCACGATATTCAAGTTTTGGATTGGCCTGCACAGTCGCCCGACTTAAATCCTATCGAGCATGCCTGGGACATGTTACAACGAAAAGCTTTGAGAGATTTTCCACCAAAGGGTCACGGTCAAAATGGGCGTAAAACCAACAGCCTTAAAATATATTTTATGTGAAAGCTAATGACCATTACTTAATTTTATACTATGACGGCAATCACCCAAACAACCGGTGAGCAGAGATATTCAGTGATGTTCAAACGTATTTTTTATAGAATCCAAAACGATCGCTAATACAACGGAGATAACACGACACGATGTTGTGCAGAGCTAGGCCAATGAAACCAATCTATTGGTTGGTAACCTAACGGAATTACTACATTCCATCCCTTTCTTACTTCTCTCTTACTCAGGCGCCGACCAAAAAACAAGCGTGCGGGCAGCTCGGGCAATGCGCGTCAGTCGTTACTCATATTTAATTGAATTATATAGAGAGGAGTCATTAGATGATTTAAGGCGAGGATATATGTGAATTGGGCGTCATTAGGGGTAAATTAAAACCGTTGTTCTCCGTAATTGTTATAGAAAAAAAATCCCAAAAAATATGTCTTAATCTACATCATATAAAGCATTTTCTCTTCGGTACCAAATCCTAAAAAAATCTAAATTAAATATCTTAATAAAATATGCAAAGAAATCTCTGTTTTTGTAGTTATTACCTTTTTTCTCCTAATCTATCAATCATAAGATTGTTTAAATTGAATCAGCCTCTTATATATTAGAACACCAAGGGAACCTTCAGCTTCTTTTTGCAAATAACTTTACTTATTATTTTCTAAGGATTTTTTACGTCACCGATACTCGCAAATCGCGCGTGGACAACTAACCAGTAGTACGAGCAAGGTCAACTGCGTATGTCCACCTCTTAAACAGATGTAATATTCTGCAAACTAATGTGTGGTTTCTTCGAATTAAAAGTCAACAGTCGCGGCATTTCAGATCGCGCACATAATTATAATAGTTACATTTTGATCGATAGGGACCAAATCGGTAGAAATGCGATAATTGAGCATTACTGTACTTGCTTAACAGGCAGAAGAACAGTAGGAAGTTGTGCCCACATAGTTTCCGTTTTGTGATTTTTAGGGGTAGGACGGCACGAGCCTTTCATTGCACCCGCAGAACATTATTATTACATTTTTAGTTGATGATAACCATTGAAATTTAAATAAAAGGTATCAATATATAGTAGTTGTTTACAAATATGTGTGTTTTATTTAACCAATCTTTGGGATTTTTTTGCAGTGATACCCGGTAGATATTCGGGTTAACAAGTATATAGGGGGTATTTAGAAGTACAATAAAGTAAATTACAACACATTTTATTTCTGTTGGTTTTACGCCCAGCTCTCATACAAAAATGCCCATGATTCTTTGACGACTGAACAACAACTTTACGAACACTTGCAAAGGACATGGGACCTCATACCGCAGCAAGACATTGACAATTTAATTTTAAGTATTAACAATCGATGTCGATGTGTAATCAATGTAAGAGGTGGCAACACTGATTATTAATGATTAGATTTTACAAGATTTTTCCATTTTTATTAAAATTAATAGTTTTTTAAGAAGAAATGTTTGTTGTTATCATACTAATTTCCCATGATGATTAAAAAAATTATTTTTTTTATTTAAAACAAAAAAAAACACGAAATGTTTTTTATTTTTATTAAAGACCTTAAAATAATCTATGATTCTTCTATTTACTGTATCAGAAAATTCTTCATAGATTTTTAGATATTTGATGAAATATAAAATATCCCTAGACTTTGTTGATGTGTGTAGGTTTGCTTATTTTTAATATGCTTAAGATGGATAACCAATGCGAGATTAATATTTCGCGAATAGGTTCACGCCAGTAGCGCGGGAATGAGACACACTATTGTTTACAAGCTTTATTATGCCCGCTGTACACATTGGCCTAACATGTTGGCCCAACGTACTGGCCAAAGTGTAGAGAGCTACTTGGCGCTATGTTGGCTTAATTGGTGTAGTTGACGCCGACGTTGGCCGGCAGGCACAGATAATATAATACTATACTAGTACTGACCAACCGAAAAGTGTCGGTTTTTTGTGCACACATCAAAGAATCTTGGCGCGCTCCGCCAACAGCGTTCACACCATAGATTACACAGATATACTAGTATCACACGTTGGCGCCTTTATCATTCCGTTGTCGCTCTTCAGCGGAGAGAGTACTGTTGCGCGTGAATGATATTTACGTTCCCAAGTTCCTATAACGATGGCGGGTGGCGGCGTAGGACAGCAATGAGGTTTTACAATTTATAGAAATTTTACCGAAATTGCACAATGATATGAATAATAATATTATATATTTATTTACGAATTTTTATGTTGTTTTTTATTAATTTTTATTTTGATTAAATTCAAAACCAAGTAAGTTGAAAATCATATTTTTATTAGGTAGATACCTACCACATTGCTATCTTCTAGACTTGGTAGTTTGGGTAGGGTATTTAACCAAAATTTCTATTATTAATAATAAGCTACCGATTTTATTTTATAGGTTAATGAAGCGTGGAGCCATATGGCGGATAAAATTGAATATTCATTTTATCCACCATACGGCTCCACGCCACTATTAACGAAATGAAAAAGAAAAAAATAATCATTCATGACAACATTGAGAATGCATCACATTCTACTTTAGTACACATGTACGCGCACGTAATAATTAAACGCACTGTATAAACAAATAGCCATTTAATGGTTAATTATCGCTTGTCCCGTGCCTCGGAGAGCACGTTAAGCTGTCGGTCCCGGTTGTCATGAAGATCTTTGACAGTCGTTACAGGGCGTCAGTACCTTCTAAATAAACTGACGCTAGTCTAAACCATGGAATATCGCTATCCCTTCGGGTTGCGGAGGTCTCACAGTCAGTCGCTCTGCGGAAAAGCTAATATTCAGCCAAATCCGGTTAGACTAGAAAGCGGACCCCAGATTGAAACTGGGATAACGCTAAGAGAATGATGATATAAATAAATAGCCGTAGCTGCAACTGCTTCTACGTCCATCTTTGTCTAAACACCAATGCAGAATGATCCGTCAGGCAATGTGTAAATAGCAATCTTGGCTTTGTATCATGTTGGGCCAACATGCTGGGCCAGCAAGTGGGGCCAATGTGTACAGGGGCTTTAAAGATCATTGGTTATTTGAAACCATACGTTTCACAAATATCAAATATTTTATTTATAAAGTAAAAGTAGTAAGTACATATTTAACAAAGATTGTGAAAAATAATAAAATCATAAATAAATCTAGATACTCTACTACTCTGACCCGCGTTGCGAACAGTGGCGGACATTAACCAAAATAGTTTTAAACAAAGGGGAATAATATTACCGTTCATTGCATATAATTGTTTGATTAAAAATCGTCGGCGAAAAATTTACAGGATCCTATAAAAAGAAAACAAACTGTATCAAAGGTTTTTATTTCTGCTTATAAAGGCATAAAATAATATCGAAACCGTACAGCGTGGTGCACGGATGAGCTAATGTTTAGAGATATATGTTATACCATGTCTCTTTCGCACATTGAACACGTTTTTTTTTTCGCACAAGCGCTAGCCATATCTGTCTTGGGCCATACACCAGGAAGCAACAGACGCACCCGCTGCCTTTTTAAATGATTTTATGATTGCTGTGGATCAAATTGAATAAAACATATTTTAATGAATTAGCATTTTAATTTGCTTACCTAGATATATAAATTAATGGGTTATATTTAACTGTTAGTCAGTTTACTTCTGGTTTCCACCAAAAATAGTAATTGCACCACTAAGCTAAGTTGACGGAGCCCTGCGAAGCAGGGCTTCTATTTTTGGGAGCAGGGTCACAAGAGAACCTAACATAACCTATTAAGTTTTCTGAGTGGATAAGTTTCCCGAGCGGACAAAACTTTTCATATCAAATGATATTTTGTAATAAGATCATCATATTTGGTGTGCAAATAGTATTTTAGTGTGCAAGTCAGTATTTTAGTGAAATAATAAAGATTTTTTGCGTAACTCACTTTAGTGTGTTACATAACATTTTTGATACGCTGTTAAAAATATCCCTAAATTAATTAGCGGACGCCCGCGACTTCGTCGGCCTCATTCAGTGATCCCGCGGGAATATCGGGATAAAAAGTAGCCCATAACCTTTCTCATGAATGTGGCTATCACACACAAAAAGATTTTTTCAAATCGGGTCAGTAGTTTCAAAGATAAAGAGTATGGATATATGTATACATAGATAACACTTTAATTTTTTGAGATTCCCGTAGCTCACATTAATGCGACTAATGCCATAGTAAATGAGTAAAATGAGAGCCATAGATGAATACATTCTGCTCTATTTCGTTTGTGTCCGCCATGGGTATGGTTCCCATACTAAGGTGCTCGAGCGTCTACCTGTTACAGTTAGTAATTTTGGGCAAAAAATACGAAAAAAACACGTTTTTTGTATGGGACCCTCCCTTAATATTTTATTTTTTGTATTTGTTGTTATCAGGGATGTTACGGATATGGAATATCGGATATGGATACGGATAAGGATATTGGTAAAAAATTATATCGGTTTCGGTTTTGGTTACGGATATGAAATTATTTCGGATTATCCGGTAGTTTCGGATAGTTTCGGTTACGGATATTAGATTTAAATTTGAATTTTGAATATCAAAAGTAACACACAAATAGATAATAAAACACTTACTTTCACAACACTTATTTTTCAGTTTATTATCGAACCATGTATTCGTAATTTCGTAATGTAATTAAATTGCTGACTAGTTATGACTTGATCAACAGAAGAAAACAATCAAACCAAAGGACGCGCGCGTCGTGTCACTTGGCCGATGAAAAACAAGTTATCGTAAGGGCGGTTTCAGATTAGCGTATTTTTCTGCACGTATACGGTCGTTTCAGCATACGCGCTTACACGCGCGCTACATTACGCGCTTCAAAAAACCAGACTCACGTAAACGGGCGTGTTCGCTCCAAACGGTAGTGACGTCTTGTCAGTGACAACATGGATTCTGACGGCTCGTGGTTATACAAGCTAAGAAGCGCGTTAACGCCCGTACGAGTTGCGCGTGTGCCAAAAGTCTCGCCTATACGCGCCTACATGCGCTTCCAAAAACGAGCTTATACGCGCGTATAAAACGCTAATCTGAAACCGCCCTAACGTGTCTCATTTAGACTCCGCCCCTATCCGAAATTATCCGAATCATTTATTTCGGATTCGGTTACGGATAGGGATATTTTTTATTTCGGATATCCGATAGTTTCGGTTACGGATATGGATATCCTTAACATCCTTGGTTGTTATAGCGGCAACCGAAATACATAATTTGTGAAAATTTCAGCTTTCTAGCTATCAAGGTTTATGAGATACAGCCTGGTGACAGACAGACAGACAGACAGCGGAGGCTTAGTAACAGGGTCCCGTTTTTTACCTTTTAGGTACGGAACCCTAAAAAATCACCATCCTGCCTGAATTATTATTGAATATGAATGAATTATTATTATTATTTAATTATTATAAGTTATAAATATAGTTTTGAAAGATTATAATTAGTGACAAAATAATGCTATTTAAATAAACAAATATAAAATATAGAGTATAATACTGTTCTGTCTTTTTATTTAAAGAGCCTGCACAAAGAAATATAACCTAAGTTACCTAAGGCATAGAAGTAACACTAAATAACAACAGCGGTTGCTATGATTGATATCTTCTTTCTAATGGCACATGCAGTATAATAGAAAGAGCTGTCGATAGGTTTAGCAGCACGCTCTTATAGCGGCATCGTGGTAGGCAAACAGTAGACAAAACATAGAGTTAGGAAACCGAGTGTTGTTCGTAACAGTGATGATTTATCTATAAATATTTTTGGTCAAATGTCTAACTTTAGTATGTGTCGATATATTTAAGCCGTAGAAGTAAACAACGAAAATATTGAAATTGTAGTTTTTGCTGTTGACGCCGGACAGTGCTTTGCAAAGACTTGCCAGACAGACAGTACTAAAAAATCACGTGTTTAATTGTTCGTTTTAGCCATAAAATCTATTGAAAAAAAATATTCATAAACTAATGAGCGATGCGTTGCGATGCGATGCTAAGAAACTGTCACTTAGATTATGTATTGTACAAATTATACCAGATTGGCTAATGCGGCACGGCAGGCTTTGGCAATTTGTTTGCGTCGCATCATATCACGTTGCTTGCTATCGCTAACGTTGGACACTGCTCGATGTTTTTAGAGTTGTAGGTAATCCGACTGCCACGCCGAAGCTTGCGGGTTAGATTCCCGTTCAAGGCAAACATTTGTGTGCATGAATATGGATGTTTGTCTTGGTCTGGATGGTACTATGTATAATATGTAATATATTTACAGAAAAGTATATATGCATGTTTATCGATTATCTAGTACCCGTAGTACAAGATATGCTTAGTTTGGGACCAGATAATGTTGTGTGAATGTGAAATAATATTATATTTTATGGTAGAATATTATGTAGCGGACTACAAGGCAAGACGTCTTTGATCATTCAGGATAGCACTAATATGATAAATAATATAGAAGTAGGTAGATTAATTAAAATCGTTGTAATTATTATATTTTATTAATATGTTCAAACTAAAATTACACACTTTTTGTTTAGCTTTGGATAAATAATTCTACCGGGTGTGCAATGTCCGGGCATAAATGTAATGTAGGCACAGCTTTCGGTTTTAAACGACGCCAGGTGCTTTCTGTCTTTAAAAAACAGTCTTTCTCAAAATGACGTGAACAAATACGATGGTACTTCTACTAAATCAAACTAGGCCGTCCAACAGAATTTATCCAAAGTTTTCTTGTGACGTCATTAATAGGCAACCTGTAATAAAAAACACCTTCTTAATAATAAAAAATGCTACTCACATCCCTAATCCATCTACTATTTTATAGATGCAAAAATGTAAGCCTACACACACGCGCGTACACTGGAACATTTGGCTTTAGGTTAATAGACGCTACTTTTAAGTTAGGTATCTAAGTAAATTATGTACATTAAACTGCGCTTAATATCAAACGCGCGATAGAAAATTAGACCGCTGGACGTTTTTGTTTATTGCCAACTTAGCAACCGCGGCTACCCGCTGTCGCTTCCAGCTACAGTCTTACATTCATGTCCGATAGTTAGTTTCCGTATTTATCCCTCATTTAAAAACATCGATATCTCCTTTCACTGTCAAATCCCATCACTAATGCTCGGGCCACACTACCGGGATATGCCAACAATTATTGCCATAATTTCAACAACGCCTAGGTGTAACCGCGATTTATGGCCATAATTTTACAATGCTAATCAATATGGCATATGCCGGTAGGCAATAGCTCCGGCGGCGGTCTTTTTCGCACATCAAAGAAGATTACCGCAGTAATTATTGCGTTTGTGGCCACACTACCGTTTGTTCAGTGTGCAACACGAGCTCGACGACGACGCACGTATCTACCGATATGGAGTGGTCAAATGAAAAAGCGCTCGAATTTTTGGAGTTATTGCAATCCGAACCGTCTCTCTGGGATACCCGACAGAAAGCTAAAAATTTAAAAGATTCATGTTAAAATAATTGGCACTCATAAAATACCAAACAGCTGCAGCTTCATCCGCCATCTTGAAAAATGGTATTTTTACCGCCTAGTTTATTGGCATATCTCGGTAAACTCTAGTGTAACCACACGACTTCACGCAGTAATTTAACGGTAATTTATTGCCATAATTATGGCGGTAACAGCCCGGTAGACGGTAAAGTAGTGTGGCCCGAGCATAAGGCTATTAAATCAATAAATGTACAAAATAACAATTTGTCCAATTTGTGACTTAAATTCATAACACATACGTATGCAAGCTGTTCCCTTGATTTGCAATACAATGATATTGTGTAAACTTAACACTCATTATAGCATTAATACGAGAAAAGTAAATAAATTTGTTTGAAAATTCCGACTCACTGCTAGAAGATAAAGTTTCTCCTGTTATTTCCGTTCCGAGAATCGGAATCCACATCCCGATATCACATACACGATGTGTATTAATTAATGAGTACACTATTTAATTATTATAAGCTTACTTACTATTTAAATGCAAAAAAGTTATTAAAAATGTAAACACAAACGTCCAACAAATTACACTTATGACAGATCACAGCACGACTATTTAGAGAATGTAGGCAAAGATATGAGTATGTAAAGAGTCTATGCCTCTTTAAATGAGACGCATAATTTGACGTTATGATTAACCAACTAAGACCAACTGACATTACATGTTGCACGTGCGGTATAAGGAAATTATAGGGCATGTTCTCTCTAGTCTAAACCTAGTCCAACCTCTCTGAGCCTGCATACCAAAGGAGAATGACCAAAAGTGGTCTAGCAATGTTTCATGTTGCAAAACCAAAATAATATAGAAATTCTTTTCTTATTTTTTACAACCTTTTGACGTCAGGAATTTTATTTTCGTATCCGGAATTATGACTTAAAGATAAACAGTAAATAAAAAATAGCTATGTACGCATTATTTCCGTATAAAGTCTTCTGTATTGACGTTCCGTTCTTTCCATTTGTACGAACTATGTAAACGTATGAGCCGTTAGAAAAAAACATCACAAGAATGATATGAAATTCATAAATAGATAAATAGTCAGTAACATAATTACGTTTTAAAATATGTTTATTTAATTAATATTTTATAGCTTTGCTATAATAATAATATTTATTATTTTTGTGTTCCGTCTCACGCAGACTGTTAAGGCGAGGATTTCCCAAAATACAGTGTTATCTAGCGTGGTCAAACGCGTTTTATTTGTAAATAACAGACATTTAAATTGGGAAAAAAATATATGTTATTCTACAGCATTAGACCTTTATTTTTCGGCCATTCGAAACACGATTACTGTCATTTGATACGATAGAAAATAATCGCGAATATAGGTCTGTTTAAACAACTTTTTCCGTTTCATTTGAGTTGTATTGGGATTAGAATTTTCAAAAGTATACCAAAAGAAAGGTCATGTAAAAGCGGATGGTTTTCGGCAATCACATTATGAATTTTAATATATACAAAAATATAATACCGAAAATACGTAATTTCCTACTGCCGACGCGCTCTCTCCGGCGTCGTTCAGTCCCGAGCGGGATGTAATGGAGACAGGACGTATCGCTCGTTTGCAGAGCGCACCGCAGGATTACGAATTATTTTATCGTCAGTTACGAATGTCATCATCACTTATTGATAAATATATTACATCTAGGTTTAGTTTGTAAATAGGTATTGTAAATTTTTAGTAAGTAATAATAGTGTATATAAGTAAGAAGTATAGTTTTAAAAATATCGTTTTGATTATTGGACAAGATAACGACTTGATAACAACAGCATAGTTAGGTAGGTAACAGTACTTTAGAAAAATATTGATTTGTTGTATACTGTGGATGATTTATAGTATTATTGTTGTATTGGGTACCTACCTACCTAATACAATAATTCACACTTTTATTCTGTGTACCTATATACGGAAATAAAATGTGAGATGTGCCTAAAAGCTATACAAGTGAATTTTATAGGTACCTACCTACCTAAATAAATACAAATATCCGCAGTTACCTACTGAGTGGTATTTATGGTTACTGCCCCACCCTCGTGGGTAGTAGCGTGATGTTATTTGGTATAACCTTCCTCAACAAATGGGCTAGAGAAGCAAATAAATCTTAGAAAATGGCCTGCTAGTTCCTAAGACTAGCGCGATCAAAAACAAAAAATAATGAATTTCCGTGTATTCAATAATTCTATTGACTATTTCCACCAATAATATCATTGATTTCCACACTATTACCAAACACGGAACAAGGGACACCTAATAATATTATAGTAATTATTTATCACGCCGAGGAAGAATGCACTGGTGTCACAGCTTAGAAAGGTAGGTAAGGTGTTCGGTAGGTAAGTACCTATATCAATTTGACCGACAAATAATAACGAAAACAAGAGTTTATTATTGGTTGGCGGAAAAGAAGTGGGTGTAGGAGTATCAATTCCTACGTATGTATGTATGTAAAATCTTAACTTTTTTTCACTACTGCTTGCCGATGGCAGCGCCGAAAGGCCTAAAGGAGATCACCCCAATTGGGCTAATTTTTATTTTGCCGGCCAATCAATAAATTTATTAAATTAATATATTACACCAAACTTCTAAGTCAATAGGCTTGTGTCCACTAAGAATAAATCGGTTTGATTGTAGTATCTATAGATCCATTATTATTTTAAGATGTCAATCAAGTTTATTATTTATTATAAAATGGTAAGATTAATGTAATTTTTAGGATTCTAAAACTAAAAAATAATGTTTTTATTCTTGTGACAGTGAACACCAATCAGAGAGCATTACGTCAAACAGTACGTCCACCATTCATGTTGTTGACGTTTTAGTAGTAAATACAACTAAAAAGTAAAAGTTTCTACATGTCAAATCGAATATAACAAAATAAAAGTGGGTGCATCAGACCAGACTATTCACGGATTGTTTTGTTTTGTACTTTGTGATATCACTCAACCGCTATGATGGTTTACAGCGTTTTCGTGTCAAATTCAAAAAGGTTTTTAAAAAGCCGTAATTAGTAATATTGCTGATTGATTTTTGAAGAAAAATCAGGTATTTCAGTTTAACATCTAATAAAGGAACGAATCAATCGCTAATTACATTTCAGGATACAAGCGTATTCTCTGAGACAATATTTAGGTTTGAATGTATGTCTAAAAGTACCGTAGAGCAGTTTTGTTTTGACAAAAGTGATAAATCAAAGAGGTGTAACGGCAGTCAACTATACGTTTTCAGCCTTACGTAAAATACGTGAGCCTTAAAATGCAGTGGACTCATTAAAAAAGTAAAAAACATATTTTTAAATACTCCTGACCAAATATAAAAATATCGTCTAAACCTTTTGTAGGAATGTCTATGAGCGGTCAGGTACAGATGTCTTGCATGATGTACAGGCATGGCACCATGTGGTTGAAGAGATGTTGCGTTGCGACGTTCTCACTTTCCAATGTTTCGGCCGGTTCTTGTAGAGAAAAGGCCAGTCAGAAACGCCTGGATATCACTATAGTGATAGCAGCCGCAACCCTGTCCAAGAAACGGTGCTACAAATGTTGGTGGAATGCCCCGCTTATGCGTCCCAGCGCCGTGAACATCACCCTCTTAAGCCTTTTCCGACCATTTTGGTGTAGACCTCTACAACAATTTCTGTTCTGTTTTGGGCAGTCTTCAACCAATTACTGCCTGCTATCTTTATGATGTCTTTTTTCCATCTCATTTGCCGTTCCAGCTAGTCATTTACAATCCCATGGTTGCCATTTTAATATTTGCTTGCACCATGTTTCGGGATTTCTGGCTACATGTCCGGCCGCTACTCTTTTGGTAACATCTGGTACTAGACTTTCTTTTCGGAGCTATTTATTCTTCTTTCTGTCTCTGAGTGTCACTCCTGCCAGTTTTCTCTCCATTGCCCTTTGAACAACTTCAAGTTTCTGTAGCGCTGCCTCTGTAGTAACCCAAGTTTTGGATCCGTAGGTGAGCACTGGTAGGACGCACTGGTTGAATATTCTTGCTTTTTGTTGCTTCGTAAAAGCAAATGCCAATTTATCGAAAGCAGCCCAACCCAAATGGATACGTGTATCAATCCTGTTCACTTGGTTTGCTTTGCCCATCTTTATTTCTTGCCTTAGGTATAATATACTATTTATAGAAGAATTCTAATCGGGTACATCCTACTGCAATTGTTATTCCGCTGGAGTTTTCACTGGTCATGTTGCGAAATGGCCGTAAACTGATCGCGGCCATTGTTACATACACTACAGGCCCATGTCCAAAATGGATGGGTTATATGAACCACCAGGTGACGTATATAGGACGTTATAAGAGCATCAAATAATAAGATTCAGCACTATGCCGTCACTTGTAAGCTGTCCAACTGAGTGCTGGTAAGAATTTAATTTTCTGACAATTTCCAAAAAAATACCGACTTTGTAGCGCACTCTTTTTTTAAGCCACTGCGCGCTTTCTTATTATTTATCATGGATCTATCGAAGGTCATAATGCCGTACAAAAATATATGACCGAAATGCGTACTCACTCTACCTGCACTTTTGAATGCTCATCAGCACTCAGTTGGACAGCTTACAAGTGACGGCATAGTGCTGAATCTTATTATTTTATGCTCTTATATCGTCCTATATACGTCACCTGGTGGTTCGTATGACCCATCCATTTTGGACATGGGCCTGTAGTCTAAACAGTCGTACCCTCGCTACCTGCCCTGCCCATAGTCTGGTGCATGATGGCTTAGAACGTCACCGTCTCTTTCTGTGAGGCAGTAATGCTTATCAATCAGATATTTCGCTCTTGGCTTACTACCTGTCATTACCTGATGCCATTTAAATTGCAACATGCACGTTATTTTAGGCAAAAAAATACCAGTAATTACTTAGGATTTATTTTAGGAACAGAATAGATTCTTTGAGCTGGAATATAATCTCACAGACTGCACTTAGAACCTTAGTGTAGTAATAAAAAGTGTTTATTTCGTAATATTCTATAAGTTTATTTTAGTCGGCCGGCACCATTGACATATATTTAGTACATAGGTATATATCAATGGCCGGCACTTTTAGAATAGCCTTAATTTGTATGGAGCTGGGTGATCTCCTTTATTATGCATGCACGTGTGTTTGCATGAGTATATATTGCTATAACTATTACCCTGTAATAAAAATCTTGTGTATTATTGATCTTTTTCCGGTACTTTTTTGACAGAGTAGTATCTTAGAGATTGCATAGTTAAAATAAATATAACAAAATGTAATCATTGGTGATTAAAAGTAGCTATGAGTATATTACCCTTTATGTGTATTATTGGTTCTATGCCGTTGTTTTGCTGACAGTAGCAACGAATTAATTAATTTATATTAATCTAATCCTTTTCCCTAAGATTGATATCGAACAAGCGATACTTTCGCATTGCGAGCGATTATAAGTTTTTTTATAATTGACAACAAACATAATGTTCATAAAATTATCTACTGACTAGAGGACGCCAGCAGCTACGCCTGCATTTTTTCTTAAATTTACCCGTTTTGGCCGATCCCGTGGGAATTTCGGGAAATCCCTTCTTAGTGCACCTCTACGGTTCACAAGGAACATACATGCCAAATTTCAGCTTCCTGCGCCCAATAGTTTCGGCTGTAGCGTGTCTGTCAGTCAGTCAGTAACGCAAGGATTTTATATAATTATTAAGATTACTATTGTCACTATAAACAAAAGCAATTTTGGAAAACTACTTTCGAATTTCATAAAGGTTTATTCAAAACAGAAACGTTGCAAATTATTTATACTCAATAAGTAAGTTTATATTTCAATTGATATACTGCTTCAATTTTCTATACTGTGGCGCGAAAGTGTTATACCTACATATGGCGGCAGTGGCGTTGCGTCTCGCGTCGCGCGATTGATCGTAATTATACTCGCGAAAGTCGCGAACTGGGGAAGAGGGGAGCCTCAAAAGCTTTGAGCGCTCGGAAATCCTCGCCTTAAGCCAAATGACAACCGGCGCGGCGTCTGGGACCGGCATCGGCCATTACTGTTTATGTGTTGATTGATAATATTCATTGCGATAATCTCTCCATTTAAATAGTAATACTTACGAAACTCTGTTTGAGTGTTTATTTTAAATAACTTAGCGTGTGTTTCATATAACTTATGACAGGACGTTTTCATATTTAGTTACCTAAGTGTTTTACTACGACAGAGCGTTTTATGTGTTGTGTTTATGAACTCTTCGAGTCTACCTGTAATCATGTTGATGCTTGATCCTGATCTTTCAATACCGGTTGTAATGCGGAGAAGCCGATGTACTTTGTAAGTTTATGATAATCTTGGGTTTTAAGTTTATTTATTTGTTGCGAGTAGGTTTTAAACATAATTTTAGGTTATCTCCGTTTTGTTAAATTATTTAAAAACCCGGGTATTTGTAGGAAAATGAACAATTTTATTTGATAATATATAAAGTGTAGTCTATAATAAATAAAGAATTATTGTGCAACAACTTGAGACGGAATTCCATACATAGATGATCATTCTCCTTTGTAAGTTAATCACTGGCATCATTTTCCAGTCGTGACTTTTGTTTTATCTATGGTCTTTATAGATAGCGGCATTCGGCAATGACGTGAAAATATTTTGATGCTTATAATTTTGGCAAAAATATATTTTTCAAAGTTCGATACCTACCTATCTAATAGAGAAGTTTGAATTATTCAGTGTGGTTATATAAACACTATCGAGAGAGATGAGCGTCGATCCCAATATACTGAAATACGTTTTTGCCGACGAAGAAGTAATTATACCTTCACTACGGTCAATCGATTACCCGCCACTCCCGCCCTGTAAAATGGGATGGTCTCCTGATATCTGTAAGGAAATAGCAGCAAAATTCAATTTTCCTAAAGATCTGACAGACTCAGCAGAACAAAGAGCTCTCATCGCTCGGTTCATCACGTTTTATGTAACGGGTAATGCAGACGCTGTGGATGAGCCGATCGACATAATCCTGGGAACCGCATCACTTTGCTTCGAGGATAACGCCAAGGCATCCAAGGACCTAATCTGGGATATGACAGACGCTGGCAAGGAACCACTCCTATTTTGCCTTAACCGCTAGCTTGCCCATGTTATATGGCATATAACAAAATTCAAACACTAAATTGCCCGTGTTATATGGCATATGACATCGCATCTCAGTCTACTTTGCCCGTGTCATACTGTATATGACATGACTCCCGCGGTCGAAAGAGTGAAATATACTCGTCTCTGTCGCTCTAGGGCTTAGTTTGTATTATGTATCTCGTTTCTACGTTAAATTTCCCGTCATACTAATTCCAGTCGAGTTTCGACTCCATAGAGAAATTAAAAAAAAAAAACGTTCGTTGTCAATGTTGTCATTGAGTGTTGAGTCGGTGCGGAATGTGCGGAATGTGTGAGTGTATTTGTGCTGTTTTTTCTGTTAAATTTAGTTTTATTCTTTAAGATCTATTGTGTTTATCAAGGTATGTAAATAACTAACACGTATATATAATAATTCCAGTATGAAATATAAGATTTGACTTTTTTCGAGACCTTAAGTAGATTTTGGCGCGCAACAGTGATTTTACTGAGAGCATGGGAACTGTTTCAGAAATGTTCATATTACTCAGAAGTGGTGAATGCTATCCGTATGATTTCTTTTTGTTTTAAAAGAATATGAGACTACTTATTTAGTGTTTAGTTATTTTTATGTTTAAAAACGTTATTTGTGCATTATATGGCCTTATCAAATTTAACATAAATTACGCCGCGCGGCGCCAGATAATGGTTTGGAATCAGAGGCCTGTAATTCATAAATATGTATAAACAAGTTTACTTTTTTATTTTTATCTTATTATCTATTATATAAGTAACGTAATTAAATATTAAAAACGATATGTCACCGCTTTAAGTTTTGAGGTATGAACTTATAAATACAAAGCGAGCTCTAAAACGCGCTATCTCAATTTCAAACGAGCATCACTCGACACCAGAGTCGTAATCTAAATAAACAAAGATAACATTGTATAGTTAGTTTCATAACAAACATAAATAATATGACACTTGACAACCTTTCAAAACAAATTGAGTCACAAGGACCGATTGTGTGGAACCCGACCCGCGCGCCGAGGCGATAAAAACGCGCGGGCATTTGATCGTTATCGCTTTCAAGTGGCCGTGCAGAGGGGCCGGCGTGGGTTGCGGCGCGGAGCAAGCAAGCGGTTAAAGCCTCAGAGGATGATCGTTGGTGCGCAACGAATGACGAAAATGAGGCATTGGTACGCAAGTATAATACAGGTGATCTCAATGCGTTCAAGACTTACTGTAACGATATTCTTGCCAGATCCCCTGCTGCTGCTGCACCAACGAAAGAGGCCATTGAGCTTTACAAGCTGTGCAACATGCTTGCCATGACCATGCTTAGAGCCACAATCAAGAATGAGGCTCAGTTGTCAGCAGGATTCCTGAAGTCCCAATTCAAGACTAATGTCTCCAAGTTGATCGGCGGAAAAGCAGGAAGAGCATTTGTCCCACCTAGTCAACGCTGTGTGGAGGTGGTTTGTCCGTCGATAAACAAAACTAATTCAAATGTATCTTGCTACTTCGCCAAAGTTGTCACTTATTGGGCCTCCTCAGCAACAACAGCCCTTTGTATGAAATCAATAATGAAGGCTGCGTTTCTTACCGAAACATCGTGGAATGGACTTGGGATCCTTAATATGATGTTCGTCATTTGTGATTTCTATGCTGTCAGTTGGCAATATTTATTGAAAATGACGTGTTTAAATACCACCGCTAAGTCATGGAAGGCCATAGTAAATTTTATGAAAGTCTATGAAAAGGAAAACAATCCTGACAAGACTATTCCATGGTCACGTGTTATTGATCACACTTACTTTACAAGGTATACTTCATGTAAACACTTCACCCTGGCATCTGTCTTTCTTAAAAGCTTTGAGGAGGCTCAATTCAACTCTGCAGGGGTCGGGAGACCCCTCTGGGCAGTTAAACACCATGATACCGTCGAAACATATGAGAGGGCCTCCATCTGGCTGAGGGACGAACTGCAGGGGAAGCTGAGGAAGTCACAATCTTCTAAAGCATCTACGTCCACCCAAGACAAGTAACTATTGGCCTCACTAATGGGTGCTTGAGTCAACCCACACCAGGACGCTGAATCCGCCACTGTACGCTATCGAAAGTTAAAAGCAATTGTCATCATTATATAATAAAAGAAAAATACTTGTTCTGCCTAGCCTGTCCTACTGAAGCTCGATACATGGAATTTGGATAGTGGGATTTCTTATGGCGTATCATGTCCGCCACTAATGAAGGATTTTAAGACCCTAAAGGGGAAAGTAGAATGTTTATTTTTCTTAATCGTTTGTGCTTATAATTAATATATGATTAATGATAAATTCGTCATAGATGATAAAATTTTAATTAAGAAAAGATAATAAAACTACAAAAAAATAATATTTTTGTTTTAATGTTTAAATTCCCGGCCACCACCTCCGGACTCAACAAATACCTACTGTGCCGTTTGGAGTGTAGGATGATAAGAGTGTGCTAGGGGATTGGGACCTAAAAAAATTGTGATGAAAAATACAGCTCTCATAATTGACATAACGGTCCCGAATACACAATAATAAGAAGACAATAACAGAAAAAGTCAATAAATACTGTGAGCTCAAGGAAGACATTGAACGGGAATGCCCTTGGTAATATTGAAACGAAAAGTGGACTGTATAATTATTTATTCGCGGACAGATTGAGGAGCGTGCGCTCATTACATTAGGGTTATTTGACAACTAACTTTACGCATTAGTGTTGCCACGTATAATGAAAAACATAACAAAAAAAATAAAATTAATGTTGCCAATGGTCAACATATTGCCGGGGCAACTAGAAATACCGAAGTGTTACAGAGTTACAACGAACAATCGTAATAAACAAATCTTTTAAATAACTAAGATTATTTTAATTTTAAATACCAAACCCTAAACTTCAAATTTGAATACAAACAATATTTTGTAATTGAATAGTAATTATGTTTTAGAAAAACAATGCTGAATTACTTACAATCATATTATGATTTAAAAGACTATAGGTGGTATACCTACAGTTACTGAGATTACAAATGGCTAAGTATAGAACATGTTTTTATTAAAGTGAAGTTATAGAGACTAAGTCAGTATGTACCCAACTGAATTTTAATTATCAACAAATTATATCCAATATAACAATGTGATACAGTTGTTATGAAATGAATGAATGAAAAGTATTTTCTTACATCTAATAAACTTAAATCTTGAGATAAACAACTAAAGCCAACAATAGGTACCTAACTTACAGTATAGGTGCTTAGTTGAAAGATAATAAATAAGCATGTTGCTTACACATTGAAGTTATAAACTAAATTTACATTATTGTTCAAGTATTATAGATACGCAAGCATATTATGTAGAATATGACTTCAAGTTAAACAATGTTTACTTAAATCTATACACAGTAGGTACATAATAAGTATCAACTATTAAAATATTATTTAGTACCTATTGTTATTATTACATTCAAGAGGCAAGACACAAATTTTCATTATAGCTCTTTTGTGGGTATGACCATTTGAGGTTTTAACTTCAACAACTCTGAGATATCCACCACCATACCATCTTTACCTGGGTATATATTTGTTACCCTAGCTAAAGGCCAGTAAAGAGGGGGCAAATTATCATCTCTTAAGATTACAAGTGTTCCTATTTTTATATTTGGTTGTATATTTTGCCATTTAGGACGAGATTGTAACAAATTCAAATAATGTTTACTCCAAACTTTTCAAAAGTAATTTTTCATGTCATTGCAAGTTTTCCAAAATTGAGATGCAGTAAGTATAGTTACATTGGGATTTGGATAAGTATTTAATGCAGTACCTATCAAAAAATGATCAGGAGTAATACAAGAGTAGTCATCTACATAATTGCATAATGGCATAAGTGGTCTGCTATTTAATACAGCTTCGATTTGACACAAAACAGTAGGTACACAATTCTTCATAAGTAAGGATAGATTTTAATAACACTCTTTTTAAGTGGTATTTTACACTTTTAACACCAGCTTCTGCCAAACCAGCAAAAACAGGGTAGTAGCAAGGTAAAAAATGAAAATAAATAGCCTTCTGAGCTGAATATTGACAAACCTGTTTTTGATGAGTTGGAGAGTTATGTACTTAATTTATATAGCTCATCTAATGGCCTCGTGCACACCTAAACGTTGAAGCATTGTCGCTGTATGTCGGTAGGTAAACCTCTTCGTGATATGAATCTGTTCAAACAAGCTATAAATGTATGAGTTTTTAAATCAGAGGCCAGTTCTAAATGTATGGCCTTTGTAACAAAGCATACAAATAAACAAACATAACCTTTTGTGATTACTGGCTTTCTAATTCTAAGCATTTTGAGGGAGATTGGACCAGCCACAGATATGAGAAGTATCTGTGGGACCAGCATAATCCAGGCCAACCTTCTGAAAAGGGCGACAAGCATTCACTCGATCAGGAGGCAGGGAACCCATCAATTGCTTTGCAGCTTCTGCTTTAATCTAAAACAAATAGTACATTTATGTAAAACCTGTTTCACTTGTCTAATACCATGTACAATCCAAATCGTTGTTTTATTAATGACAGAACCAGCTTAGGGCCTGCATGTAAATAATCAAATTCGTGACATTTGAATCTCGAGGCAGTACAATTGGATGCTTTTGTGTATAGGAAATAGAAGCGTTTTCTAACCTACCACCTACACGAACCAAACCGTGGTCATCAATAAATGGAAAAAGTGGTTTTAAATTACCTTTAACAATTGCTTTGTTACATTTTAAACGCACTGCATTGAGCCATTCCTGAGAAATACAACAAATTTCGATTTAGTTTACAAAAAAAGTGTATGGGTTTTGACAGTTCCTGCGTCAAAACACAGTACAGTCACTTGTGCGTTGCGTCGGGATAAAAGGCAGTTTTCTCCCTATTTGTGCATGCATCACCTTTACATAGAGGCGCATTTCCTATGGGCGCTCTGAAGACAAACTTTCTGTGACCCAAATTGCCGCTTGGCGGCGTGGCAGTCGCGCTGTGACAGCTGTCTCTAGGGTAGCAAGAGAGATGAGTGTATCTTATCTACGAGAGCAAGAGAGACGTAGTACGACGCCAGCGCCGCCATCGGCGCCAACTACGAACTAAACTGGAGACAGCCCGACTTGGAATCGGCACACGAAATTCTGCGCTTCTATGTAGATCTGTATTCAGTGCCAATAGTGAGACAATTTTTTTGACAAATGTCTGCTAAACTTTAACTACCTACCTAGGTACCTATGTGATCTTGAATGTGATATTCACCAACATTCACTTTCAAATATGTTATTAGGTATACCGTATACACATAGACTAATGATTGGTCTCGCTCTGCTCTACTAGACGGAGCCCTCATACTTGTAAAATGAGGCAGAAAAAACCATGCCAGCTGGCATGGTTTGAGGCTGTCACACTGACAGCCGTGTGTCAGGTGCATATATCCACCAAATGAATTATGCAAATAATTCGCTGTACAATGCCAAGTTGCGCTTTTATCCCGTGTAAAAATAAGTCAGCAAGCAATAAGAAGGACTCGGGGATCACATACCATCTGTAACATAACAATAAATTTGAAATTTCACCCTAAAATTACATTAAACCAAAAAAATCATTCAGTGTTGCTGCGCGTAGAAGAACAATTTCCTCGTAGTTGAGATTTTTATAATATAAATGTATTGTTATTGTATTTTATAATATAATCTATTGCATTTATCTAACCTTATTATTTATTTAACATATTTATGTATTGTTTAATGTTTAAATTAGTAATTTATATACTTAAAGTGTTGAAGTAAATATATAAGGCAGTCATCTTGAACGAATGTGAGCTCATATTGTTTTACAAAGTAACAGTACTGATAGGTCGCACATGCGTTTGGACTTCATTTTAAGCAATAAAGATAAGATAAGGTTCCTTAAAAGTAATTTAAAATCTTTCAACACAATTTAGTACCTAGAACAAATTTTATCTATTTTAATTATTAGTAAAAAAATCTAAAAAAGTTCAACGGTTTACGCAGTATCTTCTCGTGGTTACAGAATAAATATCTTTTGGGCCTCACATTCAGCTACTCATTACACGTAGATGCTATTAGAATAATTAGGTATATACATATCGCAGTCATTCACCATCATCATCGTCCTAGCGTTATTCCAGTTGCATCCAAGACCTTGCGACTTGCCTGGAGTCCGCTTACATACTAGTCCTACCAGATATGACAGAATATCTGCTTTTCCACAGAGCGGCTGCCGTCTGACTCCGTAACCCAAAGGGATAGCGATATTCCATGGGTTTAGACCAGTATCAGTTTGTTTGAGGGGACTGACTCCCCGTAAAGAATTTCAAAGATCTTAATGAAAGCCGGGACTGACGGTTTAACATGCTCTCCGAGGCACAGGGCAAGCGATCATTAGCAATTTAATAGGCACATATCTTTGAAAAGACAATGGTGCACGCGGACACGCCGTAGATTCAAAGTTGAAACCGTCTACATGACAGTCTGTTAATATTGTCTATCCTTACTTGTGAGTTTTGGTGTCTACATGACTATTAACAGTAAATAAACCTTAGTAAAACTTAAAAGGAGAAATTGGTATTCGTACCTACTAAATACTGTGAAACTAACAATTGACGGCTAGAATGGAAATATAATGCACTATTTTCTAAGTAACTTATAACCTACAAGATTATTCTGAATACGTAATAATTTGTAAATATCATATGTAATAACCTATTTGGATACAACCAAAGCATTGGATAAGATACCCACCATTTTTTCGATGATGAAACCTGCGCCTAACCCATACACGAATAAATTTATGCTTTTAAATAATTGTAAATTTTGTACCTACATTTATAACTAGTTACTTATCCAATAGACCACAGTATAAAATATTTTCCTATTAACTCGGGTAACTGTTGAGAAGCTGACAACACAATTCTTCACGCATGCGTCTTGATGCTTTTGATTGACACACACTGTCATAATGAGTTGCCTCACTTATGGACCTATTTTTCTTAGGCAGTGCGGTGTCTAGTATAGCGAAGCGATACCAATCATTTGTCTAAGCGTATACAATTGATAATAAAATTATTATCACATACAAGCGACTAGAGGACGCCAGCAGCTACGCCTGCATTTTTTTTAATTTACCCGTTTTGGCCGATCCCGTGGGAATTTCGGGAAATCCCTTCTTAGTGCACCTCTACGGCCCCCAAGGAACTTGCATGCCAAATTTCAGCTTCCTGCGTCTAATAGTTACGGCTGTAGCGTGTCTCTCAGTCAGTCAGTAACGCAAGGATTTTATATATTAAGATGAACAGTCAAATAATACCTTTATATTAAATAAGTAAAATATAATAAAATTATTATTGGAAGAACCAAGTCTAACGTTTTACTACTAGTGTTGTCCAAAACGTGATGCACACGTTGCATTGGTAGTTCGCAGGTTATACATAACATGCCAGGGTAGAATGCTAACGCGACCCGCTGGCGCTCCAAAATGGCGTGGAAGTATGTGCTGTGGTTTTAGTGGGTATTACAGCCTTGTACTCCAGACGTCGAGTCCCACATACCCCCCGCTTTTCATCCTGCGCGGGTACCTTTGCGTAAATGCATTTCTACAGCGAGAAAAACAACATTCAGGCGGCGCGGCGGCGTCGCGAAAGTAATGCTAACGCAGTGCCCGTGGCCCTGCCATTCAATGAGATCGGATAGACGAACATGGTGGTTTTAATGAGTAATCCCGTCGCTTCTCGTCGACTGGTCTCACAGGTCCCTGGGCCGAGCCCCTTAATTCTAGCCACTAAGGTTTTCACCATGCGTAAGGAAAGGAACTACAGCTTCGATATTAGATAATAGTTATTTTTTTATTGGATAACCCATTTATAAATTTATCCAGGCAGACTATAATAGGCTATACAGGGTGTTACAAGAGCCATCACCAAGCCGAAGTCTACTCGTTGTGGACATCATGCCAAGTCATACTAACCATACATACACACACAGACATACACGCGCACACAACAACATCGTTCCTTATCACGTTTCTGATTGCTCACACGAACACTGATTATTATGTAATTACCACGCAAACACACTACGAGACCCTGGTACCCAAAACTCAAGTTTAATCTTACCTTGGGTACCAGAGCACAACAAATATTAGTCTGTTACATTGAATAATGGCGTTAGCACTGGGGTGGGCGTCTCGTTTGTGCGCACCTTAATGAGTTGCGTGCGCCTCGGCCTGTCATCTGCGTCTTTGTTGACTGAGGACGCGGATGGCGGGTTGAGACGCACCTATGTGCGCGCAGGTGTTCTTCGGGGTGTCCGTTCCGGTGTTGACGTTATTATTCAATGTCCAATAAAATTGTTTGAGATCATCTACCTGTGTTCATGGTGCATGTAACTTTTTGAAAAAATAAAGAATTTTGAATTTGAATTTGAATTTGAACCAAAAATAATACCTGGGAAACGTACTTTTTAAGTTTTCACTTTTTTTAAACCGCAATTAAAAGCGCGCGCGTGCAATGCTCGAAATACCTACTTATCAATGGGATCATAGGGCATCTAAAGAATGTACTGGCGGGGTAAATGCATCGATTTTGTACCTAGTTAGAAAAAATCTATACTAACTTTGTGCATCAATATCTCCTGAACCGGTAATTTCACAGGTGTGGTGCCGAAGTAAAAAATGTTCGTAGTGATTGGTACAACATGGTATTTCAATTTTCATTAAGGGTATTTTTATACCCTGTATAAAATCACGCTACGAACCCCGGGTGCGGCACAGTAAAAGTAAATAAAGCGGGTGAAACCGCGGACTCTAAGCTAGTACCTATTCCAGAAAACTTCTGTTGCATTATACTTTTGTCTCAGAGATCTGATATCATCCCCTTTCCCTTACTGGCGACAGAGATCAGTTTATGAAACACTTTAGTCGCAAGAATGGAAATCTTAATATATAAAATCCTTGCGTTACTTACTGACTGACAGACACGCTACAGGCGAAACTATTGGGCGCAGGAAGCTGAAAATTGACATGTATATTCCTTGGAAACCGTAGAGGTGCACTAAGAAAGGATTTCCCGAAATTGCCACAGGATCGGCCAAACCGGTAAATTAAAAAATAAATGCAGGCGTAGCTGCTGGCGTCCTCTAGTCAAAATATAACAAGTTTTGTGACACTAGAAAGTTAATGTAATCAAACGAGATTTCACATAAAGTGTTAATATGACGTTTTAGTAGATCGCTTCAGCCATTTATTCAAATAACTACATATAAAACGGGCCAATTAAATATATTTCATTTATTATTACTTGTTTTCTTACCGTGTGAACACTTATAACAATATTTTGACTTTTCTATAAAACGTGAACTTTAATATATATTATATTTACGAATGCTGTTAAACCTTTCAACTTTAAATATTATTTATGTTCGTAATTATGGCTTCAGTTTATACTTGCCTAATTTTGTTTAAAGAGTGTTACGTTATGGATATTTGAAATTCAAAATTTTAGTATGGAAGGTACCCTTCTACTTTTTAAAGAGATTATGGTACTTTTTTCTTAAGGATGACATGTCTTTTTATCACTTTTCAAATTCTGATTATGTTTATATATTTCTATTTGGAGTTAAGCTGGTACTTACCTAACTTATATTGTCTTCCTTGGCCACGATTACTGTAAGGTAATCGAAACGTCGGATAGTAATAAATAATGTAGTTTCTAGATCATTCTGTTTAAATCTAATGTCAGTAAAATCAATATATCGCGATAAAATCCGTAAACCATAGTTTTAATAGTCCTCGATATTCATTAAGTACACTTTTATAACTGCGTAGACCAATTCTAAGAATAAATACCTATGTGAAAGTTTGTAAGGATGGATGATTGGATTTTAGTTAATCTTTAACGCAAGAACGACTGAATAGAATTCGATAAAACTTTGCAGGTATCGAACATGTACAACAAGGAATTAACTACCTAGGTATTAGATACCTGCGATTTGATGAACCACACATACTCGCAAAAGAACACCGTTTTATTCCAAGGATCCGTGAAGGTACTGAAATTAAAAAACACCCTAATTTCAATAGGGAAGATGGTAATGGTCGTCCAGCTTGGGACCTATGGGAGTTATCATATCAGATTAATAAAACCCAAGAGGGACAAAGGCCCCAAAAGACATCAAGACACTGTGAGCACAATATTCTGCGTAGATAATAACCAATAGTTAAACAATGTTCGGGTGGTACTTTGAGATAACTTTTAAATTCAAGACCAAGACGATAAACGACACGTCGGCTAGTAATAACAATTTAGTTCCTAGATCATTCGGTTTAAATATAATACCTATCTTTAAAACCAATATATCCCGGTAGAATTCATAAACCGTAGTTTAATCTCAAAATTAACCCCAAAAAGTACCTACCGCTTTTTGAACCCATTGGTGAAATGTTTTTATAAATATACTTATTGCAACATATCAATTAGCAATATTCATTAAACTAATTATAACTTATAACCTACTAGCTGTCGCGTGCGACTCCGTTCGCGTGGAAGTTGCAAATAAAATTTCCCCATTTTTTCAACATTTTTCAATACTGGTCTGCTTCTATTGGTTATAAGGTGATGATATATATCCTATAGCCTTCCTCAATAAATAATCTATCTAACATTGAACGAATTTTTCAAATCGGACAAGTGGTCCCGGAGATTAGCGCGTTCAACCAAACAAACAAACTCTTCAGCTTTATATATTTATTAGTATAGATATAAATTAAATAACAGTTTTTATTCATAGAACATAGAGGCACATATTTTTATTAAGTACATGAAATTGAAATTAAAAAGGTCACATTTAAAATTAGCCCAACTTTCATACATATTTGGTAATTTTCCGCTCAGCTCCTTGCGCCCAGTAGTGGCGGCTGTGGGTGGTCAGTCAGTTAGTCAGTAACGCAAGAATTTAATATATCTAGTGATGGGAAAACGGTAGACCATGACCAAATCTCAAAATACGTTTATTAGTTTTTCCGGGAAAGAATTACTAAAATTCATGCACCTTCGCAAACATTCGCATTTATGTTATTAGTAGCAGTAAGATTATTTTTGTACATAATATAGCCCATAAAATTTATTGAATGTCTTTTTTAAGTATATTTACATGTAAGCACGGTAATACAATCTAACAGTATTGTAACTCGGCCGCCTTCGTGAGTTATATACCTACCAGACGCGCCGCATGCGAGCTGCGGCACGATCGCGGCTGTGGGTACTCTTGGCACAGTCCGCACAGTCTAATGGGTACTCTGCTCGAGGCGCGTAGGTATAACTCGAGTTTCGTGCGTTTGTATGGAGTTACAATACTGTTAGATATTATTACTGTGATATAAGTATGTAGAGTAGGTATATTTCAATGAGTTGCAAGTACACAATGTATACTAAAAATTCCGAAGTAAAGATAAATAAAAAAAGTGATTCTACTTGAAATACTGCCAACTGAAAAGAAAAAAGCATTTAGCAGATACGATTTTTTTCGTGACTCCGCCACTAACGGAACTTCGCGGTAGTTAGAGTCTGTAGACTCCGAATACATCTCCCCGAGTGAGATCTCCACCTTGTCGTGGTGGGTGGGCTCAGTAACCGTGGTTAGGGCACCCACGGTGAAGCTAAGCGAGATCCCGGGAGTGGACGCTCCGCGTGGGCTTGATGGACGTCTGCGCAGGATGCGTCCAAAGGTACCTCCCAAGTCATAACGAGAGGGGGCCCGCCAACACCAACGGTGGGCCAATCCCCAGCGGGGTCACGGAAAAGTATGCTATCCGCGAATCGCGTGACCCCGCCACAACCCGGGTTGGCGTCGAGTTGAGATGGCTCATATAAGAGATTCCACAGTTGTGAACAAAAAAAAAATGGGCAAGTGCGAGTCGGACTCGCGCACGAAGGGTTCCGTACCATCATCTATAAAAGAAAATCACGTTTGTTGTATGTATACTTAATAGTTAAATAGGTTAGAACACGCACGGCTCGCTAAATACATACGTTCTGATATTGTAATATTAAAATATTATCTATTATAATATAAATAAATAAATATATCTATTATAATAATTAATATAATCGGGGGGATGGGCCTCGTTAGCCTTGGATGGCAATCCGTCTAGGAGAAGGGAAACTCCGAAATTAAACCACTCTCTTTGGGGGGATGGGCCTCGTCAGCTTCGGATGGCAACCCGTCTAGGAGAAGGAACACTCCGAAATTAAACCAACATTCAGGGAGCATACCCGAAAACAAACCCCAATCCAAGGTGTCAACCGACCCGTGCCGAGGGATTCATGACCAGAGGGCAAGCTGGTCGCAAACGGAGGGTGCATGTGTTGGTGGTCACAGGGCATAGCTGGGATTCCACCTTATCCCCGTAAAGGGCTCTGCGGGGACGGACATTTTAAATCCCTAATGCGCGTGGGAACGCTATGGGAACTGAAAATTATATTTCTCCAGACGGCGGCGACGCGGTTCGCAACCCATCACGTCTCGTTTCCCGCGAGGGCGAAAAGCGGCCTACGGAAAGCCGGTTTGCAACATTAAATGTTGGAGAAGGAATGGATGGTAAATTGAATGAAGTATGCTGCTAATGAATGGTAATAACAGTAATAAAGCGAATTGGTGTGGATGAGATTGTGAAGGCGTTGGGAAGTATGAAATTAGGTAAGGCTGCAGGATATGATAGGATTACAGTTGAAATGCTGAAGGCTGGACATATAGTTGGTCAGCTGCAGCGCTTATTTAACTTGTGCTGGAGCAGCGACCGAGTACTTGATGACTGGGCCACAGTGGTGGTTGTGCCTCTTTATAAGGGAAAAGGCTCGCAACAAGACTGCAAAAACTATAGAGGCATTAGCCTTCTCAGCATTGTTGGCAAATTGTATGCGAAGGTACTGCTTGAAAGAGTTATGGAAGCAACCGATAAGAAAATATGGGATGTACAAGCAGGATTCCGAAAGGGTATGGGGTGCACGGATCAAGTCTTTTCCTTGCGGTGCGTAGCCGAAAAATTCTTGGCCAAAGGTCAAAAGGTCTATTGCGCATTCGTGGATTTGGATTTACGATAAAGTGGTGAGGAATGAAATGTGGTCGGTATTGTCGATGTATGGGGTGAACAGTAGCCTCATACGGCTCTGAAATCCCTTTTTGAAGATTCTAGAGCTTGTGTGAGGATAAATGGGTCGTACACGGATTGGTTTACCATCGAGACAGGTGTTAGACAGGGATGTGTAGCGTCGCCGTGGCTGTTCAAACTCTTCATGGACAGTTGTTTGCAAGATTTGAAAAATAGTGACTGTGGATTAAGGATGAATGAGTTACTTGTCAAATTCCTCTATTGTGCTGATGATCAGGTTATACTTGCGTCTTCAGCGAAGGAGTTGCAGGAGATGGTAACAATCATGCTTGGTGCATTAGAGAGGAAAGGAATGAAAGTGAATGTAAGTAAAACAAAAGTTATGGTTTTTGAAAAGGAGGAATGCGTTACGCCTTGTAATGTTATGATCGATGGACAGCGAATGGAGCAAGTGAATGAGTTTGTATATTTAGGTACGCTGTTTACAAGAGATGGTAAGAATGTAGAAGATATTGAAAGAAGAGTTAATGCAGGTAATGGAGTGAATGGAGCTCTGAAGGCGTTTATGAATAGCCAAAACGTCTACAAAAAGGCACGTTTGGCTGTGCATAGAGGGGTGTTAGTACCTACTCTTATGTATGGTAGTGAAAGTTGGGTATGGCAGAAGAGTCATGAAAGCAGAATAAATGCTGTAGAAATGAGAGCACTGAGAAGTATGTGTGGTGTTTCTTTGACTGACAGAGTAAAGAATTATGTGATAAGAGTGTGTTGTGGGGTAAAAGAAGATGTAGTGACAAGCATCGAGAAAGGTATGCTAAGATGGTTTGGGCACGTGGAGAAGATGGATGACGAAAGACTGACCAAGCAGATATATAAGGCAAGTGTGGAAGGGACAGGACGAAGGGGAAGACCTAGGCGGACGTTCTCTGATCAGATTGGAGACATCCTAAAAACAGGACAGGTTAGAAGTACCCTGAACAGAAGAGCATGCATGAGGAATCTGATGGGAGTGAATAAAGCAAGAGAGATATGTCAGGATCGTTGTAAATGGCGTTCCGTAGTCTCTGCCTACCCCTCCGGGAAACAGGCGTGAGTCTATGTATGTATGTATACTTAAATACTTTTTAAGTTTCTACCTGTTTATTAAGATCGAGTAACAAATTGCTTAAAAATGACGTTTTTTGTATGGGAGCCCCCCTTAATTATTTACTTTTTTAAATTCAATTATTTATTTTGAAAGGTAATATACAACTACATATTCTGTGAAAATTAAAAGTGTCTACCTGTTACAGTTAGTAATTTTGAGCAAAATTTACAAAAAAAAAACACGTTTTTTGTATGAGACCCCCCCTTAATATAAAAAAATACATATATACCAAAATACATAATTTGCTTTCTAGCTATCACGGTTTATGAGATACAGCCTGGTGACAGACAGACAGACGGACAGACAGCGGAGGCTTAGTAATAGGGTTCCAATTTTTACCTTTTAGGTACGGAACCCTAAAAAACGAGCAGGCTTAGTAATAGGGTTCCGATTTTTACCTTTTAGGTACGGAACCCTAAAAAACGAGCAATGTTACCCACATTTGAGACAAACACATACTTTCCAATAATTGCCACCAAACAATTCAATAAATTTCCACCGCGTTACAAAAATTAACAAGATGGAGGATCTACTATATCTGGTTTTACTTTAACATTAAAGCTCTTGGTAACAAATACCCTTGTTGATCTGATTTCCTTTTAGCTCTCTTTGTACAAGCAAAATTTTACATCAATATCCTCAGCTGATTACTGTTCTAAGTCCTTATAAAGGCCCTATAAAATCATTGTTTATAAGTTATAAAATTATTAACGAAGTTTATGTACCCGTATTTAATAAACGTACTTCTTTGAAAATATAGGATAATTTGATAAACTTTATAGGGTAAAGACGGTAGTTCTTGCTGAAGACTCGGCGCCGTTGTAAAATAAGTATGTCTAAATAGTTAAAGTTTTACATCGCTTGTCAGTACTTCACTACAATGTAGGCCCGACGTTTCAAAAGTAAGTAATGTTCTTTTCGTAGTTGCAGCTAATGATTAAATTCATAATTTCATAGACAATGTTCATGAGCATTAATTATAATGACTGGATTGTGATAAACTGTCTTGTGGTTCATAAATGAGCCATGTGAAAACACTATATTATGTTATTTAATCTAAAGAAAGACCGCAGCTACGCCTGCACATTTTTAATTTAACTGTTTCTGCACATTACGCCAAGCAATCATACTAAGCAAACATATTTTTTATTTATAATGCATCGATTTTGTACCTAATTAGAAACATTGTATGGTGATTTTGCCATGTGAAAACACTAGGTATAAGTATGTTGTTTTATCGTTAGGGTGCTGTTTAGAAGAAAATATCTATCTATGAGGCGGCTATAGCCTAGTGGAGATACCAACAGACTGCCATGAAGAGGGTATCGGGTTCGAAACCACGGCGCGCACCACTGACTTTTCGGAGTTATGTGCGTATTGAACTATTAATTATCGCTTGCCCTGAGCCTCGGAGAGCACGTTAAGCCGTCGGTCCCGGTTGTCGTGAAGATCTTTGATAGTCGTTATACCGGCTGTTCGGCAGTACCTTCTAACGGCCATATTCAATATTCGATCCATACATGGATTTTGAGATTCGAAATTCATGTTTGACATATTTTGTATGGAGCTTATGTCAAAAACGAATCTAAAATCTTCAGATCTATCTATAGTTCGAATATTGAATTTCGTAGTAAATAAACTGATACTAGTGTAAACTAGTAAGCGGACCCCAGATTGAAACTGGAATAACGCTAGGAGGATGATGAAATATGTGTAAATACTATAAGTACCTACTACGCTGAAGTAGAATGTAACTTGTACTAATAACTTAGCAGCCAATGCTGATATATGCAAGCCCACTACTTTTTTTCTTTTTTTTATCCGGTCTTATGCGTGATGACTTGGTATTGGCATTCCATGTAACTTAAATAAATAAACTTAAATCTTCTGTAGGTATTTATAAAATACACACTTTCGTACCTAAGTTTAGTCGTATAGATTATTATAATAATTATATTATATTATAAACTAGAGGACGCCAGCAGCTACGCCTGCATTTTTTTTTTAATTTACCCGTATTGGCCGATCCTGTGGGAATTTCGGGAAATCCCATCTTAGTGCACCCCTACGGTCCCCAAGGAACATACATGCCAAATTTCAGCTTCCTGCGCCCAATAGTTTCGGCTGTAGCGTGTCTGTCAGTCAGTCAGTAACGCAAGGATTTTATATATTAAGATTTTATAAATTAAAAGCGGCGGTAGCCCAGTGGTGTACGTAACGGACTGCCGAGACGATGGTCTCGGGTTCGATCCCCAGGTACCTCGGGCACACACCTCTGACTTTTCGAAGTTATGTGTGTATTAAAAATGTTAATTATCGCTCGCTTAATAATGTGCCCGGTAGATGGCAATAGGCTCGCGCCCATTGGGATCGAAACATATCTGGCGAAGTGTGGGTGTGTAATACACCTCTGCCTACCCTTTCGGGGATAAAAGGCGTGAAGATATGTTATGTTATGTTAAATTTTATATTTCTTATCTGTCCAGTTCATTTTCAACGATATTTCTGCCCAAGCTTTTTCTGTAATATCTTTTCTTGAATATTCGCTTAAAATGAATGATTATACTCGGTGCCAAAATACCTATCATCAAGCTGAAGTCTAAGCGTTTTGCACATAACGTCAAGTAATACTAAGCAAAAATAATACCCGGAGAACGATTTTTTTTTAAGTAGACACGTTTTATAAGCCGCAATCATGGGTGCATCGCATATCCATGGATGCATAAGGTCATTTATAGAAAAAATTAGCGCGAGAAATGCATCGATTTTGTACCTAACTAGAATTATTGTATGGTGATTTTGAGCCTCAACATCTCCTGATCCAGTAATTTCCCAGGTACGGCGGCAATAAAAAATACGTATTGATTGATACAATATGAGATTTCAAAATTTTCGTTAAGGAACTTTTTACACCCCGTATGGACAAGGTTAGTTTTCAACCAGTTTGACGAAGTCAATTATATTTTCAGTCATATTAAAAGTTATAAGAAATTGAAACTCAGTTAAATATAAATATATTTTTAAAGAAACTAATTAAAAGTACAGGTACGCGCGGAATAACGCCGTGTACGAAATGGATAACAATTTATCACTGTTTTTTATCATTACTCTCTTAGCGATATCCCAGTATCAACTCGGAGTCTGCTTACCTACTAGGTTACCAGATTTGACTGCATATAAGCTTTAATACAAATCGATATTAATTTTTATGGTTTAGACTAGCGTCAGTTTATTCAAAAATACTGACACCCTATAAGGACTCTGTCCGTTTGGTGACGGATTAAGAATACGAAATGTCACCACCCCGTATCATCCCATGAGTGTCGTAAGAGCCAACAGAGGGAGCATATTATGCAGATAACAACACTGCAAGAGAAGGAAAACTTGATATAAACCCTATACCAACCCGTTTGGCCAGCGTGGTATAGTAGGCCAATTCCTCCTTTCAAAGGAGAGGCCTAGTCCAGCAGTGGACTGTTAAAGGCTGATGATGATGATAAGGACTCTAAGATCTTCATGGCTCCGAGGCACGGGGCAAGCGATATTTACAATCCAATGACCTTTCTAAACTATAGAATATTAATTATATTCCTTTGTATAACAGCGTTTGCCAAAGGTTAAATTAAAAAGCGAACCCCAGATTTACGCTACTTGTATCTAGGATTACTTTAGTATGCCTAAGGTTTCTCACACACTCATTCGACACATCCTAAACATTAAATACATAATATATATAATATTTTACAACATACACACATCACCATCTACTCCCAAGCTAAGCTTGTGTCATGGGTACTAGATAGTGGATAAACATACATATATACTTTTTTTTGTAAATAGGTACCTACATATTATACATAGAAACACCCAGACCAAGACAAACATCCATGTTCATGCACACAAATGTTTGACTTGAGCGGGAATCGAACCCGCAACCTTCGATGAAGCAGTCGCTTACACTCCCACTGCGCCAACCGGCCGTCAAAATATACCTCATCTAAACATACCTTTACGAAGAACAGTTATAAAAGCCTCCAATACAGTCGATAACATTGTAACGAGCCTGTTTAATTTCGTAAACCTCTAGCAGGGTCTAACTGACACAAAAAACGGGGTCATAAATTATATAATTTATTCGTAAAGTAGACGGGTTAACGTGCCTCAAGTCATATTATAACCTCGGACAAGTTCTTTACTGTCGGCCGCTTCCTAGCCATTAAAACAGTCTAGATACTAAATGTCGTTGTAAACTAAACTAAATGTACCCGTTATGAATGTTTGATCGTTTTTCGAAGCAACACCGTGTGACCGATATTGTTGGGTGAGTGTGTGCGTTTTGTTTGTCAATATATGCGGCGATAGCACAGTGGTTACGTAACGGACTGACTAGACGATGGTCTCGGGTTCGATCCCTAGGTACCCCGGGCACAGACCTCTGACTTTTCGAAGTTATGTGTGCATTATAAAGTAATTATCGCTCGCTTAATGATGTGCCCGGTAGATGGCAATAGGCTCGCCCCCTACTACATTGGAACCGAAACATAACTACGAAGTGTGGGTGTGTAATACACCTCTGCCTACCCCTTCGGGGAAAAATGGCGTGAAGCTATGTTATGTTATGTTTTATATGAAGATAAAGTGGATAGCGTATGTGTCTGCTGGTCCCTGTTTCGATTCCCGGTTCGGCAGAAGTGTTACTGAGATTTTCTGAATTCTCAGTAGCAACACAGATTCTGGCAATATGTCCGACGCGACGGCAATAGGCTCGCCCCCTATTACTTACATGAAATATGGTCGCACTATTACACCTCTGCATACCTCTTTGGGAATGTTATGTATTTTTTTACTGTCTCGCACCTTAAATTAGTTTATTTTACGCGATTAGGATCCTTTAAATAAATTTGTCTGTCAGTCAGTTAGAAATATACAGATTAGATTTGCTAAAAGAAAAATTGCTTGTAGTACCTATGTGATAAAACTAATAACCACGAATACATCAGCCACTATATAATTAAATGGCTACGTCTTTAAACTTTGGTAAACAAATAAAGAGCCTTGGAAAAGCGGCAATTATCCTAATTGTTCAATTATTATTAAAAACACCCCAAGGCATCGTTTATAACAATGGCATTAAATATTAACGCCTATAATAGCCTAATGTTTGAACAAATTAGCTAAGTCAACTGGGGACTATGATTCCTCTAGAAGCGCTATGCCACAGCACAAATTATATAATACTATACTAAGTCATATATATCTATAGTTTTTTTGTATTATGAAGCTGAACAGTTTATTTCTTTAGTTGAACGCGCTTCTGGTCCGATTTCAATTATTCTTTCTTTGATGGTCATCTCACTTTTCGAGGAAGGAGCTAGTAACAGTATAATGGTGACGTACTTTTATTGATTATTGGTAGACTTAAGTTAAAATATAATAAAAACGATCAATTTGCTTTTTAATTTATTGTCTTGCCATAAAATGGAGTTCAGTAACATTACAAAACTGTTCTACTGTCTCAAAGCCTGCAATATTTTTACCAATTAAAAAATGGAGGAAGTTCTGGTTCGGTTCTATTATTTTAGAATTGTTACCTCAGAACTTTGTCAGTAATCAACCGATTTGACATTTCTATCTTTTTGGTTTTGGAAGTTTATACTTTCCATTTTTTCCTATCCAAGTTTAAGAAACGAAATTTTCAAACGGTTTCCTTTGTTGATTTACAATTATACTATCGTAAGATGTTATCAAGTGCCTATCTAGCATCAAAAGCTCACGCCGCTTGTGGCGGCATCGATGTCTTCTCTTTGTTCTTTCTTTCTAAATCCTTATCTTGTCTCCATCCACGGTCACTAGCTTCAAAATCTTGATGCGGAGAGGCACCAGCAGTGCGCATGAATATTTCATCCTCGGGTTTAGGTAAATCATTAGTAAAAAAATTCAAATTAGGGTTTCTAATTTCTTCTGTTGTCTCAGCAAGGAACATTCTTCGTGAGTCTGGTCTATCAGTTGAACCGGTTATTACAATCATATTTGAATTTATAAAGTAAGAAGAATCTACTTTAGTTACCTCTTCTGGTTCTGTTAGTTGTCGGTGCGTGGCTGCTTCTGTTGGAACTTTCGAATAATCTGGATCTTTCGAAGTACTCGTAGATGTCGGTGTGTCTGTTGTCTCATGATCTTTCTGTTCTCTTATTGCTGGAGATTCCTTATGATCATCTATCAGCTGATTGGTCACTTCTTCAGAGAATGGATTGTCAGGATCTTTAGTTTTTGCACTGTATTGAAGATTATTAATTTCATCGACCGTGGCGCTATTCATATCAGGGGTTTCGAAAGCTTGTCGTTTTGCTGTATCAGCTCTAAGTTTAGCAAGATCCGAAAACACGCGTTGTTCTCTTGGGTCAATGTCGTGTGGATGTCTAGCCCAATAATAGTTCTCGTCATCTTCATCGATCGGCACCCATTCATGACCTTGGTATAAGTAGGACTTACCCCTTCTACATCGATATCCGATCCTTGATGCCTCTTCTTGAAGTCTATTCTTTGGTGGTACGTCATTGAGTCTCGACATCACGTATACGGTTTCATGCTGGAATGTAGAATAGTATTTGTTATTAGAATTTTGTCATTTAAATCTGTGTATATACATAAAATTCTTGCGTTAATGAGTGACAGACTAAGTACAGCCGAAACTAAAGGGCGCAAGAAGCTAAATTGTGGCAAGTATGTTCCTTTGGAAGCACTAAGACAGGATTTTTGTAAATACCCACAGGATCGAGCAAAAACAGAATAAATATATACGGACGTAGATGCGGGCATCCTCTAGTTATCTCATCGTCAGCCTTTAACAGTCCACTGCTGGACTAGGCCTCTCCTTTGAAAGGAGGAATTGGCCTGGCCTACTATACCACGCTGGCCAAGCGGGTTGGTATAGGGTTTGTATCAAGTTTTTCTTCTCTTACAGTGCTGTTCTCTGCATAATATGCTCCCTCTGTCAGCTCTTACGACACCCATGGGATGATATGGGATGGTGACAATCCGTATTCTTAATCCGTCACCACAAGGACGTCTAGTTATCTATAAAGAGGTATATAATTGGGATGAAGAATTAAGTAGCAATCAAGTTGCTACGAACCTGACAGTCCATATATCCAAGTATACGTCCATCGCTGGTCTGTTTCAAGCGTACGTCACGAGGCGCCGTCAAATTGCCACTCGCTGTCAATGGAAAACAAAATAAATTAGGTATGTTGTTTTAATAATCATATTTTTATTCACTTTGCAATAGTGCTTTGTGAATATAACCGTCAGACTAAGACATGTATAATGGACTAACTCCATGTCTATTTATTTATTTGGGACAAACAAACAGTAACACATTATATCTGCGCAATTTTTTTTTTTTATAGACTCACGCCTGTATCCCCGAAGGGGTAGGCAGAGGTGTAAAATTACACCCACATTTCGCCAGCAATTTTTAGGTCCCACGTAGTAGGGGGCGAGCCTATTGCCGTACCGGGCACATTACCGGACTCCGAGCTGCTACTGAGAATTTTCTAACTGAAAAACCCAATAACACTTTGCCCGACCCGGGAATCTAACCCGAGATCTTCCAATCCCACGCGCACATTTATGCCGCGAGTCCAACGAGGCAGGCAGCAAATAATATAAACAAAGATATTATTATAAATGTGAAACTGAATTTCACGACCATCATAGAGCTTCATTGACAGCCGTGACTTACGGTTTTACGTGGAACACAGAGAAATGTTTTTTTTGTATCGGTCGCCTGCTGCTATCTCAAAATCTGATGGTGGAAAACGTACATTATTTAATGAGTAAATTTTGTCTCTTTGTCTGCCTCCGTTGTCTAGTGGATAGCGTATGAGTTTACTGATCGGAAGGTCCCGGTTTTTCCAAATTCTCAATAGCGGCATGGAGTGGAGTCTGGAAATGTGCCTGGTAACGGCAATAGGCTCAGCCACTATTAGTTGGGGCCTTAAATTTATAAGGCAAAATTCGAATGTAATACTCTGCCTACCCCTTCGGGGATACAGGCGTAAACTTATAAAAAATATTACTTTTAATGTGGTCATAGTGCACTTAGTATACATGAGTACCATCATAATAAAAGAGGTACTGCCAGAAGTATCCCCTGTCGTTTCTCTCAACAAGAAGAGAGGTGCTGTTACGGTGGTCCCTCATCAGCAGCTGTCGAGCCGTCCAGTTCACGGGTATCGTCACGTTGGCGTCCAAGTATTTCTTTAGAGACATTGTGTACTGCAAAATATTTGAGCGCATTAAACATTTTATACACAAAAATATTACAGACTTTTTACTGTTGTTCACTGTATTTATGTTCTCAATTTATATAATGAACCTCATAGTGTTATTTACGCTGTTAGTACAGCCACGCGTTCGCATGCGGCTGCGAAACTTTTGCGGAAATATTGCGGTGACGAAACATGTGCGAAACTGTCAAAACAACAAGAAAAACTTGACGCAGAAGAGAGTAGAAAAACGTTTGCGTCTGGTGTAACGACAATTTCGCAGTTATCTGCGGAACAGTAGTGACAAGGATGCAACTGATTAATCTTGCTGTGTAATAGGCTGAGATATCTAGCATATTCAAAACGTTTTCATGCAACAGACAGATATTTCGTAGTTTCGTTGACGCATGCGATTGCTTACGTGTACTAACAGCGTTATACACAATATTTCAAACAGAATACTTACATTCGCTGTGGGGACTGCAAAAGTGTAAATTGTTGGCCCCATTGGATAAGCCCAATAGTAGAATACGAACCATCTTTGATCTACTACAGAATACGGGTTGAATCGCGCGTTCTTCGAGAATTCATCACAAGAGGTTGCCTCATTTATTCCCATGCCGTGCGGGCCATATCTAGTTTTCCGTTTGCCTTTTTTCTTTTTCTTAGCGCCGTCCACAGACATCATAAATATAAATAAAGATGTTATTAATACTAATATTAATAATGTACGTCGGTCCATTTTCTAAAACCTGTTCAGTAAAGAAAGTCATATTAATAATTTTCAACTTATGCAAGAAACAAAAATATTCAATAACCACAGACTTTTTATTTTAATAATTAATCATCAAAGCTGTACCTACTAGCTTTCTTGATAATATTTTTTAGTTTTACAATGCAGAAGATTGGTATAAACCAAGACAATTAATTTTCTGTATTGTCAAAGGCCTCGCGAATGAACTGCACCAGGTAGACACAGACATATTATCTATAATTGGTAACAAAATGTATGACGAAGACAAATTATTGAATGACCCATCAACATGGGTCAGAACAAAAGTATTTGCTTCATTGAGATATTTAATTAATATCACAATTATCAACAAAGTTAGCATGCAACGAAACTAATAATGTATCAATATTAAGTTTTCCATTTATAATGTCCACAAACGGCTTATAAACGGACATTTAAACAACTACAACTTACTTACAATTTCTTCTCGACTCACTGAATCACGAACCGTTTATTGAGCTGACTTTATACCAATTCTAAAGGATGTTTCATGATACAGGTGTGTCTGTTTATCCTCTATTCATTAAATGCTTGACATTTTTGAACGGAACAAACAAGATGATAGGATGGATCTGAGCGTAAAAATGCACAACACACAACAAGATTTGTTTACAGGTAAACAAATGGATGGACGCAATTGGCTCGTGATCAAAAAGTTTGGGTAGCCTTGAGGCAGTCCTATGTGCAGCAGTGGATACCTCTAAGCTAGGTGAAGATAAATGATGATCTGTATTTAACGTGGAACAACCAAAGAAACCCCTTGAGGGTGGCACCAACAACAAACGTATGTACATGTAAGAACCTCCATTAATTACTTAATTTTGTAGTTATATGTTAACGTGTAGTCAACAAACGATCATTATCATTATCATCATCATCATCAACAGCCTGCCGTAGTCCACTGCTGGATATATAGGCCTCTCCAATGGCACAAACAAACGATGATTGGTTAAAATTACTATACATCGTTGCATTTCAATAGAAGTTTGTGCGCATTTTACAACAAAGATCTTGGAAACTGGCAGATTTGGCAGCGCTATATGTCACTAGGTAGTGTATTAGTCCAACCTTTGAAACGTAAGTTTAAAATGTATAGTTCATTAAATACAACATTTCAATACAAACATCATCATCCTCTTAGCGTTATCCCAGTTTCAATCTGGGGTCCGCTTTCTAGTCTAACCGGATTTAGCTGAATATTAAGCTTTTCCACGGAGCGACTGCCTGTCTGACCTCCGCAACCCGAAGGGATAGCGATATGCTATGGTTTAGACTAGTGTCAGTTTACTTAGAAGGTACGCCCTGTAACGACTGTCAAAGATCTTCATGACAACCGGGACCGACGGCTTAACGTGCTCTCTGAGGCACGGGACAAGCGATAATTAACAATTCAATACGCACATAACTCCGAAAAGTCATTGGTGCGCGCCGTGGATTGGAACCCGATACCCTCTGCATGGCAGTCTGTTGGTATATCCACTTGGCTATCGCTACCTCTTCAATACAAACAATCAACAAAAAATAAAAATTATAATAGGAGACTCGGAAGGAAACAAAAAAATACAATGTAGTTACTGGGTGTCAGAATCTGATCATCGAAAATAATACTCCGTATAAAATTTAACAAGCAACTACTTTTCGATGCCAGATGAGATTTAACTTAACAAAAAAATATTTAAAATAACATAAGCCGGCTTCCTCTCTAAAAACTAATAAAACATGATAATTATTGTGTTGAAAACTAAATAAATAATTAACCTTAAAAATCACATGTAGTGTAATCTCACTCGATCTACTAAAATAAAACGATTATTATTGTATTATTGCATAAAATCACTGGGAGGTTCTCCAGGGACATCAGGCAGAGGGGTCTGTATGGTCACACGATTCGGTAACGTGGATGAGCTTATAGCCGTCAGCTTCCCCATTCTCTCCATCTCCTCTCTCAGTTCATCGGCAAGAGTTTTGACCACCGGAGCACCAGGTCCATGGAATCCTATGGATTCAGCTTCTAAATATTTTTCTTTCTCCGTTGGGGGCACGTTGGATTCTACCGCCATGATAGTTGCGTATTTTTCTTCGCAGAACATCAGGACTAGGTATGGATCCACTATCTTCATACGTAGCGTCGTGTACGGTAGCGACAAATTGAGGGTTGCAACTGTAATGAAACAATTTTGTTGATAATTTAAGAGACAAAAATACTTATAGGTACAGTTTCAATAAAGGAAAAGTCAAATAATTATTATTAAATAATTAATGCATGTACTTTTCTTATTATATATACCTATAATTTAGTATATTAGATCTCGCTGTAAACTATTACACCGATGTATGATAAAGAAGTTTTGTGTACTAAGTTTCATTAAAAATAGTATATACTGTTCTTAAATGTCGTTTGAATAAAATATCAAATGGCTACACGTTCCTAGGCAGGTGATGAGAATAGAAAACAGAATAATTTTCCAAATTTTAATAATTTTATTATATTAACTGCCTCCGTGGTTCAGTGGATAGCGTATGCGTCTGCTGCTTGGAGGCCCCGGGTTCGATTCCCGGGTCGGACATAAGTGTTACTAAGTTTTTCTGAATTCTCAGTAGCAACACGGAGTCTGCTGATGTGCCCGGTTACGGCAATACGCTCGCCCGCTTTTACGTGGGACCTAAAAATTTATGGTGAAATGTGGGTGTAATATGGCAGAGGTGTAACCTCTGCCTACCCCTTTGAGGCGTGAGAATATAGAAAACATAATAATAGTATTAATGAACACTCACAATTTTCTGGCAGAGTTACTATCTGCAGTGCGTGGAACAGTCCTTTCTTATCAGCAGAGATAAGCAGGAACTCGCCTTTACCTTTCATCATAAGCTTGGGTCTGTTCCATTCTATGTTTTTGTGTGACGCGTACAATTCTCGATACGTACTAGCAAACTGAAAAATTAGATGGCATCTTTAAAATACCTTGTGTTAGGTACACAAAAACTTAGTAAGACTAAGAATTCTTTTATCAGTTTATCACGGAACAAATTAATTGACATCGTGCCGAATGTAAAGGACGCTATTATGAGGAAACCAGCATGTCTCAGATTTCTCCATAATGTTATCAAAAAAATTATGAAGTCCGCTAATACACACTTGGCTAGCGTGGTGAAAAAAAGCCTGTACCCAGCAGTGGAACAGTTTATATACAGGGCTGCTAATGATGAGGGTGACGAGCTGAATGTCGCCGTGTCTTGAACTCCGATTGTCATATATCATGTTAGTAAATGTTACAGTTTCACCGTTTTAGGAAGTAAATAGAATGTAGTGCAATATGTGCAAACGTTCAGTGCTACCGAACCTATGAAAACTTATTCAAGAATTGCTTATAGTTAAATTTTAAACCATTAATGGTTTTATTAACTAACGTTAAGTACCCTATCAAAGGTGGTCTTATTAAATGGATACTTTTTATTGACAGCTAACCAAACCTAACAGTAATCGCAAAGGTAGTATACAAATTGCATATCTGCGAGTCTGACCCGCGCACCGAGGGTTCCGTACGCATTTTACCTTATTTGAGGTTGGTGCTAATTACGCTAGTCCTTTAAATCTGTATGAGCGCCCATACAACTTAGAGGACTATCTTAAATGGAGTCTACTATGTATGTATGGGGACACCCTTAAATTTTCCACTTTTTTATTTTTTGTAATTTTGAGGTTCAACGGGTACTACCATATAGGTTTTCGACCCAAAACCTATAGGGTACTTACGGTTGACCTAGAATTGTCAATTTTGGTTAAAACCAAAGTCTTACAGCACAAGTAAAGGAAAAATTCCGAAAATTAAAAAAGGTTGAAAATTAAGGTTAATTTTGGTACTTACAAGTTTTCGCAAAAATCTAATTTTGACAATATCTTTTTATCGGGTTGACCCAGGATCCTGATTTTTATACACCTAATAGGAACCATAGACCTCAGTATAAATCTGGTATAAATTTCAATTTGCTAGGTCCACCCGTTCCTGAGAAAATCGGTGGTGACACACGGACAGACAGACAGACAGACGGACAAGAAAGTGATCTTATAAGGGTTCCTTTTTTTATCTTGTGAGATACGGAACCCTTAAAATTAACAATATGAAAATCACTTACCTTTTTAGTGACATATGTAAACTTGTGCTTAATGGGACCATGTCTGATGTTATAAGACCAAATGTAAAACGGAATCCAATCTAAATTGACGACGTCAGTCGGATAGAAATATGCTCGCACACCGAACTCGTCACATGTGGTAAAGTTCTGCCTTTGAGGTGGTGCGTATAGCTCGTTGTATTTTAATTTTCCAAAATCTTCTACACGGTCTGAAGACGGTGATTGTTTAGGTGGCATGGGGATACGGGAGTTAGGACGCGGCGGAGCTCCTCCTAAAGCCGATTGCATTAAGTTCCTTGACTGCAATTCCGGTAGATCATACCACCTGAGAGTTTCATTCTTAAGAGTCACTGGCTGCCGTATTCCAAGTTCTCTCACAATTTTATCTCTCGGACTTTCAAGTCGAGCACGCAGAGGTGAATGCGGATTAGCATAAAAATGTATTTTTGATGGATCGGCGTTTTCTAGCATCTTTTTCGCTTGTATGGCATTTATTGGTGCTCTCAGATCGTATTCTAGCAAATCTATTGGCGATTTAAGGCCAAATCCTGTATCTCCGAAACCGTCTTTGTATATGTGTCCAAATGGTACAGGTATTGAGTAGGACGGCGGGTCTACATCGATAGCACGTGGAAGCAATGGCTGTTCGGGCCCTCTTTTTGGAGGTTGAGGTTTTAGCTTTGTTGCTTCTGTCAGCATCGTAAGCAAAACACAACACAGTACGCGCATTTTCCAGACGTTAATAGTTAATCGTACGTTTATATGGTTTATGAGCAGATGTACTCAACCGTTTTTCATTTTATGTTTTTTTCCTGTTGAGACAATCTATTGCTAAGCTGTTCACGATACAATCTTTCTGAGTGTAATTTGCGTCATAAATAATTCTGTATATTTGAAAAAAATAATTTGTATAGAAGCGATTTAGTACTATTACTATATAGGTATATAATTATACTCAAAAATAGAAGTGAGCTAGAATTTTATCTAGCCAACCATAAGCTATTTAAACGCAGAAGCGATAATAAACTTAACATTAACTTCAATGACAGCAGATAAAGAAACAGCACAACCGGTGGAAAATAGTAGTTCACGGAAACGTCACAGTGACCTCATGGTGGCAATAGCTTTGTCAAACCGACACAACATTTTCTAAATTCAACAAACGGTTTGCAAAAGCTTTCCAATCAAATGTCCTATATCCATAATCTTTACAACATTTCCCAACCCATTATTGCACTTAAGCCTCACCTTATAACTTCATTGGACCACTTTGAGTATTCAGTAGGACTTGGCCAGTGCTGTTACAAAAAAAATGCCTTATAAGCCACGCTGGGCAGACGGGTTGGTACAGAATTTCATGTCAAGATTTCCGTCTCTTCACAAAGATTACTTCGACTTTACTTAATTACCTCTTACGATAGTTATGGGACGAAATGGGATAGTGACATTGGTATAATTAATCTATCACCACACGTACCTCACCTCACTCGTATATCACCGCACGTGAAAAAGTGAGGAAACGCTAGCTAAGCTATGTACGTATGTGCGCAAGTACGAGAAAATCTTAAAGGTTTGCAACTCCTGCGTATTATATAAATCTGAGCCGGGTTGCGTACTACCGCATATAAGCAAACGGCGATGAATAGTGATTGTGTATAAAATGACACTAAACACCCGACTAATGTTATTTTTTTTTTTACGTAACTGAGTCATGGAATCGTCTTGTCGGTTTTACGAGAATCTTCTACTTATGGTTTATATTCTTCCTAGGTATATTATATTCTTCGTATAATTATAAAGTCTATCAAATCCTCTGAGGAAAAGTTGATATTCTGTCATATCTGGTTAGACCAGTAAGCGGACCTCGGGCTCCAAGGCGTGCAAGTCTTGGATGGAACCGGGATAACGCTAGGACGACGATGATGACGATATACTCTATCCAAAGAAACAAAGCATTACTAAAAAGTAGAATCGTGCTGGTTTCAGCATAATAAGTTATGCCTCTTCTTGCCCACAAGAGCACATAAGGATGTTAGTCCAACTGTCATAAAGTTCTACAGCATTCCTCACGGACAGCAAAAATGCGGTCGCTGGTCTTCCTTTACTATGGAATGTGGCTATCCTCTTGAGTTCATTATCAGAGGGTAGTAGGTCTGTGACAAAATGTCAGTATCAGCAAGTGTGCTGTATGGTGAGGGATAACTCATGAGTCCCAATCACCCTTCCCTCCCCTGTTACTATTCTGCTTCTTTTGGCTCCTTCTCGCCTGTCTTCCTGATGTGAATGTGGTCATGTGGCGTCTTTCTTTAAAGCTTGGAGAATATAACCTGGTGATCTTTTATTATTAGTTGCATACCTGAATCATCTATAACTCTTAAAGATACTTAGGCTGGAAATTATGAGTTCGGACAGGGTTCACATCTCTGGTATCATACAGGGTGGCGCAAAAATAATGATCCTATAGAAATTCCTTTTTTTTATGTCATCCCCTGTCATTCTTATCTTTAAAATTTTGTGGTAATTTACTAAAAATAATCATGGACCGCTTTACTCCCCAAGAGAGTGGAATAATCGTGTCATCAGTGATAAAACCACAACGTGAATTTGACTCTGCAGCGTATTTTGGTCAAAGAATTGAAGATGTTCCCGTATAAAACTCAGATGACTCATCAGCTGCTGCCTACTGATCACCGAGATCGTCTAAAGTAGGTACAGCCAGCGCGTCATAAACTTCAACCTTGAACAGGGTAACTTTTCTTCAAACTTATGTAATTAATTTGGGTTTATTTAAAATCTCGGGTGTATATGAACCCACAGACTCTCGCAGCTTTAAAAGAAAACATACACCAAGAAATAAGCAACATATCGCAGTAAGTATTACAGCTAGTTATGGAAAATGTCATAAATAGGGCTCAAATGTGCTTGAACTCTGGATGTCAACGTTTAATAGACATCATATTTAAATCATAATGCAACTAAATTTCATGGCACAAATATATATATTTAAAAAACTAATTCTAGTTTTCTGATTTAGAAACGAAGTTGTAGCTGAACCAAATTAATTAATTTTGTGTAATGATACTATGAGTCGGCTGAATAAAATAAATAAAATACAATATTTAAACTATTTAACTAATTTATATCACAATAAAACAATAAACCGCATAACTTTATCCGAGTACATTAATTTACACCATTACTTCTTACAGGATCTTCGAGTCCATGTCAGCATTATATTGGTTCAAATATTCCAGATGTAAATCTTCTTCGTCATCATCGTGTAGACCCTGGTGGTGATCGAAATGTGGTTCGTACTTCGGATCTTTGTCCGGAAAATCGATGTGGGATCGTCCAAAACTGCTGCGGTAACCAATCTTCTTTGACTCCTCATCATACTGAAAAGAGAAGAGTGTTAAGTTCTGTCTCTTACATACTGAAAAACATTGACCAATTTTGTTTGAAGATTTGAAGTAGGTATACTTTAACCCTGAGAAAGGATACTACACAATAGTCTCCCCCAAGGGATTAACCGAATTATGTAGTAATAAAGCCTCGTGTTCGGTATCGAATATGGATGCAATTGCTGACATGTAAAACAGATAAACCCGCTCATTCGACCTCGAGCAGGTCGTATCGAACTTTCCACTTTATCTAAAGCACACAAGAGTACGTTTTGTTCATTACATACATACATACACAGACTCACGCCTGTTTCCCCGAAGGAGTAGGCAGAGGTATGTTAAACACCCACTTTTCGCCAGTGTTTTGATCCCACGTAATAGGTGGCGAGCCTATTGCCGCTTATCGGGATATTTTGTTTGCCAGAGCCTCGTCCGTTGATCGGCAGGTGCACTACTTGCAGGTGAGGTTGGCTTGGGACCCTAAGTTCTTGGTGGGAACCCTATGCACCTTTATGTTCATTACATTTTGTTAAAATAATGGTTTAGTTTGAACCTTACCTTTTGATAAGGAGGCATGTTGTCGACAGGTGCGAGGGCGTATGCCAAACGATATTTGCAGTTCACGATAGCTAAATAGCCTTGTGGGTCTATAGTCTTCAACGCGAACTTCAACGCTTGTATGTGATAATCTGCATGAAAATAAAAATTGCAAAATAAAGGAATCTTGACACAGGTCTGGTATTTATGTTATGACATGTTACTGTAAAGTTATATGCTACTAACATTCGAACGCCAAGGATGGCACAACGTCAAACAGACCATCTACATCAGTTTTAATGAAGAGTGCGCTGAAATCAACTGTGGATTCCATGAAGAGTACTGCGTCATCCCAATCCACTTTCGTCTTCATATCTTTGTCCAGTTCAACTCGGAAACGGTCGATAAGCTGCAAAAAAATTAGAATTACAACCGGTATTTTTTATAGTGCAGAAATTAAATAGTTTTACTATTGGTGTACTACTGGTGGGCTTTTCGCAATAGCCATACGACTCCACAGCTTAAATGAACAAGCCTTGTAGATCTCTCTCTGATTTTTCGTATCGCTTGGATACGGAAACTCGGACATTTGCAACATACCTTTCCTATGGCATATCTAAGTCATATCACCAGTGCCACAAATATATAATTTAATATATATTATCCAAATTATGGATCGATCGGTAACTCAACTTTAAGATAACAAAACACCGACGTGCCTACCTCTACGATCCCGTGGACCGAGGATCTGTTAAAGATCGTGTGAAGTGGTTGAATTTTGGCGCCTCAATATCGGTCTGTATGGCGAGTCTTGAAGAGGCCTATGTCCAGCAATGGAAGTTTCTAGACTAAGATAATAATGATAGTTATAAAACCACTTACGATTTTAGATGGTATACTAAACTTCATGGCAAACGGCTCTTCGTATTGAGGGTTCCAAATGTACCAGATCTGCCAGGCAATATCGATCACTTTCAATGGATCGAATGTAGAGTTTACAATAAAATCTTCACATGACATTGATTTATCCATTTCTTCAGTGAAATTCTTCCCAAATTTTGACTCTAGGGGTTCAGTTGCCTCTCTCGCTTCAAACTGTCTCCGATCTTCATCTTTAAGCGAGAATTCGTCATCCTTTGGATGAGGTCTATGGTCGCAATGTACTATATGGTCTTTTATCAAAAACGCAATTACTAACGACGTTATGAATGTTACATCAGCTTGCAATGTAAGCTTTAAAAACTTGGTCATTTTATATTATTAATAGTACTTGCTATTGGTTTATGAGTTGCTGAAAGGTGACTGAAGAAATATCAGCCCATACAACTATTTATAGCAGTTTTTTGTTTGTTATTATTTATTCGTTGATTAAATAATTGAAATCTGAGTAGTGCCTACACATTAAGTGTACTGCTCATAACAGAAGTGATGTTTATAAATAAACGAATATATTGAAATTAAACTACAGTTTACGGATTTTATCGCGTTGTATTGGTTTCACTAAGTTATTACATTTGAAACTAAAGATCTAGACACTATATTTTTAATTTATTACTAGCCGACGTTTCGAATTCTTTACAGAATTCATGTTCACGGCAGACTGAGGTGATATTTGTCTTTTTCTTGAATGTAAGACAAATATCACCTCAGTCTGCCGTGAACATAAATTCTGTAAAGAATTCGAAACGTCGGCTAGTAATAAATTAAAAATATAGTTTCTAGATCTTTAGTTTCAAATGTAATAACTTAGTGAAACCAATACAACGCGATAAAATCCGTAAACTGTAGTTTAATTTCAATGTGTAACATTCGCGTAAACCCAAGAAGATACTAAACGAATATATTTTTATATCGACTTATTGATAATAAAAATAAATTAAGTGTTTTGCATTGGTTAAATTGCTACACGCATTGTAGGAAGGTATTCGTCAATTCATCAATCAACCTGTTATGGCCTCTGCTGGATACAGGCCAGTCAAATGGCACGCCAGTGATTTCGATCTTCGGTTTGCGGATCTTCGTGTCCAGCTGCTGCCAGCCACTGGGCAAATTATTTAATAGAATATAGTGTAGTTGCTGGATTCAAGCATTGAAGAAAGTTTTAGTACAAAACTAATAATCATCATCATCACCCTTAAACAGGCTGCTGCTTGACGAGGCCTCTCTTTTGAAAAGAGTAGTTAATCTACTATACCACGCCGGCCAACTGGGTTGCTATATGGTTTGTATCAAGATTTCCTTACAGTGCTGTTCTCTGCATAATATACTCCCTCAGTCGGCTCTTACGACACCCGCGGAATGATGTGAGGTAATGACATGCCGTATTCTCAAACCGTCACCACAGCAACACAAAGCAAACAATGGATGCAATATGTTACACATCAAGTGGATTCACCCTTAAGCTGTGTTTGTGTCACCTGATGTCAAGCTTTGATACAAGACCTTGAAGACTGGAGATGAAGAAGAGGAGGTTTATCTTTCGATATATGATTTTGCGTCAATATTCTGTAGTAGTTAGTATTTACCCGTTTGAACTGGTCCAGTTATGCTGAAAATAATGAAGGTCATGGCTAACGCTAACGAAATTCGAGACAGTGTAAAGTGCTGCAGGTGTGCCGTTGTGGAGCCAAAACAGTGTGCATAACACATAAACACTTCCGTGTGGTGATGGATTAAGAATACGGAATGTCACCACCCCATATCATCTCATGGGTGTCGTAAGAGCCGACAGAGGGAGCATATTATGCAAAGAACAGCACTGTAAGAGAAGGAAAACTTGATACAAACCCTATACCAACCCGTTTGGCCAGCGTGGTATAGTAGGCCAATTCCTCCTGTCAAAGAAGAGGCCTAGTCCAGCAGTGGACTGTTAAAGGCTGATGATGTAAGGGCCATAGAAACTTTTAAAGCAAGTATGTATTCACTTTAACTAATTTATTCACCATAATGCTTGTGTTTAAATTCTGACAGCAACTATGCATCATCTGTACTATTTTGCATAATCTGCACTGATGCTCATATCCAGATATACATAATTGCATAATCTCTAATACATATAATTATTTGCAATGTAAATGATTGTCTAATTAATTGCAATGATATGCTTAACAATAACAGATAACTTCATAAGTATATAAAAACGTCAGCAACATAATTTTCTATATTGTTATTTTTAATTATTATTTATTTATTTATCAAGTAAAATTGACTCAATCAGGTTAGTAACATTATTGCTAAGAGGAGAAGTGGATGAATTATACCACAACCTTTTTTTTTAAATAGTAATTTTATAATTTTTATTTTTCAATATCTTATGACTATGAAAGTGTCTTACACGGAGGTCTCCCTTAAAGTAAAGTAATTACTTGTGCTAGGAGGCCCTATTCTGCACAACAAGAAAAATTAGATCGAAAAATGCGTACTTAATCCTGATAAATGACATCTAACTAAACTACTCCTTTAGCATATTTTAGTAAAAATTCGTAGCCGGTTCTAAGACTAAATTGTCATTGAAATTCCTAAGACTCCGTGAGTACAAAAAATTAAGCGACAGTCGCAATTGATTTTGCTTCTGATCTGTTTGAACCCCACACGAGATCTTTGGGTGATCCATAAATTGTTGCATAGAATCTGGGTGTTCATTGTCACCGATAATTGTCTGTTTGAAAGTACCCCGTGATACAAGATTTAATTCTTCGTGTGGTGAGATCTTATGAAAATTAAATTAAGTGCGAGTCGGACTCGCTCAAGTAGGGTTTCGTAGGACAGGTGTCCACTTAACATACCCACTATCTTCACCTAACCAAATACCACTATCACCTTTTTTACCGGAAAATATTTACCTTGTTTTCCATAATGTTTGTATTAACGACGAAGTTATATTTGCGGTTTTTGAATATGTCCTATATCTTTAAAACTACTGACCACATCTTGTTCAAACCAATTTTGGTTGGAAGATTTCATAATGATATGCAACATATATTTTTTTCAGATTTGTCACCATAGGAGAGACACAAATTTTACCAATTTGGAAGGGCATATCTTTTAAACGATTGACTTTGAGAAATAATGGTTTTAGGATCCTCAATGTAATTTTTATAGCCCTACCTATAGATACCCGGCATGTACCTATATAAACGATAAAAAAATTGGTTCCATGTATGAAGAACATCCCTTAATATTATTTTAGTTTTGTATGCACATAGTGAAGCGGTTCACAGTATACATACAACCTTCCAATGTTCAAATCTTTAGTCTCAATAGTTTGGGCATAAAGTGGCTATGACATGTGTCATAGTTGTACGACAGACAGACAGACATGGCGAATCTATAAGGATTCCGTTTTTTGCCATTTACGGAACCCTAAAAAAGAGAAAAAAGGAGATCTAACTACACAGATGGTAGCGATAGAAATTTGGGCAAAACCAGAACGGTGTATTTGTCTTTCAGAATTAAGTTAACTGCCTCCGTGGTCCAGTGGATAGCTTATGCGACTGCTGATCGGAGTTCCCGGGTTCGATTCCCGAGTCGGGCATAAGTGTTACTGGGTTTTTCCGAATACTCAATAGCGGCCCGGAGTCTGGGGATGTGCCTGGTAAAGGCAATAGGCTCGCCCCCTATTACGTGGGACCTAAAAATTCATGGCGAAATGTGGGTGTAATATTTACCCCTCTACCTACCCCTTCGGGGATACAGGCGTGAGACTATAAATAAATAAATAAATTATGTTAACAAGTTGTTGATTCCAAATCAGTAATAACCAAAAATAAAAAAAAAAACCACGCATATCGCGGGAAATTAAATCTAAGGATGATCTCACATTAAGCATGCGGGTTCTTGAAGCTTGTGAAAGACGCAAACGCCGCGGTGTCGCGGCGCCCACACGCGTACGTGTCGCGTTGGCTGCGTGCACCGCGTGCGCAGCGTGTGTCTTTATTTGGTATAGCATCCAGTATCATCCCCATCATCATCCTTGTAGCGTTATCTCTATTGCACCCGGGGTCCGCTTACTAGTCTAACCAGATTATACTGAACTAGAGGACGCCAGCAACTACGCCTGCATATTTTGTAAATTTACCCGTTTTGGCCGATCCTGTAGGAATTTCGGGAAATCCCTTATTAGTGCACCCCTACGGTCCCCAAGGAACATACATGCCAAATTTCAGCTTCTTGCGCCCAGTAGTTTCGGCAGTAGCGTGTCTGTCAGTCAGTCAGTAACGCAAGGATTTTATATATTAAGAAAATGTTAGGATTTCCACAGAGCGACTACCTACTCGTCTGACCTCCGAAATCCCAAAGGGATAGCAATTTACCGTAGTTTTGGTGGACTAGCGTCAGTTTATTCAGAGGAAGTAATTTCCTTTAACGACTGTCAAAGATCTTAATGACAGTTGGGACCGACGGCTTAACGTGCTCTGCGAGGTACAGGGCAAGCGATAATTAGCAATTTATTATGCATCTAACTCTGAGAGGTCAGTGGTGCGCGCCGTGGATTCGAACCCAATGCCCTCCGCATGGCAGTCTGTTGATATCTCCACTTGGCTATCGCTGCCTCTGGTATAGCGTCCAGTACTGTTATGCCTTAGTTTTAACCATTTTATTTTTATAAGATTCAAAATGCCTTATCGATGTGATTTGCATGCCATACTCACATGTCTGGCCCTACGTGTCTGGCGTCATACTTATTTGGTTAACCTCATATTGTGTCGCAAATTTTTTATATGACATTTTTATAATAAAAATACTAAAATACTAGTTGTCTTAATTATACATATTTGTTTGTACATTATAAATATAATATTGATGCAACGACAACCTAGCCTACTAGTACTAGACACCTAATGTTTTCATTTCTACAAACAAATAATTCTGTCAAAGCGGTGAGGTATGCGGGGCGAAGGGGGACTACAAAAATGCATTCTAATTGGCCGGTTGAAATTTGCGGTACGTCATAATTCATAACTAGTGTTGGGATTAGTCTTATGTAAGACGTATAAGTCTAACGTGTTGTCAGAAAGAATTCGCCTTACGTCTGCCGTCTAGTAGGCTAGGTTGTCGTTGTACTTACTGATGTCTTCTTTTATTATTAATTAACAATGAACATAAAGCAGCACTATTTAATTTATTTTTAAACATTGTAATGATAGGTGGACGGGAAGATATTCGTTACTCTTTAACTTAAAAGCAATTGAACATATTTAGATGAAACTTTGCAGTTAAATAGCTTATACATAAAATAAAACATGAGCTATCCTAGCTCCCAATTACCGAACCATGCGCAGTAATGACATACATACGTAATTTTCATACTTTAGACGCTCATTGTCTCATTCACACTTGTCTTGCACCTACATCATCATCATCATCATCAGCCTGCCATAGTCCACGGATGCTTACAGGCCTCTCCAACACCCTACCTACATACTTTTCTAACACTATTTTGTCTCAAAAATCTGTTCCAGGTTCTTCTCGACAGTACAGATCATATTCCCCTCCCCTAGGTCTAAAGAAGCAGCGATCCCCCTGATCTCCATTTCCCCCCTGTAAGGCATCTTGTCCAGTCGTACAGACAATGTTGTGACTCCAACGTTGCAGTCAGCTATCACGAGGTAACGATCTTTTTCTAGAACTTTCATATGGATCCTGAAGAGTGGCACTGAATTCTTTTTGCTGGGAAATACACCTGAAAAGTGAAAAGTCTTATGAAAAAGCGGATATTTTGATAATAACATACTGGAAACTTCACAACGATAAGTTTCATTTACCATCTGACAAAATACTATTCCGGCTTCTGGGCAAAGACTTCTTTGGGTCGTAAGGATAACTTGAGTTAAAAGTCATTGTTTCTCGAAATTTTGATGGCTAAAAATATTATTTTATGCGCACGCCCTAACGGATACGGTTGTCATGAAGATCTTTGACAGTCGTTATAGGGCGTCAGTCCCTTCTAAATTAACTGACACTAGTCTAAACTATGGAATATCGCTATCCCTTCGGGTTGCGGAGGTCAGACAGGCAGTCGCTCTGTGGAAAAGCTAATATTCAGCCAAATCCGGTTAGACTAGTAAGCGGACCCCAGATTGAAACTGGGATAACGCTAGAAGGATGATGACGCCCTAACGGATAGGTAGAGGTGTATAAGACCCACATTTCACTATGTTTTGAATTTTTGGATCCCACGTAATAGGAAACGAGCCTAAAGTCGTAAGCGGAAATATTGCCAGACTCCGTGCTGCTACTGGGAATTCGAAAAAACTCAGTAGGTAACACTTTTGCCCGACCCGGGAATCAAACCCGGAACCTACAGGTCAACAGACACATACGCTGTCAACTACTGTGCATTACTATCCACTGCATCACGGAGGCAAATACTCGCACTAAATGACATTTAAAGCATTTTTAAAGCTGATTATACTGATTATGATGATTGATGGTACCTGTAGCTCGTACAACATTGGCCACTCCAATGAACCTGCCAGGAATTCCTTCGTCTGCAAATAGCAACATCTCTTGATGGGGCTGAGTAGTCATCAAGAGCACTGCACCTGACCACGGTGGCTGTGTATCTAAGAACTCGTACATGTCATTCCAAATGCGATTTATTATCTGCGTAAAAGAAACAAAGACACTTAAACCTTGGTGTACCAGAACGCCGATCTACACAAGACACAGATTTTTTATCGTGTCTAGTATTTCTGGCATACGTATAGCTAAGTAAATTGTTCACTACATCAGTCGACAGATGCACTTTGCGTCGTAAAAATCCGCTCAAAAATGTGTGTGCTCACACACGTATTGATTTCTAACTCGAGTGCTGCGCCGTATCTTCGAGTCGCGTACTCAGAGGCAAACCATACAGTACACAAGCGAATTTGTCCATGGATTTAGCTAAAACCTGAGTTTGTTGAAGGACAGTTATAACAATTTTCTTTTTATATGATCCTTAAATTTACACACTAAATTCATTGCCAGTCATTAATTTGTAGATGGTTTTTTTGGACAGGTTAATTATGTCCGGCCGCCTGTCTCTAATAATTTAGTAGTTATGTTAAAGTGGTATGAGAAATCATTTTTTACATTCGTTCACTGTTCCATGCTCTTACTCTTCACACAGCTCACCTCAGTACTTATGTTCTTCATGAAACTAAATTTACAGCCATTCCACTTTAGTTAATTTTTTTTATTGTTACCGATTCAACCTTCAGCACATTACCAACTCATCAACGTCAGCCTTTTGAAGTCCACTGTTAGGCCTACCTTATTTGGGTCACAATAGCATTGTGTGTAAACAGGAGAATTCAACCTACTACACCACGCTGGTCAGACGGATTGGCATAGGACTTCATGTCAAGTTTGCTGTGTCTTTCACAGGATACTGTTTGCTTCGAGTATTTTCCTAAATCGGCTCTTACAACACCCACGACATGAAATAGGGTAGTGATACCTTGTACTCTCAATCCGACACCAACACACTTAACACAAAAAATAAAACTATTTTACTAACTCTTTGCGTAGCGTTCTTGAAATTTATATCGTGACACTTATCACTGACGTCCTGGTGCAAGTCCCAAGAGTAAAAAGCCCGCCATGTCTTTCCAAGCAGCTTAGCAATCTCAAAATGGGCGTCTGTCCGCAACTTATTACAGTTTCCGTCTATAGGTTGAAAACTGAATGACTTGGCCAGTATTAAAACTTGAAGCAATACGCGTATGAAAGCAAAACCAGCCATTTTAAAACAGCATGGGTAGTGGCAATGAAAGGCCATTATGAAGACACTACACAAAGATAATGTTATATTTCTCAGGCTTGAAAACGTCAACATAGAACTTCATTTCTGTTGATATTTCATTGAAAGTGTTGAGAGAATTTGCTTGTAGTTTACATCTCTCAATGGACTCACGGTACGTTAGTAGGCCACTAACAATACTACATCAGATGGAGATTTAAGAAAAATAAAACACGAGGTACATTACATTTGCTGATCATTATATTTCAAACAAATTTACTCTAGAATGCAAGCGGGCATTCCGGGACCGATATTCAAAGAATGTGCAACTTCTAGTATTTCCTTACGATCTGGCTTCGGGATCTTGGCTCTCCATTCTTGACCTAACGTCAAGAATGTGAACCCTGAACTGCAGTGAGATATCACTAGGTACCGGCCGCCGCGAAGTAGCTTCAAGGCGACGAGGTACATTGGCACCGTTTTGAGAGCCGGCTTTTGAGCTGGAAATCATGAAAATTTTATTAAATAAGGACATGCTGCTTATCGTCCTAGATTAAAAAGCTATTGCTTAAATTAACGCACTATACTTAGTGCTGTGCAGGGCGTTTGGTGATCTTATATGTATGAAAACAGCGCCTGAATCAACTACTCTTATGATGCGATGGCGACCACGATCTAAGAGGCTAGGCTAACACTGGTTTCGCCATCAAGCCTTTTGCCTTCGCCATGAGCGAGTTTGCAAGTAGTTACGGCCTTGAAGAATTATAATTCCATCCACGAGCAAAACAGTCTTGCAGCTTCTCCCTGGCAATAAAGGCAAGCCAAAGTTGGGAGTCTGACGGTCGATTCGCAAATTGGAGATGAGGCTCCGAAAAACTCTCTGAAGCATTTGGGACCACAATGTCGCCACTCACTTTCAGCTCTCCACAAAACGTAAGTACAATAATAACCGGCCCTTTTAGGCCTTGAAAGGGGCAGGTATACCTGTACACGGAGATAAGAGTCCAACACGCAAAGGCTCCCCAAGAATATTAATCTAGAGTGTAAAGGGATTACTTCGGATTCGTTGCTATAACTGCCCAATCACGTTCAGCTACAAGATAGCCGCAGTAGAAGTAGCAACATTGCTATTATTCGAAAACTATAAAAGCATCTTACCCTGTGCTTCTCTAGGGAAAGCATGGACCTCTGCTATGTAGACTACTTCGTAGAACCGGCCAGGGATGTTGCTCTTATCAGGTATCAACAGACTGCGGTAGTGCATCGGAGTCATCTTCATGAATAACGTCGCTTCTGACCAATCCGGTGGAGTCGCTAAGTACGGTCTCATGGTACTCCTGACGCTTTCTACGATCTGAATAACAACAAACAGAGCTCATAGCGTGATGATATATCGTCGGTAGTCTTCCTCGCTAAATGGGTTATCCAAAACAGTAATTATTTCTCAATATCACATATATAGTAGTATTTAATCGCGCGTACAAAGAAACAAGCAAAAACTTCGGCTTTATAATAATCAGTACAGGTAACGTCAATAAAGAATATTCGAGACGGCACTGAGTTATAGTTAGAGTGGCCAGACGGCCGGGAAATCCGGGGTTGTCCCGGAATTTTGTTTCTTGTCCCGCGTCGAGTAATTAGACCTTCTCGTCCCAGATTCTGAACACCTATCCAAATGACCAGTTGCTAGTACTCCACCGAGTCATACTAGCAGCACTGATACGGCCAGCACTCGGTGCAACCAAGCCGAGACGTCCCGTATGTTTAAAAAAGAATCTGAAGATCCCGACCCGCATATTTTATGCTTATGTTTATAAAAATACTAGCCAATGCAAGGGGGAGGGGGTGTAACTGTCCCGGAAATTATACAGGCGTATCGGTTGTAGTTGAGCCGGTACAATGTGACCATGAACTTAGTCGACAACGAGCGAACGAATTAAATAAAGATAGGTATTAGGTATTATATGGATTTTTTATTTCTTACACTGCTTGCCAGCCTCTTAAAACTCTGTTAAATACAAATACCACCCAAGCGCATGTCGAGCCACTTACAGTGTAATGATCAGTAGTACTCAGTGACCTAATGATAGTGGGAGTCGAGCACAGTAGTCATTTTATCGCTCACTAGTAAAAGTTTAATTCTACAGCTCAGAAGACAGAGGAGGACGACACTTTTCGATTGATGGATTTTCCTAAATACTTCAAAAACTGATCGCTAAACCCAAAAAACGGTAAAAATAAACCACAACTGATTCTAAAACACCTATCTGTCCTATAATATTTTATTTTTCAAAATAAAATATCCGTGTAGTTACAATATATAACTTAGTATGCCAAATTTCAGCTCTCTAGTGCCTATAGTTTTTGCGTAAAGCCGCGGATGGACAGACAGACGGACAGACATGGCCAAACTATAAGGGTTCCTTGTAGTCTACTACGGTACTCTAAAAACCTCACAATATTGAATAAATAAAAACGCTCAAACCATATTAGTAGCGCGCTTGAATGTGATAGTCGCACACTCTCTTTCAACGTCTGGAAAGTTCCATGTGTAAAATATCCTCCATTTCTTCCCAAGGACCATCTCGTCAGAAAAATTTGGATCATTATGTGTTAAATTATCACATGTCCGATCATATCCTCTTCTTAAAACCAGTATGGAATCCACTTGCAAAGATTTCACAAGAATTATTACAACGAGGACACGTATAGTTTTTAAGAGCGTCATGTTGACAGAACCGTTTCCTGTGGAATGATTTCAATTATAAAGATGCCAAGTTTACATTTGAAATATCAACATAGATATTGCGTGAGTTATAAAACATTTTAACTTGTAAGTGATACTCTTATTAAACATGCTGTCCGTTGTGATCATTAGTAAGTTACAAGTATATGAAATATGACAGACTAGATCTTTCCCGCGACCCTGCCCGCTTAGGAGACGGTAATCGCTTTAATAAATAACCTACGTCACTCTCCAGCCCTCTAACTAGCTATATCCATCATCATGTCAGCCTAGAGACGATCACTGCTGGACATACGCCTCCCCCAAGGTTCTCCACACAGACCGATTTTGTGCCGCCCGCATCCAACCGCTTCCCGCGATCTTAACCAGATCGTCAATCCACCTTGCGTGGGGCCTACCCCTGCTGCGTCGTCATGCCTGCCCCAACGGCCATCGGTTCTTCGAGCTATGTGCCCTGCTCATTGCCACTTCAGCCTGCCTATTCGGAGAGCTATGTCGGTGACTTTGGTTCTCCTGCGGACCTCCTCATTTCTGATCCGATCTTGCAGGGAAACGCCGAGCATAGCTCTCTCCATCGCCCACTGAGTGACCCCGAGCTTTCGGATAAGGGTCATGGTGAACATATGCCGTAACTTCCTGAACGCCGCCCAACCGAGATGGATTCGACGAATGACCGCTTTCTCGAAGTTGGACCTACCCATTTGGATCATTTGTCCCAGGTAAACGTACTTGTTGAAAACTTCGAGTGTAGAGTTCCCAACCTGAATAGGAGCAGGTACGACAAATTCAAATTCAAATTCAAATTCAAATCGTTTATTTGCGAATATAGGTAAGTACATGGCTGGAAAAAAATACAGTGGTTCGGCTATATTCAGCTTGTTAAGCGTGCAATTATATTTGTGTGATTATTAGGCTTAGTTTTTGCAATGATATGATTAAAACAAGTCAGAGAAATTAGAATTTATACAATGTCAATATTTTTTTAATTACGTAATGTTAATTTAAATTCATTAGCGTTAATAATTATAAATTAATTAAATTTGTCATTTAAATATTCTTGAATGGTATAATAAGCCTTATTAGTCAATAATTGTTTTAATTTATACTTAAAGATATCTGGACATGGACGTTAGACATGATTATCGTCTTGTCCATGTTCATCTTAAGACCTGCTTGTTGGGAAACTCTACAGTGGCCATCGAGCATTGTGCTAAGGTCTGCCATGGTCTTAGCCATGACTACGATATCATCAGCAACTGGAAGGTGAGTGATGTACTCGCCGTTGATGTTGATGCCAAGTCCTTCCCAGTCCAGAAGCTTAAAATCGTCTTCCAGTGCAACGGTGAAGAGTTCCTGAGATCTCCCTGCCTCACCTCTCGCTTTAGCCGAATAGGTTTTGAGCTCTGGTCCTGGTGTTTGTCCTCTGGTACAAACACTTCAGCACTTCGACATATCGATAGTCAATTTGGCACCGTTGGAGAGACTGTAGCACTGCCCAGTTTTCGATCGAATCGAAGGCTTTCTCATAGTCCACAAACGCCAAGCATAGAAGCTGGTTATACTCCTCGGACTTCTGTATAACCTGCCGCAGCGTATGTATGTGGTCTATGGTACTATAGCCTTTACGGAATCCGGCTTGTTCGGGAGGCTGGCAGTCGTCTAGCTTGCTCTCGAGACGATTCGTGATGACCCTAGAAAACAACTTATAGACGTGACTCAGAAGTGAGTTGGGTCTGTAACTATATCCATACACAACAATAATACCATAACATCGCTCCGTTGCGACATGAAAACCAAACAAACACACTTGCGTATTTATATAGATATTAGAATAGTACCTAAGTCATCACCCTAGCGTTATCCCAGTTTCAATCTGGGGTCCGCTTACTAGTCTAACCGGGGGGGCGATTCAGAATCGTTCGATATCTCATTTGACATTCGATTCCGTTAATTGTCAAATGGGCTAGCTCATTTTTTGTCAAAACTATCGCATTTTCTATCAATTTTATGCATTCAGTATGTAGTAAATTAATAAATAAACCGAATTCAATGAATATTTGTTCAAAATATCTCTGATAGGCGGCTAAAAGACGAGGACAATAATTTGACATATCGTACGATAACTTATCGTGACATTCTGAATCGGCCTGCGGATTGGGCCGAATATTAGCTTTCCACAGCGCAACTGCCTGTCTGACCTCCGCAACCCGAAGGGATAGCGATATTCCATGGTTTAGACTAGTGTCAGTTTATTAGAAGGTTATTATTAGAAGAAGAAAAGTACCTAAGTATGGATTATAATATATTAATCACCCGGAACTGTAGGTATTCATTTATTTGACCGCCTACTTCCCCTCAAAGTAAACTATCTATTTATACATACCTATCATAAAATGAAGTCACCTCTGCGTCCTGTCTGTCTGTATGGGGCATGTTACACTTGTCAATATTATCATGATCCTAGTATCACGATATCACAAGTATTGACATGGGCTATTATATTATCAATAATATCATCATCAGTACGCGTTTGAAACTACTAAAGAAAGTAGTGTTTAGTGCAAGATTAAATTTGAATAAATTTTAAAAAGAACATGGATTCTAAAAGGAAACCCGCTATAGCAATAATACGCGCATGCGCATTAAAAACTAAGCGCAAAAAGAGGAAGTGTTGGGTAAAAGACTGGATTTCAAAACGAAATCAATATACACATTTACTAACAGACTACAGTTAGCCGTGTGGTTTACGGCATAGAATACAAGTGTCACCAACTCACCACCCCCTATCTTTCCGTGGGTGTCGTAAGAGGCGACTAAGGGATAACACGATGCAAATACTATCTTTGCCTAGAGACGGAAAACTCGACATCAAACCCTATACGACTGCCTCGTTGGTCTCGCGGCATAAATGTGCGCGTGGGATCGGGAGGTCCCGGGTTCGATTCCTGGGTCGGGCAGTGTTATTGGGTTTTTCTGTAACGAAATTCTCAGTAGCAGCACGGAGTCTGGAAATGTGCCCGGTACGGCAATAGGCTCGCCACTTATTACGTGGGACTAAAGTATATCTGGCGAAAAGTGGGTGTAAAAATACACCTTTGCCTACCTCTTCGAGGTTATAGGCGTGAGACTATGTAATATGTCAGAAACAACAACAACAACGACGCCGAAGTCTTCATTTTTATTAATTTTATTTAATTAATTTTAATCTTTTGGGTTCCACAAGGACGGGCATGTTTCATAAAGAAGAATTAGGTAATTCCTCCAGATCATTTTTACCTCCTGCATCAACGATGGAGCGTAATTCGTCATCGTCACTTTGACAAAGGACATAAGAATCGTCACAACTTTGACGTCGTTTCGCCATTGCTGCGAACGCATACTGACAGAAAAATATCTCGATGCGCTTACATTTCAATAATATTGAAGCCCCGCCCCCTGAGTATCGCGGATTTCAAGATGTTTGAATAATTTGTGATATTATCACGATTCCGCGATACAGCCTATTACACCATCAATATTACCACGGTATCGTGATATTATTGACAATGTAACATGCCCCTATGACATGAACGCGATAATCTCAAACACAACCGGACGGATTTTTGTTCGGTTTTCACTAATAGTTTTTTTTTATAGACTCACTCCTGTATCCCCGAAGGGGTAGGCAGAGGTGTTATATTACACCCACATTTCGCCATGCATTTTTAGGTCCCACGTAATAGGGGGCGAGCCTATTGTCGTACCGGGCACATTACCAGACTCCGTGCTGCTACTGAGAATTTCCTAACGGAAAAACCCAATAACACTTTGTCCGACCCGGGAATCGAACCCGAGACCTCCCAATCCCACGCGCACATTTATGCCGCGAGACCAAGGAGGCAGTTCTCTGAGTAAGGTTTAGGTGCATAAATCACACGGGTGAATCTAATTTAAGGTTTACTGCAAGTCTAGTTTATGTTTAATTGTGGTGGTTTAATAATATCAAGTAGTCATGTATCCCAAACTGCTCGACTTGGATGACACTCTGGTTCGTTTACTGATCCAACCAGATTTTACCATGTCCTCTTCCCCAAAAAGGTTCTCATATGTTCCCTGTATTACCTATTTAAATAGCTAGTGATAAGTCTGTAAAAGGGATAGAATTAGCAACGATCAAAAGACATTTCTAGTTGATAAACTAAGTAGATGAGTTCTGACGGTCCTTAGTAGTAGTAGTAGTAGTTTACAGACCTGTTAATTTTATTTAACAGAATATTTCATTATTAAAATTAAATCTTTTAATGAAAAGAAACATAAGTTTACACAAGTTCAAAAAATTAACACATAGAAGGTGTCATGAAAGTCCTCCGCATCGCCATCGATTGGGAGCGTACCCAGAAGACTGGCAGCATTGCCACGTTGTATGGCTATGCTGAGGCTAAACTCACACAAACAAACGTACAACATGAGGCCATTATGCAACATCATCAATTTCGTAATGTAGTCTCATTTGCTTTCAAAACTCTATACCGACCGATAGAGTTTTAACTTTTGCACAGACCAACTGGCGTCTTACTTCCGCAAGCCAAAGGGATAGCAATATTCCATAGCTTAGTCCAGTCACAGTTTATTCGAGGATAGGTGCCTGATGTAGTCCTAATACTATCAAGGATATTCGTGACAGATTGACGGCACCAACGGTCTAACGTGCACTTCAAGGCACGTAAGACAATCTAATCCCTAAATAAGCAGAACTTGTACTGTGGGTACTAGACAATGTATAAACATATTCATGTACTTATTTTTTGTACATATATACATAGAAATACCCACGACAAACACCCAGGTTCATGCATACAGATGTTTGAGTTGAGTGGGAATCGAACCCGCGAAATCTTACTACATTCAAAATTATAAACAGCTCATTCTATAATTCGCAGGGTCAACGCTAGTAGGACTGCACTGAAGAAATCGTAGATTGTACATAAAGTTCCATATTTCTCTAATTACGAACACACAGGATGTGCCGGATGAAAACATGCATCATTCTTTGCTGAACATAAAATTGAATTCACTTTTGAATCGTACACAGGCTTTTTCCATCAATCAGACAAAACATCTTCTTACTAAATATGAAAGTTTATTTAAATCTCTGAAGCTACAAATGATACTGCAGTTGATCAAGTGCCTGTACCTATTTGGTTACAAAAGCCTATTTTGAAAATGTTATCTGTCTGATTACACGTTATCAAAATACCAATCACCAAGCCGAGGTCTACTCGTTTTGCACATCATGCTAAGTTATACTAGGCAAAAATAATACCTGGGCAACGAGAAAAAGTATATACCTAGGCTTTGTTTTGTTATTCTTGCGTTACTGACTGACTGACAGACGAGCTACAGCCAAAACTTCTGGCCTGAAGATAGAATTTGCTATATATGTAATATAATATTGCTATATATGCACCATACGGTCCTCAAGGAAAGAAAAATATTATTTTCCTTAGGGACAACTTCCTTGGTGCATTAAGAAAGGATTTCCCGAAATTCCCACGTGATCAGGAAGAAACGTGTCAATTAAAATAAATTGTGCTGATGTAGCTGTAGACATCCTCTAGTGTTAAATAAAAACAATACCAATATTTTTAAGTTTAATTTTTCGGTCTCCTTCTCAATCTATATTTGCAAGCTGGGAACCCTGGAGCATCAAAGTCGAAAGAGTCAATAGCCGCATCGATCTCCTTCCACGTATGCTTCTGGTTTCTTCGGACTAAAAACGACACGATGCCGCTCACGCAGTCCATCATTATGAGGTACCGGTCTTCACTGAACAATTTGTAGGCCACTGTGAACTGAGGCAACGGGTCCAGAAACGGCCCCAGACCTGGGGAAGAAAGTCATCAGATCAGTTCACTTTAACAGACATGCGGTAAATGTCTTTGTATGTAACCCCATTTATTTCCTTGGCTTTGGTTTATCATTAAAGGTGCAAAGAAATAGTAAATGCATTCCTATGCAAAGTCTGTCTTGTAACCAGTGTGAATACGAGAATTAGAGTACAGTAGTACCTAAGGTATTATACATCTTTTTTATCTTTGTGTCACTGGTGCAATTAAGTAAGATTTTGCGACTAACAAACAACATGTCTGTGTAACATGATTTTTAAAAGGCAAAGGACAATGCAAACCAGAAACTGCGAAGGCGGTTCGTACTGGGTATCACCCTCTTTGAGGAGACACGCGACTCACCAACATTAAGAACTCGATGGACTTAGAAGAAGGTTCTTTCCTCAAACTAAAGTCACACCATATCACCTCAAAAAGGTGACACTGACTCAATGAGGTCTCACTACGAATTTCAGGCTGGTGCCAGAGTAGCTAAGCAAACTCACAAAACTTACGTTCACTTCTCCTGAGTTTTGGTATAGCCTGGAACAGACCCACGTTATATCGTTTATGCGCCCTCACTGGCAGCATTAACGCTTCCTGAATGATCCCATCAGTGAAATTCAATTTCTGGTTTAGGGTTGCCCTCGACCAATCTATCTCTACCTTCAAAGACCTCTCCATTATGCTCCGGTACCGCTTTTTAATCTGCAGATGGAATTAAGGATATGTTAAAGTCTGTACTTACTGAATTTGTTGACGAAATTTAGTGAACAAATATTATAACAAAAAGTAATAAATTAATAAACTTAAACGTAACATTGTGTGTTTTGTTTAACAAAACCAACCCAAATTCAGTAATTTTGCTTTCAGTTATATTTAATAATATTTTTATGTTTTTATTTTCACAAAAATCTACTCTAAAATACACTAATAACTTTAGAAATTCTTTAATTTTAACAATTATTTAATATTTTGGATAATTTTACCGGTTCAGTTGCTTTCTCAAAAGAAAGATCCGCGCAGTCATCATCTAAAATCTCGTTCCAAACGTAAAAAATTGTCCAAAATGTCCCCAGCACCTTCTCATCATCAAAACAAGGCGTTTTTACCAAATCCAGACACATATTATCAAATTTAATTTTAGCATCTAATTGAAATTCTAAAGAGGACGTAAAATAATATTTTAAAAGAATAGTCAATACAAGAACTTCACTGAAAATCATTTTGGCACTAGAATTTAAAGATAACCTTTTTTTTCTTTTATATAGTGGCAGCGTATGTTTTGCTTAGTACTATCAACTCCTATCAACATTGGTATTAGATTTCTTGAAAATATTTTGTAACGGATTATCTAGGCCTCTAAGCGGAATTTCTTTGTCTATTACTTGATATGAAACGTTTGTCATATTTGCTTGAACACTAAACGAACCGACAAGCTTGTATACAGCTATAAATCTGAAAGCCAAAATGTTTGAATACAACACAAAATTGGCAAACACTCATCTAGCAGTAACTTATAGCAGAGAAGACATGGCAAGGCTATTCTATACGTATTGGTTGGCCTGATACTGATTGCACTTCTTCTATGACTGGGAGTGAGAGATTCGTCTTTCCACTTTCCAAGGTAAGTAGAGTGATATAAACTCAATAACGCCAGGATGATAATATAATCAATCAATAATGATGACTAGTGGTGGATATATGTATATTTGAAGTCTTCATCATCTCCTTCCTTTCGATCACGTGCTCCTGTTGTTTTTAGTATTTATGGGAGCAGAATACAACTTGGGTGTGCTGGTGGAACTAATTTTTTTTGTTGTACTGTCTAAACTAAAAGTTAGTTTACGTGACGTACGTATGACGTAGTGAGTACAGTGTGTCTCGATCGAGTACAGCTAGTGTGAGAGTGAAAACTGTGGTAGTGGTTGTGCGCGCAATAAACGAGTAAGAATGCGGGTAGCCCGGTTTACTTGTTTATAACATTCATCCACCCGCAATACTTCAGTACATCCGTGAACATGGCGCTTGCAGCAGTGTCGAAATATCGGTTACTCAAAACAAAGGTACGTGGTAAATATCCCGTAGGAACAGTAAAAAGTTTTGATAGTGACCACGAAAGTTTAAATTCCTATAGTGAATCAATGGTTATCCACCAACTCTTGAGTGAAGTGGTGGCGTATTATAATGACCTCTCCTACTACTATCAGATCCGATAGATGTCGTCTGCTGAACATGAGCCTTCCCTGAGGCATTCCACAAAGACCGATCATGAACCGCCCGCATCCAAAATGCTTCCCGCGATTCTAACAAGATCGTTGGTCTATCTTATACCAGCCTCTGCAGCATCTAGGCCGTGGCCGCCACTCCAGAGCCCTTCTGTCCCAGCGGCAGACAAAATCATTCTCTTAGCGTTATCCCAGTTTTCAATCTGGGGTCCGCTTTCTAGTCTAACCGGATTTGGCTGAATATTAGCTTTTCCACGGAGCGACTGCCCAGCGGCAGACAAAATGAACTAGATATATTATATTTTAATATGATTAATTTGGTGCCCGGTGTATGTATATGGTCATTAGCTCTCTAACACTGCATTATCAGTTTAGTTTGCCTCGTTGGTCTCGCAGCATAAATGTACGCGCGGGATTGGGAGGTCTCGGGTTCGATCCCCGAGCTGGGCAAAGTGTTATTGGGTTTTTCCGTTAGGAAATTTTCAGTAGCAGCTCGGAGTCTGGTAATGTGCCCGATACGGCAATAGGCTCGCCCCCTATTACGTGGGACTAAAATAAATCTGGCGAAAAGTGGGTGTAGCAATATACCTCTGCCTACCTCTTCGGGGATATAGGCGTGAGACTATGTATGTATGTATGTATCAGTTTAGTGGGTTCATGTCAAATTGACTTCAGTGCACAAATTTAATTTAATTTTATACTTACTTTTGCATGAGTAAGTATCATTTTCAAACTATAATTTTAATGCTTCTCAAGTTCCATGACACCAGTTTTACCTTGAGCGCAAGGTTTTGTGTAGGATATACATATTAGCATTGGCTTGTCAAGAAATTCAGTAACAGAAACATGACTCCACCACATAATAATTATATGAAATGCGCTCGCAGGTATTGGGACATTTAGGACCATTAAACAGATAAAATTGAATATAATAATTTAACCGTTTCATCCCGAACTGAAAGAATTCTGGAAATCTTTTTCGGCACATATTTATACCTACAAATAAAAGTACTTACGTTCTAAGGCAGTAAAACGTAATTTTTTCCGAACCCGTTTTGAGAATGTCCGGCAATCCATTCTTAGGTTCACCCTATGCTCTACAAGAAACAAATATTTCTAGATTCAGCTTCTTGCACCCACTAGTTTCGGCTGTGGGTTGTCTGTCAGTCAGTCAGTAACGGCAAAGCTTTTGGTATAAGTATAATATGTTGATAATGTGTTAATGCAAGCAAAAAGAAACCTTCATACTAGCAAGCATTGCTTCGTTAGAATCATTGCTCATTGTAGACATTTTTGTAGGACACAAGGACAATTAAAACCAACACAACAAAAAAACTAACATTTAATTTCCAAAACCTTGACCCGTTAAACCATTAAATCGTCGTTCTAACAAAGTTTTCTAGAGGAGAAGATGTTATAGAGTCGGTCATACATGCGGAGAAGCCTTCTCCTATTTCCAGGGTATGAGCTACTTCCTCAATCTCTCGCCGAGTGAGCTTCTGGTCCCGATGCGCAGACAGCGTGGTGACTCCAATGTTGCAGTCTGACATGATGAGGTATTTACCATCAGAGAGCAGCTTCAGATGGATCTTGAATAGTGGTACCGCGTTTTTGTTGGGAGAAATGTCTGAAATGGAGAATTAATTTATAAATCAGTTCAACTCAAACACGGTCCTCTGGATCCAATCTAAGCAGAACTTTTACAACCAGATCTATACATATTATGAAATTAAGTTCTTTCTTTCTTTGTGTTTTTTCTGTCTGTACGAATCGAACAGGTTTTCACCAATAGATAGAGTGAGATCTGATAAAGGTTTATATGTAGGTATAACACAAAGCGAAGTCTAGTAACTGATGAACACAGTTCTATATCCTTAAATACAAACATTATTGTGGACAAATTACACACACTAGATTGGTTTATTTTAGTTATTTTCATAGTGTTATGTCATATTGCATATTGTTATGGGGTAGAGCTGCTGATATCGAAAATATTTTTATATTGCAGAAACGGGCAGTTTACCAGTTAAAGACAAGAGTCTCACTCAAAGAAAAATTTAAACCTTTTGGTATTCTTACTGTAGTCACAATATATTTATGCCAGTGTTATGCATGTAAGACTAAATATAAATTCTTATAAAATGAATAGTGACATACACAATATCAATACTAGAAATAGACATAAATTATGTGTTCCGTATTTTCGTTTGCACAAAACGCATAGCTCTTTTATTGGGCTCAGTATTCGCATATACAATAAAATACCAACTCATATTTTAGACTTGCCATTAAGTTCGTTTCAGGCAGAAGTTAAAAATAATCTTATAAATAAGGCATATTACAGTTTGAAGGATTATTTTGATGACAGGTGCGCTTGGAAGTATTGTTGTGTTAGTATAGTGTATAGTGTTTTATTTTATAGTGTAGTTAATTACGATATTCTCATTTCATACTATATTTTGCACTCATGTGCCACACTTTCATTATAACTTTGCGGATTTGTAAAATGTAGGTAACTCGTGGTCATGGGCTAACTAATAGGTTGTCAATTGCTTTGGTTTCATATACCGTTACTTTCTGCTTCATTCACTTCCACCATAGTTCTGACCATGTTCGCTAGTTGCCTACATTAAAAAGACGTAAGTGAATGCTCCTGTTTCACCATATTAACTATGGGAGGCTTACCATATGAACATCATTTACTGCTTGAGTATGATATCAATAGCTACTAAAAATGTTACTAGTAGATGTCTACAATGTGAAACAGTTGCAGCTCCTTACAAAAATTAAATGGACAACCATTATATTTGTTTGAAAAGAGTGGCCATGAGTTTTATTGCCTGTTCTTTCTCGTGGTTCTACCTATTGCATTGCGAACGTGGCAGTAAATGTGAATGTAGAATCATTAAGTAATTAACTTAAATTTTGACGTTCATAAGCGTCACTTTGTGGCCTAGATGAATAAATGATTTTGACTTGACCATAACAAAAATAATCGTGCTTATCTCACAAAGGTTTGTATCTGGTCATTAACTACTAGCACAAATGGGCCAATAACAAATCGTTGTGTACTTATGAAAATACTTTATGAGAATTAAATCAATCAAAAAGGTATAGATGCATAATCGTTCATGAATTTGACGAATAGTACGGTAGTACTATCATCTTCCTCGTGTTTTCCCTGTTGCCTACTTCCAAGACTTTTAGCCTTGGAGTCCGGAGTCCGCCTACTAGTCTAACCAGCAGGCCGATTCAGAATGTCACGACAAGTAATCGTACGATATGTAAAATTATTGTCCTCGTCTTTTAGCCGCCTATCAGAGATATTTTGAACAAATATTCATTGAATTCGGTTTATTTACTAATTTACTTATTACTGAATGCATAAAACTGATAGGAAATGCGATAGTTTTGACAAAAAATTTGGTAGCCCGTTTGACAATTAACGGAGTCGAATGTCAAATGAGATATCGAAAGATTGTGAATCGCCCCCCGGATTTGACAAAATATTCGTTTTTCCACAGAGCGACTACCGTCTGACCTCCGCAACCCAAAAGGGTCGCGGGAAGTATGCTATCCGCGAATCGCAAGACCCCGCCACTACATGGGACCCGTAGGCTATCACGATGTTTTAAGTGGGTATACCCTGAACGCCTTGAGGGAAGAGCCTCACACACGTTCTCCGCCAGCCCCGAACTCAGTCTTTCACTTTTTACGGCTGGGTGGCGAAGTCGAGAGGAATTTTAAGGAGACTTTCCACGGTAGTCAACAAAAGAAACAACATTTTTCCTGCCTGCCGGGACCTTTAGCGTAACGTACTCTCCAAGGCACGGGGCACGCAATTATTATACATACTACACGTTACATATACTACACACATAATTAAATTGAACTCATTGACAATTTGCGAGTATCTATGCATTTTACAACCCAAAAACAAAATCCGCGTACAGTATGCGTTTTACAGCATAAAATAATGCTCTTAATAAACAGACCATTAATTAATCTTTATTTCAACCTGATGGCCCAAGAATTTACTGTAGATTAAAACTGCTCTTCACCTGTCGGAGGGTGTAACAGGCAGGCGTGGTCATAAGAGTCCAAAGATAATAATGACAAATACTCCTATAATCTAAGGGTAAAAGTGAAATTACGTTTCACCGTTTTATAATGTCTTTGTATTTAAGTTACCTTTCATTTAAAGCTTAGTTCTTCCAGTGATCGCACTTTTTTGGCAAACTAAAATAGTTTCGCCATGTCCGTCCATCCGACTTATCCGTTTTACGCAAAAAAAAAATTAAGCACTTTGCAATCAGGTTTAGACTCCCACCCTCCCCTTTATCTTCTAAGCTGTTTTATTTGGGTGTGTGTAAACTATGTTTTATAGTGACATACCTACATAATGAACACAAATCGTGGCCAGCATACTTTCCCACGACCCCACTCATCCATACACCCAGTTTTAGTCTTAAGTCTTAGCCATAATATTCCACTTACTTCCATCTCTGACCACGTTAGGTACTCCAACGAAGTTCCCGGCGGAACCCTGGTCTGCGAACAACAGCATCTCATGCCGTGACTGACCCATGGTCACGAGCAGGGTGGCAGCATCCCACGCCGGCTCTGACTCCAAGTAATCCTTCATGTCATTGTACACCCGACTTACTATCTGCAAACAAATAAATAAGCATCCGTAATACGTCGACAAAGTTCACAGATTCCCTATCCCGTGTATCATTAAGATTTATAACAATTAATTTTCTATTATATCTTTTTTAAGACAGCGAATAAGTTAAGCAACGCTGGCAGAGGTTAGCACTTGGATGGGTGACCGCGTGTGGAATTTACATCTGAGCGCTACCGTACTTCCGAGGTCGTATTTCAGATCAAGAATCGTGAGGCCATGTCGGAGGCCTTCGGGCGGTCTGAACACTCCGACACCAGAGTTGGCCACACCCACACTCACACGAAAAAGAAAGAACAAGTTGTAATCTTCACAACTCTAATGTTATCCCCGTTGCATCCAAGACTTTGCATTGGAGCCGGTGACCACCTACTACTTAAAGACAAATACTCTATAACCAAAATACAAAATAACATAGTTTCTGCTGCACCCGCTCTTGATTTTAGATCCTGTTTCACAAGGAAGTTACGAAGAGTCAAACAGCCGACACAGGAAACTTAGACTCAGTAGGTACCTACAACAATTGTGAAAGATAAATTTTATTGATTGATTGATCCACCACCCATGACGCAATAGTATTTAAAAATCAAAACATTTTTAACTCCCGACGCAAAAGAAGAAAAATTATGTCTGTTTCTTCGTAAATCCTAAACATATGGACCGATTACGTAGCGGTTTTCTGATCATACACTATTAAGTATGTTTCAACTTTAACTCAAGTATAGTCAATATTATATGAATTAAAAATGATTGATATTTTTCTTCACATTGTGACTTTAGATTAAAGTTTATCAAATTTCGGAAAACACACCAACGAACTAAAACTGCGATGACACATCTAAGAACAGACAAAAACAAACAAAGATTTAAACTTATTTACCGATGGCGTTGAATTCTTGAACGTCATATCCAAGCACTTATCTTCTAAATTCATATTCCACGAGTAATAAATCCGCCACGATTTCTCCACAACCAACTCAGAGTCGAAGTAAGGACTTATTGACAACTTGGTGCAACTTTCCGCAAATTTTCTAATCGCTTTCGGTCTTAAATCAAAAGATCCTTCCACCAGAACGAAAATAGGGAGCAACGCTCGTATGTATCCTTTGAATGCCATGTTGAAACTACTTCTATACGAGAACTGGATGCATTATAAAGACTTACAATGAAACGTTTGTTATGACCGGTGTGTTGTACTCGACTTGTTCCCACGCCTCGTTAGGTAAACAAAGATCTAATCTGTTGTCAATGTTTATATGGAAGCCCTCTCGATAGACGTGTTTTACCTTTTTCACAAATGATGTTATTACTTCATTATTATATTCATCATTATAATATATAATAATCGTTTCTTTCTTTAAATCCATTCTTCATTGTTACAACCGATGATGCGTGTGTTATTACATTTCTAACAAATGAATGAATCATCCGCTAATAAGACGTAATGTTAATAGATACGGACGGTTCGCGGCTTTGCATGCATTTTTTTAATTTAGCCGTTTCCCCAATCCCGAGGGAATTTCCAAAATCCCTTCATAGTGAACCCTTATGATCCCGAGGAACATAAGTACATAAAAATTTCAGCTTTTTGTTCCTAATTGTTTTAGCTGTAGGTTGTCTTTCAGTGAGACCGAAAATTCTTTTTAAATCGATTACCTTTATAAAATGCCTAATAACCAAGACTTTAATTGAGAATATAATGTTCTATAACAGAAGATAAGTGTTGCCTCACAACACAATTTCGTGACGCAATTGACTCTACATCATCATGTTATTGTTTTCGAGTTCTGTGTCGACTTTACAAATATGCAACACAACGTAATAATATTGACACAAAGAACGCCGAGACTAGAAACTTTAATTATTGGGTCACATTTTCCTATGGGACACATATCACGCACGTTTGTTTCGAGTAACCGATAAATAGGCACTGTTGCAACATGTTCACGGATGTACTGACAAATTAGTTGTTCAGTGTGGGGATCAAACTCATAACACTCTGCGCAGTGTAAACCTCAAATTTTTGGTGGCTGGATAGTAAGCGTTAAACATGGCCTAAGCTGTCTGTGTCCACTTACTACTGCACAAATAAAGAAAAACTTATGAGTCACTGCTTCAGGAAGAAAAAGGATTAAATTGATGAATGAGGAGTTAACCACCGCAGTTACATTTGCAAAACTTGGTAACACTGGGTGTCAGGAGTCAGGAGTCAAGCAATTTGAAGAACATTAAAAAATAAAAATATGTATCTACTTATTACACAAAAATTGGTTTACTTCATCATCATCGGCCCTGTATATAATTTGTCCCACTGCTGGGTACGGGCCTCTTCTCACTATGAGAAGGGTAAGACCATAGTCCACCACCTGGCCAAGTGCGGGTTGGTAGACTTCACATGTCTTCCGAGAACATTATGGAGAACTCTCAGACATGCAGGTTTCCTCACGATGTTTTCCTGCACCGTTTAGCAAGCGATAATTAACAATTTAATACGCACATAACTTCGAAAAGTCATTGGTGCGCGCCGTGGTTTCGAATCCAAGACCTTCTGCGTAGCAGTCCGTCGGTCTCTCCACTAGGCCATCGCTGCTTTTTTAATGATACATGAATCATTACCCCCTTGGCTGAAAAAGTAATTTTCTCGACAGTTAATAAACATGTTCAAATGATCTAAATAATTGCGACATTACTCAATCAATATTTGTTTTATATTCTCTAAAAGTTTCACCCAGTAATTTCAAGATAAACAATCTCAAATTTCACAACAACGTACGTGCTACATAAAATTCCACGGTGGCCGTTGGGTCGGCTCGCGTGTTTTGTCGCCCATTTGTTCTGCCGAGGGCGTGACTTCGACCGACGATGCGTATCTCGAAATAGGCAGAATTGGTAGGCGGTATACCATTACCTACCATCGTGCATCGTTACGTTCAGTGACAGAATGCAAGACCTCCGTAATGACTCCCCCGCCCATACATGATAAAAAAACAAGTTAAAACCGTTTTGATTAGGATTCCATACTTTTTTCTTTAGCCTCGTTATTAATGGTCTTGGGTTACTGTTTATGCGTATTTTGAGTTTTTATTAAGATTGTAAAGTAGCTTTTTGTAGTAGATTGGAAGGTTTTTAATGTATTTATTTATTTACAGAAGTTACAGTAAATACGTAAACTGTTAGCCTAATGGTTTATGTCTATTACGAAACACTGCTGATATTGTCGTGGTCAATTAAATTGTTAATTGAATTAAATAAGGCAATATAGAAAACACTCATCAAAGAAATTGTTTGACATGAGTAAAATTCAGTATGTGAGCTACTGAAAAAAAATGCTATCAAATAATAAAAGTAAATAGTATCAGTGATTTCTGTTATCATATAGAACACGGAGTGTAAGTAATGCGTTATGATTTATGGAATCCATCACCATATGCAAGCTCAATTAGTCGATCTAATTCTAGATTTCATTGTATCTCATACGGGATTGTTTTTCCTCCTTTCCTGACTCAGGACTTATTCATGGAAAAGTAAAATACATGTGGATAAACGATCATTAGGTACATCTTCACTTCATATGGATGTATTAAAATTGTGATTAGGTCCTAAAGTAGACTATTCTGCCTCAGGTGAAGCCCTGGGCATAAACACTGGCCTTAACAGCCACTGTATGATGACACTGCGCTTGTAGGGCTGCTGCTAACACTTCAATTTGAAGGTAAGGACAGATTAATAGGAAAGTCTGAAAGGCAATAAAAGTTGAAATGAATATTTGTTTCGATCTAGAATATCGAAGTCATACTTTAACCATAATACTTATTCTTCAGGCGACTCCTAAAACTAGGTATTATTACGCAATAATACCTACCTAAAACATGTATTTTATGATAACACTACAAGGACGCCCTTGTAGTGTTATCATAAAATACATGTTTTTGAATTGAAGCTTTTTTAGGAAATTTATTTGAAACACGATGAATAAAAACTGCCATGCAAGTCTTTGTACTTATCACAAAACTTAAGTAAAAACAAGTGCAGCATATTATTCATTACTTTTTTTCTCTCCTGAATAAATAAAGTTTGCAAGTATGCTGAAAGCTGATGCTGAAAAGAAACGAGGAAAAATGAAAACAATTTCAATTGATTTCAATAGTATGGCAACCCTAGACAGAGGGCGCGGGCGGTTCACCGGGGGCTCTAGTGACGTCACATCTCCGGGAATGGATATAAATTGCCAGCCTCCTCAATATTAATGGATCGGAAGGTACGTACCTACTGTTTTTGACTTATATCTATTGTGGCTTCGCATCACCGCTGTGCACGCCGGATGTAAGGTCGACTCTTGATTGAATGAATCTGTAATTATTATGTAGTAAATTGAAAATCGGTCTGTGTGGAGAGGCCTTAGGGGAGGCCTATGTCCAGCGGTGGACGTCTCTAGGCTGACATGATGATGATGACGAAATTGAAATTTATAGTTATTGAAGTATAATATAATATGGAAATATAGAACGAATATGAATGAGATGCTAGTATTGAAGCCATTTGGTTGGATTGCCGAGTTGGAGAAAAAGAATCTGCGAGTGTGCCGAACTTAGGTGTCCAAACAGAACGCTAGATGGCGATAATCTCAATAACAAGACACCCAATAATACCATCACCCTTCTAGTTTTATTCCACTTGCAACCCGGAGACCGCTTATTAGTCTAACCGGATTTAACCGAGTATTAGCTGTTCAACAGAGCTACTGCATGTCTGGCCTCCGCATCCCAAAGGGATAGCGATATTGCAATATTTTGACAATTGTCCGTTTGTTCAGAGGTACTAACTGCCTATAACGACTGTCAAATATCTTCATGACAGCCAGGACAGACTTCTTACCGGGCTCTACAAGGCGCGAGGCAACCTATAATTAACAATTCACATACACACATAACTTCACGCCTCTTATCCCCGAAAGGGTAGGCAGAGGTGTATTACACACCCACTTTTCGCCAGTTATGTTTCGGTCCCAATGTAATAGGGGGTGAGCCTATTGCCATCTACCGGGCACATTATTTAGCGAGCGATAATTAACATTTATAATACACACATAACTTCGAAGGGTCAGGGGTGTGTGCCCGGGGTACCTGGGTATCGAACCCGAGACCATCGCCTCAGCAGTCCGTTACGTACACCACTGGGCTATCGATACGAATATTCGTATATAACTCCGACAAGTCATTGGTGCGCGCCGAGGATTCGAACCCGATACCCTCTGCAGGGCAGTCTGCTGGTACCTTCACTCCAGCATATCGCTGCCTCTTCGATTAATAACATAAACGCACAAAATTATAAGATAAAAGCACAAAATCATATTTTAGTGAAACATTACCCTTTCGATAAGATTTAATTGGATGTTAGCCTAATTAGAAACAGATTTATGTATTCGCGATAACCGATCTAGACTTGTTAATCTAATATGTGTATTAAATATTGCAAATATATATCTGAAGGTTCTTCAAAGGTCAAATGGACATCTATAACAATTACATATTATGAAATAATGTCACCTGATGAAGTATCCTTCGGATTTTATGCTCCTTCATAACTTTATCATTATCGCCTTAGCGTTATCCCAGTTGCATCTAAGTATTTTGTCTTTAAGCAAAGGCTTTCTTAATCTGACCAGATATGACAGAATTTTAACTTTTCCAAATTGTGGCTGCAAACATAAGATCCCTGTCAATTTTGAGTTAACTTCGTCTGGTGGACGGAAACTATTTCAGGGCGGAGATACCTACTCAAACACAAAACAAAATTCATCAAAATCGGTCAAATTCAAATTCTTTATTGCGAACTATGTGTACAAAAGTTGTTAATAAAGGGTATGTAGGTTCTTAGAACATAGTGGCCTGTTAGGGCATTGCGATTTCTCTTTAGTCATGCTTAAATGGTTATAATTATTACACTTTAGGGTCATGCATTAAATATCAATTTTACATCATATTAATTATAATTATTATTATCTTAATATATAAAATCCTTGCGTTACTGACTGACTGACAGACACGCTACAACCTAAACTATTGGGCGCAGGAAGCTGAAATTTGGCATGTATGTTCCTTGGGGACCGTAGGGGTTTTCCGAAATTGCCACGGGATCGGCCAAAACGGGTAAAGTAAAAAAAATGCAGGCGTAGCTGCTGGCGTCCTCTAGTATTACAATAATAATCAATCGTATTTTGTGACAAACACACAAACAGACAGTTATGCCTTGATAGATAAAGATTAATTAATTTTATATGTGTGCATTTACTTTAGAAATCGAATCCTATATGAATATTATACATCGTTAAGCAAAACCTCGTTATGACAATCATCAACGTTAAACGAATCAATTTTACAACTTTAATCAATCATCAATTCTATTAATTAATAAAATTAAATGGTGATTAATTTTAACATGACTTCGTGTTAGTTAATTAATCAATCGTTTATGGATTTAGTTACGTTTATAATGATAGAAATGGACCTAATTATAATTATATGCCTTCAGTCTTCTCATGTCCCCAGAATAAGATGCTACAACAAATATTGTCGTAATAATTTGCTTATAATGTGGTTCTTATGAAAATACTATTGAATAATAAACTTCTCAATTGCCTCCAAATTAAATTTTAATAGTTATGTGACATAAATTAATCCTATTAAGTTTAGCACGCTCCACATAGTAAAACCGCTTGTTATTCTTCACCACGATTTCGAGAATAACATCTATTGAGACGCTTAAGATCTTTATATGCAAAGAAAATTAAACCATTACTAAATGACTATATACACATAAAATAAAACAATAATTTCTATACTTAAGTACCTAACAAATAAAACCAATACATAAAAAAGGGAAAGCAAATCTTTAAGACGCTAGGTACGTTAGGTAATTTGTATTTACAATTTTCAAAACTACCTAATTTTGTAATTTTTTTAAACTTCTGTATTTTTCTTCTAGTTTTTTAGGGTTCCGTAGTCCACAAGGAACCCTTATAGTTTCGTCATGTCCGTCCGCAGCCTAGCTCAAAGACGCCTGGTGCTAGAAAGCTGATATTCGACATGAATATAGACATAAGATATTGCAACAAAACTGTAGAATAAAATTTAGGAAAATATTTTTTTAACCCCTACATATATAGTGGGGTTGAATTTTTTTTTGGTTGAGTACCCCATCATGTGGGGTATCATTGGATAGGTTTTAAAAAATATTATTAGTTTGCTCAAATCATTTTTCGCTCAACTGATTGGTTTGTCAAATATCAAGCTTTGAAGTGAAAAAAATGTTAGACTCAAGTGTCCCCCCCCCCCCTCTGCCGGCTAAACTATTAATTTGGAAGAGGTGAAAAACAACCTAGTATTTTTACATACCTAGTATTTTTCTAAACAAAACTTAGGTTCTTATACTAGTGTTATTCAAATTATTTTTCAGCAAAATAAACAGTCGGATTTGTTGTACATTAATACCCTTTGCAGCAAGTCATTATGGGCAACTACGGAACCTTACATTGCGCGTGGCTGACACGCACTTGGCCGGTTTTTACGTATACATTGTAGGTAATTTGCGTAGTTGAATTAGGTTATGAAGCGAAATGAAATGTATTTTTTATAGTGTTACATCAGGCAATACATTTTATCTTTCTACACCTTATAGTGGAAATAATGCTCATAGCATTTAATCAGGATTTATATTTTCTAAGCCTTGGAATATCGCTATCCCTTTGAGTTGCGGTGGTCAGACAGGCAGTCGCTGCGTGGCAAAGCTAATTCAGTAAAATCTGGTTAGACTAGAGAGAGGACCCCTGAAACCAAACAAAGTCATGGATGCAATTTTATTATTAGGTATATTATTTTTATTTTTTTAATATAAAATTATTACGTTACTGACTGACTGACAGACTACGAATAGCAGAAACTACTGGGCATGAGAACCTATAACGAGAAATATACCTACCTACATGCCAAATAATAGGTATCTTATTTGGCATGTATATTCTTTAGGTATTGAGAGCAGAACTAAAAGAGTTTTATTTTTGGAAAAATCCTCCCTAAGGGGGAAAACAGTCCCACGCGAGCGTAGCTGAGGGTGACGGATAGTAAATAAATAAAAGTATATGCAATGGTATTGGATAATATCGCTCCGCTGTCGCTACCGCTAAGCTCATCGCTTTGACCAAGGCTTTAGTTCACAGACTTCAAGCTATCCTTTAGATGCTGTTCCTTGCCAAGTTTAAGATTCTGGGTCAACGAAAATTACGCGGGTAAATTTATGCAATCTTTGAACCGAAATTTTGTAACAAACCTATGGAACTTTTGACTCACAAAGCTACTCTGAAGCGAATTAGGCGAATCTTAAGTCCAGCAGTGGACTGCGAAAATTTGTTAACAAGAGAGATTACTCTCAAAAGAGTTTGTGTATTCTCAAAGGGATAAGCAGCAGCGTATAATTTTTTTTTCAGGTAGAGTTCTTCTAAAGTGCATCATTATTGTAGCTTTGTCTTGTCTGGTATCTAGGTAGCACTTCTTTCTAGCCTTACAAAATTTACCAATTCTGTTTTTTATCTCATATTTTATGTCTCGTTTAATAGTAAATGATAAACTCGTTTAATGTACTTATATATAATTTGATTGCAGCAATTAATAATCTCTTATTGCATTGATTGTATTTTCTCTTATTGCATAGACTATTAGACCAAGAATTGCTTGGTCTCCCGAGCAATGCTTTCTGACACCTTATTTCTGATCAAATATTGAACATAACTCTCGAGTTGGTATATGAGAAAATTTTCCTTATAAATAACAACGAAACACAACCCTTAATTCCAAGCCAACACCTAAATAGCAATAACCGCAGTAACCTGAAACAAGTCCAATCCCAGAAAATCCTATTTCTAATAGACACCAAATCCAAGCCGAACCAAATAACGTAGGTAGTTAAATAACCCGAACTGATATCACTTTCGCCACGACTTTTCCTTTCACTATTCCGAATAAGTTACGAAAACATTTTCGCCTGTGTAGTTCCGTACCCTCCTATAATCCTGTACCTGCACAGATATACCGTACTTACCCCGAGCGGCCACTATCATCCATACCTACCACTCAACACTTCCGTCCAAAAGAAAGCAACTACAATTTGCTTTCGAATCAAAACCTACTCTAACATTTTGAAATAAGATTTGAATTCAAATGTAACGGTCGGGCCGTTACGCTGTTGATTTATGATTGGCGCTCCCCCCACCAAGCTCGCCTCTCGCCCTGCCTCATGCATTTAAATTGCTTCATTACTGAACTAGACGCCGGCGCGTAGGGTTGTCTGCTGGGTAAAAATGTTTGCCGAGTTTATTTTTGGGAATTGTCTTGTTATTTATTTAGTATAACACTATTTTTGGGGAATCAGGGTCTTGTTTTGGCACGACGCTTATTACCTGTAGATAATGAAGAGAGGGTAAATTACAAACTTTAAGGTTCAGTAAAGTCTCGCTATAAAATAAATAAGCTTGGATGCTGGCCGCTAGGATACCACAAAGTTAAGGTTACTTATAAAAATGTATTCTTCTGAAGGATTATTTTTCTAAAACCTTCAGACACTTCATCTAACACTGCTGTAAAACGTCTCTGGCTTATGAACCATCCTGTAAAATGAGACATTTCATATTCGAACCAAAACTCAAACTCATGTCCTGCTCAAAGAGATAGAAAATTTGTAAATTTTAAATGAGTTGGACAAAATATTATGAATAATCTATAAATATGGGTTACCCTAGTATAGGTATGTACCTATAGAATTCACCAAATATAGGTAGGAAGTACATAGAGTCTTTCTTGCTCTTTATCTGCTGAAATGTTATACCGATCTTAACTTAACCACCACGTTTATGGTCAGGTCTGAGATAGTGGAAGCGATTGCGGATCATGAAGTCTCAGATTCAATTCCCGAGTTGAACAAAAAGCAATAAAAAGTGAGTGAACAAAAAGCAATAAAAACTAGCTCTTTTACATTGCTAATGATCTCTCTTAACTGCATCTTTATATACACTATTCGACTGCAAGCTTCACTAACTTCCTACACAGCACCTGAATAAAAATTCGAATTGTAAAAAAGCGAAACTTGTAACTTACAATTTTAGTGAATGAAAACTTCAAATCAAGTCAGCCTAACTAACAGCTAGGTCACAAAACGACCAGCATTCACAAAATCATCATCGCCCGAGCGTTATACTAATTGCATCCAAGAGTATGACTTAGAGTCCAGAGTCCGCTTACAAGACTTAACAGAATTTCCTTCCACCATTCATAAAATATTACCAGCAACATGTCCTGTACCACAAGTGTTAAACATCATTGTGCCAACCCTGTGCGGCCAGGGAGGCGGCGGGCGTATCAGCACGCCGATCATTAGTCCCGGGGACTGGCCAGACACAGAATTTTGCATGCTACCGATATTCCAACGCCACCTAAGCAACTCTGCCAGTATCTGTTTTCTGATGTGTTTTTATTTTGATAAAAAATCTATGCATTTTGTGCTACTTTTAAAATGGTTTTTGCAATATTTGCTGCTGAAGTAGAATAACACAGAGCAGCTATTTAGTTGAAGTATATTTTTGTGACTCGTACATGGTTACTGCTAATAGTGGACTGCTAAGGAGCAGATAATGGATTAGATTCCTACCTAAAATTTTATTGTTTGTGTGAACAGGAAGATAATACTTATGTTATGCGTGTAATTAATCCATTATATTTAAACAAGAAGATATTTTATCTTCTTATCATAATAGGTATACATACCTAAAAGCTATGACTAGTTTATGAACAAAACGTGTGAATTTTCTCATGATTCATTTTTCTGTAACTGAGAAGCTATTTTCTATAAGATCCAAAGTATTGCATGCTGCCCATCGATTCAGCATCATATCATGGTAGCGGTGTGTTAAACACATCTTTGCCTTTCAAGAGATCAGTTGTAGGACTGATAGGTATAACTATCCACCAACGCAAAGCAGAACAATATAAAAGATATTTATTTTCTGTTTGGAATTTTTCTCTTAGAATACTCTTCAGGATAGAATATTCTTCACAGTGTATTCGAACAGAATTTTAAAGTAATAAATAATTCGGTATAGGCAAACCAAAAATAAATATGTTAGGTACCATTACGTACCGTATTGAATTTTTAATGATGACACTACATTTGTTTATCAATCTTAGCAGCTTTTAATTATTATAAAAAAAACAGACTAATGTAGTTCAAATGTATTGTGCGCATTTAAACGTTGGCGCTATATGGAATCGAAAATTATTTTCAAAATGAAACGAACCCTTAATTAGTGAGATTAATTAATTATTTGTTAACAATTCGTACACAGCATATTCGTAGTATTTCAAATCATTCCTATTATAAGATAAAGTATAAAACATATGTATAGTAAAAGATATTATGCAGTACGGTGAAGTATTTGAACGCAGCAATGAAACACAGAAAAAGAGCTATCATTTATCACAACATCAAAACATACACGATATACAACTATATATTACTCAAATTAGGTATATTTTTTATTAACCGGTGTTTCACAGAAAACATTGAATACCTACATGAAAATAAGAAATACCGAAATATGACACAACGATTTGGAGATAACGTGATTAGTGACCCTTCCTAAACATCATTGGTGCATCCAAATTTGGACTATTCTTGAGAAAACACACTTCTTGAGAAAACGTGAATTTCGTCTGATTTGAAGACTGAATGAAAATAATAAGTGGTTTTCAGTCTAATCATAAAATCATTTTGTACGATCTAGTAAATAATTCAAGTGATTGAAACGCAAATTGATACCATCAGACTAAACAAGCGATTAAGTATAGTTTAGCTTGAACCTGACTCGTCAGACGCCTTCTCGTATTATCCACATCGTCAACCTTTTTAATCTTGTTTGTTTAATCCAATGTTCCGCGAATTATTACATAGCAAGGAGTCAGACAAGACTTATAGCGTTTTTTACCGCGCAACGACTAGCTGAATACTGACGAAATTTCACAAAACTTATTGTTATAAATTAAAGATTTGATTATGATTCTATTTCTTTCTCACCAAAAACTTTTGCATCGACGTAAGCTTGGTTTTCCCTAGATATTATATGTTTATGTCGAATGTTGGGCCATGGCATCCAAGCGCGAGGTCTCTTTTTAGATACCATGCAAAGAAGTGTCTTTGGGGTAGCTGGCACAAAATACACAGCTAAGTTCAACGAAGCAATTTTATCACCGTTCACCAGAAGGTCTAACTCTATAGCGTTGTAAAATTTTTCTCCATTCATATGAGATAAGTACTGCCTGCAAAAACTATTACCATGCCAAAAAAGACATCGATCTCTTGCTTCTTTTTGACCCGAGAGAAGAAAAAACCAATTAAGGATGAACCTTCAATTAAGGATGGACGCCAACGGAGAAACAAATACAATTATACCATATTCGCGTGCATTCCAACATTGTACTTAATTATAATTTACAACGGATTGACCTCGTTATAACAAGTCGACACATCCATGAAAAGACAGATGGGTACAACGAGCACTATTTGTTCCAAAATGCATAAGGGTACCTAAACGAATTTCACCGATTGGCGCTACCTTTATAGAGGATACAAAATATATGATGGTATAAAATTAAATAGGGCAGGACATAATGGCAATGGAACACACATGTATCTATATAAGTTGTGATATTTCAGTTACAATCCTGCATACAACCAGCTAAATCAACAAAAAAACCGGCTAAGTGCGTGTCGGGCCACGCGCAATGTAGGGTTCCGTAGTTGCCCATAATGACTTGCTGCAAAGGGTATTAATGTACAACAAATCCGACTGTTTATTTTGCTGAAAAAATAATTTTAATAACACTATTATAAGAACCTAAGTTTTGTTTAGAAAAATACTAGTTATGTATCCAGTTATGTGTTGTAAACATAAAATGTGGTTTCCAAGATATACTACTACTATACATACGTAATACCGTAGTACATTACATACCAAAGTACGTATATCTTTAAGATTAAGCCAGCGCGCCCAACGTAAACTCACAGAAATAGGTATTTATAAGTTAACCGACGATTACCAAAGAGTATACAAATACTACGTAAGAAGAGGCGGATGTGCCATAGATCATGCGAGACTTTCAGCTTTGTATGAAACGTGCAGGGAGAACTCGTACCAACATAAAGATACTAATTGACATCGTTTTTATGTTGTCAGCATTGTCATATTTGTCAATATAGGGATGTACCCTCTAGTGATAAACGAAATATCGATATCGATAATATTCGGTAAGAAATAATTATAATTATGTTTCGACTAGAATTATACTTTTCCAACACAAATAAAAGATGTATTTAATATTTATGTGTGTATTCAAACAAATTAGCCTATTCTATAAATCTTTTCTAGATTAGCGAAGAAAATACGCAGAACTAAAAGATATATGTATGTACATGTAATGGAAAGGTTTTCAACATTTCTTCTGTAATAGGATTTAACGAAATGTCTATAGATACAAGGCACTGCTGTTTTTCTGACTTGAGTTCCTTTGTTTCTTCAAGTCTTGCGGCTTAAAATGCTTGCAACACACATAGTTCAACTGATGTAATTTTACGATGGGCACATAAATCAAGTCTTGGTATCCAGTTGCAGCTACCCATTTTTACATCTAAAAAGAAAAAAAGAATATAATTTTTAGTCCTTGTGCCAATTTCTAATAACGGATTATCGATAACTGACAGGCAGCACTATTGTTTACCTACAACGTACTAGGATATGAAACTTTAGAATATTTCCTTATTTTTTATGTTTCATTGAAATATATCACATTATATATCATTATAAATATTCATTGATCTTTATCTAGGGACATTTTGCCATAAATACCTACCCTTTTTTCATTGCTTGATCGGCATGTTGTTGTATGCCATATTTCGCACGTTATTTTGCTTGTTTTCATTGCGCTCCTTTCAATGCTAATCATATAAGTATAGTAACACTAACACTAGAAGTGTAAAATCACATTTATTTGGTATACACAAAGCACTTTTACAGTATGTTTTTTACGTTTTATAAACAAACTACATAACGTGGCAAAGTTCAATCTGGATAATAATGTGACAGTTGTGACATTTGACACTATAGACCTATATGGCGGCTCCACATTAGTGCCGTGAATTCACGCGCAAATTCACGCCGCGAATTCACGGCATAAGTTGTGTCGTCCACATTCATGGGATGTTCGCAGTCTTTCGTGAGAATCGCCGCGAAATGGACGTAGAAGCTGCTGCCGCAATAACTATGTTTGCTGTTCTTTCTTTCTTCTGTTTGGTGTGAGTGTGTGGCCTACTCTGGTCTCGGAGTTTTCAGTCCGCCCAAAGGCCTCCGAGTTGGCCTCCTAAGAAGCCTTGATCTGAGACAAGAACCGGGACCGACAGCTTAACGTGCCCACCGGAGCACGGTAACGCTCTGATATAAATGCCACATGTGGTCACTCATCCTAGTAGCAACCTGTGCAAACGTTGATTAACTTTGCCGATCTACTGCGAATGGCAAGCCAATTCCAATATGACCGCTACTATGTTTGCTGTGGCAACATATTACTATTTACAAGTACAAAACAAGAGAGTTATTAGAAATAACTGGACAGCAAAGAGTCTTTTTTCTTTTTTAATTCTTTTATTTCAATACCCATTTCAGAACTGATCCGCGTCCAGACATCTTAACACTCTTTTTTGTCCTTATAATGCGGGTGTTTTGCATCTCACAGTACACTCTCCATGTGGTAATGTTCTAAAAAACGCATTTCAGTTTCATTGTCCCAAATGTTCATACGCAGCTCCATTTTATTAGCCCACTGCACACGTCCGTACGCCTCTGTAGTCCGGAGGAAACTGGCACGGGTCCGTGAATGTGGATATGTACGCGTGAACGCCGCGCGAAGGAGGCGCGAATCCTTTGTCGCGGGACAAAATACCGACTCTGGTCGGGGAACAGGCGCGAACGCGCGTGAACAACGCGAAAACCATCCACATTCACGTTCACGCCTGTTCACGGAGCTTCACGGCACTAATGTGGAGCCGCCAATAGACAGCCAAGGCGGTGATGTACGTATAACCCGTATAATTTTGAAAGAATACTGTTCCAAGGGTACATAGTGAAGGATGCTATCTTCACGTTTTATACTTATAACAGTAGCCATTAAAAAGATAGCACGTTTCATACATTCGGTTTTTTCTTAGGAACTTGCGCCAGGCTGACGATTACTCGTAAACTAGTGACATCTACTTAGCCGTGATAGTTTTCCTTTTAAATTCGTTATATGTACGACATTTGTGATTTTTTCACCTCTTCCAAATTAATAGTTTAGCCGGCAGAGGAGGTGGGGACACTTGAGTCTAACAAGTTTTTTCACTTCAAAGCTTGATATTTGACAAACCAATCACTTGATCGAAAAATGATTTGAGCAAACTAATAATATTTTTTTAAAACCTATTCAATGATACCCCACATGTTGGGGTACTCAACCGAAAAAAAAATTCAACCCCACTATATATGTAGGAGAGATACCCTTAAAAAAATATTTTCCTAAATTTTATTATACAGTTTTGTTGCAATATTTTATGTCTAAATTCATGTCAAATATCAGCTTTCTAGCACCAGGCGTCTTTGAGCAAGGCTGCGGACGGACAGACCGACGGACATGACGAAACTATAAGGGTTCCTTGTGGTCTACGGAACCCTAAAAATCGGGCTCAGTGGCGTGCCATTGGAGAGACCTATATCTATCAGTGGACTGTGGCAGGTTGATGATGATGATGATGATACAACCAGCTTGATAATAACCAAATTCTTTGTTTCATTGACACTTGCAACTAATAAACTTTAATTACATGGTTAATTTGCCAATTGTTAGAGTATTCGCCTGTGATGCCTTTTTTTTCATGTATGTCGGGGGTCGGGTATCACCGAAGCATTCCTCGCTACCCCCCGACGGGTATTGGCCCGCCAGATGGGCGGGCGGACCACGAACAAAACCCCCTTGGCGGCGGATGAAAGTGTTGGGCTCCGCCGCCAAAACACCCAGCGGCCGCAGAGGATAGGAAGGACGGCAACGCAACACCGCATCTCCTCTTCCTCTGCGGCCCCACCGCGACGCATCATATGGTGCGCCCCCATTTGGTCGCGGGAGATAGGGCGCGCGGCAACGCAACACCGACACGCCTCTCCTCCCGCGACCGCACCCTCACCTTGGGACGCATCCTACGCAGGCCTCACCCAAGCCCACGTGTAGCGTCCCCTCCCGAGATCCCGCTTAGCTTAACCGCGGGTGTAGGTACGTCAAACCCACGGTTACTGAGCCCCTCCACCGACAAGGTGGAGATCCAACGGGGGGGTGCCTGTGATGCCTGCTATAATTCTACCAAATTGCCAATGTCAAGAAATATAGTATCGGATTTGAAAGCTACTAAACGAAGCTTAGAATCATATCACTGCTTAACAGATTACTCAACCGTTTTGTAACGAAAATGTCTATCTGTTGACACGACTATTATTTGCTTCATGGTCACATCTGTAATTGGTTCTTCTTTATGAGGTTCCTCTGCCCAGCCCCCAGACAAAATACTACCGTGATATATTGCCGTTTCTCAACCAATATACAAATTTAATTAAATTCATTATAATTAGATCAAAGAGGCAATTAACTTTTAAAATCCAATCACTTGATATTCCACATGAATGACCGAAATTAAAATTCCCCACACACCCACAAAAATAGCTATTTCTGTATAAAATTGGCAATTTAAATCATCAGCAATGATGGTGGAATATTCACTCGATTCGTATATTAATTATTAATTAACAATTTTCTCTTTAATTATCGACAAAATGGCGCGAGTTCATTTCGCAGAGAAAACCAGCGGTTTTACTTCTGACACTTTGATGTCGGTCTAACAGTCCTATTACATATTCTAAATTGAATAAACCCAAAGCTAATTAGTTCGGGTTTGATGGATCTATCAGAAATATAAATCAGGTTAACTATAACATATTTTAATTAGTTGAAGAACCTACGTCAAAGTACTGGTTGAAATTGTAACCCAGTAACTGTTAAAATGAATCAAACAATTTTTAATAATATGAGGTCGGGCATGTCAGAAATCAGAATAAGTAGACGTTTTGTTTTTCAATTCATCTTCGTCCCAGCGTTATCCTGATAGCATCCAAGATTTTCGAGTCGGTGTACGGGTACGGGGCTGGGTAAGAGGAAACACAACGGCCGTTTTTCCATACAAACGTAGTCTCCTGTTTTCTCCCTAGATAATGCCAGTAGAGCAATTAATTTTTTCCAAAAGATGTATGGCCCCGATTGGCATGTCCCTATGTTTTCCTTTTTCTCATAAACTAAATATTAAAAAAGATATGAACCTTCAAATACCTCAAAAATTGGCCAGATTTTCCGCTGTGTTCAAACATCCAAAAAACAAATTTGGCTAGATTATTTAAAAAAAGGAAAACATAGGAACACGGCCAAAGCTTTTCTCTAATTTAATATGAAAAAACTACTTAAATCGATGAAGTTTTGGAGAAGGAATCAAGGGAATACGAAACGTTGATTTTGTGTACATTTAATAGATATTTTTGGTCCAGCAGTAGCGTTGTCCCTATCGCGCTCTGCGGGGGGAGGCTTGAGGTTGCGCGACAGCAATAGATTTTACAAATACCTATTTTTCAATTCTCTCGCCCGTAGTGTTTCCTCTTGCAGGCTTTCCTCCGCAAACCGAAGTCTGGCGTAGAGCCTAGGAGACCATTGCCATGTAGTACGGTCGAATAAGTTCAGACCCACTCACTGAAAATGTATAAGTATACCACAATGTCATGTGATCCGGTGTGCATGGAGATTTCGAAAGTGCAACAGCGACACCGTCTGTTTGTTTGGTTGAACGCGTTAATATCAAGCAGTACTGATCCGATTGGAATAAATGTTAGGTATATATTTGTGTTAGCTAACTAATTTATCGAGGAATGCCACGGTCACAACGGGCTCAGCTAGTTATATAGAATTTCGATTTTAATTGACAAACTCAAACCGTTCCTAGTTTATATACTTACCTAAAATTGATTAATATCACGAAGGACAGTTACTAGTATAAACATTCTAATTTTGTTCTAGAATGAAGTGTCATCATCTCTGATCTGATCGAGAAGACGTCCTATGTTGGATGCCTAAAACTCAAAAAGTGAAGATAGTAGGTACATCATCATCCTCTTAGCGTTATCTTAGTTTCAATCTGGGGTCCGCCTCCTAGTCTAACCGGATTTGGCTGAATATTTTTTGGCTTTTCCACAGAGCGAATGCCTATCTGACCTCTGCAACCCGAAGGGATAGCGATATTCCATGGTTTAGACTAGTGTCAGTTTATTTAGAAGGTACTGACGCCCTGTAACGACTGTCAAAGATCTTCATGACAACCGGGACCGACGGCTTAACGTGCTCTCCGAGGCACGGGACAAGCGATAATTAATAATTCAATACGCACATAACTCGGAAAAGTCATTGGTGCGCGCCGTGGATTCGAACCCGATACCCTCTGCATGGCAGTCTGTTGGTATCTCCACTAGGCTATCGCTCCCTTAAAAAGTGAAGATAGTACATATTAGATAATATGTCCGCCTTCTTGCGTATATTTTATTTAAACTTAAGTTATTTCATAGAGCTGTAATCTCTATCATCTCTACTTATAAAATAGAATTCAGTCTTTATGATAGACTTGCCTATTAAAGACCTTTACTTAAAGGATTAACATTATCACTGTCGTCGCTGTGCAATCTCAACCTATCTACACTCATCCTCACTTTAACTGCCAATGAATAATACATATAAATCCCTTGCAGAAATAGTGCAAGAATTTCTTTCCCTAAATTATTTCCTACAAAATTATTACAATACCTAATCTTGACCATGATCTCTCCAATTCATGCACACATCCGTAGGAAACCCGCCTATCTTTAAATGATCAAATTATTTACCAAATTTTTTCTATCGCAGCTGTATCCGTACACAGGCAAACGTCAACAATTTGCCTATTTTACCCCCAATCAGTACAAAGTATTACCACAATGCAAAAATCAGATATCAATAACGCTACTTATAGACCATACAATCATAAAAGGTGTCACATTACGATGCACTATTGTACCCATCCCATCCATGTTTTCAAACACAACAAGGTCTTGTCATAATCTGTTTTTCGATGTGTCCTTTTCTATTTTTCGGTCTGGCAACTTTTACCCGATGTTTTTTTTCGGCGGCTCAACAAAAGATAGCAAAGGTATGGATTTCAACGCCTCATTGTTAGTTTATCCGCACATTGAATAGGTTTCACGGAAAGCGAAGGTAAAATCCTACTTGCGTTGATCTGCTGATAATTCGTTCGTTTGGTGGTCCTTTGACTGACAGTTGACAGTTTAAAAGGGGGCTTTAAACAATTTTACTTTCCATGGAACCGGATTTTAATGCTTATTGTATGCCTCAAGCCTTTTTATTTACTTTGGTTACTTGAAACATACCGCAAAATGCAAATAGCATTAGTAGTTATAACATTTTAAAACAGAACCAGGTGTGAAATTAATCAAACTTCTTCAATACAGTTTTACCTAAATTGTTCAGTTTATGAACAGTTTAAAATGTAAACACATTGTATTAAATCGATTTTCTAAGGAATCTAATCAAAGCTTACGGTACATTTACAAGCTGAATTCGCTACAAAATTGACTCTAGAATATTAAATACCTACAATATTTAGTGCCTGTTCGTTCCACATTAAAAATAATTTCACAGAATTATAACGGAATACGTATACCTAGTGTCTATAGCGAACTTTTTAAGTGCTAACGTCGCGTCGTCAGTTTCCCGAACAAAAAAAAAGTAATTTCAAATTTTACACCTACCCGCGGTTCAGTCGGGCAAAAACTTCACAAAACAAACAATACATTTATACAACAATTACATTACAACGCGAAACCTCAAGCGTCAAATGCCGAACTTTGTAACACCATCAAAATTTACCACACCTCACAGACAATATAACTCTTACGATTGAAGAAACAAAGTACAAAATACCTTATAAACAGTTTACGGAACTGCATGTGTAAGTTTGTGGGCAGTACCAAAAGCGGCGAAGCATGAACGCTTGTGCAGGACGGAGGGGTCCGTCGGTTTATTTTTTCCTTAATCCTAACCGGGATTAGGTTAAAGCCCTTTTGATTGGCAGCCGCCGTCAGATGCAGACGACGGCTGAGGTACGTCCACCGACTCAGAGTTTTAGCAGACCGCCGATATAATTGTTTAAACACGAATTACTAACCTTTTGGGACGAAATGTTATGTCTTAATTGTGAGCTTTGCAAATTGGTTTTGACCCGTGGTGCTGACTAACAGCTTAAAATAAAATACCAAAAATTAGCACAAATTTTCCTTATTAACTCTGTATTTAAACTGTCCTGCTGCTGGGCTCGGGCCTCGCCTCATCCTGACTTGACATTGTTTACTAAGCTGGCCAAGTGCGGATTGATTGACTTCGATTGTCTTTCGAGAATATTATTGAAAACTCTCAGACATACAGATTTCCTCCCGATGTTTTCATAGTTTAGCAAGTAGCGATATAAAACTTTACTGCTCTGCGACAGCCTCGTTGGTCTCGCGGCATAAATGTGCGCGTGGGTTTGGGAGGTCTCGGGTTCGATTCCCGGGTCGGGCAAAGTGTTATTGGGTTTTTCCGTTAGGAAATTCTCAGTAGCAGCACGGAGTCTAGTAATGTGCCCGGCACGGCAATAGGCTCGCCCCCTATTACGTGGGACCTAAAAATTCATGGCAAAATGTGGGTGTAATGTTACACCTCTGCCTGCCCCTTCGGAGATACAGGCGTGAGTCTATAAAAAATAAAATATAAAATAACATAAAACTTTAAAAAGTCAGTGGTGCGCGCCGTGACATTGAACGCTAGACGTAGCAAGCTCTTGGTCTTTCCACCAGGCTATCGCTGCACACTGCGATTTGCCTTTATTATTATGATTATGACATTTAGTGCAGTTCTTAAAGTGACAATAGGCCCGTGCCTAAGAGTGGGACATTTCACATACAGACGACAGTGAGTATGATTGAGTTAACACAATATTGCACAGATAACCGCAATTTGACTCCTTTTGGTATGCAAGTTACCTTACCTAGTCCTATGCCTTTTGGATCTACTAACTACGGAATTCAATATTCGATCTATAGATAATAATAATAATAATCTATAGATAATAATATAAAACCGCAGGGCAGCTTTGTGGCGAGCTGAATGTGTGTGGCGACACTGCGGTCCCGAATGCTTCAGAGAGTCGGTCAGGGCCTCGTCTCCGGCTTGCCTTTATTGGCTGGCCGGAGTGGATTGCCAAAAGTGCCCGCAGGACTTTCAACTCTGGCTTGCCTTGGTCGGCCGGCCAGAGGGAAGCCGCAAGAGCTATTAGCTCGGGGGTGGAAGTGTCATTCTCAAGGGCGTAACTACGGGGAAACCCGCTCCGGGCCTCCGTTGTCACGAGGCCCGGTGCCGCACCGCTCGACACCCCTAGTCACTCGCACCGGTGTTGCCCTCTGGCTGCCTTTATGGCAGAGTTTGTTTGCTTTGGGCGGCTGTTTAGAGAGGGCCCATCTAGTGAGTTGGCGAGTCACCACCTGCCACGCGGACGGATGCTATAGGAGTATCACTGGCAGGTGCCGTTTTTCATCCATAGCATTAATTACCAGTTCACTAAACACCCATCCCCATAACCCGTACCTATTCATCAGATCCACTAAAAACAATAGCCCTACATGTGATGCGGCTAGTCCATAGCTGTACTCATTAGTGCAGTTGTGGAGGCTCCGTGTCATGTGTCCCATCCCATTTTAGATTAAAACTCTCTACGGGCCTCTACACGTTGGATCCATATCCCCGTGTAAGCCTCCCAAAGGACCGGTTATTCTTCTAACACCAAATGTTAGAGGAATAGCCGTGAAGAAGAGAAACATAATAATAATAATAATATTCCACCACATTCACACAGCACCATCTAGTCCCAAACTAAGCAGAAGCTTGTACTATTGGTCTAGTACCAATAGCACAATGGATAGACATACATATACATACTTTTTTTTTTTGTAAATACATACATACTATACATAGAAACACCCAGACCAAGACAAACATCCATGTTCATGCACACAAATGTTTGACTTGTGCGGGAATCGAACCCGCGACCTTCGGCGTAGCAGTCGCTTGCACTCCCGCTGCGCCAACCGGTCGTCGATCAGATAGATCTGTAGATTTTAGATTCGTTTTTGACATAAGCTCCATACAAAATATGAATCACGAATCTCAAAATCCATGTATGGATCGAATATTCAAAATGGCCCTAAGTAGTCTAGTAGTTAGTCTGTCGCTTCTTCTTAACATTTACAAATTTTTGTTATTTTATTTTACTGGCCAGTTGTAACTCCTATAGTTAATTACCCCTACAGTTACACTATAGTTAATGATTCCCAGCTAGGAAAATTATTGGTGCCAGACCACGATTATTTGCTCTTTTTCTGGGTGTAATTTATCGAAATATACATGAGAATACATGTATTTCAGAATATTATATAATTATGCTTATCACTGCATATGTATATCGGGATCATATTACCTTGTGTGAACTTGTGTGAATTGCCCAAGTTCCTAGGATGTTCTTATTGCATTACCAACACAGTCACTCTTAAAGCTCTTTGCTTAAGTAATAGTTGTGGAATGCTTTGCATTGCATACAAATTACCGATGCTTTTACATTTGTTAAAGTGATAGTGCACACAAAAAGGTAACTGTTATCCGTTGCTATTAATAGAAATATAATGATCGAAAAAATATTTAGCAGATTCACATAATTCAGTGAGTAAGTGAGAGGTCTTGGGAATCATTTCGCAATCAATTTTCGTTCAATCTCAAGACTTTAAAGCCTTGATGCTATTTCTTTACGTGTCTTATTAACAAGAACCCAAATACCACCGCTTAACCGGGCACCAAAGCCGGACGATTAGACCTAAGGCTGTACGATTAATACAGAGACAAACGTGACAACGCGACTACCACATTTCTCACTTTAAAGATTACTTAGTGACATCTGCCATAATCGCGCTATGAAGCACTTACAGCCCGGTCACAGCCTAGAGCGACGGCGATCGTTTTCGATGTACATGGCGCACTTTGCTACGCCGCCGCCGCGGAGACCGATGTCGCCTCAGAGTAAACACGCCATGTACATCGAAATCGCTCGCCGCTGCCGCCGCCGCTGTAGGCTGTGACCGGACCGTTAGCTCGCGGAGCGGTGCGGTGCGGAGCGGTGCGACGGTGCGCGAGCGCAGGCGATGCGTAAGCGACATTCGTCACGGGCGCGGTTCTCACGCGCCGATGGTACTACTACTCGTGTTGCTTCTAACGGATTAACTAATGCTCTAGGGCTACTACGCTTCGTTGGTATTAAATATATATTAGTATGTGGTGTTGTAGAAATAGAGCTAAGCTTTAACCACTTCGACACGTCGGTGTCGAAGTGGTTAAAGCTTAGCTTTATTTCTGTCGAGAAGGAACGCTATGCCAAAATCCGAAATCTAAAAGCCGGAACATCGCTTCAAAATTAAGAACTGTGCATAGCGAGAGAGAAACACTTAAAGCCTCACAATTAGGGCTCATGACAATTCAGATTTTATATTGTCGTATCATCGTATGAGCTACCAATACAAGTAACAAGTTATTCAATAGTCAATTTAAAGGGCACATAGCTGGGCGCGGTAGAACTTCAGAATATCTGTGAAAAGAGCATATTGCGGGGTGTCATACCCTGCAAAGTACCAATCAAAAAGTCCACCGCAGTACCAATTTATACGTAGCAGAGCCTTGCCTTGCTGATTTCAGCATAAATGAGTTGGCTCGACCAGGGCAGTAATATCCTCTCACAGAAAGTATGTAAAGGTATCTATCAATACTGTTTCAGTTGAGATGGCCGAAACTGAATAAAAATAATTATAATTACAAGAATAGGTAATATTGGTCTTCCACGTTTAATAAATGTTGTTACCGATTGCATAAAATTGATGAAATTAATTAGATCGTGAAGCAATTTTACTGTAATGAGTTAATGACAAAACTAATCGCATAAAAATCCTCGCTAATAAGTTTTCTAGTTTAGTGTAGTAATTTTATCGTTTCTTAATAATTTTAAAACCGAAACCATGATAAATTCGATAAAAAAAAACGTTTTATTTTGTCCTTTATTGCAATCTGCCGATGTTCACTGCAATTTCTGGCAATGTTAAGTACAAATAAAATATTTTTTTTATTTTGCAACCGACATTAGCAAATGTCAGTGACGGTGGCAACCCTGAGCGAGGTGTCAGCGCGGCTCGACAGTGACAATTCATTCAGACTACCTGCGCGCGCGCCTAATCCAAGTGACACATGAGACGTGGCACACAGATTATGCGGACAGGTTCTGTGAAGTAATTCATGCCTACAGCTACGCTACCTCTAAGAGAATCGTGGGTGTGTGTTGTGCAATTCGCGAATCATGTGGCACGGATGTTATGATAGACACTCGCACTCTATATTAAATACATAACCAGTTAGTGTTACTAAATATTTTACAATAGAAATAAAAACATACAATATACAAATTAAATGATTACATTGAACAAAGAAAATTCTTGTTATAATCTTACCCTTTTTAGGGTTCCGTACCTAAAAGGTAAAAAACGGAACCCTATTGCTAAGCCTCCGCTGTCTGTCTGTCTGTCTGTCCGTCTGTCTGTCTGTCACCAGGCTGTATCTCATAAACCATGATAGCTAGAAAGCTGAAATTTTCATAAATTATGTATTTCGGTTGCCGCTATAACAACAAATACTAAAAATAAAAAATATTATATTATTATTATCCCATACAAAAAACGTGTCTTTTTCGTATTTTTTGCTCAAAATTACTAACTGTAACAGGTAGACGCTTTAAATGTTCACAGAATATGTAGCTGTATATTACCTTTCAAAATAAATAATTAAATAAAAAAAGTAAATAATAAAGGGGGGCTCCCATACAACAAATGTAATTTTTAAGCAATTTGTTACTCGATCTTAATAAACAGGTAGAAACTTATAAAGTATTTAAGTATACATACAACGAACGTGATTTTCTTTTATAGATGATGGTACGAAACCCTTCGTGCGCGAGTCCGACTCGCACTTGCCCAATTTTTATTACATACTAACATACCTAAATGTGACAATAGTATATTTATTAAATGAGCTCAACTAATACATTTCTTTTACCTACGAGAAGAGGAAGACTGTTAAGGTTCGGTTATTGTTCCACATGAAAAAAGCATAGGAGCAAACAAAAACGCAACAAAGATTCTGGACATGTCCATTGTGGACTAAGGTGGACCCACGCTCACTAAAGCACAGGCACAAATCAAAAAAGTCTACTCATTCCGATTACGGGGCCTTGTAAGAGTCCCACATCATTCGAATCCCGTTGGAGCATAGCCACAAATCTATAAAAACACTAGCTGACCCGGCAAACGTAGTTTTGCAAAATTTTTTTTTTTTGAAAAATAGATGTTGGCCGATTCTCATAGATACCGGATAAGCACAAAAAATTTCATCAAAATCGGTCAAGCCGTTTCGGAGGAGTATGGGAACGAAAACTGTGACACGAGAATTTTATATATTAGAATTACCTGTTGACTCTGCATAATAATCTTTGCGGACAGTGATGTGCTGATGATTTAAAGCATTTATAGTTCCGTATTGATCACTGAGTGGATTGATTAGTGCGAGCCGGTTCGTGTCAGATTGTCTCCCACCGTTCTCACGGTGATAACATTTATTATTATTGACATTTTCACTGCCTTGGAACACTTTAGATATCGCTTTATTGTGTTATTGTGCTGCAGTAAATTCTTCTGGATGAATTCTGTATCTGTACCGTTAGTTTGGCGTCATATAGTTTTTAGGTTGGAGGTTTTGTTTTTGGAAAGAGAGCCTACTAAATAGTGGTATATGTAAGTTTAGGTAGTTATGTGTCAATTTTGCACAATTTTTCGTAGGATATCAATTAAATTCATATCTTGACTTCAGTTTCAGTTCTTTTATGATTTGATACAAGCTTCTAACTTTAGAACAAATTTTGGCTGCTATTATACAGCTGACACTGCTGTATTTTGATTGTGGTTGCCAAAAATATATTTAGGAAGATAACCCTAGCTAATTTTGACAAGCTTGCAATTAGTTTCAAGGGTCAATGAGAAAAATATAGAAGATATCAAGAAATGGGCAAAATAATCTATCCAGTCAAGCTTCAACCATTCATGATATTTCTCCAGTGTTTTGTTCATTTATTATGAATATATGACTGATATTTTTACCAAATTAGGTAAAGTGTATCTTTACTCCCGCATCTACGTATTTTTAAGCACACGATTAGTTCAGGACTACTACTGCAACTGCTGAAATCTAGCGAGAAATTCAACGGGAATCCTATTCATAACGTTCTTTATATCCATACAAAACCAAAACAGCTAAAAATACTACATCAGTACATCTACGAGGCCGATACACCGGAAGCACGAACAATGCGTGCATCATCACACAAAATTAGTGCGCGATCAACAAACAGATTACTGGGAGCTTCCCATACTCACAAACTTGGTGATTACTTCACAAGTACTACGCACTAGCTTTAAGCAACGCACTTTGAGAATATTTATCAATAGGAAGTTATAGGATTCAAATTGTTTATTCATTTATTATGCGTTATTTAAAATACCGCTCTAGGAATAAAGCCGTGACTCTGGGAACTTTACAGACATTCAATCAATGGGCTCAAAGTATACCCAGACCCGTAACAACAAGTTGCAGATCGCAATCGAAGTGTTAACTCGTGTAGGGATCGAACCCACAACACTCGACGCAGAACTAAAAGGCAAGGAGACCATCGATTCCGTCCTACCTGTAGATTTCTTCACAGTCATTATCGGTAGTCAGTACCTAGTTATATCTACTACTCTTAAATATACTTAAAGTGGTTGTAGCCAAGAATTATTGCTATTTCTAGATGCAAAGATTAGGCGGCAGCAGCCCTGTGAAAAACAGATATGATGTCAAATCTGGTTTGACAGGTGCGCAGACGCGCAGACCCTGGGCTCCAAGGTGGAAGTCTTAGATGCAATCAGGACGATGATGATGGCGTAATTATGACACAGCCAACAATGACGTCATGTTTTAATCGGATTAGGTTTCCTAAAATATTATTCTTATTTAAGACGGCTAGATTCTCTATCGCGAAAGAATTTACGAACTTATAACCAAGTGACACCAAAAACACCCAGCCTAGAAGCAACAATAATTATATAATTCTTACAAAATATCCAAATGTTGTCCCGCAATGTTGGCAATAGGGTCGCCACGTATTACGTGGGATCAAAACACTGGCGAAAAGTGGGCGTTTAATACGCCTCTGCCTTTTTTTTTTTTTTACTTATGGTGGAAACCAAACAATTTACGGGCTGACCCCCCTAGGCTGGGCCCCTAGGCTGCCTAGCCTGGGGCTCAGTCCAGGGAGAGTGTGGTGACTCCCCGACGAGAAGCGCCGGGACTACCCACTAAAACCACCATGGTGTTCCTCTATCCGATCCTATTGAATGGCAGGGTCACGGGAACTACGTTTGTATAACTGCCGCGACCAATACGCCTCTGCCTACCCCTTCGGGGAAACAGGCGTGAGTCTATGTATGTATGTATGTTGTCCCGCATGGCGTTCATACACGATGTTCAGAAGAGAGCTAAGCAGCAAGGTGACCGCTTAAACCACTAAGCCATCCGAGCTGTTCCTTTGTGAACTGACTGACAGTTTGCATTTTTTCTGATTCTACAACACTAAATAAAAATAAAACAGAACGACATAGCTTTATGATGTAAACAAAGCTATATTTGATAACAGACATAATTTTTTCTAAATTTCGAAAAACGAAAACGCTATATTTGCCCCACCCAGTGCGTAGAGCACGAAGATGCCAATCTCAGCGGATGCAACGACTTATATGGTCCATCGTCACATAATCGCGTTTTTGTATTTAAATGCGCGCGATTTGAATACAATGTACCTACTGCTACCACATCGATCCCACAATAATGGGATGGGCGAGACGAACCACTTAAAAAAACACAAAAATAATATAGACCCTTCCATGACAGCTTTAGAGTTGATTTTTGAGTGATCGATTGTCGGTGATTAAGATGTTTTAGATATGAAAAATTGAGGTCTGGGGTGGACAAAAATTTTCACACCATTGAAGACGTTGATTGTTCTCCTTAAGTCAATAAGTCAGTGAAATGATAAAAGAGACGCTTTGTGGCTTGTGAAGGTGCTTAAGATTGAAGAGATGCTGCTGGAAGAAATAAAGATCACGATAAAGATAACATCCACAAAAACGACAAATGAAATCTAAAATTGAAACTATAAGAACTGTAATTACTTTAATCGCACGCATTACTAAAATATTATGGGACAAAATACTTCAATTATACCTTTATTTAATAAGTATAAAAAATATAAGAAAAACGAGAAGATAGCGTTTAATATAATTACGCTTATAAGTTAAATTGCCCAAATCCCTAATTCCAGAAATTGATACTGACGTTAAACATAAGGAAGACACGAGCCACAGTTCCAAAAAAAAGAACCCTGATATTATCGTAATCACATCGATGACCACAAAATGCCGTCAAATAAAAAATGGCGGGTAAACTATGATGTTCAAGTCGACCTCACAAATCGGGGTGGTTTCCTAAAAACCCACGGGGTTCCTAATTTGAATACAGTAGTCTGAAACCAGGTGCTCTTTGGACATTTTTTTTTTTTTTCAATGTGTCACAGATCTTTATCAGAAGGACGGATTTAACAACCTCGTGAGCCCGCGTCATACTTTTTTATTTTACTTTTTTTATCTCAACGCGTCAAACCAGTCACGTCGAATTAGATAAATCCTTTTAGCTGAGCATTGATTGTTGGGTGAGAAGTTTTTTCGTTTTAGTCAGAATTAAGGTTGGTTATTTTAAAACGGTGTATTTAAGAGGGTGTCTTGTTGTCACTTTAAATCCTGCTTGGCTTAAAAACTGTATTCGGAGGCGCTGTTTCGTGAGAATATTTATGGGATGTAAATAATATTGTAATTTGACGATGAACAGCACTTATTATCGTTCTAGAGTCATCCCAGTTGCAGGTAGTAGAGCCATGCTGATTTCAGTATAATGGGCCGGCTCGACCGGGGTAGTACTACCCTCTCACAGAAAATCGACGTAAAGTAACAGTACCTAAACTGTTGCGTTTCGTTCGGTGAGTGAGAGTGCCGGAGGCCCTATCCCCTATTCCTTCTCCCTCATCCCACTCCTCATCCTATCCCTTTTCCCAACCTAAAGGGGCGGCAACGCACTTGTGACTCCTGTGGTGTTGCTTGTGTCCATGGGCGGCGGTAATTGCTTACCATCAGGCAATCCGTCTGCTCGTTTGCCGCCTATTACCATAAAAAAAACCGTAGACTTTTCTTCTTGGATTCTGGGAGTCTGACCAGGCTTGGAAGAATACCTTTCTATAATGTGCCTGCCATCTGATCTCCGCACCTCATAGGAATAATAGTGGTTGGATTTAAACCAGTACGTATCAATATATTCAAGGTGACTCTCCACAATGACTATCAGAGATCTTCATAACATTTTTACAATAAAATTCTAAATCCTGGCATCGCAAACGTGGCATTTATAACGTAATTAATCTGTTTTAAAAGCCGTTAGGCCGTATTGTGATTTCTTACTAATTGTACAAGTATGTTCTAGCTGTGTCCAAAAATAATGTTGACAATTGCGAATAGTGTTTTATTTTGTTACTATCTTTCGCCGGCGGCTTTGTCACCCGCATTTAGGTATATCGGGTCGTGATAAATTATACCTACACCTAACCCTTTCTAATTAAATATCCTATACACTGGTGAAAAGTGTATGAAAATTCGGCTAGTAGTTATTGATTTATTGACGAACGTTTTATCTCGAAAACTTTATCTTTCTCTTTTGCAACCAGGGAATCAAACATCACTACCCTCAAACTTTACACCACTGGTACACCATTTCATCCCTTAACAACTATAAAAAACAATTAATCACAAGCAAGAACCCATGACCTGTGACACAATAGCACAATCGAACACATTTGTCACTCGAACAAGCTATTACGCAGTTAGCGAGCCCCAACAAGTGACACAAACTGTTTTAAACGAAGCCCCACTTGTGACAACTCGTGACGCTACATTGTTATATTAAATTTATTTGTTTATTGCTCTTTATAAATCACGTCTGCATATTTGCAAAGAAGCCAGATAAGCTTTGGATAAAGATATCTGGCTGATATGTTGAAAAATAATCTGCTTGGAACAGCAATAAATGATACGTTAAATCATCATCAGCCCACAGCATCATCTCACTATGAGAAGGGTAAGGCCATAGTCCACCACGCTGACCAAGTGCGGGTTGGCAGACTTCACATGTCTTTCAAGAACATTATGGAGACCTCTCAGACATACAGGTTTCCTCACGATTTTTTCCTTCACCGTTTAGCAAGCGATAATTAGCAACTTAATACGCACTTAACTCCGAACAGTCATTGGTGCGTGGCGTGGATTCGAACCCGAGACGCTCTGGCCTCTGCATAGCAGTCTTTCGGTCTCTCCACTCAGCTATCGCTTCACTACTACTATCTTCAATACGTTAAATACCTATATTATATTACCTACTAGACATAGCTCGCGGCTTCGCTCGTATGGAACTGTTTTGTTAAAGAATGTAAAAAATCCTCTTAGCACTACCCTACACTCCCCAAAGAACTCACATACCTACCATTCTTCAGCTTCTTGCGCCCGGCAGTTTGAGTTGTCTGTCAATCAGTCGATAACGGAACAATTTTATATTTAGGTATTCATTTTTATTTCAACGCGACATACCTATCCCGCACTAAGAATTTGAATCCTGGTCTCCGGTGATGACGAAGGAAAATAACAAATTATTAATAACGGGCTAAGTAAAATAGTGAGAGCACAGTAAACAGGACAAGCTAAATTCTAGGTACCCATGTTATAAGTAGGTACAAGTTACAATGGTAACCAAACCATGTAAAAGTAGGTAAACAATGTATAGGTAGGTACTCCTGGAGAGTTATGTGTCGTCGCATCTCTAGATTATTGAAAATAACTTTACTACACCGAGACAAGCAGGCGGGAATTAAAAACAATCATAATAAAGCTTAATTTTAAAATTTAGCAACAGCTCTACACTTACTGGAGGATGTTAAGAAGTTAACCTAGTAACGCCATCTAGTAGCGGCAAGTGTGAACGAAATTGATTCAAATCATACGCGCCATTGTGGTGGATACGTAAGTTCTGTTACTTTTTTTAATTTTGCCCATTACTTGGTTGATCTAATGAGAGCAAATTGGCGGACTTAATAAGAAGCCCTTTGCTCTACTACTTGAGAAATGTAACTGGATACAAATTTTCAATATATTTACACACTTGTAATCTATAACAACACAGACCGTACCCTCATAAAATCCCTGTACATCCACAAACAATACGATATCACTCACGAGACCAGTAAAAACAAATGTTGCTATTCATTGTGTGATATCATCAATAATGTGCGGCCCCTAATCTCGCGATCTAATCATACATCATCGCGACCCATCTGTGTGAGCAGGCGAGGCTGCAGAAGTCGCCAGTGTTCGGTAACAGACCAGTTGTTACCCTCAAATCAATGGGGACATACGGGGATCGGGAATGGACGGGCACGCAGCGTTGTTGGAGAGCTCGTTTTAATGTAAGATACTTATTTGAATTCAGAAATGTATACTATGATGAACTTAATTAAATAACGGATTAAAAAATCTTTAAATAGAGGCCAAATTTCACCTTAAATAGCATTTAGAAACGTTGATCATGAAGAAAGACAAACATAACACTTAGGCCCTGAGGCCCAGTTAGTGAGTCTCTAGGTAGACATTAGCCTCCTGACCAATTCATCTGTAGAAAGATATTTGTGTAATGTTAGCTGCCTATTATTTTAAATCGGTAAAATTAATATCAGACACTTGTGATACTGGCTCTTGCTTTTGGTCAAAACTATCTTTTAACGATAGTTTTGACAACTTAAAGAAATTGCAGCGGGCAAATATTTAAGTAGGTATGATTTGGTACCGATATTTAATAAGTAATTGATCATTACTAATATACATAATAGATGTAGGCACTGGCTGAACTTTAAGGACAATCTTAACTTTTATAACTATTTATATATCTGCTTAACTTTGCATCGCACAATCATGACCCGTATATTTCTGTACGCAGTCGGTCTCTTGAGAGAAGGAAAATTAAATGACAATTTTAACACAGCCCTGAACTCGTAAAACATTCATCAATCTCGCAAATGGTGTTTAAATACATATGTGGACGGTTCACTGGGTTTATGTAGCTCTTTGTAAGGTCAAGTCGTATAAATTATTTAATTTAAGGACCTATACATTGAATCACAATCACATAATAAGATTTTTTTATATTATATCGCTTATGTTCAGTCATCCCATGGCCACAGCTGATGGCGTTACACATTTTTTTGTGTTATTACCCCTGCTTTTTAATGTAGGTCTACTTACTTGCATTATAAAGCACCTACTGGCTACTAAATTCTCTTATATACACTTTATTAGATTTTATTCCTGTTTTGCTGAGAGCACTTGAGCCTATCTGAAAGTTACGAGGCGTATCATGTTTGTCCCGAGATTTGTGTTAAGTAATGCCAATAATGTACGTGCTTAAAAATATACCTAGATACACACAAACATAAACTGCGACAGAAAGCAATGACATCCTAACGAAGCACAACTCTACAGAGACACAAACCTAGAAATCCTTGCCAAATTCCTTTTTAAACCGCCATAAAAAATAACCAAAAGTGACATGAAAAAAATGTTTAATATTTCCATAAAAGGAGGGCGCTAACCCTTCTTATAAATGGGCAAAAACACCGGTGCCATCAAAATAGTCGCAGTTAACACACCCCATTGTACCCGCTCGGCTTCTTAACCCTAACTAAATAGACAATTTGGAAGCCCAAATTGTATTTATAATAGTCTTTTTTTGTTGTCAATCGAGTTTTTGTATACTTTTTATACAATTAAAAAAAGAATACTCAATTCCTCCTTTGTGAAATGGAAACCAATTTATGGTTTAGGAATAGATCTGACAAACTTATACAATTGATGGAATGGTTTTCAATGGCTTCTGTGATGGTTAATTTATATATAACGGAGATATATTTCGTCATATTAGATGATTCTGATATTGAAACTACTTGTTAAAACTCTAATCTTCGGGGTGGTTCGACGTCACATCTGGCGTTCCTCAAGGCGGTATTCTCTCTCCTCTTTTATTTTCTATTTTCATAAACCTCCTAACTCAACATCTTCAGTGCTCCTACCATCTATATGCCGACGACTTGCAGATTTACTCCCATGTAAGTGTGGAATGCGTAGCAGAGGCCATCGACAAGGTCAATAGGGATTTGGCGACCATAAAGACATGGTCCGACAAGTTTGGTCTCACTGTAAATCCTACTAAGACTCAGGCTATAATCGTAGGTAGTCAACGATTACTAAGCAGACTGGACTCAACAACACTACCAGCCATCGTTTTTAACGGAACTATCGTCGATCTGTATCCTACGGTTAAGAATCTTGGGCTACATATGGATGCCAGGCTGAATTGGGAAGCTCAGGTGACACAGGTAAGTCGCAAAGTCACCGGCACTCTACGCGCTCTCTACCGCCTAAAAAACTTCCTCCCTGCCGAGACTAAGACAATGCTTGTGCAGACTTTAGTTTTCCCACTGATCGACTATGGTGATGTATGTTACTTAGACCTGAATGCAGATCTCCTCAATAAACTTGACCGTCTTCTGAATAACTGCATTCGATTCATTTTTAATCTTCGTAAGTATGACCATGTGTCTACTTATCGCTCCCAATTAAAATGGCTCCCTATTCGTCAGCGCCGTAGTTTGCGTGCTCTCACTACTCTATACACTATTCTCACATCTCCTACTTCTCCTCTGTATATGACTCCTTACTTTCAATACTTATGCTCTAATCATGAGCGAAATCTTCGCTCTTCTTATAATCTTCAACTCATGGTGCCTTCTCACAAATCTGATTTTCTTCACTCTTCTTTCACTATTCAGTCCATTCTTTTATGGAATGCTCTTCCTCTTGAGATCAGAATGGCCAAAACAAAATTCACATTCAAGGCCAAAGTAAAGAAACTCTTGTTGGCTAAGCCGAATGTATCATAAGTCGCTATCTGAACTAGGTATATATTATGTTTATGTATATATGTATGTATTTCTATGTATTAGTGTATGTAAGTCTAAGTATAATTTATCTGTGATTTTATTCGTAATTATGTATTAATTGTGTATTATTTCGTTTATGTATTTTCTTATATTATATAGTTATGTAAGTATGTATGTTTATTATGAGCAATAATTTGACAATTAAAATTATTTCGATGCATCATATAATACACCTACTGCTTATCTCTCTGCACCACTCTAAGGTAGACTGGTAGATAATGCCCATGGCATTAAGTCCGCCTATATACTCTGTGTATATGAAGTAATAAAATAAAATAAATAAATAAATAATCTGTATCCAATTCATGTTTTATGGCTACACAAAGCGTCTCTTGCATATTATAGTACCTCCAGTGCCGGAGCGGAGAGCGTACAAAAGACATCGACGTGCCATCTACGGAGCCTAAAGACCTATACATTGCAAACACTCTACAACACATTGCTGGCTGCAATTTTCTATGGGGTCAGGTTAAGTATGTAGCTACTTACATAAATAAATAATTTCCATACGACCATTTTATTTCACTCATATCCGGCAGTTTAGAAATGCAAAGTACCATTTGCAAATGGAAAAGAATAACGAAGGAGATACCGCGCTATCTGTATTGATAGTACCTATATTAAGGTCAGTAATATTAATTAATAGATAACTAGCAGCACTTATATTTTAGTCCACCTAAAATCTTTTGCGCTTGATAAACATGATCTACCTTAACATCCTCAACATGGTCTTGTTGACATACGTTTACGCCTCGCGAACTCTCGACATCAATTGGCTTGCATCGTGTTTCGTGGACTTAAGACCTAGGATGTAAGTCTCGTATATCTTTATCATTCTGGCGATCCATGCGCGCAAAGGCATAATAATATTATCAAGTAGATGTTTGAATTCTATAAAGAAACATCAAACTATTGTAGGATTATTTTGGCACCCAATTGAAAATTGTTTCCTTTCATTCATCAACCAAATGAAGTAGTTTGTACCATAACGCCAAGTACTCTCAAATCGATCAAACCATCACTTCAAACTAACCAAGCGGTTGTACAACAGGATAATCCTAAGCAGGACGTAACAGTTGTGACCAGGCACACACAACAGAGCCCAGGGGCACACAAGTGGTTAGTATAAACTCGCCGTATGGCGGAGGGTGAACAGATTTGATTATAGCTATCTGTCCACGATTAACCCACGGGTTTTGTAATGCGTTTTGAAGGACAATTAATCTGTTGAGTGATACCCGTCAGATGTTATCGAAAATGTAGGTGTTGTAGTAAACACAATTATTTTTTATAATAGGGCTTCCGTAGTTCGCATGTTGAATAAAAATAGACAAACACAACGCTGACGTCTTTAAGTTTTTTTTTTTTTAATATTAATATATTTTCATGTAACCAAACCTAAACTTTTTAAGTTTGGTTATGTGAAAAGGGCAGCGATAGCCTAATGGAAAGACCGACAGACTACTACGCAGAGAGTCCGGGTTCGAATCCACGGCGCGCACCAATGACTTTTCGGAGTGATGTGCGTATTAAATGGTTAATTATCGCTTGCTTAACGGTGAAGGAAAACATCGTGAGGAAACCTGCATGTTTAAGAGTTCTCCATAGGTAATGTTCTTGAAAAAACATGTGAAGTTTGCCAGCCCGCACTAGGCCAGCGTGGGGGACTATGGTCTTACCCTTCTCAGAGTGAGAAGAGGCCCGTGCCCAGCAGTGGCACAGTTTATATACAGGGCTAATGATGATGTGAAAATATGTTAAAGACGTGACCTGAATATCACACAACAAAAATAATTATATTACCTACTAAAGGGGTTGCTGCGGCTTTCAACTTTCTAACATGTGCTCAAAATACTTTTAAAGGTGTTTGTTATTAAATACTTTTTTAAAGACTGCCTACGTGGTCTAGTGGATGCCATATGAGTATGCTGACCTTGGGTTCTATTCCCGAGTCGGGCAAAGCTTTTCCGAATTTTTATAGCAGCAGAATGGAGTCCGGCAATATGCCCGGTAACGCCAATAGGCTCGCTCTAAAATCGTGGACCTAAAAAAAACATAACATAGTGAAGTGTGGGAGCAATATTACGTCTGCTTCGGGAAGAGACTCTATAAAAAATACTCCTCTCTTACCTGTAAAAATAACCTGTCTTACTTATCCATCCGAACTATATTTACACACAATTTTCATACTATCACATAGCTCCACTGCAACATAAAATAATTACAATTAAGTACACACACTTCGCTTGCATAACATTCCATACTAATGTATGGAAATAAACCTATAGGCACTATAAGCGCTATAAGCGTTTCCTCTAATACCATCCCCGGACGTAATTTCTATCTGAAGGCAGGGGATTTATTCCGTGTGAGGACTCAGTGCAACGCGAGACGGATAATCCTTTTCCAATCATACACTTCCATTTGAGGAAGACTATTGCAACTGTTAGTCGATTTTCTTTAGTAAACTGATGAAACTCTATCCGATATTTGTCTATTCCGTTGTTAAAATTAATTATTAGTATGTGTAACTAATTTCTAAACTTGGCGTTGGATTGAAAAAAGGTGTAATCTTCAGAAAAGGCTATTCACATCGTAATGTAACTACATATGAATTAGGTTTTATTTACTGCCAATATCAATATCTCCCTTATCTCTCTCCAGGAGGCAGCGATAGCCGAGTGGAGATACCAACAGACTGCCATGCAGAGGGTATCGGGTTCGAATCCACGGCGCGCACCAATGACTTTTCGGAGTTATGTGCGTATTGAATTGTTAATTATCGCTTGTCCCGTGCCTCGGAGAGCACGTTAAGCCGTCGGTCCCGGTTGTCATGAAGATCTTTGACAGTGGTTACAGGGCGTCAGTACCTTCTAAATAAACTGACACTAGTCTAAACCATGGAATATCGCTATCCCTTCGGGTTGCGGAGGTCAGACAGGCAGTCGCTCCGTGGAAAAGCTTAATTTTCAGTCAAATCCGGTTAGACTAGAAAGCGGACCCCAGATTGAAACTGGGATAACGCTAAGAGGATGATGATGATCAATATCTCTCTCCATCTCTATACCTAAGTCAAATCTGGCAAGGACAACACAACAAAGTTATCTAAAAAAATTTATATAGAAGAAAGACACAAAAAAGAAAACGGAAAATATACCTATGCAGCTTGGAAAAGGGTGTTATCTTCAATTCTATAGAAAGTTCAGTGTTTGGTCGTACTGGTGTGAAATACAGATAGTCAGCGGCTAGACGAAATTAAAAACAAAACAAGTTTAAAATTCGAATCGAGAATCCCCTCGCGATTGGCGGAGAGATAAACCAATGAAAGGGGGTGGTATTGTTACGAAATCTGGCAGTATCACGACATCGGTCGCGGGGAGCAGTGCAGCTGTAACGTGCATAGATAAGGTTTAATGCGGCTCGTATCACAACTAGGGAGCTTGTTGACTTTATGGCGTACTAAATTTAGAAAAGAGGCATTTAAATTTGAATAATGGCTTCGTCACTTAATCTTTGTTGATGGAACTAGAGTTCCGTAAGGGAATTCGCAACACGGAATAGTTGTGCGATAACGAAGATAGAAATCGCGAGTTAATCATTTCGCCTACTGTTTAGCCATAATTAGGTAAATACTGAAGCATCTGGTATTTATAAAATACTAGTACTGAAACATATTCTATTACAAATACGTACTACTCGTACCAGATTCGATCCAGGATTCCATTAAAGGAGAGGCAGAGAGTTTTCACAAGTACTCTATGAGTTGTTTACCATTTTTCATGATCATCATGAGCCTGCCGTCCTCTGCTGGATATAGGCCTCTCCAATGGCACATTATGTTATAACCAAGTATACATATTGAACAAACGATTTTGTTTGTATAATGCCGTTTAAGCGATATAGTACAGCCTTGCGTTGTCCACTGCTGAACATATACATATATCTAGGTCTCTCCTCGTTAGAGGCACTTTATCATTGAGATTCAACGTATTGGTTTCCTAGATAGGTATGCCACGCCTGCCAAACAGGTTAGTATTGGGTTTGGTGATGATGATTACCATCATTTCTCAAAGATACTAAAGATACCTACTACTTGTTGCGTGTATTTTCTCTTAGAAAACCTACGGCATGAAATGGGACAGGGACACTTTATTCTTAATCCATCACCACAAGGAATATCGCATAATACCTGCGACAAATCCAAACTGAGGAAATCTATAACCATTTAAAAAGTACTACGGAACACTTAACCCGTCATTCGTAATTTTTTCCACAATATCATAACGAGTGCCCGGTTCATTTGCATACCAGTGTCTATACGTCAATCATAGAAATAAATCGACGATTGATTGATTGATGATGGCCGCTGATCGTTCATTCACTCATTCACTGGTCGTCTGACGGGTTCACTCACTGTTTTTTACTATTGACCTTTATTGATGAAGCGATGTATGATGGAGGTTTCGAAATCATTTCCACTGCTATTTTAGTGTAATTATTGTCTAAGGTCTTTATTGTTTATTACGGCAAATAGTATCTGATTTTTGTAATTTCGTTTGCGTATTTTAAAGCATTTATGTCAATTGTAGTAAATACAATGTTATGGCACTCATGTAAATTGTTCTACTGCTGGGCATATAATGTTTTTATCACATGGAGTTTCAAAATCTACGTTAATTATCGTCGTCCTAGCGGCTCTAGGTTGCATCCAAGACTTACACGCCTAGGTGCCCAGAGTCCGCTAACTAGTCTAACCAGGTAATGACAGAATATCAGCTTTGCTGCAGAGCTACTGCTGTCTGACGTCCGCAACCCAACTCAAAGGGATAGCGATATCATGGTAAGTCACAGACCAGTTGTATCAGTTTATTTGAGGGTGCTAACTCCTCGTACCTAAAGACTATCAAAGATCATCGATATATATGTACTAAAGTACTAGATGTAGCATTCAGAACCTTTACTTTGTTCAAATGCTTTGCATGAACATACCGGCAAAGCAATCTAGTGTCACTTTGACTTTCCTGCGGTGTGGGTCTGCTTCGTTTATTGACGGTGTGGCGACGATATATCGATTAATTTGAATCAGAACTTGTATCTGTAGTAGCGTTAGTCAATATTTTTAATTATTTATGTAAATTAAAGAGTGAAATGTATCATAATACCACATTAAAATGTATTTCTTTATTTTTATGTGACGTCATTTACGATCATAGACTAACTACTATGCAGAAATACATTGAAAGTGATTGTAGGTAAAATATATGACTAAGACCAGACTTCGTGAAGGTATTGGTTTTAAAAGGTTTTTAAGTTTGATTAATGTTATAAAACCAATTTGACGTTGTATAACACTAATTCTGTGTTCTTTTTATTTTTTGGTATATTGATCGTAATAACCGTATTAACGAATATTTCAACACTTCATCATAGTATGTACACATTTGCAGTTATAGAAAAATACGCAAAACTAATATTGAACCATGAGGCCGAACAGATCCTGATTTCCATTATCCGACCAATAGACAAAAAACCACAAAATTAATTGTGTTTGGTGGCAATTGAATTGTTATTAAAATATATTTTTTGAGCATTTCTTGTTAGAGTAAATTTATCTGCAATTTAAAATATTTTTTTTAGGCAGGACTTCAACCCGCGTCCACGTCGATACCGTACCGACTAAGCTACTCAGGCCACTTCGTCATAGATTTTTTTAAATAGTTGGTTTCCTCATGGTAGCACATAATGCCATCTGCCACATGTGTAGGTTTAGAACTCTGTGGTCAGCAAGGGCATCTTTACAGAATGACAAACAATCCTGCCTTATATATAAGGATATGTTTAAGCAATTCTCATAGTAAGATAAATATAAAGTTTAAAAATTAGAATTATTCCTGAGGCAACTAAGGCAAGTCTTGAACTTACGCCCACGAATACATTTTTCTATTTTGTAATAAAAACATCTGAATATGTTTATAGATTCAATTTTTTTACTTAAATAAACCCCCAGCAATTAATTCCTTTTATTTTCATAAATAAACTGTTCTTATTATGTTGATGAAATATTGTAGGCAGAAAACATCTCTTCTGTGATGTAAATAGTCTTTGCAAATGGCAATAAGCAGCCAGTAGCGTTAGAGAACTATTGGATACTCATTGGTAAGATGTCAGGACTGGTTGTTGTTGATTGGCTATAATAATAACTAGACACTGTAAGTCATTGGCGCTGCTTGCGCCTGCGTGTTGCGCTAGTACGATTAGACGTCATACGTTGACAATTTGAACAAAATATTTATAGGGAATGCTCCGTCCAATCCGTCTATCGTTAGAGTATATGTCAATGTCAAAGATCTTCATGACAGCCGGGTCTGACCGCTTTACGTGCTCTCCAAGGCTTGGGGCAAGCTGTAATTAACAACTAAATACGCACATAAAACTACTTTGCCAAAAAAATCTGCAACAAATTTACTGATAGTGGAAATTTAACCACTCTCTACACTATGCATACCATCTTCTTGATGCAGATAATGGCACAACTCAAACAGACAAGACAAATCTAATTATGAAAACACGATCATCAACCAAAATACTTCATCGTCCGCAATATCACAGTTAATTTCGCCACTAACTGTGTTAAACCAAACTAGGGGATGCACCCTAAACCATAAATCCATAGCGAACGTTAAAACATTGCCCATTAGGCGAAGGAATTGCCCCAAAATGCCTCAAACATGTGTCCAACTGCGACCTGTCATCGGGGTTGCAAGCACAATGGCTCTGAATTATAATTTTTTTGTGTTGGCAACACGGCGACATACGCGCGCAGCGGGGTTCCGCCACGCCCCACCTTGTAGCCGATTTGTTGTTCACTATTCATTTTATACTATTCATACAGAGAATAGAACAATCTATTGTTGGGACTATTCTGCATTAAGCACGGTTGCCTCTGTGAGGTAAAATACCAATAGGTATTTATTCGTAAAGTTCTTACAAAGACAGTGAAATCTGACTTAAAATTATTGTGCAATTATAAGTATGTGCAGGTATGTCGTTTTATTAACTATAAATTCAAGAATTGGAAAAAGGGTATTATGGTTAATAAATGCTATCTCACTGCTTATCTATATTCTATGATGCGGATCTAATTAGAATAAACTAAATAAAGATACTAGAAGCTAATTCCACACCCTTTTGGTATGGACTTTGTCGGAATTTTAAAAGATTCCTTTGGCATTTAATAGTCAATATTATCTTCTAATATATAAAATTCTCGTGTCACAGTTTTCGTTCCCATACTCCTCCGAAACGGCTTGACCGATTTTAATGAAATTTTTTGTGCTTATCCGGTATCTATGAGAATCGGCCAACATCGATTTTTCAAAAAAAAAAAAATTGCAAAGCAACGTTTGCCGGGTCAGCTAGTAATATATAAAATCCTTGCGTTACTGACTGACTGACAGACACGCTACAGCCGAAATTTGGGCGCAGGAAGCTGAAATTTGGCATGTATGTTCCTTGGGGACCGTAGGGGTGCACTAAGAAGGTATTTCCCGAAATTCCCACGGGATTGGCCAAAACGGGTAAATTAAAAAAAAATGCAGGCGTAGCTGCTGGCGTCCTCTAGTAAAGTATAAAAAATAAACAAGAAATAAATGTCGTACACTTTTTTAGTGTATAGTATACCTACTCGTATCAAAATTGCCCAATAAAAAGCACATAACCTTTTTTACCTACGAATTATTCTCGTTTCTGTCACATAATCTTTGTCCATTGTGTTTCTAACTAGGCGTAGAGCGCCACACGCGGCCTTTACACCAAGGGTGGTGTTTTGTGCACGGCATTATTATAATTAGCCTCTTCGCACTAATAACATATGAACTGTAAGCTGGTTTACTTAATGTTGTGGTACATAGTTAATCAAAGTGCTTCAAATGGTAAAAGGAGTGACAATTTTTTAGAATTTCATGTTTTTGTCTGCCTTGTCGCGTTGATAGCATGAATTACTAAGGGGTGCAATTCCCTGGCTAGGCCATTAATTAAGAATTACTGTCAAGGCATTCTTCGTAATAAGAAGAGATCCTTGATAACCTCGCAGCAATCTGAATAATAATCAGTTTCCTGCAAGGTTACATAGCCCGACAGGGTCCATTATGATCCCATGTTACGTATATTTGTTTATATAACATATTTTAAGGGATCGTACCATAGAAATATAAACTATGGAACTTAAAATTGTAAAATACTAAGAAGTAACTGAGCATTAAGGTGTGGAGTGCGATTCCTAGGTCAGACCGACATTAATTGAAAATTCTTGTTAAGGCATTCTTCATATTCAGCTCATAACTTGGAAACTGGCGATGTTCCTCCATCGAGCGATCAAATGCAGTAAGCCATGAATACCGGCTGTCATGAACTTTCGAATCTCTACAACAAACGGAATAAAGCAACTATTGTCTACCTAAATATGATGTCTTTATTCGCAATAAACAGATTATAATTTTTTTTTTTTTTTTTAACTACAACAACTTAAAAACCTAGACGTGTCTGCCTAGTTGGTCTCGCGGAATAAATGTGCGCGTGGGATTGGGAGGTCTCGGGTTCGAAACCCGGGTCGGGCAAAGTTTTATTGGGTTTTTCCGTTAGGAAATTCTCAGTAGCAGCCCCTCGCTCGATTACGTGGGATTAAAATAAATCTGGCGAAAAGTGGGTGTAGAAATATACCTCTGCTTACTAAAGGGGATATAGGCGTGAGACTATGTATGTGTAACAACTAAAAAACCTCAAAGCCTAGTGCAGTGTCTGCTTACCTGGCGTAACCAAATGGTTAGACAAGTGAGAGGACCCCAGGCACCAAGTTGAAAGTATTAGATGCGACCAGGCTAACCCTAAATGATGATAAATGTCTGACTACAAATTGTCTGAACTGATTATAGTAGGAGAGCTGGCATCAATTTTGGGTAGGTATTTGAGGCAAGCTGAAAACTTGTCTCATACAGTCATACCTCTTTGACTGCACGGTTGGCGTAGTGGTTTAGGCGGCCGCCTCGCCGCTTGACACTGCGCCGAGTGTTGTGGGTTCGATCACCACACGAGACAACACTTTGTGTGAATCATAAACTGTTGTTTCAAGTCTGGGTGTTCATTAACTTCATTGTATGTCACAGGATTTAGTCCAAGTGCAGGCGTTGTCTTAAAAAAAGAAGAAGAAAAAAAAAGACCTCTCCTATTATACCCAACACGGAACTGCAGACATGGCTAGTGAGTAGCGGGGCTAAATCAATCGCGATTTTTTTTTACAATTTGTGATTCACACAGTGTTGTGTCGTGGATGAATAGAACCCACAATACACGGTGCCGTTCCAAACAGCGATGCAACCGTTTTTAAACCACGATAGGTACTTCGGTACGATAACTATTCACAATGACACATCTACTTCCATTTATTTACGTTACCGCTACTTATACTTCCTACAGTCTAAAATCAAAATAGAGACTTCGTTTTATACTTTTGAATAGATACCACAGTTTCTTGTAATCTTTACTGTAGACAAAACATTCGTGAGACAGGAAGTGCCTGTATTATATTTACAATCATAGAGAAAAGTGATTAGTTCACACGATATTCTATTAATATTTATTAAACGGGTCGACAAAGTGAACAACGCTTGCGCAGGTCGCCACTTGGATGGGTGTCCGCGTTTAGTTTTTCAGCATTGACATCAGGTCGCTACCGTGCTTCGGAGGGCACGTAAAGCTGTCGGTCTCGGTTCTTGTTTTAGGACAGGAATCCCGGTTGCATCTAAATTACTTACCCTTGAGCCATAACTAGTCAGTTGAGTCATAACTAGATTTATCAGAATAAAAGTAGTTGATAAAAAAAGGATTACTTACCTATATTATATGCAATAAAAGGTTTATAACAATCGTTTAACCATAAATTTTAGATTAATAACGATCTTCTCGCAACCCAACTTATTTCTCCAGTCTCCAAACTTGTTTCAAAATTGGAATCGCTCTTGACAACTCTCGATCAAACAGAGTTAGTTTTAATAGCTCTCGACGTTAGCAGACTGCAGTAAATGTACTTAAGTGCACAAACTGCACATTGAAGGGTACATCCACTGCTTGTAACTGCAGGAATCGAAGCTGGGAACAGCTGGGCGCGTGCTGCCAATATGTCGAAGCAATGGGTGGCATGTCAATAATTTTGGGGTTAAAATATTGTTAGACTGCCTCCGTGGTCCAGTAGATAGCTTATGCGACTGCTGATCGGAGGTCCCGGGTTCGATTCCCGGAACGGGCAAAAGTGTTACAGGGTTTTTCCGAATTCTCAGTAGCAGTACGCAGTCTGGTGATGTGCCTGGTAACGGCAATAGGCTCGCCCCCTATTACGTGGGACCTAAAGATTCATGGCGAAATGTGGGTGTAATATAACACCTCTGCCCACCCCTTAGGGGATTACAAGCGTAAAGTACCCGTACTGGGACGGGCAAAAGTGTTACTGGGTTTTTCCGAATTCTCAGTAGCAGCACGGAGTCTGGTGATGTGCCCGGTAACGGAAATAGGCTCGCCCCCTATTACGTGGGACCTAAAAAACTCATGGCGAAATGTGTGTATAATATTACGCCTCTCCCTACCCCTTCGGGGATACAGGCGTGAGTCTATAAATAATTTTGTTAGAAAATCTTACATCTTTGACTGTACCTATAATAGACCAGCATCAGTTCATTCACCTTGCAGTTTTATTTACCTAATACATTTGCTATGAATTACAAAGTTTTTTTTTCAAAGTTAGTGGATTAATAATGCTCTTTCAACTAGAGTGAAGTTCCCCTGAACAGGCATAGTTGCTTCACTATTACTATCGCAAAGTTAGACCTCTCGATTAACAGGATCGAAAACAATTACAACATTATTTTTATGCAATTTTCAGACATCTACAATCATGAATATTAAACAGACAAGTTCTTCTGTTTAATATTTAAGATTTCAGAAAGATGTGTCCAATACGCGTCAAGCTTTGTTTATCAAGACCCCAATCCCACATGCTTTTTAATCTCCAAATCATAATCGACCTCAATACATATCTGTCTACCACTTCGGATATAATTATGTATGTAGTATATCTCAAATAGGTACACACGTATATTATATGCCATATGTTTTACCAGAATAGTACAATCTCTTAAAAATACATAACAACAACGAAACATGCAACAATTTGACTCAAGTGCCTCCTATCCACTTTCTATTTAATTCTAAAATTCAAACATCACTTAACTGAAGAGCGTTATAAAAATTATGCTACACTAGTCTTTGCTTTGAAGCACTCTCTACAATATTTTGGCCGGGAGCTAGAAAAGCACCCACTGTGCAAAGTTTGCCAAGCGTTTTGCGCGTTTACCGAGGGGCCCAGTGGGCTGCTTTTGTCTCTGCGATGTTACGGAAAAAATTAACAAGAAATTCTGCCAGAGCACCGCGGGATGTGAAAGGGGTAGTTTGTTGGAGATTTGTTTTCACAATGAAAACGCGTGTAGTTGGCGTTTTGGTATGGAAGTGATGTTTTTTATGAGTACGGATGTCTATTATTAAAATTTGTTTGATTAAAACTAAGATGTTAGGTATATCATAACAGGCATGTTGCAAGTGCTGTGTAGTGACAAGATCAAAACAATTGCCTGGCATTTATTAAGCCACGCTCAAACTAATGATTAAAAGTTACATTGTAACGTAGCGTAGTAGGTATTTCCTTAAATTAGGAAAATGTTGATAAGTTTTTAAGCATTTGCTGCGTTGTTTCTTCTATCTAAGAGGCAAAGAATTGTGACTATCAACTGTGATATGTGTCTTAGAGGTAGTAGAGCCTTGATGATTTCAGCATGAATGGGCCGGCTTGACCGGGGAAGTACTACCCTTTGACAGAAAATCGACGTAAAGTAACAGTACCTAAACTGTTGCGTTTCTTTCGGTGAGTGAGAGTACCGGAGGGCCTATCTCCTATTCCTTCTCCCTCATCCCACTCCTCATCCTGTCCCTTTTCCCAACCCCAAGGGGCGGTAACGCACTTGTGACTCCTGTGGTGTTGCTTGTGTCCATGGGCGGCGGTGATTGCTTACCATCAGGCGATCCGTCTGCTCGTCTGCCGCCTATTACTTAGTATAATTTCTTTTTTTATTTATTTGCTATTCTTTTAATTCAAAAAGAAGGATTTATCCAATATACGCGTACAAACATTTCGTTGATCCATTTTGATTTATATAGATGAGACTGCAGATTTGTTAGCCCGTCTAATCTTTAGAATGGTCTGCCTTCCAACACATAGATAGCATCGTGATGACTAACTATTGTTCTTCTTAGTATTTTGTGAGCCCTTTTGAAGGGTGTACTATCCAGGTCATATTGTCATACGGCGTATTCCTATTCAGGTTAGCCCCTTTTTTGTAAAATATATAGGGGACAATACAATAGTCAATGTAATATGAAATTGATTATCGACCTAGAGGAAATGGCGTGTTTGTTAAACTTAAAAGAAATTGTAATTTCCACAAATTGCTGAAAATTATAGGACTCGAAGCCCCATCACGCAAAGACACCTGTCGACAGCCAATACGATTGGTAACAACCAGGGATTTTCTGTAATACATTTCTTTCTTCCAATCCAACACTTGTTACTCCATTAATATTATAATAGTCTCATTTTGTACCACATTCACACAACACCATCTAGTCCCAAACTAAGCAGAAGCTTCTACTATGGGTAGGTACTAGATAATGTATGATACAAGTCTTAATAGGACAGAATGGATGGATGGATACGGAGTAAATGGGACATGCAAGTATACTTTTTTTTTAATCCATATATAATTATTTTACATAGAAACACCTAGACCAAGGCAATGATCCATGTGCACGCACGCAAATTTTTACTTGACCGGGAATTGAAGCCGCGACCTTCGACGTGGCAGTTATTTATGCTAGCGGTACGCCACTGGGTCGTCAATATTCATTACGTAAATCTAATATAAATATTAGGTATAATAAATTATTCATCTATGTGCAATGAGTGGGGCAGCGGCGACGGCTCGGTGGGTTCCAGGTTCGATGGCTGGGCGCAAACAACAGTGCTCCCCGCTGCAATCATACTTAGATTAGCCTAATATCGTTTTCGCAAGTACCGGTTTTATCGGTGACAGCTGTACGAAACTACGGACTCGGCATTTTTGATGCACATAATATGATGTGTACCTAATATACCTGTCAGCTGAGTTACATTTGTGTCTATGTTAAAGAATTCTTATATACATAGGGAACACAATATAGAAGTAATTAAGGCGAATATAATAATTATTATTTTGATAGTTAATAGCTTGGAGATCAGAGCAATTCGAAGGATAGCTTTTACTCCAAAAAGACTTTCGCTAAGGTGAAGCTGCTTTGCGAGAGGTTTGGCCCTGTAGAAAATTTACATACATACATACCTACATAGACTCACGCCTTTTTTCCGGAGGGGTAGGCAGAGACTACGGAACGCCATTTGCAACGATCCTAACATATCTCTCTTGCTTCATTCACTCCCATCAGATTCCTCATGCATGCTCTTCTGTTCAGGGTACTTCTAACCTGACCTGTTTTTAGGATGTCTCCAATCTGGTCAGAGAATGTCCGCCTACCCCTTCGTCCTGAATTTGAAAATTTAGATTTGTGAAGTTTTGAACCAATGAAAACTTTCGCGGGAAACATTAAATTCTAGTTTCATTGTTTACAAAATTTCGTTCTCATGTACTTGCAACTAGCTAACTTCAGGCACGATACAAAATCTTTTATAACTATTTGCCCCAGAAATGGAACCGGTAACGCATATAACCAAACAGTAACTACCGTATGCTAGACCAGCCTTTCACCTTATTTGATAGTTTTATGATAAAAATGAGTAGCGGCACCCATCCGTCAGATACATTCAAAACTTGATGATTCACGTCAATAATTTTAATATTTATGAACAATTTTTATCGTAAAATTGATTTTAACAATCCAATTAGTAAGAATATAACGTAAACCAGTTTCAATCGTAATCAAGAATTCATTATTTTAATTTTTCTTAATCAATTTAATAACTATCTATTACTTATGGTCTACACAAAGATACATTTCTGATGATACATTGATCAACGATTCTCCAATAATATGTGTGAAATTGCCACCCATTTCAATCATGTCCATCTCTGTTTTAATTACTATACGCCTACCTAATCAATTATCAGGAAATTAATTCTAATCTGTATGCTAATTCGGTAGTTATATTGATACTGTTTTCTTAAGTTTAATATGTACTTCATTTCTGATACGAATTTGGTTTTATTTAGGCCGACCTCACATTGAGCGTCAGCGTTCTCCGGCGTTCACTCTGTAGTACAAAGTGAACGCCGGGCGCACGCCGAACGGACGCCGAGCGTACGCTCGAGGAACGCTCATGACCGGCCTGAGAGTTGTCAGAAACTTGTTACAATTTTTTATGAATGTAGATACAAATCTTACAACAAAACAAGATACCTAAAGAAATTGTCTGGGTAACTACCGATTTGATCTTAAATAACTTGAAAAGATCATCACCGTCAGAGCGCTTCCTAATCAAAGCAGATTTAACAGAATATTAGCTTTTCCGTAGAGTGACTTCCGTCTAAGAAAATTACTTGACAAAATAATGCATTTACCAATAAAAAGCCTTCTCGTTTTTTTTATTTCATCATAGCTTTTCAATCCACCTAATAAACTTGCAATTGATTAAAAAGCAGTTCTTCATACAAACCTAAAATGACTGGTCTTGGGGATGAAATAAATGTATAAATAGAAATTGAATTTCAACATTAGCACACGCGGAAATAAGACAAAAAAATCACTGAAAACCACGGCGTAAAACAAATGTTTTGACAAAAAAGGTTTTAGCAAATCTGTCGGTTTTTCTTAACTCTATGTACGATGACGTCAGTGATCACCCCATGAATACGTGATCAGGTGCCGCGACCCGACCCGCCGACAAATACCTCATCTATATGCACTACCCTAACTGTTATAATATTTGCCAAAACATGCGCAACGCATCAATGGTTGCCGTTTTACTAAATACTTGCGTGCCTGTTAACAATGCTGTTTTCATGTAAAAACTATACATAGTTTTATACTGAAAATATTTATCATCATTAGGCAGCAGTAGCCTAGTGGAGATACCAACAGATTGCCATGAAGAGGGTATCGAGTTCGAATCCACGGCAGGCACCAATGACTATTCGGAGCTATGTGCGTATTAAATTGTAAATTATCGTTTTCTCTGTGCCTCAGAGAGCACGTTAAGCAGTTGGTCCCTGCTGACCTGAAGAGCTTTGACAGTCCTTACAGCGAGTCAGTACTTTTGAATAAACTGACTCTAGTCGAAACCATGGAATATCGCTATCTCTTTGGAATGTGGAGGTCAGACAATAAGTCGCTCTGTCGAAAAGGTAATATTCAGTCAAATCCAGTTAGACTGGTAAGTGGACCACGGGTCACTGGGATAAGGCTAGGAGGATGATGATAACTCATCATCATCATAGAGCCCATTCAATTCTGATCGTACTGTTTTCTTCTTCTTTTCCTGTGTGACCGACTCTAGTGTTGGCGCTTATAGACGCCCGAAGTCCTCCGATACGGCCTAAGCCTAACGAATCTAATGCAAGGAAACAACCGGGATCGAAGGCTGTACGTTTATGTGCCCTCTGAGGCACAGTAGCGCTCTTGTGTAAGCCCTATACCTAACAAACGGTCACCCATCCAAGTGGTGAGTTCTACATGCGTTGCTTTACTTCGGCGATCTTTAGCGAAAGGCAAGCCACATTGTTCATCATCATCAGCCTTTAACAGTCCACTGCTGGACTAGGCCTCTCCTTTGAAAGGAGGAATTGGCCTACTATACCACGCTGGCCAAACGGGTTGGTATAGGGTTTGTATCAAGCCACATTGTTAACCAACCTGAAATCCTTCTCAGTAGTGGAATACAATTTTCTCAGGACTAGACTGGTTGCCTTCACCTTTTGATAAATAAGCACATCCTTTGTCAGGCTTCTCAAATCATAATGAACTAGCGTCTCCCTGCGACTTCGCCCTCGTGGAGGCTGGTCTTCGGGACAAAAAGGAAGCCCAAGTGCTATTCTTCAGTAAATGCTATACCTATTTCTGCAAAGTTTGACCAGAATCAGTTCTGTAGTTTTTGCGTGAAAGAGTAACAAACATACATCCCTACATCGTCACAAACTTTCGGATACATTATAGTAAAATTTCATCTAAGTACCTATCACCAGCCCTTTATACTGTCCCACTGCTGGGCCCGGGCCTCTTCTCACTTCGAGAAGGGTAAGGCCATAGTCCACCACGCTGGCCAAGTGCGGGTTGGCGGACTTCACATGTCTTTCGTGAACATTATGGAGAACTATCAGACATGCAGGTTTACTCCCGATGTTTTCCTTCACCGATTAACAAGCGATAATTAATAATTTAATACGCACTTAACTCCGAAAAGTCATTGGTGCGTGCCGTGGATTCGAACCCGAGACCCTCAGAGTACCTATGTTCAGGGTTAATCCCGGTCTAGGTACTCTACCTATAGAGTCTACCTCTCTCACATTTCTATTTGATGTTCTTGTAGCGTCAAAATGTGTGTGTTATTTATTTAAAATATTTACATATATGATATATAATAGGATTAAATATCACTAACATTATATCAAATCAAACTGTATGCTAATAATTATAACAGATTAAATAAAAAAAATTGGGCAAGTGCGAGTCGTACTCGCGTATGAAGGGTTCCGTACCATCATCTATAAAAGAAAATCACGTTTGTTGTATGTATACTTAAATACTTTATAAGTTTCTACCTGTTTATTAAGATCGAGTAACAAATTGCTTAAAAATTACGTTTACTTTGTTGTAAAAAAAAAAGTAAATAATAAAGGGGCTCCCTTTACTATTTACTTTCTTTTTATTTAATTATTTATTTTGAACATATTCTGTGAAAATTTTAAGCGTCTACCTGTTACCGTTAGTAATTTTGAGCACAAAATACGAAAAAAAAACACGTTTATTGTATGGGACACACCAGACCTTAACATTCTCATTTTGTTTATTTTTAGTAGTTGTTGTTATAGCGGCAACCGAAATACATATTTTTTTTTTAATTTTAGCTTTCTAGCTATCACGGTTTATGAGATACATCCTGGTGACATACAGACAGACAGACAGCATAGTAATAGGGTCCCGTTTTTACCTTTTAGGTACGGAACCCTAATAAAAACGTGCTGTTTCGACGATGTTTTTAGAGTAAAGTCTGAAAGTGCATAAATGCATTATACATAAAAATAAAAATCGGGCAAGTGCGAGTCTGAACCGCGCACCGAGGGTTCCGTACGCATTTTACCTTATTTGAGGTTGGTGCTAATTACGCTAGTCCTCTAAATCTGTATGAGCGCCCATACAACTTAGAGGACTATCTTAAATGGAGTCTACTATGTATGTATGGGGACACCCTTAAATTTTCCACTTTTTTTATTTTTTGTAATTTTACCTTTATTTGTGCTGTAAGACCCTGCTTTTGGCCAAATTTCGTGATTCTAGTTCAACGGGAACTACCATATAGGTTTTCGACCCAAAACCTATAGGGTACTTACGGTTGACCTAGAATTGTCAATTTTGGTTAAAACCAAGGTCTTACAGCACAAGTAAAGGAAAAATTCTGAAAATTAAAAAAGTTGAAAATTAAGGTTAATTTTAGTACTTACAGTTTTCGCAAAAATCTAATTTTGACCATATCTTTTTATCGGGTTGACCCAGGACCCTGATTTTTATACACCTAATAGGAACCATAGACCTCAGTATCTGGTATAAATTTCAATTTGTTAGGTCCACCCGTTTCTGAGAAAATCGGTGGTGACACACGGACAGACAGACAGACAGACAGACGGACAAGAAAGTGATCTTATAAGGGTTCCTTTTTTAACTTGTGAGGTACGGAACCCTAAAAATAATAATAAACAGTTAATTTGTTTTTTTAATTATTATTTTGAAATTTATACATATTATGATATGATCGAGATATATATTTATATGACGATGAGACTTGATGCTTCGAATGATTATAATCATTCGAAGCATCAAGTCTCATCGATTACCTACTTACTAAAGAAGAGTTTGCCGTTGGCGATGAAGGTGATCGTTACACAATACAATACTGAATATAATAGGTTACGCAATAAGCCAATTAGTAATCATAAATGTTGTACAAAAATCGTTAATTTCAGTTAAGCATAATTTTGCATTTCATTAATAGTTGAGTTGCGACAAAGAATGCTTACGGCGATTCGCATGTCCGCGCTACCTTGAGACATGATGGACATCTTGGTGGTTTTAGTTGGTAAATGGGTAGGCCCTGAACGCATGAAATGGAGAGTGTATATTAGGCTGCCATCCGACCGGATTTCCCCGGATTTGTCCTAGTTTTAAAGTCGTCCGGGGGCCGTCCGGTCGGGATGTTGAAAGTGTCGGGTGGAACTCGGTCTCTTTTGTTGTCAGGAGAAATGCATTTTTTTAGATAACCGAGAAATGGTAGCTTTCAAAGGTGTCCGGGGAAAAGTCATATTTCGCCCAAATCTCCAGGATTTTTGCCGTCTTCATCCGGCGTTGGAAATTTAAGTGATGACAGCCCTAAGTGTATACGGTATATAACTACTCTTCTGTCTGCCCTTGCAACTCGTAATTTTAAGTTTCCCCCTTGCTTAGGAAAAATCATTCAAAGGAATGAGAGTAGTAGAAGGTGTACTTACTGTTGTAGATACATACATATCTGCTCGTAATATTAATGTTCTTTATTTACAAAAACACACTTCGTGCGTAAGGTAGATTTAGGCAACCCACTACTACTAAGCCTTATTACGACCGAAAGCCCAATATTATTAGAAACACAATACATTTAATCCAGAAATCACATATAAATTCGTTAACCAAAACATATCCCGCTTCATTGTAACAACGATCGGACCCCATGGATTGAGGACAAAGCTAATAATTAGATCCAACCATTTTTGTTGGATTTTACCTAAAACTGTTCCCGACACAATGGGAACCCGATATTGACGTCAAAAAATCACTGTAATTTCGCACTTCACCCCGCCCCATACCAGAAAACTTAATCAGAATTGAGGGAGTTACATTTCTGTTTCCGATACGAAATACTATAGCGTTTGAACACAGATTATCCAATCAGTTAAGATAAAGGACACGCTTTTTTACTTGGCGCCAATTTTATTTGGGTTTAACCGCCAAAATTTGACAGTTGCATTTTGACACTTGCATAGGAACCATAGAGTTGCGTTTGATTTTTTCGGATGCATCCGAGAAAATCGTTTCTAAAACTGTCTATTCACGTCATGTCGTTTGCAGGAGAGACGCGCGTGGCGGTCACGTGAACGAGATTAGGCGGCGCATTCACGTCGGGCGCACAAAGCGCGGGGTCGTCGGCGAGACGTCAATTGTGTGCGGATTGGGGGAGGGAATCCGCTAAGTTCGGTATATTTAAATTATAAATGCGAAATACAACACTATTTGCATATCCCACGGGTGTAGAACGTGTTTTTTTACGATTAAAACGACACCGATTTATGTCACATCAATGATTTTGAATAATTTAAATAAATTAAAACTAGAAATATGAACATTTCGGACAATAAATAATAGCTATCAATATAGATATAACTGCCAAAATTGAGTGAAATATCGCTAAGTTAATTAAAGAACAACTAAAACAACTTGTAAATCCTGTTGTCTTAAATATTATTGGTAATAAATAACATTAATGTTGTTTTATATTCAAATACATAAATATTAATGCGTAGTCGATGGAAAAACCTCGATATTCTCGTAATGAAATCGAGTAACTACAAAGTACGTAACACAGCAAGTACCTACCTATTATTTAAAATCGAGTGTTAATTAAATGTTGTAAATAACTTGTAATATAGACAGATAGGCAAAACAGGATTAGCATCAAGCGCACTTTTCTATGGTTTTGGTATAAATACTTAGGTAGCACATAAATATCTTAGTATAGGTTTTTTGATTACTGTATTAAACAGATATGCCATTATGTTTATTTATTTGTTTAAAGTATGTATGCATGATATTTTTTTTTCTTTTATAAACTCACACCTGTATCCCCGAAGGGGTAGGCAGAGGTGTAATATTACACCCACATTTCGCCATGAATTTTTAGGTCCCACGTGGGGGCGAGCCTATTGCCGTACCGGGCACATAACCAGACTCCGTGCTGCTACTGAGAATTTCCTAACGGAAAAACCCTATAACGCTTTGCCCGACCCAGGAATCAAACCGAGACCTCCCAACCCCACGCGCACATTTAAGCCGCGAGAACAACGAGGCACTCAGCATGATATTTATTTATATATTATTTATGTAACTATCGTAACTATTATGTTTATTTTACTGTATTATTTTGTACCTAGTGTTTAGTTTGACGCTTGCGTGAGTCATTCAAGTGCATAGTTGAAAATCAGCGTCAGGCATCTGCCTGACAAATGCTGAACTATGCCCTGTTCTGACACGCCACACTTATGTTTTTTTTATTGTTTTTATTGTCTTTTGTACTGTTTTTTTATCGTGTTATTTATTTGTGTGCGTGTTAAGAATTAAATTTCTTTTTAAGATAGACTATTTTAATTTCACTATGTCTGAATTTACAATAATTTCCACTATTTATGGCTTAAATTCAAAACTTTCGTATTATATTAATGTTATACTAAAACTATTCTTTTATCATCATCATCAGCCCCTTACAGTCCACTGCTGGACTAGGCCTATCCTTTGAAAGGAGGAATTGGCCTACTATACCACGCTGGCCAAACGGGTTGGTATAGGGTTATGCCCAGGTTCTATTATACAGTGCGCATATATTTTTACGCTCTCCTGTTACAGTTCAGCTAAAAAATAATAAACGAAACAAGCGATGTTACATAACTAGTACCTACTACTAACTGTTTATTCTGTTCAAAGTCCTAAACGCTGACACATCATTGACAATAGTTTAAAATAATCTTTAAAGTCATGAAAATTATTCTCTTGGCTTTTCAAATGACAACGCTCGCAATTTAATGCATAAAATCTATATTCTTTTTCTATGGTAATATCGCACTTAATATTTAAAGACCGTACGTCGCTTTCTACTCGTATTCTTAAAACGATCAAAGTCATACCTACCACTACCCAAAACCATTTTTATAAACAAATGTTCGTCCATCACAACTCCAAGAAAACCGTACTTAACCAAACAAATCGAGCCTCCCCTGGCAAGTAAACATAATAAAATCCTATAAAGTTTCACCACTCCAATGACAAGTTGAAAGCATCAGTAAACAGTAGAGTAGTACGTAGAAACAAACGAAGAGCAAACACGGGCGACACCAGTGTGCAAACACTAGTCTATCGGAGTTATAGCACGGGGTACGACACGACAAATAAATCAACGCTCGATCGTGACTGGGGACCTAGTCTCTGGAGACCTAGCAAGAGTTGTGCTGCGAATTGATGTGGTAGTTTTACAAGAAAAATAATTTATTCCTCTATGTAGATACATGCTCCAATGTAACAGAATGAATAAACTTAAATTATCTTACAGACTAACCTAACTTATATAGAATCGGATCCCAACTCAGCATAATGCCAACTTTTAACACAAGATGGCGTTGGTATTAGGTATGTTGGGACCGTTAATAATTCTCTATAAAGAACCAATGTACCTACGCCCTTCACAACTTTACTTACATGATACAACTTACAGCCACCTTTCACAACAAAAAAATACCCAAGTGTGCTCACATTACAACAATTTACCGCATCCAAAACAACATAAACCTTCATGGCTGAAGGTGCAGTCCCACAGGACAGAGGACGCATATTGCACTCATTTCATTATGTACATATCTAGTTACATACGATTACAGCGAGATACCGGACCCTCCCTATATATGGGCACACATCGCTTAATAATGCACCACTGGAATTTTAATGGCGTTTACAAGAACTTTAAAAGATACAGTGATAAATAATATAATATTCTACCAAATACACACATAGGTACACAACACCATCTAATCCCAAACTAAGCAGGTATTTAGTTAGAATGGCTATTCTGCCAGCTTATTATTATATATTTATTCATTTAGGCCACAAAATGACGCTTATGAACGTCAAAAATTAAAGTTAATTACTAGATGATTCTACATTTACTGCCACGTTCAAAATGCAATAGGTAGAACCAAGAGAAAGAAGGGCAATAAAACTCGTGGCCACTCTTTTTAACTGCCAGTATAATGGTTTTACATGTTATCTTTGTAAGCTGCAACTGTTTCACATTGTGAGTTATCTACTAATGCAAAATTTAATAGTTATTGATATCATAAGTACTCAAGTAATAAATTATGTTCATTTGGTGAGCCTCCCAAAGTAAATATGGTGAAACAGGAGCATCCACTTACGTCTTTTGATGTAGGCAACTCGCGAACATGACTGTTCAGAGCTGTGGTGGAACAGTATGTCCCGAAAAGTAACGTTATATAAACCTGCAGCAATTTACCATCTATTAGTTAGCAGTTCATGACCACGAGTTACCCTCACCTTACAGTTACCATCACCTTACAAGATTATCTACTTATTTACTAGAAAAGGAGGAAAGGAAAATAGGTATAATGCCCGACTTATGGTTTTTGTATTGCTGGAAGATAGTTAGACAAATAATGTATTTTGGATGGTAGATTCCATCGCTAATCATAATTAATCGTAATTTTTTATTCTGATTTTAGCTATAAGTACTTTATTAATTAATTTCGTCTATGAATCAATAACCTACATATATAAATTTTGTGACGTATGTTTATAGGTCCCACAAACATTTGAGAACTCGATACAACTCGGTTGTTATTTTTATGAATATATCAGCATATATTCTTCAAAGGATACAAAATATACCTATTTACACAATTTATAAAAGAAGACATTGTCACAACTGTTATAAATATCGCACCCAGAACCTGAGACTCTACAAACATAAACATAACTATACCTACTCAACATTTAGAAACCCATAAAAGCCGAACTCTTCACAACGACTAATTAATTATCACGCCACTGTTTACTAACGAACAATCATTTCCACAATGAATAACAACAACCCCTAGCACGATCCAAATAAATCGTTTCTTATTAAAAGTGCGGTGCCATGGGGATGACACCTCGATTTGTTAAAAATCATAACTAGTTTAGTTCCTCAGGGGCTGCCACCCCGCCGATGACATGAACCTTTAGCTTTCGTATTATTGTAGTGGTCAGATGTTGTGACACTTTGTGTTAGCAACCAAATTAGTTTTGCGCTGTAGCGTTCGATCGGAGTAGGGAACTATTTTACGGTAGATTCTTGGTGGATAACTTTATGTTGTATGCCTGTATGTCATGATACGTCCCGGTAGTGTCGCGGCAAAATAATTACGCCAAATTCTATTCGCATAACCGCGCTGCTGCGGAAAATCTCGGTGTACTTAACGGTAACGGTAGTAGAGCCTTGCTTAACGGTAGTAGAGCCTTGCTGAATTCAGCATGAATGGGCCGGCTCGACCGGGGAAGTCCTACCCTCTCACAGAAAATCGACGTAAAGTAACAGTACTTAAACTGTTGCGTTTCGTTCGGTTAGTGAGAGTGCCTGAGGCCCTATGCCCTATTCCTTCTTCCTCATCCCACTCCGTATATTATCCCTTTTCCCATCCCCAAGGGGCGGCAACGCACTTGTGACTCCTGTGGTGTCGAGTGTCCATGGGCGGCGGTAATTGCTTACCATCAGGCGATCCGTCTGCTCGTTTGCCGCCTATTACTTACTATAAAAAAAAAGTACTTCACGGTGGTGAATATGCCCGGGACGCCTGTAAGGAAGAATCTTACACATCTGCTCCACCAACCTTAAATTCGAATCACAGAAAGGCGGTAAGCCCATAAATGGTTTTACATGTCCAAAACGAAAAAGAAGTGCGTAAGCTGGAGATGATACAAGGGTCTGTCTTCTTCCAAAGACAAATGACTTTGCAGCATTTCCCTGGATAAAAACTTAAGTATTTCACCAGGTTCAAGCACCGTCCCCGAAACCAATCCTGAAGCCTGAAGAATGTGTAAGTCATCATCATCATTAGACTGCCATAGTCTACTGCTGGATATAGTCCTCTCCAATAATGAGTAGTTATGTAAAATCACATCTGTAAGTCCCTGAAGGTAGAATCAGAAATGGTAATACATAGTATTTGCCTCTATTGCAGCGAGCTTTATTTACAATCTCCCTATTTTAGACACATTACTTCCGGCTAGTATGTTGTACGGAAATGTATGTTGACATCTCTTGTTATTCGTAACTAGTTTAGTTCCTCGGGGGCCTCGCTACCATACCGCTGCACGACAGGGACATTTAGCGTTGTAAAATTAGTCAGATTTTGTGGCCCTGTGTTACAAAAATGCATGTTGCATCTTTCAATTCAATTCAACGTTTTATTGCTCTCCATATCTTTTACGTACAGTTCCATACAACATTTATTTAATATTTGCAGTGTTTTACGCACCAAATCCCTTCTTAGTGTCCCTACGCTTCCTAAAGCATCAGCATGCAAATAATCAGCTTCTTCCAGTAATATTTTGAGCTGTGCTTTGTCTATCAATGAATAATAAGCTTCGCTTATTTAAAAATACGGCACCAAAATATTCCTCTACTCAACGAACTCATTCCGTTACACTAGTTCCCAGGGACACACCGTATTATAAATCAGAGTATGGTAAATACTTGAAACCGTCCAATAATGAACGTTAGCGCGATATTCAGCGGCTCTGGCACACTTATGATAAGGGGTGAAATGTATTATTTACACTGAGGCTGGCGGGTGCGGGGTGACGGAGAGGGGGAGGGGCTTCGTTACCCGGTTCACTGGGCCATAATAACTTCAGGGAATACCCGCCTCTGAGCAACCAACACCCGATTGTGAGACCCACACGCTGTCATGATGCGTCCTTTGATAAATCCACGCGGTATAAAAAAGAAAATGAAGGGTAATTTTCTTCTAAATCGTGTTTACCAAAATGAAGTCAAAGAATTACATAATATTGGTAAGCAAGCTTTCATGGCAAAGATAAAGAGTCGGTGATCATGATCAAACTGATCAGTAAAGAAACATATTATGTATTATCATTATTATACTTTTTTGGGAAATTAATTATAACGTCCAAACACATCCAAATATTCTAAAAGCAATAAACTCCAAGTGTAATAACACTTTTTCATGTTTTTAGACTGTCTTCTGAAGCGGACCGAGGCAACGGAAAACAGTTGTATACGGTTGCTGTCCACCGGAGATGAAAAACCAATCAGCGGTGAAAAAAGTTGTGAAAATGTTGTGGAGAAACGATGTAAAGAGTTCAGTCTTCAGAATAAAGTTTGTAAACGATAGATACTTTTTTATTGCGTCGAGTCCCACTCTTTTTGCCATCACTTTTTCACTTGTATTCACAGGTTGGGCAGTCGTGGCCTTAGAATAATACTAGTTTTGATATTCGTGAGGCCTCCACAACTAAATAAATGTTTGAAACTAAATAAATCAACTAAAAAAAAATATTTGAGTATAAGGAAAATATTGTCTAACTATGCAAATATTCATAACGGTTAGGTATAAAATAATATATCAAATTGCGTGGCTAGACAGTAAACTATACTTAAAATATATTTAAAACACTTTAATTAACTAATTTTATCACACATGGCTTGCTTTGACTTGTATGCAGCTATAATAATGAGAGTTGTTTATGATATTAATAAATTTACAATAACAGCTAAACTGGGCTCCATGAATTTACATACTTTATTCTATATAAGAAAATAACTGTCCTTTTTATCACGGTTTATGTGTTTTACTAAAACATTTAGATGCAGTTGAATGTAAGCATCGTGGAAAAGTTAATTACCTCTTATTATAAATCTGTAACGCACTGATTGTCTGCATAAATAAAATTCTCTCACTAAACGCTCTTCCAAAAATCTCGAATCAATAAAAACTTTAAAACAAATAGACAAAAAATAACATTCTATAAGTAGAAAATAAACTTCAGTTTACGGATTTTATCGCGTTGGATTAGTTTAACTGGTATTAAATTAAAACTGAATGACCTAAAAACTACATTATAATATATAATCCAACGATTCGATTGCTTTACAAAAATCGTGACGGACTGCGGCTGTACAACAATCTAACTTTTGTAACAGAAGATCTGCCCTTAAACACGCACTCTAATTCCCCGCGCGTACTGTAATATGTTATAATTTTGTCGCTACATCTATCATGGCGTGCTTACACGCGAGTCGCGACACATGTGCCGATTACAACTCACATACCCTACGAGCACGAGCCACCAGCTTCATCATATTTCATTTCCATTCTCCAGCGATATACTCTGATTGTGAACAACCTGTATAAATTACGGGACTGAGTACTTAGTTTTACTGAATAATTTTACGCATAGATACGTCTTTCCATACGTTTTTTTTATAGACTCACGCGTGTATCCCCGAAGGGGTAGGCAGAGATGTAATATTACACCCACATTTCGCCATGAATTTTTAGGTCCCACGTAATAGGAGGCGAGCCTATTGCCGTTACCTGGCACATCACCAGACTCCGTGCTGCTACTGAGAATTTGGGAATACCCAGTAACACTTTGCCCGACCCGGGAATCGAACCCGGGACCTCCGATCAGCAGTCGCATACGCTATCCACTGGACTACAGAAGTAGTGATTTTTTTTTTATAATATTAGAAAATCCTTCCTTAGTGGATGCCTATGTCATAAAAGGACCACAATTAAAATACGTTTATATTCTCAGTAGGCTCCATTCGCAGACGATAGAAGATAGATAAAGGTAGAATCTAAGAGATAGACAGAAGGGAGAAAGATAGGTAAAAGACAAGAGTCATCGTCCAAGCGTTATCCCAGTAGCATCCAAGTCCAAGAGTTTCGCCTTAGCGCCTGAGATCCGCTATCTATTCTATCCAGATTTGAGAGAAAATTAGCTTTTCCAAATAGCGACGGCAGTCTGACCTCCGCAAGCCAACGATAGTCCATGTCCCGTAACTTCTGGTAAAGATCGTTATGAAAGCCGAGACCAACGGCTTAACTTGCTCTCCGAAGCACAGGGTAAGCGACAGTCAACAATTTTATACACACACTAGAGGACGCCAGCAGCTATGCCTGCATTTTTTTTAAATTTACCTGTTTTGGCCGATCCCGTGGGAATTTCGGGAAATCCCTTCTTAGTGCACCTCTACGGTCCCCAAGAAAGATACATGCCAAATTTCAGCTTCCAGCGCCCCATAGTTTCGGCTGTAGCGTGTCTATCAGTCAGTAAGTAACGCAAGGATTTTATATATTAAGATAACTTCGAAACATCAGTGGTTGCTTGGGTTTGAACTCGATTTGCAAACAGTCTTCATGGCAGTCTGGGTACTGACATTTTCAGGACAGACGGGACCGACGGCTTAAGCACTCTCCGAGGAACGGAGCAAGCGATTGTGCTGTGAGCTGTATATTTTAAACTTCTGCATATCAGTCTATTGGTATCTACACTAGGGTATGACAACCCAGATTGGAGTGATGCGTGATTCAGCCACATTTACACTTTGTGTCCACATCCACATTGATCACGTTAGCACCTGGTAATTTTAGTTATTTATTCAGAGCCGTAGCGTAGTGTACAAACCACAGGTTTCGCCGAACGAGCGGCGCGGCCGGTGCGTGGCTGACAGCGACGACGTCGCGTGCACGCCACTCAGTGTAACCCCGGCCTTAGGTAGCGATAGCACAAGAAATACGGTCACTATGTTTTATAAAATTAGTATTGCATTTGTTGCAACCAAATTTTGGAACGTACCTATCTACTAAATAACGTCCCTGCATCACCTTTAGGTTGGGAATGCATATGGTATGAAATCGACCCACATTGTGCCAAAAGTTACTTTAGGCCCATAATTTGCTTTACAGTAGCACTGTGAGTCAAGGTCTTGCCACACGGCACAATTTTACGTCCAACTTGACTAAATCACTTGATGAAATCGTGACGTGTAGACGCCAGTCGTCCAAGGCTGGTTTCAGAGTCACGCGTTTGACCGGCGCCGGCCACACGCGCGCGCTTACAATTACACTAGATTAGTAGTAGCGTTTCATAGTCACGCAGTTCAAACGCGCCGCGTGTGAGACGCGCGCGCCGGCCGCGCTGCCGAAGCTTCATACATTGCAATGAGAAACGCGAACTCGTTTCACAGTGGGCCGCGCGCCAAACGCGCTGTTGAGACGCGCTGGCCGACGGCGCGTGCCGCGCGTCACTTTGAAACCAGCCCAACTCAAGTTCATCGGGTAGGCGGTACCACCAGATTTTAACCAATCGGGTGGACGGAATGCAAATCAGTGATTTGATTGTGTCGTGTAGACGGCCTAAGCCAATTCGATTGAAAATTTGATCGGTGGTAAAATTGTGCCGTGTGGCAAGGCCTTTAGTAGGATGATTTGGCCTATACTACGCTGGCCAGACGCACGGGAGGGAACCGAATTCATTGTCCCTCTCTTTGCAAACGTTATACTTGGTTGTACCTATTTTCCTTTATCGCCTCTTTTCGCAATAAAATGGGGTAGTAACATTCTGTATTTAAACCGTCACCACACTGTTACAAAATATTCAATAAGTAAATATAATAGAACCACACGTAGCATTTTTATGCATACGTCGTAGAGGTAAACGTATTGTAGTCGCTTTCGCCAACCCCTATGTTCTCGTCCTGATCATTTTTAAATGACCTCTACTTAAATATACAGGAGTAATTAATAAATACAGATATACACTACACGTATTGTCGTGGTTGTGGTTATTATTAGCTACGTCTACTATTGACATACCTAAGTACACGATTTTCTGACGGCGGACAACAAAATCTATTACTTTCCCTTGCCACTGATCAAGTACCCGGATGTTCAAAGGTAGGTAGGTAATACAAAGTTACTCGTCCAACCATCAAATAAGGTTCACGCATACGAAACAAAAAATTAAAGTGATCTAAAAATTGTAGTACCGGGATTACCACTAGAGAATTTCGTAAGATAAATCTAATTCAAGAAAATTAAAATTATTTTGCGAGGCGTTGTTTTATTTTGCAGTCGGTCCACCGCTTACCTTCACGACAGTACACAAGGCAGCTGCCAGACACACGTCAGTCGTCAAGCGACGCGCGAATCAGTGGTTAGCATCGCGTGTTCGCTGCGATCGATATCTACCCTCGGGCCGCCGGATCTTAGCTTGTTTCATGTACTACTACACGCTTACTGTAATTGCCGTAGCGCGTTACTTTGACTTGCCTTCGTAACAGATAGAGATTAAGTAATGCTTGCTGAGGTTGCCACTTGGATGGGTAACCGTTTTCAAGTCAGCGCGCTACCAAACTATGGATAGCACGACTCATCGATCCCTGTTCAAGTCTTAAAGCAAGATAAAAAAGACTTGAGAAATGGCCACACACGACAAAATATAGCAATAGTTATTTGTGCAACAAGAGAGCAAAGTTGTTTTTTGTTTCGAGTGCTGATTTTGAGTCCCGAGCAAGCGAAGGATTCTATGATTGATTCACGAGCGTAGCGAGTGAATCACAGTTAGAATCCTGAGTGAGGGACTCAACAGCACGAGATACAAAAAACTTTGCTCTCGTGTAGCACACATAACTTTTCACCACAGCAGTGAGAACACATATTACTTAGGAGACATAGAAATGAACAGGAATAGATTGAATTCTGCATAATCACTGTTGATTTAACTCTTCTGGTGTTAAAGTACCTACAGTCATCATCGCTAGTTTCACTCATCTTTTTTATTATTTTATATATTAATAAAGTTTAACACGTTATGCTATACCTACTGTATCAGCATCAGCGAAATTTTTATTCCCGCTACTTTTTTAAATCGCGTTTTAATACCGCGTCCCTGATGTGTATTTTTCAAATGTATCATTGTTGTAATTCTAAATAAAAATGTATTGGTTAAATACTAATTTAAATTAAACATGTAAACAATAACATATAAAAAAAGTAATTTCTTTATTACAAATATCTTTTTTTTTTGCGTTGCCGTAGGTGTTTTCTTTGAGGTCGAATTCCAAAATCGAATTTCGAATTCGAAGGGGTTTGTTTTTTCACTCACTTTTTATATGCATGTGAAAGAGACAGAGCACAGTAAAATTCGAATGTTTCAAATTTATGGCTGAACAATGTCAATTCGTGGCACTGAAGATTGAAAAATTAAAAAGCTACTTTGCCTCACGCTCGAATCAAAATCGCGTTTTGTTCACTGTTGTCTCGCAGCAAAAGCGGCATGTTTGAGCTGCTGTGGTGAAAAAGTATATTAAGCGCCCTGCTAATTAATGCACGTACCTATAGGTGATCTACTGAGAGTTCTGCACCTACCAATTATAAATGCCTTTCCAAAGGAAAACTGAAACTTCCTATCCACTTTTCTTCGGTGTTTAAATCGCAATTTCCCTAGATATTGATATCTGCCATCGTATCACACGATTTTAGCTAGTTTCATGGACTAGGACCTAGTTGGCCTACTCAAACTACTAAATAATAGACTTTGCAAATGAATAGTTAGGACTTTAAGCAGTCTGATTGCAAAGCTCAAGCTCCCACCCCTCTGAAAAATTACCTCCGAATCTGACCTCCGAACGAACAGGATTCATAATTACCTTCGTACTGATGCAATACGGATAGGTAGAGTCAAAGCTGTTGAAAAACAATTTACTGCTCATTCGCTACAATGCATGCTCGCCAGAAAACTCGATGGAGTGCTCGCTAAAACGCTCTCGTTTATTTTTATATAATGTAACATTCGCAAGAATGCTCAAGTTTATCTCGGCACCTTTACACAAAAATATTTTTTATTTTGTTTTTTTTTAAAGACTCACGCCTGTATCCCCGAAGGGGTAGGCAGAGGTGTAATATTACACCCACATTTCGCCATGAATTTTTAGGTCCCACGTAATAGGGAGCGAGCCTATTGCCGTACCGGGCACATTACCAGACTCCGTGCTGCTACTGAGAATTTCCTAACGGAAAAACCCAATAACACTTTGCCCGACCCGGGAATCGAACCCGAGACCTCCCAATCCTACGCGCACATTTATACTGCGAGACCAACGAGGCAGTCTCAAAAATACAATCAATCCTTACTATAAAGAACATAATTCATACCCTACTGAAAAGCCAAATTAATGTCTATAAATGGATGCATTTATGAGCGACTATTAAAATAATAATATAATTATAGCAAGTACAAGCAGAATTATCATACTAAGTATTTCGTTTCGATTCGCCAACAAACATTTCCTCATCCCTTATATTAGCTAGGATTTGCGCTTAACCCTCGTAGCCACAACAGGATAATTACCATCATTTTCTAATCTACTCTATAATAAAAATGCTAATTTGTGCACAGGTCGACCGCGCCCTCTGCACAATGCACAGTGCACACATAAAATGAAACAAGTATGTAATTCAGTTTATATTGTGGCCAATTGCTGTTAGGGTGTATCTTAATCGTCCCGCCATCTGTCCATGTTTTATACAATATCTCGCTTGTTATTGTTGAAGAAAGATACTGATATATTTGCTCTCGAGATGCGGCTTAGTGGGGTGTTTGTAGATCACCATACATACCTTATTTTTTTATGAGAGGCATCTCTCTCTTGTACACAAACTCCCAGACAGATCGCCTGATAGTGAGAGATTTTCGCTCATATGGTGACAAACCCTGAATGGGAAAAGACATAGGAGGGGGAATGAGATGAGGAAGAAGGAAAAGGGATGGTCTCATCACATAATTCTGTTCAAACTACAAGTTTGAACAGAATTATGCCAAAGCGAAGGATTCAGGATTAAGAGTTCGTTGGTTTCTTACTAATTCCTCTTCTGAAGTGAACCTTTTAAATGTTCCAATGCTCATAAGGCTGTTAATACTATCTAATATTGAAGTACCTATTCCTTCGCCAGAGTAGGTGAATGAGATTATCATTTCGATTTTTACATAAGTACGTCAGCATTCGCTAAAATGTAGGTTTCTATTATAAACTAATTATAGTATTGCCATGTCCGCCCGTGGTTTACCTCAAGATAACACGTGCTAAGGCAGTTTGCAAATTTTTCTGATCAGGCCAAAATATGTACCTACCTAAAATTTTATTTTTACCGCTAGGACGACGATGATGATGATGAAAGGGGCGCTTCGTTTGTAAATTGGAAATTATTTTTGTGTATCCGCTACCCAACTTAAAAGCATGGACATAGCTGTAAACTATTGAGTTACACTGTGAAGTTACAAGATAAAATGTAATATAGGTACGCAATAGTAATTTTTGTGCTTTTGTATTACGTTATTAGTTTTTATTAGTAGTTTTACATGTAAATTTAATATCTAGCTATAAATGCGTGTGTGTGTGTGTGTGTGTGTGTGTGTGTGTGTGTGTGTGTGTGTGTGTGTGGGTGTGTGTGGGTGTGTGTGTGTGTGTGTGTGTGTGTGTGTGTGCGTGCGTGCGTGCGTGCGTGCGTGCGTGCGTGCGTGCGTGAGTGCGTGCGTGCGTGCGTGCGAGCGTGCGTGCGTGCGTGCGTGCGTGCGTGCGTGCGTGCGGGCAGGCGTGCGTGCGTGCGTGCGTGCGTGCCTGCGTGCGTGCGTGCGTGCGTGCGTGCGCGCGTGCGTGCGTGCGTGCGTGTGTGTGTGTGTGTGTGTAAGTATAGCCCACCACGCAGGCTATATATGGGTTGGCAGTCTTCACCCTTCACATATCAAGAACATTATGGAAAAATCTCAGACAGCAGCTCTCAACAGCTCTGCAGGTAATTCGTTACATAAGCATTGTGAATGTTAAACATAATTTGGTTTACTATGGCCTACTAGGCTAGCCATACGGTTTGATGTCAAGTCTTCCGTCCCTTTCCAAAGATAATACTTACTTTGTGTACTTTCCTTAGACGCTGCTTACAACTGACACGGATCTCAAACCTTGTACCTACCAACCTTGGTTTAATATGTCACATCTTTCTATTGGCTCACAATAGACAGTCGAGCAGTGGACTGCGTAAACGTGCTACGATGAATTGCCGAACATGGCCTATGTCCAGCCGAGCAGTGGACTGCGTAAGGCTGCTATGATGAATTCCCGAACATGCTTTCTATGTGGCAAAACAAATATCAACATTTATATAGTAGGTATCCAAAATGATTTTAAATTCAGTTACATAATCTGAATGTTTTGTAATAGGTAGAGGTCAAACGAGATTTCGGTAGATGCAAAAGCCAACTGATTTTCTATATTGTTAAGCAAAATAGTACCTAAAAATAAATTGAATAGATCCATAAAACGAACTGTGTTTTCATAAAACTTAACTAATATTCATGTCTATTGTCACGAACAAAAGATGTGTATGTCGTAAATAAAATATGCAGAAGTACGTACATTGTACGCCTTAATAGATTTCTTTGAGATTTTCAATATTCTACGTGAATATAAGAAAGGAATAATAGATAAATATCGTAATAAAAAATGGCTCCTTAAATAAGATGTTATGCGTTCATTCACTGAAATGAAACTTTAATTTCGAAAGCTTCGCACCTACCAATTAGATTTAAACGTTGACCCAGATTTAGGAAACGCTTTTCTGTGTCAGCCTATCTGCCCTCGAGCTGAGTTTGCACTTCAGCGTGGCTTCATTTGCAATTGAAGTCACAACCTCTGTGCTCTCGCCTAAAAAAATCACAGAAAAACGCGCGCTACGTATTTGACAAATCCCCGCGGGGCGACCGCGCGCCAACCTTAAAAGCTCCATCCCTTTCACAATCCAGCTTCCTCGATTTTCCGTTTCACTCGCTCTTTGTGATTGCTTTAGGTTCTTTCTTGTAGACGCTCCGCCCGTACCGACGCACGTTTATTTTTCATTTCTTAGGGAGTGGAGAAAATAATTTTCCCTGAGCTTTGAACCCGTGGCGAGGGAAAAATGGGAAATTTGGAAAATGTAATTGGATTCTGGACTAATCTCGACGCCTCTGTATTTTATAAGAGGGGAATGCGTGTTGAAATAGAAATGGTAGATAGATACCTACCTACGTACCTTCTTAGTTACGTACATAGCTAATTATGTTGGTGGTAGCGGTTTTGTTCGTACACCCACTTATTTAAATTTATTCAGAGGCTGTATCTTGCCGACTACGAATATTCTTGCTGGGTAAAAAAGAATTTACATTTACATAGGTACATCGGTACAAGGGTAGCGGCCCTTTTTCATATTTTGCTGCTTATGGTAAGTTTCAGGTTATAAGACGCTTTTTAATACATCATTTTCAATGCAACCATTCCATGATAATAGGTACATAGCATAACATAACTTCACGCCTTTGTCCCCGAAGGCAGGCTAGGCAGGTGTGTATTACACACCCACACTTCGCCAGTTATGTTTCGTTCCCAATGTAAATGGGACCAAAACATAACTGGCGAAATGGGGGCGAGCCTACTGCCATCTACCAGGCACATTATTAAGAGATCGATAATTTATATTTTTAATACACACATAACTTTGAAACATCAGAGGTATGTACTCGTACCTACCTGTGGATCGAACGCGAGACCATTCTCCGCAGTCCGTTACGTACACCACTGGGCTATCGCCGCTTAATGATATAAACTCGAATAAAATTTAGTTAAAGGTTTAAGTCTAAAGATCATATCGCACTTAAAAATTAGAGACCCTGCGTCGTCCATTTATTCCTAAAAACCAACAGTGCCGTCAGAAATACTGCTCTACAAATATGTTCTATGAAAACGTCGTCCATCAAAACTTGGTCGAGAAAAGTGCAAAACTGCTAACGGATATTAATTGTACGGTTTCCACCGATATTGTGATAAACACAATGATACACGAGGATAGTTTAGGTGTATTATTCACGCAGGCGAAGCCACGTGCGAAGTCTTGTATACATATCGTCGGGGATAGTGCAAATCCGCGTAACTAGCATTGGATAATACCGCGTATCTAACAAATGTCGCCAATTTTAAATTTCGCAGGCATTCCATGTAAGATCCCGATTGGCAGCCTTGTCAAAGACATGACCTTCATTCGACCAATAAAAGGCTAGAATTCGCCGAATAACAATACCGCGTATCTACAGCCAGCAATTTGCAATACCGCGTACGTCCCGAGGTTTCATTGAGAACGTATTTTGTGGTTAAGTTTTGGTATAATAATAATAATTTAACCCCTGGGGCAGTCGTTATCTCATCATAAGACTAACGCAATCTCAGAGGGCAGAGTAACAGCTTTCAAACATCACCTTCATCTTGTGATATAAACAAAAATTGTATTACAGGATGAATAGAAAGCTTACAAACTGCATGGCAGCTTTGTTGCGAGCTGAATGTGTGTGGCGACACTGCGGTCCCGAATGCTTCAGAGAGTCGGTCAGGGCCTCTTGATACTTGACTTGATACTTAATGGCACGTGCTGTTTCCGCAACTCCACGTCTTGGCGTGTATTTTGCGTACGGGTGGGAATGGTCTTGTCATTCGAGCCACCCCAGCTCTTCGAGGAAGGCCAGCAGGCTCTTGATGTGGCCCACAGCTTCCCTAAGGTGCTGTGTCTGGTCAGGTTCTGCTGCCTGTACTGTGAGACCTCAGGGCAGTCGAGGAGCAGGTGGGCTGCCGTCTCGTCTGCTGCCATACAGGCCCTGCTCAGCGGGCTGTCGGTAATACCTATAGTAAATAGGTGCTTATTAAAGGATCCATGTCCTGTATAGGCGGCCGCGACCGTCCGAAGTTGTTGCTTGGACAGCCGGAGGACTTGTTTGGCTATCTTACCGTCAGAATTGTCATTATCAATGGCGTAACTACGGGGAAACCCGCTCCGGGTTTCCGTTGTCACGAGACCCGCAAAGGCGAAACCGGGGCCGCACTGCTCAACACCCCTAGCCACTCGCACCGCTGTTGCCCTCTGGCTGCCTTTATGGTAGAGTTTGTTTGCTTTGGGGGGCTGTTTAGAGAGGGCCCATCCAGTGAGTTGGCGAGTCACCACCTGCCATGCAGACGGATACTAGAGTATTACTGGCAGGTACCGTTTTTCATCCATAATCATCATATTACCAATCCATTGAACACCCATTCCCATAACCTAGTTAAATTAATTTAGTCTTTACATCATAGTAATAGTCCTACACGTGCTGCGGCTAGTCCATAGCTGTACTCAGTAGTGCAGTTGTGGAGGCACCGCGGCATGTGTCACATCCTATTTTAGATTAAAACTCTCTATGAGCCTCTGCACTTTGGATCCATATCCCCGTGTAAGCCTCCCAAAGGTCCGGTTATTCTTTTAACACCAAATGTTAGAGAAATAGCGGTGTAACAGAGATACATTAATCTTTATTTTGCTCACAATTACACCTGCTTAATAGATACATTTACATAGAAGTAAAACATTGAACATAGTTGTAAACTCAGACAGTGAGGACTGGTGTCTGAGATAGGCGTAAAGTACAGTAGTAGGTACAGATCGCCAGGCCCATCCTATGGAACCGAACTAATTATTATGACAAATCAACTTGAAAATTTCCAAACAAAACTGCATTATGAAAATGGGAATTAAAAGATGAAAATCATTAAATAACTTTTCAAAAATACTTTGATTAATAAATAAAAGATATCTTTGTAAAAACAGCGCTTAAAAGCTGATAAAGATCTGATTTTGTAGGTCGTATTTTGCTTTTATTTATTAAATATTATGTGTAAAATTAATTCCAAGTTTGATTTAAAAAACCGCGTATCTGACTGTTAGCTTCCCTTTTGATAAGATTGTGGTTAAATAAAAACCGCGTAAGTAGCATAGCGGTTATATTAATCATTGTATCGCATAATTTATGATGAAAATATATAAAAAACATCAATTTTTACTCACTATGTAAATATGAAATCAACTGGACTTAAATTAACGATATTAAAAAGTTTTAACTCTCCCCTGTAAAATTAGATCGAATGCAGATAGGCGGTATTATCCAATGCTAGTTACGCGTATTTGCACTATCCCCGACGATATGATATACCTACTTACTTTAACTTACATACATACATAGACTCACGCCTGTTTCCGGGAGGGGTAGGCAGATACTACGGAACGCCATCTGTAACGATCCTGACATACCTCTCTTGCTTCATTCACTCAAATCAAGTTTCTCATGCATGCTCTTCTGTTTAGGGTACTTCTGACCTGTCCTTTTTTTAGGATGTCTACTGTTTGACTACTTGGTTTTAAATAGATAGCTAGATATCTATATGCCTCTCTAGTTATTATAATTATAAATTATATTAGGTATTAACACTTGGTTTCGTTCAGTGACTTAATCAAAGCTTATTAAATGATTTCCATTCAATTGTCAATGCCAGGTCGAAAATAGAGAACTTTTCTTTTTTTGGTGGAAAGTTTGCCTGACAAAAAGTAAAATTGGTCCTTCACATAATATTAATAGACTAGAGGACGCCAGCAGCTACGCCTGCATTTTTTTTAATTTACCCGTTTTTGGTCGATCCCGTGGGAATTTCTGGAAATCCCTTCTTAGTGTACCCCTACGGTCACCAAGGAACATACATGCCAAATTTCAGCTTTCTACGCCCAATAGTTTCGACTGTAGCGTGTCTGTCAGTCAGTCAGTAACGCAAGGATTTTATATATTAAGATTTCTTAAATAGCTTTTGATAGAGTTACGCGGATGGACCGCATTTAGAACTCCCTCATCCGTGGCAGTCTTCGAATCCGTGACATTTCGGATAAACTGCAAGAGTGTCATCACCTACGTTGGTATGGCCACGTCTTACGACAACCAGCATATTACGTAGGGAATAAGTGTCTAGCCATGCCGCCCCTGCCGGGCCTCGTTAAACGTGGCAGACCTAAGAAATGCTGGCTTGACGTCGTAAGATCTGATATAATGTCAATCGTGTCAATCGACTTACTACCAGAGATGTCGAAGACCGGGCGAAGTGGAGAAGATTAAGCGGAAAACCGGACTCCGTGTTCAAGGAGGTCTTGAGGCACGACCGGGATAGCGCTAGGATGATGATGATGATGAGAGCTAAATAAAATAATATATATGGGAATTAACGCGAACATGCATTAGGTATTTACATACCTTATTTTGCTTGACGTTTCGAGCCGGTTGCACGTCCCGTGAGTTTGAAGTTTGATTCCTCTGCATAGCAATCTGTTGGTAGATATCTCCACTACACTCAGGGGGAATCGAGCCCCCGACTTCTAATGAGAGTCACAATTAGGTACTACACCAGCAAATACTTTATTATTAGATATTATTTACGCAGGTGTATAATTATAATTCATAACATTCAATCTAGGTCAGGCATGGCCGAGCAGAACAGTGTCTACTTCAGTCACTCTCTTGCAGATAAGTCACTTGCGGACAAGTGCCCAGCAGGATGGCCGTGTCGGAGAGTCTAAGGAGCAAGGTGTCAGTTGGACAGATAAAATACGTTTACGGAATTTGATTTGGTTAATTGTTAATGAGTAAACGCCAGGTTTAGTACCTGGGTGAAATCCTAGATGGCGTGACAAAAACGTAATAGTGTGTTAGTATTATTATAAATTGGCAACACAGACGGTTGACAGGTCAGGACCGTTATGACGTAAAGTGTGACGGACCGTTGAGGCACTTTGGAACGAAGCGGCGAAGGGTACGGTAGTCACGCCAATCTAGGGGATCATTGCGTTTTCTATCCTTAATTAATGTTGTTAATAATAAATTAATGCTTAATTAATGGTTTATTCGTTTGACTTGTGCTTAAAATCTATAAAGGAGCGTATCAACTACCGTGTCGAATTATTATTTCAACTTCTGCGGCCACACAAAATGGAAGACGACCACGATTCTGGTGACAGGCATGAGGACCCACCGTCATATATAATTATAATAGCTTAAATGATTATTATCTTAATGACAAAAGCGCTTGGAAATAATCTGTTTCATTATTCATTTAGGTAAATACGTACTGGACGACGCAGCAGGGGTAGGCCTACAACAAGGTGGACCGACGGTCTGGTTAAGATCGCGGGAAGCTGTTGGATGCGGGCGGCTCAAAATCGGTCTGTGTGGAGAACCTTGGGGGAGGCCGCCAAAGCAGTGGCCCTCTCTAGGCTGACATGATGATGATGATAAAATACGTAGATGATAATAAAAATTTCATGACAGTCATATACGAAACGACACGAGATTATACATTACAAGACACCAGATTATACACGACACGACAAGAGATTATACACGGCACGAGATTATACATGACACGACACGAGATTATACACGACACGACACGAGATTATACACAACACGAGATTATACATGACACGACACGAGATTATACACGACACGACACGAGATAATACACGACATTACACTAGACACAACATGAGATTATACATGACACGACACGAGATTATACACGACACGACACGAGATTATACGCGACACGACACGAGACGGCACGACACGATTCGAGATTATACACGACACGACACGAGATTATACACTACACGACACAAGATTATACACGACACGACACGAGATTATACACGACACGAGATTATACACGACACGAGATTATTCACGACACGACACGAGATTATACAAGACATGAGATTATTTACGACACGACACGAGATTATACACGACACGAGACGGCACGACACAACACGAGATTATTCACGATATAGGGAATGCAAATCTCGCGAGATCTCGCCAATTTCGAGATCTCGCGGGATTGGCAATATGGATGTTTATTTTTTTGTAAATAATCGCAATATTTGATTAATTAGATATTATAATTTTTATTACAATATTTATTACAAAAATTCCTTTTGGCCCCCAGTGGGGCCGAAGAGCTGGGGGACAAGAGGAATAACCCGTAAAAAGTCCCTTAACGAAAACTGAAATCCCATTTTGTACCAATCACTACGAACATTTTTTACTTTGGCACCATAGCTGGGAAATTACTGGTCCAGGAGATATTGAGGCTCAAAGTTAGTATGGAATTTTTATAATTAGGTACAAAGGCATTTACCCCGCCAATTTGTTCTTTAGATGCTTTATGACCCCTTGGATAAATAGACATTGCGAGCATTGCACGCGCGCACTTTTAATTGTGGTTTAAAAAATGTGTAAACTTAAAAAAGAAATTGTTTCCCAGGTATTATTTTTGGTTAGTATGACATGATGTCAAGCATCATGTCCACAACAAGTAGACTTCGGCTTGGTGATAGGTCTTGTGACACCCTGTATATCTGTATGGGTTTTATTACCTGAAATAAATAAATATAATCTCAGGTATAATCTCGTGCCATCTCGTGTCGTGTCGTGTATAATCTCGTGTCGTGTCGTGAATAATCTCGTGTCGTGTATAATTTCGTGACGTGTCGTGAATAGGGAATGCAATCTCGATCGAAGCTAAAAGAGGCCGAGATCTCGCGAGATCGAGATCTCGCGAGATCTCGGCCTTTTTTAGCGAGATTAATCTCGGTAGAAAAATGGGCGAGATCTCGCGAGATTTACGAGATTGCACTCGAGCATAAAAACGTCTTATTAGAAGCGCGAACTGACTCGGACGGAGTTGCAATCTGTCGGTATCGGCATTAATAAAAAAATTAAATGAATTTATACGAGTCCGGGGGGTTAAAAGGCAAACTTTTGCAGTTCGTGGATGTCTGCCTGAGAACTGCGAGAATTTTAATTAGCGTTGAATCCGAAAGGGCCTTCTCAGCGGCTGGTTATCTGGCCAACAGAAAAGGAAGCCGTTTAGCAGAAGATTCTTTGGACATTTTGTGCTTCTAAAGGAGCTACTTTGAAAATAATTCGTAATAATGGCTTGTGATGTGAACTGAACCAATCTTTCCTTTGATTGGTATATTTTGTTAATCAGGATCTGTAATTTCTAAAAGTCTGTCTAATTGGGATATTTTGTTATTTAATCTGTAATATCTAAAAGGTCTACTGAGTAGATATAGTTTTACTTACCTAATTGATAATATACCTCAGTTTAGTAACATTGACTTTTTGACCTCTCGTTGTTTTGTTTGTTATAAAAGAAACGTTTTATTACTAAAAGATTTTTGTTTGAAATTAGAAGCGAAGACTGGTTGTTTCTTTCCTTTCTTATTTGACAGATCCGTCCGTAAAAGTTTACTTCATAAAACTTTATTAAAAAAGTTTAGACAGATAGGTACCTACGTCAAACAATGTTTGAAGCATAGAAGTGTATTGAAAAATTCGTGATAAATAATGTTTCGTATAATACTTAAAATGGTTATTATTTTTGTCCTAATTAATCAAATATTGCGATTATTTACAAAAAAAAACATCCATATTGCCAATCCCGCGAGATCTCGCTTGAGCCCAAATCTCGCGAGATTTGGGCTCTATGGGTATCTCTATGGTATAGGTTCTATGGTATAGGTTCTATGGTATAGGTTATTCCTCTTGTCCCCCAGCTCTTCGGCCCCACTGGGGGCCAAAAGGAATTTTTGTACTGTTGTCCCCCACTACAATTTAGCGTGGCCAAACGGAATCATAATTTCCTGTCGACCCCCAATAAAATATTATTTTAAATATCGTCTTGATATCAGTATTTGACGTATGTTAAATTATTTATTTTTTATGTTGTCATGAGACTCATAATTATTCAATAGCGCCTTTAAAGTATACACGACACGAGATTATACACGACACGAAATTATACACGACACGAGATTATACACGACACGAGACAGCACTTCACGAGATTATACACGACACGTCACGAGATTATACACGACACGAGATTATACACAACACGAAACAGCACGTCACGAGATTATATACGACACGTCACAAGATTATACCCGACACGTCACGAGATTATACACGGCTTGACATGAGATTAGGTATACACGACACGACACGAGTGTCGAGCTTGTACACGGCACGTCATGAGATTATACACGACACATCACGAGATGATACACGGCATGAGATTATATTCGACACGACACGAGATTATACACGTCAGGAGATTACACACGACACGAGATTATTCGCGACATAAATGAATGAATGAATGAGACAGCACGTCATGAGATTATACACGACACATCACGAGGTTATACCCGAAACGTCACAACATTATATACGACACGAGATTATACACAACACGAGACAGCACGTCACGAGATTATACACGACACGTCACGAGATTATACCCGACACGTCAAGAGATTATACACGGCACGACATGATATAAGGTATACACGACATGTCACGAGTGTCGAGCTTATACACGGCACGTCATGAGATTATACACGACACGTCACGAGATGATACACGGCACGAGATTATATTCGACACGACACGAGATAATACACGTCAGGAGATTATACATGACACGAGATTATACACGACACGAGATTACACACGGCACGAGGTTATACACGACACGAGATTATACACGACACGTCACGAGATTATACAAGACACGTCACGAGATTATACCCGACACGTCACAACATTACACACGACACGAGATTATACACAACACGAGACAGCACGTCACGAGATTATACACGGTACGAGATTATACGCGACTCGTCACGAGATTATAGACGTCATAAGATAATACACGACACGTCACGAGATTATACCCGACACGTCACGAGATTATACACGGCACGACATTAGATAAGGTATACACGACACGAGTGTCGAGCTTATACACGGCACGTCATGAGATTATACACGACACGTCACGAGATCATACACGGCACGAGATTATATTCGACACGACACGATATAATATACGTCACGAGATTATACGCGACATGAATGAATGAAACTTTATTCAGAAAAGACACAGGAAGACATAGTACAATACAATAAATACTTTGACATATAACGAGATTATACACAACACAAGATTATACACGACACAAGATTATACACGACACGAGATTATACACGACACGAGATTATACACGGCACGAGGTTATACACGACACGAGATTATACACGACACGTCACGAGATTATAAAAGACACGTCACGAGATTATACCCGACATGTCACAACATTATACACGACACGAGATTATACACAACACGAGACAGCACGTCACGAGATTATACACGACACGTCACGAGATTGTACACGGTACGAGAAGATACGCGACACGTCACGAGATTATACACGACACGTCACGAGATTATACACGACACGTCACGAGATTATACACGACACGTCACGAGATTATACACGACACGTCACGAGATTATACACGGTACGAGAAGATACGCGACACGTCACGAGATTATAGACGTCATAATATAATACACGACACGTCACGAGATTATACACGGCACGAGATTATACACGGCAGACATGAGATAAGGTATACACGACACGACACGAGATTATACACGGCACTAGATTATACACGACACGAGATGATACGCGACATGAATGAATGAATGAAACTTTATTCAGTAAAGACACAGGAAGACATAGTACAATACAATAAATACTTTGACATGTCACGAGATTATACACGGCATGACACGAGATTATACACGACACGAGATTATACACGACACGAGATTATACACGACACGAAATTATACACGACACGAGATTATACACGACACGAGATTATTCACGACACGACACGAGATTATACAAGACATGAGATTATTTACGACACGACACGAGATTATACACGACACGAGACGGCACGACACAACACGAGATTATTCACGATATAGGGAATGCAAATCTCGCGAGATCTCGCCAATTTCGAGATCTCGCGGGATTGGCAATATGGATGTTTATTTTTTTGTAAATAATCGCAATATTTGATTAATTAGATATTATAATTTTTATTACAATATTTATTACAAAAATTCCTTTTGGCCCCCAGTGGGGCCGAAGAGCTGGGGGACAAGAGGAATAACCCGTAAAAAGTCCCTTAACGAAAACTGAAATCCCATTTTGTACCAATCACTACGAACATTTTTTACTTTGGCACCATAGCTGGGAAATTACTGGTCCAGGAGATATTGAGGCTCAAAGTTAGTATGGAATTTTTATAATTAGGTACAAAGGCATTTACCCCGCCAATTTGTTCTTTAGATGCTTTATGACCCCTTGGATAAATAGACATTGCGAGCATTGCACGCGCGCACTTTTAATTGTGGTTTAAAAAATGTGTAAACTTAAAAAAGAAATTGTTTCCCAGGTATTATTTTTGGTTAGTATGACATGATGTCAAGCATCATGTCCACAACAAGTAGACTTCGGCTTGGTGATAGGTCTTGTGACACCCTGTATATCTGTATGGGTTTTATTACCTGAAATAAATAAATATAATCTCAGGTATAATCTCGTGCCATCTCGTGTCGTGTCGTGTATAATCTCGTGTCGTGTCGTGAATAATCTCGTGTCGTGTATAATTTCGTGACGTGTCGTGAATAGGGAATGCAATCTCGATCGAAGCTAAAAGAGGCCGAGATCTCGCGAGATCGAGATCTCGCGAGATCTCGGCCTTTTTTAGCGAGATTAATCTCGGTAGAAAAATGGGCGAGATCTCGCGAGATTTACGAGATTGCACTCGAGCATAAAAACGTCTTATTAGAAGCGCGAACTGACTCGGACGGAGTTGCAATCTGTCGGTATCGGCATTAATAAAAAAATTAAATGAATTTATACGAGTCCGGGGGGTTAAAAGGCAAACTTTTGCAGTTCGTGGATGTCTGCCTGAGAACTGCGAGAATTTTAATTAGCGTTGAATCCGAAAGGGCCTTCTCAGCGGCTGGTTATCTGGCCAACAGAAAAGGAAGCCGTTTAGCAGAAGATTCTTTGGACATTTTGTGCTTCTAAAGGAGCTACTTTGAAAATAATTCGTAATAATGGCTTGTGATGTGAACTGAACCAATCTTTCCTTTGATTGGTATATTTTGTTAATCAGGATCTGTAATTTCTAAAAGTCTGTCTAATTGGGATATTTTGTTATTTAATCTGTAATATCTAAAAGGTCTACTGAGTAGATATAGTTTTACTTACCTAATTGATAATATACCTCAGTTTAGTAACATTGACTTTTTGACCTCTCGTTGTTTTGTTTGTTATAAAAGAAACGTTTTATTACTAAAAGATTTTTGTTTGAAATTAGAAGCGAAGACTGGTTGTTTCTTTCCTTTCTTATTTGACAGATCCGTCCGTAAAAGTTTACTTCATAAAACTTTATTAAAAAAGTTTAGACAGATAGGTACCTACGTCAAACAATGTTTGAAGCATAGAAGTGTATTGAAAAATTCGTGATAAATAATGTTTCGTATAATACTTAAAATGGTTATTATTTTTGTCCTAATTAATCAAATATTGCGATTATTTACAAAAAAAAACATCCATATTGCCAATCCCGCGAGATCTCGCTTGAGCCCAAATCTCGCGAGATTTGGGCTCTATGGGTATCTCTATGGTATAGGTTCTATGGTATAGGTTCTATGGTATAGGTTATTCCTCTTGTCCCCCAGCTCTTCGGCCCCACTGGGGGCCAAAAGGAATTTTTGTACTGTTGTCCCCCACTACAATTTAGCGTGGCCAAACGGAATCATAATTTCCTGTCGACCCCCAATAAAATATTATTTTAAATATCGTCTTGATATCAGTATTTGACGTATGTTAAATTATTTATTTTTTATGTTGTCATGAGACTCATAATTATTCAATAGCGCCTTTAAAGTATACACGACACGAGATTATACACGACACGAAATTATACACGACACGAGATTATACACGACACGAGACAGCACTTCACGAGATTATACACGACACGTCACGAGATTATACACGACACGAGATTATACACAACACGAAACAGCACGTCACGAGATTATATACGACACGTCACAAGATTATACCCGACACGTCACGAGATTATACACGGCTTGACATGAGATTAGGTATACACGACACGACACGAGTGTCGAGCTTGTACACGGCACGTCATGAGATTATACACGACACATCACGAGATGATACACGGCATGAGATTATATTCGACACGACACGAGATTATACACGTCAGGAGATTACACACGACACGAGATTATTCGCGACATAAATGAATGAATGAATGAGACAGCACGTCATGAGATTATACACGACACATCACGAGGTTATACCCGAAACGTCACAACATTATATACGACACGAGATTATACACAACACGAGACAGCACGTCACGAGATTATACACGACACGTCACGAGATTATACCCGACACGTCAAGAGATTATACACGGCACGACATGATATAAGGTATACACGACATGTCACGAGTGTCGAGCTTATACACGGCACGTCATGAGATTATACACGACACGTCACGAGATGATACACGGCACGAGATTATATTCGACACGACACGAGATAATACACGTCAGGAGATTATACATGACACGAGATTATACACGACACGAGATTACACACGGCACGAGGTTATACACGACACGAGATTATACACGACACGTCACGAGATTATACAAGACACGTCACGAGATTATACCCGACACGTCACAACATTACACACGACACGAGATTATACACAACACGAGACAGCACGTCACGAGATTATACACGGTACGAGATTATACGCGACTCGTCACGAGATTATAGACGTCATAAGATAATACACGACACGTCACGAGATTATACCCGACACGTCACGAGATTATACACGGCACGACATTAGATAAGGTATACACGACACGAGTGTCGAGCTTATACACGGCACGTCATGAGATTATACACGACACGTCACGAGATCATACACGGCACGAGATTATATTCGACACGACACGATATAATATACGTCACGAGATTATACGCGACATGAATGAATGAAACTTTATTCAGAAAAGACACAGGAAGACATAGTACAATACAATAAATACTTTGACATATAACGAGATTATACACAACACAAGATTATACACGACACAAGATTATACACGACACGAGATTATACACGACACGAGATTATACACGGCACGAGGTTATACACGACACGAGATTATACACGACACGTCACGAGATTATAAAAGACACGTCACGAGATTATACCCGACATGTCACAACATTATACACGACACGAGATTATACACAACACGAGACAGCACGTCACGAGATTATACACGACACGTCACGAGATTGTACACGGTACGAGAAGATACGCGACACGTCACGAGATTATACACGACACGTCACGAGATTATACACGACACGTCACGAGATTATACACGACACGTCACGAGATTATACACGACACGTCACGAGATTATACACGGTACGAGAAGATACGCGACACGTCACGAGATTATAGACGTCATAATATAATACACGACACGTCACGAGATTATACACGGCACGAGATTATACACGGCAGACATGAGATAAGGTATACACGACACGACACGAGATTATACACGGCACTAGATTATACACGACACGAGATTATACGCGACATGAATGAATGAATGAAACTTTATTCAGTAAAGACACAGGAAGACATAGTACAATACAATAAATACTTTGACATGTCACGAGATTATACACGGCATGACACGAGATTATACACGACACGAGATTATACACGACACGAAATTATACACGACACGAGATTATACACGGCACGAGACAGCACGTCACGAGATTATACACGACACGTCACGAGATTATACATGACACGTCACGAGGTTATACCCGACACGTCACAACATTATACACGACACGAGATTATACACAACACGAGACAGCACGTCACGAGATTATACACGACACGTCACGAGATTATACACGGTACGAGATGATACGCGACACGTCACGAGATTATAGACGTCATAAGATAATACACGACACGTCACGAGATTTTACATGGCACGAGATTATACACGGCACGATATGAGATAAGGTATACACGACACGACACGAGATTATACACGGCACTAGATTATACACGACACGAGATTATACGCGACATGAATGAATGAATGAAACTTTAATCAGTAAAGACACATGAAGACATAGTACAATACAATAAATACTTTGACATGTCACGAGATTATACACGGCATGACACGAGATTATACACGACACGAGATTATACACGACACGTCACAAGATTATACACGGTACGAGAAGATACGCGACACGTCACGAGATTATAGACGTCATAAGATAATACACGACACGTCACGAGATTATTTACGGCACGAGATTATACACGGCACGACATGAGACATTTGACTGCACGGTTGGCGTAGTGGTTTAAGCGGTCGCCTCGCCGCTTGGTACTGCGCCGCGTGTCGTGGGTTCGATTCCCACACGAGACAACACTTTGTGTGATCTACAAATTGTTGTCTCGAGTCTGGGTGTTCATTGTGTCCGTTGGTTGTATGTTTGTAAAGTCCCCCGCGACACAGGAATTTCTTCCTAGTGCGGGAGTTGTCTTAAAAAAAAAAAAAAAAAAAAAAAAAAAAAAAAAAAAAAAAAAAAAAAATGAGATAAGGTATACACGACACGACACGAGATTATACACGGCACTAGATTATACACGACACGAGATTATACGCGACATGATTGAATGAATGAAACTTTAATCAGTAAAGACCAGAGTTCGAAAATATCCGATATTTATTATAAATATCAAAATATCGGATATTTACGATATATATCGGATATATATCAAGTTTGATATATATCAATTTTGTATGAAAGTCATATTATTATTTCATTGTATTATTTATGAATACTATTTGCATGTGTTTCATAAACATACTAAAATGATCAAAAAAAAATCTAAATGTTTTTAATGTTTTATGCATTTGAGTACTTAATTTTTCGTAACGATTTTTTTCTGACACCACTGACGGACTGACGCCATTAATACCGGCAGAAGTGTTGCCATTTTTAGATTAGAACTTACCATTAGGAAGTATGTTTTTACTCTACTCCCACGCCATCTACATTTGGGAAGTAGAAATACAGTTACAAACGCAAAAATAATATTCTTTTTAAACCATTTTTGTATTGCAATATATCACATATTGATATATATAGCTATATATTAATATATCTTGATATATATCGTCGAATCGAGGTTGATATATATCGGATATATATCTTGATATATATCTATTGATATATATCCTCGAACCCTGGTAAAGACACAGGAAGACATAGTACAATACAATAAATACTTTGACATGTCACGAGATTATACACGGCATGACACGAGATTATACACGACACGAGATTATACACGACACGAAATTATACACGACACGAGATTATACACGACACGAGACAGCACGTCACGAGATTATACACGACACGTCACGAGATTATACATGACACGTCACGAGGTTATACCCGACACGTAACAACACTATACACGACTCGAGATTATAAACAACACGAGACAGCACGTCACGAGATTATACACGGTACGAGATTATACGCGACACGTCACGAGATTATAGACGTCATAAGATAATACACGACACGTCAAGAGATTATACCCGACACGTCACGAGATTATACATGATTATACACGGCACGACATGCGATAAGGTATACACGACACGACACGAGTGTCGAGCTTATACACGGCACGTCATGAGATTATACACGACACGTCACGAGATGATACACGGCACGAGATTATATTCGACACGACACGGGATTATACGCGACATGAATGAATTAAACTTTATTCAGAAAAGACGCAGGAAGACATACAATAAATACTTTGACATGTCACGAGATTATACACGACACGAGATTATACACGGCACGAGGTTATACACGACATGAGATTATACACGGTACGACATTATACGCGACACGTCACGAGATTATAGACGTCATAAGATAATACACGACACGTCACGAGATTATACCCGACACGTCACGAGATTATACATGATTATACACGGCACGACATGCGATAATGTATACACGACACGACACGAGTGTCGAGCTTATACACGGCACGTCACGAGATGATACACGGCACGAGATTATATTCGACACGACACGGGATTATACGCGACATGAATGAATTAAACTTTATTCAGAAAAGACACAGGAAGACATAGTACAATACAATAAATACTTTAACATGTCACGAGATTATACACAACACGAGATTATACACGACACGAGATTATACACGACACGAGATTATACACGACACGAGATTATACACGGCACGAGGTTATACACGACACGAGATTATACACGATACGTCACGAGATTATACATGACACGTCACGAGGTTATACCCGACACGTCACAACATTATACACGACACGAGATTATACATAACACGAGACAGCACGTCACGAGATTATACACGACACGTCACGAGATTGTACACGGTACGAGAAGATACGCGACACGTCACGAGATTATAGACGTCATAAGATAATACACGACACGTCACGAGATTATACACGGCACGACATGAGATAAGGTATACACGACACGACACGAGATTATACACGGCATTAGATTATACACGACACGAGATTATACGCGACACGTCACGAGATTATACATGACACGTCACGAGGTTATACCCAACACGTCACAACATTATACACGACACGCGATTATACACAACACGAGACAGCACGTCCCGAGTTTATACACGGCACGACATGAGATAAGGTATACACGACACGACACGAGTGTCGAGCTTATACACGGCACGTCATGAGATTATACACGACACGTCACGAGATGATACACGGCACGAGATTATATTCGACACGTCACGAGATTATACACGGCACGAGGTTATACGCGACACGTCACGAGATTATTCACGACACGACATGAGATTAGGTATACACGACACGACACGAGATTATACATGACACGACACGAGATTATACACTAAACGTCACGAGATTATACACGACACGTCACGAGATTATAACCGACAAGTCACTAGATTATACACGACACGTCACGCAATAGGCTCGCCCCTTATTACGTGGGACTAAAGTATATCTGGCGAAAAGTGGGTGCAGAAATACACCTCTGCCTACCCCTTCGGGGATAACAGGCGTGACGATATGTATGTGTGTATGTATGTACGTCACGAGATTAGGGCGGTTTCAGATTAGCGTATTTTCTGCACGTATACGATCGTTTCAGCATACGTGCTTATACACGCGCTAAATTACGCGCTTCAAAAAACTGGACCCCCGTAAACGGGCATATTTCGGCGTGTTCGCTCGAAACGGTAGGGACATCGTGTCAGTGTCAACATGGATTCTGACGGCTTGTGCTTATACGAGCTTAGAAGCGCGTCAAAGCTCGTACGAGTTGCGCGTGTGCCAATAGGTGCGCCTATACGCGCCTACATGCGCTTCCAAAAACGAGCTTATACGCGCGTATAAAACAATCTTAAACCACCCTTATACACGGCACGAGATTATACACGACGCCGCGCCGGTTCAACTAGAAATGCCAAAATACCCAGAAAATTCCAGTTTCACAGTGATCCAATGATTTCATCGTCTCCTCAGAAAGATTTTATTTATCTGTGTTTAGCCATGAATTGTACTGACAACAATTTTATTATTTTGGCGCAAATACTCAATTTGTTTTGCCCTTTGTGTAACCACCTTACATCTCCCCCTCCCCCCGTTTAAATTCGGGCCTGGTCATCTACACATGGATTTGGAGATTAGCGATACATATTTGACACATTTTATATGGTGCTTATGTCAAATATGCATCTTTAATCTCCAAATCCATGGAGACGACAAGTTGTCGGTAGATCAAGAAGTCGAAAATATTCTATGGAATGAGGTTATTAATAAAGTAAAATGCCAAAATTACTTCATTGTAAATATTTATTTCCAATATTATTTTATGCTTATGGTAACCAATGATACAATGTTACTTTCCGTGAACGTTAATGTCGCATAATATCGCTATACATAAACCTAGCCATTGGCCTGTAATATCACCGTAACTGCCAACGACAATGCCCACATGCGAGACATATAAAAATGCTATCCCATATTTGATAAACTCTCGCATAAAGGCAGCTTAAAAAACTAAATAATATCTATCTTAACCTACGGGAAAATCACTCATCAATTTTGTTTTTTTTTTTCTTCTAAATCCGATATTCATTTGGATGAACATTGATGTCACAAGTATAATTTTATAAACAATTTTTGTCTATAGCTAAATTGTCTATAACAGAGGCACACACTGCTTAGAAACTAGCTCGGTAAAGAGCTTACATTCCAAGTAAAAATGTTACTCGATAACCAACTTACTCTAATAATTTACAGTCTGTGACATCAATACACACACTTGTCAAATTTGTGCGTCACGCAGACACTCTGTGATATTACGGTTCGTTATTAACTATTATAGTAAAAACACTGATTATTAACTATTTTATATCTGACTCTTATAAAATTACACTCATTTGACATACATCTAAAAATAATTATATGTTATCCGTGAGACTGATATCCAATTCGAGTATATCTGGTTATTCACAAAGTTCGACAAGTGCGCACACAATAATTCTTATTCTTTACAATTAAGGTCATTATTTCTCCTAAACTAATACTATAGGCGGCCCTCCGACCTCGCTTACTGTGACCAGAGTCGGTTACTTAAACGCTAAATGACGAACTGTTTTATATGTACATGCTCTGGAAGTAAACATAATACCCCATTTTTTAATTTTAAATATAATTCTGCATTTGATATATTTCCGTATATTGTCTTTATATTTATTAAAAATACGGTGATAAATTAAAAAATGGAGTGTTTATAATTTGAGATACTGTGTGCCTTGGTGTGTTCAAGGGCCGGATGCGAATGTTCGCAAAATACAAATGCTATTAATAAAATAATTGGTATAATGACTTAATGAGTGATTCGAGAGGCGATGGACCACGCGACCAAACAGATCCTAGATTCATCTGTCAAACATTACTGGCGCCTAATAATCAATATTCTCACAATACACCGCCCGCACAGTCCACGCCACTAATAGGTTTATTCCCATCCAGTAACACCCTAAAGTGTAACACTGTTACTCGTTGGGAATTTTTTTCCCAACGAGTAACACCCTAAGTATATGTGTTACTGGATGGGAATAAAAAGTTGCATCGAGTAACAGATGTTACTTGTTGGGAAAACGCGCGGGTAAAGTATCCCAACGAGTAACAGTGCTACTCGTTGGCAAAAGACGCGGGTAAATCATCCCATTATGTAATAAATACCTTCAGTTGTTTTTGCATATTATTTAATCATAATTATGTTTCAGCCTAATTAGTATTAATATGATTATACTACATAACCAAAGTTTTGTATATGATACCTACATTTTAAGATGTACCAAGACTACAAAACATGTAAAGAGATTTGTTTTGTTTGCTTGTTATTACTAGGCCTGCACAATATTGCAAGATGATTAAATGTCTGCAGCTTTAAGAATAATTAAATCTGCTAGCAATATCACCATTTATGTCGGAACAGGTATCTATCATCTTATTTAAAATCTATACATACATACCCTATGAATAATAGTTGTTTCGTGTCTGAGAAGGTCCAAAAATAAAGAAAAGACATTTAAACATTTTGTAACAGATTATATAAAATTTAGAAAAACGTCATAGCTCTAATACATATAGTTATAATAAAATACTTAAGTAATAAAATCACAGGCACATTGGTAAATCACTTGTTAAAATAAAATTACAGTTGGAATTATGTATAATCAGTCGTATGTATGTATATTGTTCAAATATTTTCATGTGTGAAAACAAAACAGATATACTTAATATACCTATAGGTACACATATTAAACAGACTAGTAATTCAAATATCACAATTAAATCAATGTTGATAAAATTCGGTACAAAGTTTTTGATAGATATCTAGTGGAACTAAAACTAAAACTATCACAATCAAAATTATGTAATCAACATAAAACATAAACAGAGTAACTATTGACGTAGGATGTATATTATAAAAATAATTAAAAATCTATATGAAAACAAAAAATAATATGAAAAACGAAAATTGAGAACACTAGTAATCAAAATATCAATTAAAAATATTACAAAATCATTTCGACGGTTGAAAGGTAAAAGGGTATAAGCACCAAAAACTAAATTGTCCAGGAGAGCAATTTAAAGTTAGAAATTGAAGAAAAATGGACATAACTTTTTTATTTATTTTCATATCGAGAAAATGGAAACACCTCTGGAATCAAGAAAAAATAGAGCATTTATTGGCACTTTAATTTATTTGATTGGACATTGATTTATTTGATTTTATGTCGCTGAGATCAATTGACCTTATTTGAAACATGCGGTAATTCGGCATAAATTACATAAACACAAAAATAACACAAAGAGAATAGAAGACTTAGCTACATTTGATCTCCTCATACCAAAAGGTAATAGGGCATAAGTCACATGTCTGTAGAATAACTAAAATGGGAAAAGGAGAATAAGTGACGATTCGCCTCATTATGCCGAAAGGTAATGAAGCATAAGATACACTGCTTAGCAAAACATCGTAAGGATATTGAGATTAGTGACAATGTATGTGGGTTAAAAAAAGGTAACGTGCCACTTCCACAGATCAAGTTTTATCTATCAAGAAGAAAACGAGAACATTCAACACACAGTTGACACAGTATTATCTGGACAAATGGTAACGTGCATTAAATGTCATGACTTTTAAATAATAATAATAACAACCAACGTGGTTCTCCTTTAAAGTAAGACTTAAGGAATTGCTTACATAATAATACAGCGTAAGCGACAGAGTTGTATTATAATAGTACCTAACTGGTAGTAGGTTATAACCGACATTTCAGTAGCAAATTAGATTTTAGTAATTACGTATAAGCAACAACTGCATTGTAAACTTATAAACAGTAGTAACGTATAACCGACGCTTAATATTTTTGATGACAAAGGTAAAAAGACATAAATGCAACCTTACAAAACAGATGCTAATGGTAAACAGGCGTTACCGTCTGAAATCGCTCCGCCAATAAGAAGTAAAAGTATATTACCGACAATAAACCAAAAAGGATGCCATTTTTCTAGAGTATAAGCGCCTGTATGGTAATAAAAGACCTAAAACTCGATTGGTTATACCGAAATGATACTTCTAAAACGTAGTTTTTTACTAGGGCATAAGTGACAAAAAAGTCATCGTAGAGCCATGGGAGTTAGCGCATTCGAACAGACGTTTTTTTTAACAGGATGGCATTTAAAAGTCATTTTCGGTAAAATTGTCGCTTATACCTTTTAACCGTTGATTATTAAAAATAACTTATTGCATGGGTGCAATAAGTTATACTAAAAGTATTGCAAGTTGCGTATATGTTGAACGTTACATTGTATGCATCACAACTTACTCATGAATAAAAGTATAAAATATCGATTAACTAATAAAAATAAAGTATGGCAAATACGTAAAATACACTAAGTAATTTACACGTATATGTGGACTAGCAAATTAATCACAAGTCAGGCACACAACATACATTCGTTGGCAATAATGATCGTCCATAGTTACTCTGTTTATGTTTTATGTTGGTTACATAATTTTGATTGTGATAGTTTTAGTTCCACTAGATATCTATCAAAAACTTTGTACCGAATTTTATCAACCTTGATTTAATTGTGATATTTGAATTACTAGTCTGTTTAATATGTGTACCTATAGGTATATTAAGTATATCTGTTTTGTTTTCACACATGAAAATATTTGAACAATATACATACATACGACTGATTATACATAATTCCAACTGTAATTTTATTTTAACAAGTGATTTACCAATGTGCCTGTGATTTTATTACTTAAGTATTTTATTATAACTATATGTATTAGAGCTATGACGTTTTTCTAAATTTTATATAATCTGTTACAAAATGTTTAAATGTCTTTTCTTTATTTTTGGACCTTCTCAGACACGAAACAACTATTATTCATAGGGTATGTATGTATAGATTTTAAATAAGATGATAGATACCTGTTCCGACATAAATGGTGATATTGCTAGCAGATTTAATTATTCTTAAAGCTGCAGACATTTAATCATCTTGCAATATTGTGCAGGCCTAGTAATAACAAGCAAACAAAACAAATCTCTTTACATGTTTTGTAGTCTTGGTACATCTTAAAATGTAGGTATCATATACAAAACTTTGGTTATGTAGTATAATCATATTAATACTAATTAGGCTGAAACATAATTATGATTAAATAATATGCAAAAACAACTGAAGGTATTTATTACATAATGGGATGATTTACCCGCGTCTTTTGCCAACGAGTAGCACTGTTACTCGTTGGGATACTTTACCCGCGCGTTTTCCCAACAAGTAACATCTGTTACTCGATGCAACTTTTTATTCCCATCCAGTAACACATATACTTAGGGTGTTACTCGTTGGGAAAAAAATTCCCAACGAGTAACAGTGTTACACTTTAGGGTGTTACTGGATGGGAATAAACCCACTAATATAATACTTTCACAAAATCGACCACTGTCACAGAACTTACATCTTAAACCTAAAAGGGACTAGAACTAAAAAATACAACCTAAGCAATTTTGAATTGTCATGTAACTAAAACTTAGCATTCTTCAAGGAAATTACTGTTTAATAAATAAATCAAATGCTATTTACAAGAGAATTATTGCGGGGACATAATACATCTATACATACATACATATTATTGTATTAGGCTGCAATATCACACACAACTTACACGTTAGATATACAATATATTGTATATTGAATATCTATACATTAATAAGCTAATTACGAAAAATATACTTATCTCTGTCTTGAGTTACGAATGATATTGCAAATGCTATGTTACAAGTTTCAACAATAATTTCAGAATTTTCAGTCAATGTTTAAAAACGGGAGCCTCTCGTGGCCCGAATGTTCTTCAACTAAAAGAAAAATAATAGTAAACTAACGATAAAATATAATACCGATGCAACAGCATGCAATAAAATTAATAGATAATATATAACTATAATATATTTTATTTGATTGTGCAGTGATATATGTGCTTTGTCATATAGAAACTATATGTTGGCACGAGTCATTGAAGAAATTAAATTATAAAAACCATCAACTCAACATTGATTTATTTGAATCGTTTAATCTTCTGTATTGATTTCTTTTGAGAACTCTTCTAACCAATTATTTCCTAAAAGTATTTATTCCTAATACGGGAATCGTATCACTTTAATAATAGTACCAGAGTAGGCATATCAAGTCTTTGCAAACACATCTACATTAAGTAGAAGAAACTGTGTGTTGATTGCATATTCTGTAATTGTGATATGTTGTGCGAAGATAACTAGTACACATTGACGGAAAAACATCATATTCTGTCACAATCATACATGTGATAACGAGTGCTGCACAAACAACATAAGCTGTATTAAACAAAGTTTCGTGGAATAAATGCCGATTATAATTAAGTACAAGCTGTCATGAAAGAAGATACAGGATTGCGGTTACTATTTCTAAAGGTCGATGATATAGAACTAGACTAGAATGTGCTTATAACTTAAAATCAACAATCTAAAGCACATGAAATGTTCCCACACGCGTCTTAGGAAATAGCAAATCATCATTCTATTCGTATCATATCAATCTATGAAACATGTAACTTTATATAACGCCTTATCTACTGTGAGTATTTGCTGGAGTTTATTTCGTAACCCAAACATTAAGACACTAAAATTCTACTAATGGTTACGATCGTTAAACCAACTCCTCAAATACAAAAGGTAAAGCCGCAATATCACATTGATATCATAACTTTATAGAAATAGTCAGGTCCGGGGTCCAAGGAAGTCTTGGTCACCGAGATATTGATTCAATCTAGAATCATTACATAGACAAGTTACACATTTCCTAGATTGAACAGATACGCTACGCCGTTTATGTTATTTAGTATACGGAACTAAAAGTATGTATGCGACCAACACACTGTCACTGATGTCTATTCCGCGGGTTTGTCTTGTGGCGGCGAAGCGGGCGGCGTGGCGCCGGTCGCCTCGGATCAGGTCTTCCGTAACTCCACCAGTTTGACGTCCTTCACGTGAAGGTTGTGCTTCGATTTGGCAGCGAACTTGATCACCGCCTGCGTCGACACCAGAGGTACGTGTCGGAGATCCAGTCTGGAAACAACAAATAAGTTAAGGTACATTAATATCAAATGCGCTTGGCTAGTGGCCGATCTAAGGCAGAGCAAACCAGGGCACTTGCCCCGGGCGGTAACGTCAAGGGGCCAACACCAAAATTATGTCAGGGTCATGTCATCTATACTAATATAATAAAGCGGAAGAGTTTGTTTGTTTGTTTGTTTGTTTATTTGTTTGTTTGTTTGTTTGAACGCGCTAATCTCAGGAACTACCGGTCGGATTTGAAAAATTCTTTTGGTATACGACAGCCCAGTTACTTCGGCAGGCTATAGGCTATATAACATAACGCTTCGACCCTTTGGGGCCGGGCAAAAGCCTAAAACGGCTAAAAGATAATGTTGGCTAATCTCAGGAACTAGCAGTCGGATTTTAAAAATTGTTATTGCCTATGATAGCCCAATTATTTCGAAAGGCTATAGGCTATATAAAATTACGCCACAACTTTTAGGGGCCAGACAAAAATAATAAAATGGTTAAACGAGAAGGGGGTGGGTTGGGTCAAAGGCAAAAAAAGGCTATACGAATAGGATACAATCTATATGGGTATCGTTTTCAAGATTTTCGGGACGCTGATTAATAATATGAAATTTATTTAGTAATCCAAGATGGCGGACGGGAAATCAAAGATGGCGGATGAGAAAATTTTAAAAATCAATATGGATATCGCCTTCGATATTTTAAGGGGTGGGGAATCGAAATACAACATCTATTTCTTGATCAAAGATGGCGGATGGGAAATCAAAGATGGCGGATGGAAAAATTTAAAAAAATCAATATGGGTATCGTCTCTGATGATTTAAGGGATGGAGAATCCAAATACAACATCTATTTCGTGATCAAAGATGGCGGATGGGCAATCAAAGATGGCGGACGGGAAAATTTAAAAAAATCAATATTGGTATAGTCTCCGATGTTTAAAGGGATTGGGAATCCAAATACAACATCTATTTCGTGATTCAAGATGGCGGATGGGAAATCAAAAATGGCGGACGGGAAAATTTAAAAAAATCAATATTGGTATAGTCTCCGATGTTTAAAGGGATTGGGAATCCAAATACAACATCTATTTCGTGATTCAAGATGGCGGATGGGAGATCAAAAATGGCGGATGGGAAAAATTTTAAAAATCAATATGGGTATCGTCTCTGATGATTTAAGGGATGGTGAATCAAAATACAAGATCTATTTCGTGATCAAAGATGGCGGATAGGTAATCAAAGATGGCGGAAGGGATTTTTTTTTAAAGTCGATATGGGTATTGTCGCCGATATTTAAAGGGATGGGGAATCCAAATACAACATCCGTTTCGTGATTCAAGATGGTGGATGGGAAATCAAAGATGGCGGATGGAAAAATTTAAAAAATCAATATGGGTATCGTCTCTGATGATTTAAGGGATGGAGAATCCAAATACAACATCTATTTCGTGATCAAAGATGGCGGATGGGCAATCAAAGATGGCGGACGGGAAAATTTAAAAAAATCAATATTGGTATAGTCTCCGATGTTTAAAGGGATTGGGAATCCAAATACAACATCTATTTCGTGATTCAAGATGGCGGATGGGAAATCAAAAATGGCGGATGGGAAAAATTTTAAAAATCAATATGGGTATCGTCTCTGATGATTTAAGGGATGGTGAATCAAAATACAAGATCTATTTCGTGATCAAAGATGGCGGATAGGTAATCAAAGATGGCGGACGGGATTTTTTTTTAAAGTCGATATGGGTATTGTCGCCGATATTTAAAGGGATGGGGAATCCAAATCCGACATCTATTTCGTGATCAAAGATGGCGGATGAGAAAGTTTTAAAAAATCAATATGGTTATCGTCTCCGATGTTTTAAGGGATGAGAAATCCAAATACAACATCCGTTTCGTGATTCAAGATGGTGGATGGGAAATCAAAGATGGCGGATGGGCAAAATTTAAAAAATCAATATGGGTATCGTCTCTGATGATTTAATGGATGGAGAATCCAAATACTACATCTATTTCGTGACCAAAGATAGGAAATCAAAGATGGCGGACGGGATTTTTTTTAAAGTTGATATGGGTATCGTCTCCGATATTTTAAGGAGTGGGTAATTCAAAAACACCATCTATTTCATGATCAATGATGGCGGATGGGATTTTTTTTTAAATTATAATGTGCATCGTCTCCGATGTTTAATGGGATGGGGAATCCAAATACAACATCTATTTCGTGATTCAAGATGGCGGATGGGAAATTATTAATATTATCACTTTGACTCACTTTTAATTATTAATATTATTGCCTCTATCACTCATTTACTACATTCTGACTTACAATAAGATAGTTATTTTTCTACCCCAGAAATAATTTATATGGCAAAACAACTTTTTCTGCGTCATCTATCTATCGTATATATAAAAATCAATGTTCGTTTGTTTGTATACCTCTATAAACTCTAAAATTGTTGATTAAGCACTGGTAGCCTTGGTAACTTTGTTCAGAATTTCATGGCAAAGTGGTTTGAGAAAAATAGGAATAAGAAAAAAGACCTTTAAAAAGCGATACGGAGTTCGCCGGGACAGCTAGTCAATGATAAAGAGATAAATTTACTCTAAGACCGTAAAGGAGACATGTTATACACGCAGTAATGGATTGATCTTGATCTGCGTTTTGCGTTTCGGCATGTATTTTTTTCGTCCTCTGACGGGAGGGGGCGCCATTGTCAAGTTTTTGTCCGGGTTCAAAAACTTCGTAGATTTGCCGATGCGTAAGGGCGCCGTCACGTCCGGCTATTAGTAAGTAACAAGTAACGCTGACAATTGGCAGCGAGGCCATCCTGTGTAGTTTCGATAGTTTTATCGCTGAATTCTCGGCGAGAGTTCGAGAGTTGACGATCCATTACACGCATTACTCGCACCAGAAAGTTTGGAAGTAGCATCGCAGGCAGAGTTCATGATTGGTAGTAGTTGTCATTCAGTGACAGTACTATACTAGATATGTACCTGACGAGGTTGGGGCAGCGCGCCAGGTGGTCGAGCGCGGCCTCAGTGAGCAGGCGACAGTATAGATACAGTATAGATATGTACCTGACGAGGTTGGGGCAGCGCGCCAGGTGGTCGAGCGCGGCCTCAGTGAGCAGGCGACAGTATAGATACAGTATAGATATGTACCTGACGAGGTTGGGGCAGCGCGCCAGGTGGTCGAGCGCGGCCTCAGTGAGCAGGCGACAGTATAGATACAGTATAGATATGTACCTGACGAGGTTGGGGCAGCGCGCCAGGTGGTCGAGCGCGGCCTCAGTGAGCAGGCGACAGTATAGATACAGTATAGATATGTACCTGACGAGGTTGGGGCAGCGCGCCAGGTGGTCGAGCGCGGCCTCAGTGAGCAGGCGACAGTATAGATACAGTATAGATATGTACCTGACGAGGTTGGGGCAGCGCGCCAGGTGGTCGAGCGCGGCCTCAGTGAGCAGGCGACAGTATAGATACAGTATAGATATGTACCTGACGAGGTTGGGGCAGCGCGCCAGGTGGTCGAGCGCGGCCTCAGTGAGCAGGCGACAGTATAGATACAGTATAGATATGTACCTGACGAGGTTGGGGCAGCGCGCCAGGTGGTCGAGCGCGGCCTCAGTGAGCAGGCGACAGTATAGATACAGTATAGATATGTACCTGACGAGGTTGGGGCAGCGCGCCAGGTGGTCGAGCGCGGCCTCAGTGAGCAGGCGACAGTATAGATACAGTATAGATATGTACCTGACGAGGTTGGGGCAGCGCGCCAGGTGGTCGAGCGCGGCCTCAGTGAGCAGGCGACAGCCGGCCAGCGACAGTCGCTGCAGGCCGTGGTGCGCCAGCTGAGCCGCGCCCGCGTCCGTCACACGCGCGCACGATGACGCGTCCAGCTCCACTAGCTTTGGTAATGCCTGAACAACAAAACACATATATTTAGAGAAGACGTTAGATAGGACACAAAGCAAAAATGGCGCAGAAAAATTGCTTTAGCTCTTCAGTAGTGGTATCAAATCGACGTACACGGCTGTTACTAAAGTCATAGTAAAGTTACTGACGTAGGCGGTATCAAAAGTCGTTTGTACCTGTACGACGTATCGCATGGCGACGTCTGTGATATCAGTGCCAGGCAGGCGCAGGGTGTGTAGAGCGGCGAGGCGCGAGGGCTCGGCGCCGGTGGTGTTCCCGCCGCCCGGACGCGAAGACTCCGGCGGCGCTAAGATGCCGCGTAACTTGGCGTCGTCTAACGCCCGCGCGAATGATAGGTCCAGCGCGTGGAGTGGCGGGCACGCGGCTGAGCGCAATGCTAGCGCTGCTTCGGCAGGGGAGCCGGCCAGGGATAGCGAGCGGAGGGCTGGTAATCGCCCTAGTAACCTGTAAGAGATATTATTTGTATTTATTGACCTCTTGCTTTCGTGTAATAAAAATGTATAGAGAGATTTTGCTCTTTATCTAGTAGTGAGCAGAGTTAGTCAACATCGTCAGACGATATCCTGCATTTTACTTGCATACTTAACCCTTCTTTGGACTTTAAAAGATCAAGAAAAGATGAAAGAAATTGAAGTAACAAAAAAGAACAATGACTCTGAGTTTGTTTCGGCCTTTCTTATAAGAAGTAATTTAGCTAGGAAAAGCCGGCATCAACTAGAATAGGGTTTTGACGTGTATAACTTGTCGATTGTTTCAAGGGACAAAACTCCCTTTTTTCCAAATCCATTGATTGCTCCAAGGGACAAATGTCCCTTTTTTCTGAAGCTGTAGACTGCGCACAAGTAACTAATGTCCCTTTTATTAAAACTTAACAGATGGCGCTATATTATATTTCAATAGACGCGTAATGACGCGTATGAGCTTTCGAATGATACTAAATAACACCAAATAATATACATTTAGTCCACGCAAGGGCAGTATAAAGTGAAAATTAGAAATAATTTTCCGCCATTTTTGAGCGCGATTTTATACTTCCGACATATTCTTTTTCTCGTCGTTTTTTATTAAGGGAGGTATATAAGTATTATACACGATTAGAAAGGTTATTTAATTTACTTTTAGAGGAACTAAATATAATTAAAAGAAACATTTTAATTTTAAACATAAAAAAATAAAACAAAGAATTGATTGTTAATTGCCGCCAATTTCCGTATTTTATTTTTTTAATACCTTTTTATGTTATATATCTGATTCAAACCTACATGACCCCTCACCTGATACGGTCGCGGCGGCTATGTTGCCGTAATTTGATCGCCGAATTGAGACGCGCCGCGGCGCGATTTGAGTGGGTCACATATTTAGCATTTTATGGCCTTTCTGTTTATAAATACCTGACACATTATATATTGATGGAATCCTTGATAAATTATCTACAATGTTACAGTACAACGGTAACATTATATCGTACTGTGACCGAACTGTTTTCAAGAGAATAATAAAAATGTAATGAAATTGGGTAAATTCTGACTTTCTGATGAAATATATAAAAAAATAAACAAATTGTAGTTTTCTCTTTCCTTTTTATTTAACCTGCTATTATAAAGGAATAAGCATATTGAAAAACATTTACACCTTTTCATAATAATACCTAACGTAAATCAACAAATTCCATAAGCGGTTTTTGTCGTTTTCATACCGTACGCGTAAAAACTGCATAAAAATGTCTGAACTTTGCACCTTCACTTTGTTCAACATATTTCATTAAACTCAGGAGATATATATATATTTAGAAAGCTTGTTTGATGGTTAAAAGAATCACAATAAATTTAGGCGACAGAATTGCATTAATTTTAATCAAAAGGTAAATTAACAAAGCCCTCGTTTTAGGCGGTCAAAAGCAGGGCATATTTAAAACTATGGTCATTATAACAAAATCAAACCAAAATACAAAATAAAGACTTATGAGTCTTAAAGAGTATAAAAGGAGCTTTAAATTTCAACAAAGGACAATCTTATAGTTATAGTAAATAATTATTAATTAAATAAAAATTGCAGTAACAAAGGACAATGACTCGGCCTGACAGCCGGTCATAAAATGACCGACTGTTACCTGCATTATATTTTTCGTGAATATTTAGAAAATACATGAATTTAAGGACCTCTGCATATTATATACTATTTATTTATGAAATTATTCAAACAATACAACAAAAATAATACCAACAAGTGCAGAAACAATACGTAAAATCATATGAAATATACGGGTGCGAGGCGAATTGGTTCTTACCTAAGGAAAAGTGTCTTTAATCTTAAATTACACTACGAATATTATCAACCTAAACATAAAACGAAAAAATACTTACTAAGGCATGATTAAATTGCTTCTTACTGATGCTGCAGCGTTTTTTTGGTATCAAAATTTATTATTGCGACAGGACACGCACAGCGACGCGGGAACTTTCTTTTGATTAGACGAAACTTTTTTTTTTTGGAGCATGTCTGTTTTCGTTTACAATACGCAAGTCGTGTTATTGTCCTACCAACCTAACGCAATCGTAAGCCGCTACAAATCGGTAAAACAGAGAAAACAGACTTGAAATGCGAACATAAAAAATGGTCATAATATGACTACGTATCAAAAATCGCCCTACTTTCTTCGGTCATAATATGACTATAGATCAGGTGAGGGGTTATGTTTCTTATCAATTAGATTTCCAAGCAAAAGAACCATTTCCGATACGAATCCGATAAGAAATACTCTTATTGGAATGTGCACAGTTGTTTACTTTTTCCCGCCAAAAATAACCTGAATATCCGCAAAATTGTTCGATAATCAATATCTCATGAATAATATGAGTATTATATATCATATGATAGGTTTATTTATATACTCATAATAAAAAAATAACACAGAGCATAAATGTAACCTTATCAACATACATATGCATTTACATTCAATAAAAAAGAAATGCCGTTTTTACGATAATTGTTTGTAAAAATCTCTTAAAGTAATACACAATATTTATATATTTTTTTTGCTGTAACTTCTTAATTAATTAGTTTATTCACAATAAAAACATAAAAGTATCATCTATCATTTTAATATTTGATTACAATTATGTTTTTAATCCATAATTACGCCCCGCGCGCAAAATGCAAAGTCAGCTAAATATATTTTTTTCACATGCTAATATCTAAATAACTTTTCAAGCAAGTATTGCTATAATTTTGTATATTTGTTAAGATAATATCACCAGGTATATAACAAAACAAAAGTAACCAAGGTTCAACTCGTATTGTTATTACGATAAGCAATTGTTTCGACTAAGTCGCTAAAAGTCGTTATTGTTTACATAGCATCCGGTTCGGCCCCTCGCATAAAGTAAACACTTCATTCGAACGTAGTGTATTTGGGATCATATGAAAGAATAATTCATTAAGTTGAACAAAAACATCACTTCAGCACCCTCACGCTACAAACGAATAAACAATGGTCAGTGACTGATTTATTGAGCTCGCCCGTCAAGTGCTCGGCGGCGCGTTGAGCCGTAAGCACTTGGGATTTTTTTAGGGACGCGAAACGATGCGGCGGATAAGTGTTGTAAACAACCAAAATGCAGAAATAAATATGTGTTTATGTGTTTATGAGTGATTTGATCTACTTACTGGTCAAATAGGTACACAAAATGCGAAACTTACATATACGTGCACTTTAAACGGTGGTTGACACTGCATTACAATCATTTTTTTTACTATATTTTTTCTACATGCAAATCGCCTATACATCGTCGTATAAAATGTTAATCTAAACCTTCGTGAATAAAGGCAAAGTCCTGTAAATATTTATAACTAGATCGAGTTTAGCAACCAAACTTATTAATGACCTGGGTATATGTGTGTACGTACCAGGCAAGTTGCCTGCGCGCGAGGTGGCACCACTCGAGGCCGAGCGACAGCGGCTGTCGGCGCGCGATGCCGGCCAGCTGCGCCACAGCACCGGGTCCATCTGTCACCCTGTCCTGTATAACTAGTTGTTGTACGTACCAGGCGAGTTGCCTGCGCGCGAGGTGGCACCACTCGAGGCCGAGCGACAGCGGCTGTCGGCGCGCGATGCCGGCCAGCTGCGCCACAGCACCGGGTCCATCTGTCACCCTGTCCTGTATAACTAGTTGTTGTACGTACCAGGCGAGTTGCCTGCGCGCGAGGTGGCACCACTCGAGGCCGAGCGACAGCGGCTGTCGGCGCGCGATGCCGGCCAGCTGCGCCACAGCACCGGGTCCATCTGTCACCCTGTCCTGTATAACTAGTTGTTGTACGTACCAGGCGAGTTGCCTGCGCGCGAGGTGGCACCACTCGAGGCCGAGCGACAGCGGCTGTCGGCGCGCGATGCCGGCCAGCTGCGCCACAGCACCGGGTCCATCTGTCACCCTGTCCTGTATAACTAGTTGTTGTACGTACCAGGCGAGTTGCCTGCGCGCGAGGTGGCACCACTCGAGGCCGAGCGACAGCGGCTGTCGGCGCGCGATGCCGGCCAGCTGCGCCACAGCACCGGGTCCATCTGTCACCCTGTCCTGTATAACTAGTTGTTGTACGTACCAGGCGAGTTGCCTGCGCGCGAGGTGGCACCACTCGAGGCCGAGCGACAGCGGCTGTCGGCGCGCGATGCCGGCCAGCTGCGCCACAGCACCGGGTCCATCTGTCACCCTGTCCTGTATAACTAGTTGTTGTACGTACCAGGCGAGTTGCCTGCGCGCGAGGTGGCACCACTCGAGGCCGAGCGACAGCGGCTGTCGGCGCGCGATGCCGGCCAGCTGCGCCACAGCACCGGGTCCATCTGTCACCCTGTCCTGTATAACTAGTTGTTGTACGTACCAGGCGAGTTGCCTGCGCGCGAGGTGGCACCACTCGAGGCCGAGCGACAGCGGCTGTCGGCGCGCGATGCCGGCCAGCTGCGCCACAGCACCGGGTCCATCTGTCACCCTGTCCTGTATAACTAGTTGTTGTACGTACCAGGCGAGTTGCCTGCGCGCGAGGTGGCACCACTCGAGGCCGAGCGACAGCGGCTGTCGGCGCGCGATGCCGGCCAGCTGCGCCGCCGACACGCGCACCTGCACGAACGACATGCTGCGCCACAGCACCGGGTCCATCTGACAAACAACACGACATATTACTACAAAAAAAACACCAGCAAACCACTAGCACCAAGAAAAACATCCTTTTAACAAGATTTTGAAAAAAGAAAATGACATTTGAACAGGCGCGCCACCTGCTCTCCGCTGTATAGATGTTAAACATATAGGTCAGCATGGATTCAATTTATACAAATAGGGCAACGGCCAGCAGGGCAGCATAAAGAAATCATAGGCGTCTAGGAGCGGCTGAATCGGATACGCTTTCCTCCATGGTGCAGTAGATAGCGTATGTGTCTGATGATCGATAGGGAAAAATTTACGAATTCTCAGTAGCAACACGGAGCCTGGCAATGTCCCTAAAAATGGCAATAAGCTCGCCCTCTATAACAGGGGTCCTAAAATTCATAACATTGGCAAAATGTGGTTCTAGTAATTACATATCTGATATTCTTTCGAGGATACAGGCATGAGTTTATAAAAAAATATACAGGGTGGCGCTACCATAGGGACACTTTTTAAACAGAGGCATAGCTTACAACATTCTGAAGCCTTGTACCAAAAATCAATTAAATCGCTGCAGTAGTTTAGCCACAATATCGATTTTAAGTTCCGCAATTTTTGCACATGCTTTGAATTCCACACAGCTGATACAAAACGGTCAACGACCCTACATTGCGCGCCGCGACTCGCTACGACGTGACGCCTCGACGTCATCCGAAGTTAGGCTCAGCACAGACAGAACGGAGTGCAGCGGAGAGGATTTTATTAACGCACTTGAAAATAAACTTATTTTTTTTTTACAATAAAGTGCATAAATGCTTAACCCTTTGTATGCCGGAACGCAGATCTACGCGAGACACAATAGCTTTTTAATTGTTTCTGATATTCCGGCATACAAGAGGTTAAACCTGACAAAAAATATACGCGCGTCCTCGAAGATACGCGGGAATTTCCGCGCGGCGTCGAGTCGGCGCCCGCGTCGTACGCGTACTTTCAGTCAGTGTTGTTACTGAGTTTAACGAACTTTCGCGACAAAATATTTACTGTAGAGTGGTAACCCAGAACGGTTTACTCACGCATAGTTCATTGTACTTATATAAAAACATTTTGTAATATTTTGTTGTTAACGTATTAACGTGTCAAAAATATCGACATTCACAGTACCTATTGGGTATCCCTAGTTCCATGTTCCTAGACGAGTCGGCGCCAGCGGCGCATCGGTGATCGGTGACTCATCAAAGCTTTAGTGCCTCAAAAACGATCGATCAGCAATCTGATCGATCGTTTTTGCGGCACTAAAGCTTTTCATAATTTTATGCCACAGTTGTTTTTGGCACTTGTTTAATTGTGTGATTGTATTTAGTTGTATTATTTAATTGTGTTGGTGTTTAGTGAACTTTATCATTCGTAATTTTTGCACTATTTGTAATTATAATGACAAACTTTACGTCGTCCGAATATGCGGATATGATTGTATTACGTGAGTTCTTGTTGATATGAAAAAAACAACAGTGCTTTCCTAATTACTGAACAAATTTCATTAGAGTTATGTGTAGAATTACTGAAATAGGTAATTCGTGATAACAATGGCGGCAATTTCGAGAATTTGAAAATTTTGTGCTACCTTTTACGTGGGTTTGTGTTAAGTGGGTTTTTGTTGATATGAAAAAGGCACCAGTGCTTGCCTAATGAGTGACCAAATTTCACTGGATGTGTAGAATTACTGAAATAGGTAATTCGTCAATAAATGTGTGTGAACTACCTCCGTGGCTCCGTCTGCCGCATAGCACACGTTGCCGTTCTTACAAAGGTCAGTAACCTAAACCTAAAGTCATATTGGTCTACAAATGGTGTTTCGTTTTGTAACTCATATTTTATAGTTTATTTTGTTTGAAATTTTTTATTTTTTATTTTGGCCCCAGGGTCTTTTTTGATGATTTAAAACATTTTATAGGCATCAATGCTAAGTCCTTTTTAAATAAATGCCCCTATGGTAGCGCCACCCTGTATATATACATGCATGAAAATTTTTATAAGAGCAAAGGTAGCAAGAGAGATATGTCAGGATCGTTGCAAATGGCGGTCTGTAGATTACTATCCTTTCCGGGAACAGGCGTGAGCCTATGTAGGTGTGTATAATATACTTAACTAACCGAGTACTCGGCCCAGGCCTTGCAGACGAGCGCGCAGGTGGCGAGCTCGTGCGGCGTGAGCTTGGCGAACACGCACAGCATGGCCGCGCGGTCTAGCCACGCGCCGCCCCCCATAGCGCCCGCGCCCCACCCACCCGCCACTCCCACACCGCCCGCCGGCCGGATCGGGTATAGAGGCTTCTTCATTATCTGGAACATACCACATTTATTGACTTACAAAAAGTATACAAAAATATTTAAATTATTACTAGAGGATGACAGGAACTATGCTCGCATATTTCTTAATTTGACTGCCTGATCTCGTGGGAATTTCGGGAAATCCCTTCTTAGCTGTTCCTCTTTTTTCAAATTTCAGCTTTTTGCGCCCAATAGTTTGTGTGCGTTGTCTGTCGGTCAGTCGGTAACGCATGAGTTTTACATATACAAATAAAAGACGTGTACATAGGCGTATATAGCAGAGAGCCGACTGAGCCGTACTACCCCCAGTATGGTGCCGTGCTCACCCCAGTATGGTCCCGTGCCCACCCCAGAATTTTAGTAACGGATTCGAAGTTCTAGGCTGGATTCCTAGGAAACTGACATTGTTTTATGAAGACACAGGCCTACCCTGAAAAATAACCCTAGATGCGGCAATTGGCGTGTGGTTTACCTTGGCAGAGTGGTGTGTAAGCTGCAGCGCGAGATGCGCCCTTAGCGCCTGTTTCTTAGGCGCTTCATCCTCGTCACTAGCGCGGCGCTTCTTCAGCGGCGGCGCCCAGCCCTCGCCCTCGCCGCACTCCTCGCGCTTTATTTCTGCCGAAACAAAAATACATACTGGTACACATTCTCATTATCTTCCTAGCATCCAAGACCTACCGAAGCCTTGGCGCCCGAGATCTGTTTACCACTGGCAGGGCCACGCACACATTAGCATAATATACGAGGGAATACGGTGACGACAACATCAGCCGTGCCATCAGTGTGCTCGGTAGGTACGTTCAAGTATGTACACCGAACGCATGCTCGCATTCGCCTAATCTCATGGCTACTTTATTTAATTATTTAACGTAAGTTTATCACATTCGTATTCATTTTCGGCCATATATTTTAACAGACATATTCTCATCCCTAAGCGCCAACATAAGAGTAGGCTAATAACTTGCCGAACGTCCTTAGATAAACTATTGTTCTTAGTGCACTATGGCAATACACTGTTCGTCGAATCGGCTAAATTATTATGATTTTAAAAAGAACAGTACTTACCATCCTCAGATTTGATATGTGGCACTTCGTTCTTTCCCTCGTTGTCAGAGCCGGTTTCTGACTTCATTGGCGCCGGTGGCGGCGGCGGAGGCAACTTATTCTGTAAATATCAAATAAACATTGATACGCTGGTAAGAAGTAAGCCAAAAACTTTGTAGACCAAATAACACGAGTACGTCACTTCATCTTTCAGCAAAACTGCATAAACCTTATGACCATTTCTACATTTTAGCAACAATTTTATGAAGAAAAGCAAATACAATTTTATTATCTGCTCTTCGTTTTAAGTTCATGTTTCATTTGTTTCTTTTCATTTCGTTTTTCCAAACGTTAAACTCATGTATTTGTGTTCCTAATCTTTATATTATTGTTTGTTACCTAGATGTTTGGTGGAAGGAAGTAAAGAATATTTAGACTCTAAAGAACAAGTTCGTAATAATACTGCCTGGTTACTAATATACCTGTAAATTGTGGTGTTGATTGACTTGTCCCACGTCTGAGCCGACGCTCATCCGCCGCAAGTCTGATGACTTCTGACGCGCGCGGAAGTGACGAGGCTGGAAAAAAACTGACATTAGGTAACTTAAACAATATTTTTAATAGATGCTCATCTTCATAGAAGTTTATTCAACGGGTCTTACTCGCGATAACTAATAGGTACTCGGTATTTTCAGACACTTCGACCGACTTGCGCAGGTCGTGGTCGCGGAGAGTATAGACTGATATAATTTATAGTGAAGTGAGTACACATCACGATCGACCCCGATCCGACGATCTGGTTAAGATCACGGTGCGCGGTTGGATGCGGGCGGCTCAAGATCGGTCTGTGTGATTTAGAAGCTTGGGGGAGGCCAGTCCAGCAGTGGACGTCTCTGGGCTGGCATGATGAGTACAGATCGGTGTTGTGTGGCGTGTGGTATGTACAGTCAGCATCAAAAGTCGATGACCACATTCAGAATTTCAAAATCAATGAACATAATATCACCCATAAATCGCTCAACAAGAAGGGCTCCAGTATTGAATGAACATCATTAAAGTTCAAAACTAACTGAACACTACTTGTCAAAGGTCACTGAACACCATTTTGTCAAAAATTGCTGATCGTTATAATATCCGAAAACATTTAGAATCATCAGTTTGAATTTATACCATCGACGTAATTATAGATTTTTTAGTTCGATTGAATGATAACCTTATTCGTAAAGCAATAAGACTTATTTTCAAAAATCACGTAGATTCCGTTCAAATTCATACCGTCGACTAAGTTTATGATTTTTATAGTTACGATTGAATTAGAACCCAATCCGAGGGTCTAGTACGAAATTTACACGGTGATGATAGGCTAGTCGACGGGAACAATTTTCATCATAATTCTCTTAGCGTTATCCCAGTTTCAATCTGGGGTCCGCTTACTAGTCTAACCGGATTTGGCAGAATATTGGCTTTTCCACTGAGCGACTGCCTGTCTGACCTCCGCAACCCGAAGGGATAGCGATATTCCGCGGTTTAGACCAGTGTCAGTTTATTTAGAAGGTACTGACGCCCTGTAACGGCTGTCAAAGATCTTCATGACAACCGGGACCGACTGCTTAATGTGCTCTCCGAGGCACGGGACAAGCGATAATTAACAATTCAAACCGCACATAACTCCGAAAAGTCATTGGTGCGCGCCGTGGATTCGAACCCGAAACCCTCTGCATGGCAGTCTGTTGGTATCTCCACTCGGCTATCGCTGCCTTTTGACGGGAACAATTTTCATACATTTCCGTAATACGCCCTCTATCGATCGCTACTATCCGATAAGGGCGCTTTTAGAAAATCTATGGAAATAGGGTTGTTTCCAACTAGTCAAATCAAGCACTTTTAATTAAATGTCAAAAACGACCTTTGTCAAGGGTTTTGTATGAAATATAATATAGTGACGTCATAGTGTTTTGCTGTCAAGTAGAATACTTATTATCAATAAATTGACGATAAAAAATGTTAAATTAAGTTTTAACATTAATTGATGAATGAAACTACTATTATTTTGACATGTTTCACTAGATAAAAATACTTGTATAATTTATTTCACATGCAGGAAACTTCCGTGACGATCGCGTGCAAAACTCGTGGTTTGTTTGAAAAACAAACTCTTGGTAGACCCCCTTATATACCTACATTCACACAAATTCTGTTTTAATTCAATTCTTTGTAAAACTGTTTACCCTTGAATGTAAAATAATATTTCTACTTAATTATCACTTTGTATCGAATGTAGACCATTGCGGTTGCAATTATTTGTCATCTATAAAATATTGTATTAGCTTAAAAGACTATAGTATTATATAAAATTATTTACTTCATAATACTTTAATAATAATTTATTTAATCACATTAGTTTATCAAATGTAACGACCTCCTTTATTTAGTTCTCGGACGTCACTGGCCGTAGGTACTGGCCGAATGACTGGTGACGTGGTGTTATGCTTTTTTTACCATAACTTTGTTTAGCTACTTTTGAAAAGTCATGGTCACCTACTTATGCCCTTTTAAGATAATCATTCATTTCTGGCGCTTGTCATGTTGAGCAATTTAGGTGTATTATGGTGTACAGCGATATTGAAAATCTGGGGAAAAAAAAAAATTCTTCTGAAAATATTGAAAATCTAAATGTGGTCATCAACTTTTGATGCTGACTGTACCTTGTAGTCATGGTTGAGTCCCATGGTGGTGCACGTGGGACACTCCCAGGAGTTGGGCAGGTCCTCGTTGAGCTGTCCGCCCGGCGGCACGCACGCGGGGTGCACGATGCTGTAGCACACCGAACACTCGCGCAACGTTGAGGTGTGTGAGGTGTGTGGTATGTACCTTGTAGTCGTGGTTGAGTCCCATGGTGGTGCACGTGGGACACTCCCAGGAGTTGGGCAGGTCCTCGTTGAGCTGTCCGCCCGGCGGCACGCACGCGGGGTGCACGATGCTGTAGCACACCGAACACTCGCGCAACGTTGAGGTGTGTGAGGTGTGTGGTATGTACCTTGTAGTCGTGGTTGAGTCCCATGGTGGTGCACGTGGGACACTCCCAGGAGTTGGGCAGGTCCTCGTTGAGCTGTCCGCCCGGCGGCACGCACGCGGGGTGCACGATGCTGTAGCACACCGAACACTCGCGCAACGTTGAGGTGTGTGAGGTGTGTGGTATGTACCTTGTAGTCGTGGTTGAGTCCCATGGTGGTGCACGTGGGACACTCCCAGGAGTTGGGCAGGTCCTCGTTGAGCTGTCCGCCCGGCGGCACGCACGCGGGGTGCACGATGCTGTAGCACACCGAACACTCGCGCAACGTTGAGGTGTGTGAGGTGTGTGGTATGTACCTTGTAGTCGTGGTTGAGTCCCATGGTGGTGCACGTGGGACACTCCCAGGAGTTGGGCAGGTCCTCGTTGAGCTGTCCGCCCGGCGGCACGCACGCGGGGTGCACGATGCTGTAGCACACCGAACACTCGCGCAACGTTGAGGTGTGTGAGGTGTGTGGTATGTACCTTGTAGTCGTGGTTGAGTCCCATGGTGGTGCACGTGGGACACTCCCAGGAGTTGGGCAGGTCCTCGTTGAGCTGTCCGCCCGGCGGCACGCACGCGGGGTGCACGATGCTGTAGCACACCGAACACTCGCGCAACGTTGAGGTGTGTGAGGTGTGTGGTATGTACCTTGTAGTCGTGGTTGAGTCCCATGGTGGTGCACGTGGGACACTCCCAGGAGTTGGGCAGGTCCTCGTTGAGCTGTCCGCCCGGCGGCACGCACGCGGGGTGCACGATGCTGTAGCACACCGAACACTCGCGCAACGTTGAGGTGTGTGAGGTGTGTGGTATGTACCTTGTAGTCGTGGTTGAGTCCCATGGTGGTGCACGTGGGACACTCCCAGGAGTTGGGCAGGTCCTCGTTGAGCTGTCCGCCCGGCGGCACGCACGCGGGGTGCACGATGCTGTAGCACACCGAACACTCGCGCAACGTTGAGGTGTGTGAGGTGTGTGGTATGTACCTTGTAGTCGTGGTTGAGTCCCATGGTGGTGCACGTGGGACACTCCCAGGAGTTGGGCAGGTCCTCGTTGAGCTGTCCGCCCGGCGGCACGCACGCGGGGTGCACGATGCTGTAGCACACCGAACACTCGCGCAACGTTGAGGTGTGTGGTATGTACCTTGTAGTCGTGGTTGAGTCCCATGGTGGTGCACGTGGGACACTCCCAGGAGTTGGGCAGGTCCTCGTTGAGCTGTCCGCCCGGCGGCACGCACGCGGGGTGCACGATGCTGTAGCACACCGAACACTCGCGCAACGTTGACGGACCGTTGCGACCTGACACACAACAATGATAAGTTATTATGGTATTATAAATCTATATAATGTACATAATATGTAGAAGAAGGTGAGAAAACATTGGGCATTCGGAAGAACAAATTATTTATAGGTGACAAGCCAAAGTAAACCTAGCACATAGTGTGCTAGGTTTACTTTGGCTACATGTGTGTAGGCTACATTTCGATTTACCACTTTTGTCATCTAGACATGACAGTAGCGTTCAAAAGGTAATAAAAATTACATTTAAGTTTACACAAAAACCAAATTGCTAACATTTATACAACAGCTTAGGTGAATGTAATATTACATATGTGCCTATTCCTTCAAGCATAAAGGCGTTTGTTGACAAAGTATAATTAAAAAAAAAAACATATATTTACCGTTGTTGCCCTTAGCCTGTGGCGCGACGGGCGTCTGCATCCAGCCGTCGAGATGACATACCGCACACGACGCGGTCACCGGCAACATTGGCTACGGGAACAAAATGTAGGTATTATTATCTAATATATAAAATTCTGGTGTCACAGTTTTCGTTCCCATACTCCTCCGAAACGGCTTGACCGATTTTGATGAAATTTTTTGTGCTATCTATCAACATCTATCTATCAAAAAAAAAAAAAATTTTGCGAAACAACGTTTGCCGGGTCAGCTAGTTGAGTATAAATATATCAGTTCATTTTATACCAGTGATATATTTTAAACAAGTGATGAAACAGAGCGACGAAAAGAGAGGACAAGGAGCGAATGCGCGCGGATACGCGCGTTTGTGCTAATAGGTCCGCTCCCTAATTTTGTTTTGTTAATTGGTCTCGACATTATTTAAATGAGGGCAATTATTAGTTTTGCAGTTATTCGAGAAACCTAAACTGATTGCATGCTCGCGGGATTTTTTGATTGAGTTAATTGATTTTGGACGTTATTTAAATGAGGAAATGTCGATAATAGCTTGACGCAGGAAAAGTGCTCTCCGCTGCGCTTCGCCGTATGGGCTCCGGTACAAAGTGGAAACAATAGTCATATTCAATATATGGTGACTGACCTGTAAGCACTGTCGCATGACGCAGGTCTGCTTGGCGCGGCCCAGCCCGCCGAACTTGACCATGTCGTGGCAGAACACGCACTCGCCGCAGTCCGTGCGCTGGCACGCCTCGCACTTCTTGCACCTGGAGTAAGTCATATTAATTTGATAAAATAGATAATATAGCATACGCAGGTGGATCTGGGATTTTATTTTTGGAGGGTGTGGCAGATCGCTTGTCTTTTAAATTGAACCAGTAGTTCCCGCAATCAATCAAGTAAACAACAAAACTTTTTAGCTTTCTAATATTAGTATACGTAAGTAATTGGTAGATTTTAAATTATATAGTGCATTTATTTGGTCTATAAGGCATATTTATGTAAAGATTCACTGGCCTATGAAGGTTCATGTTGAATTGATTCGTCTGATAACTCAACGAAGAGTCCTACGAATATAAATAAATTTGGTAGACGATGAGTAGGTTATCTAGAATTGAAACTTGACTTATTGTCTTTAGGAGCTAAGCATGAATGTATATTATCTAGAGGTGGTAAAACTGGTCTTTATTGTCCGTAGGGTGGTTGTGTAAAGTACTCATACGTACCGTGTGCGTCGTCGGCGGGGCGCGTTGCTGGCGTGGTCGGGCCGGGGGCGCTGCGGGGCGCCGCGCCCGCCCCCGCGCCCGCCGCGCCCCGACGACTGGCGCCGCTCCGCCACCACCACGTCGTCCGGACCTGAAGATAAACAATTACTTCATTATCTTGCTCACACAGCGAATTCTACACAAAAATTGCACGGTTGACGGTACTAGTTTAAGCGACCACCTCGTCGCTTGACACTGCACCGAGTGTTATTGGTTTAATTCCCCCACGAGACAACACTTTGTGTGATACATAAATTGTTGTTTCGAGTCGAGATGTTCATTGTATCCGTTAGTTGTATGTTTGTAAAAATCCCGCGAAGGATTTATTCTTTGTGCGGCGAAGAAATCTCCACTACATCTAAGTATACTACGACTAGCTGACCCGGCGAACTCCGTATCGCCTTTTTAAAGTACCTTTCTTAAGACGGCGGATGGGTAATCAAAGATGGCGGATGGGAAATTTCAATAAAATAATAATTATATTGATTTTCCATCTGCCATATTTGATCACGAAACAGATGTTATATACGAATGCCACATCCGTTATAACGGCGGAGCCGATAACCATATTGATTTAATAGAATTTTCCCATCCGCCACCTTTGATTTGCCATCCGCCATCTTCGATTGTCCATTTGCCATCTTTGATCACGAAATATATGTTGTATTTGCATCCCTCATAGCTTAAAACATCGGAGAGGATACTCATATTGACTTTAAATATTTTTTCATCCGCCATCTTTGATCACGAAATAGATGATGTATTTGGATTCGCCATCCCTTAAAACATCGGAGACAATAACCATATTGATTTTTAAAAATTTTCCCATCCGCCATCTTTGATTTCCCATCCACCATCTTGAATCACAAAACAGATGTTATATTTGGATTCCCCATCCCTTTTAACATCGCAGACAATACCAATATTGATTTTTTTTAATTTTCCCATCCACCATCTTTGATTTCCCATCCGCCATCTTTGATCACGAAATAGATGTTGTATTTCGATTCCTCACCCTTTAAAATATCGAAGGCGATACACATATTGATTTTTAAAATTTTCTCATCCGCCATCTTTGATTTCCCGTCCGCCATCTTGGATCACTACATAAACTTCATATTATTAATCAGCGTCCCGAAAATCTCGAAATCTATAGATTAAATATAATAGATTGTATCCTATTCGTTTAGCCTTTTTTGCCTTTGACCCAACCCCCCCCCCCCCCCCCCCTTCTCGTTTTGTCTGGCCCCCTAAAAGTTGTGGCGTAATTTTATATAGCCTTTCGGAATAATTGGGCTATCATAGACAATAACAATTTTTAAAATCAGACTGCTAGTTCCTGAGATTAGCCGACATTATCTTTTAGCCTTTTTAGCCTTTTGCCCGGCCCCAAAGGGTCGAAGCGTTATGTTATATATAGCCTATAGCCTTCCGGAATAACTGGGCTATCGTATACAAAAATAATTTTTCAGATCCGACTGGTAGTTCCTGAGATTAGCGCGTTCAAACAAACAAACAAACTCTTCCGCTTTATTATATTAGTATAGATAGATGTAAAAGCAAAATATGGTTATTGTGGGTTATCCTTGAAAGATAGACATAATTATATCTACCATCGCGGACTTTTTTGTAGAGGTACAATCTTATCACACATTGTTTTGTTATAACTCAAAAGGTTTTGGCAGCGTTTTCGAGGAAAGCTCCCGATCAGCTCATTTTTTCCGACGCGTCGAACTAATATCGTCGTAATATCGTCAGTTTGCACAAAACCTAAACTTATTATACATTCAAACCTTCCTCAGGGATCAGTCTCGATGTTGTTGAAAACCGTATAAAAATTTTTCCAGTACTTTTCGAGTTTTAAACGAACAGACAGACAGGCACCGCGGCGGGGGACTTTGTTTTATAATATGTATAGATAATATCAAAGAGTATACAAATACAACGTAAGAAGAGGCGGATGTGCCATAGATCATGCGAGACCTTCAGCTTTGTATGAAACGTGCAGGGAGAACTCGTACCAACATAAAGATACTAATTGACATCGTTTTTATGTTGTCAGCATTGTTATATTTGTCAATATAGGGATGTACCCTCTAGTGATCAACGAAATATCGATATCGATAATATTCGGTAAGAAATAATTATAATTATTATGTTTCGACTAAAATTATACTTTTCCAACACAAATAAAAGATGTATTTAATATTTATGTGTTTATTCAAACAAATTAGCCTATTCTATAAATCTATTCTAGATTAGCGAAGAAAATACGCAGAACTAAAAGATATAATATGTATGTACATGTAATGGAAAGGTTTTCAACATTTCTTCTGTAATAGGATTTAAAGAAATGTCTAGATACAAGGGACAGCTGTTTTTCTAACTTGAGTTCCCTTTTTTCTTCAAGTCTTTCGGCTTAAAATGCTTGCCACACACATAGTTCAACTGATGTAATTTTACAATGGGCACATAAATCAAGTCTTGGTTTCTAGTTGCAGCTACCCATTTTTACATATAAAAAGAAAAAATAATAGAATTTTTAGTCCATGTGCCAATTTCTAATAACGGATTATCGATAACTGACAGGCAGCACTATTGTTTACCTACAAAGTACTAGGATATGAAACTTTAGAATTTTTCCTTATTTTTTATGTTTCATTGAAATATATCATTATATAACATTATAAATATTCATTGATCTTTATCTAGGGACATTTTGCCATAAATACCTACCCTTTTTTTCATTGCTTGACCGGCATGTTGTTGTATGCCATATTTCGCACGTTATTTTGCTTGTTTTCATTGCGCTCTTTTCAATGCTAATCAAATAAATATAGTAACACTAACACTAGAAGTGTAAAATCACATTTATTTGGTATACACAAAGCACTTTTACAGTATGTTTTTTACGTTTTGTAAACAAACTACATAACGCGGCAAAGTTCAATCTGGATAAAAATGTGACAGTTGTGACATTTGACACTATTGACAGCCAAGGCGGTGATGTGCGTATAACCCGTCTAACTTTGAAAGAATACTGTTCCAAGGGTACATAGTGAAGGATGCTATCTTCACGTTTTATACATATAATAGTAGCCATTAAAAAGATAGCACGTTTCATACATTCGGTTTTTTCTTAGGAACTTGCGCCAGGCTGGATAATATACGAAAATTATTAGCAAACAAGGTTTCAAAAATTTCAAAATCACGTAATAAAATATTTTACCTTTGAGCACCGGCACGCCCGTAATAGCCAGCTGTTGTTTGTCGTGTCTGTGCTGTTCAACCAGTGTCCGCACATCTTTCACCAGAGCTATAGGATCTGATAGTAGCTCGGGCACTGACTTGCGAGCAGCAGGTAACTGGTGAAGGTACATTACGATCGCCTGGAAAATAAACGAGAATATTAACAGGACATTTGAAAGATAACAAATATTATCGATTAGATTATGAAACGCAACTTTAAAAGATCCTAGATATCCAAATATACCAATTCAAATTCTATAGCTATCCTATTTAACAACAAATAAATTAATGGCAACGTAATTTTATTTTCTAATTTGTAAACGCCTCACAAGGGACAATACGCAAAAAATTTACTTTCAACCGCAATATTACACAATATAATATTATTGACTACATCGTTGGTCTCGCGGCATAAATGTGCGCGTGGGATTGGGAGGTCTCGGATTCGATTCCCGGGTCGGGCAAAGTGTTATTGAGATTTTCCATTAGGAAATTCTCAGTAGCAGCACGGAGTCTAGTAATGTGCCCGGTACGGCAATAGGCTTGCCTCCTATTACGTGGGACCTTCAAAATTCATGACGAAATGTGGGTGTAATATTACACCTCTGCCTACCCCTTCGGGGATACAGGCGTGAGACTATAAAAAATAAATATAAAATAAATAATAATATTATTAATTATTTGCACTTTTTGTAATTTTACTGACTTACTGTTTTGGTCCGATCTCGAAGGAAATTCGAGCAATCCATTCTTAATACACCCCTACTGTCCCCAACATACATGCCTAATTTTAGCTTTCTGCGCGCAATAGTTTTGGCTTGTCTGTCAGTCAGTTTGTAACGCAATCATTTTATATAGGTATGTAAATTTATTGAACACCCCACAAGGGCCAATACGCCGAAATTCAAACTTTCAACAACAGCAAGAAAAATCAAATTACCTTGAGACCATGCAACTCATTCTGCGTCAAATGCACATGTTCTTTAGGCGCCGTGAGTTGCGTGGACTGTCCCTCGGCGGAGAGGTGCGAGCGACCCAGTAGCGCCGTCACGTAGCGGTCCAGCACGTACCATAGCATCTCCGTGAAGAACGGGTACCGGAACTTTTGGGGCACCTGGAATTATAAATACGGGTATAGGTTAACATGTGAAATAGTATGTTGATTGTTAGAGTGAGAGTGAGAAGTGGCAGTTAGAAAATCCTTTATTATTTACAGTTTTACGAAGTCCACTGCTAGAACTTGCACACGTAGAAGTTTTCTTAACTCGCTAACAATAAGACAGCTCCACATTATACAGCCAGAAGTTCACGGCTGGACATAGAACTTTCGTAATACGCGTCTCAAAAATAAATTGTAAGTCAATAGTAGGATTCAGCCGCGCTGGCCAGACGGGTAAGTATCGGTTTTTATGAGGTTTTCGTCTCCTCGCAAAGAAACCATTTCCTTCATATTTTTTGCTTACTGTAACAACACCTACAGGGGAGTGACATTTCGTATTCTTAATCTGTTTCCACGCGGAAACAATAAAGTGTTTATAATTTTTCGTGAGCTCTCATATTGCAATATGATGTCAAAATCTTAACTATAAATAAATAAACTATTCGCACAAATAAGATATATGTCACAAAATTTTGTCTTACCTTGGTAACATCTTCTACTTGTGCAATCTTGAGTTGTTTTTCAATACCGAACTGGTGAAGGAAATTACCTCCGAAAACTAGAGAGTCACTTGGGGTGTAGACAGCGTGAATCCACCCGGTGGGAATGAAGAATGTGTGGCCGGCTTGTAACTGCAAGTTAAAAACATGGCAATAAATTAAAAGTAAACAACAAGAAAACACACAAACCATCGACGTTAAACGTATAAAAAGTAAATTAAGTAAGCTTTGTAAATATACAAAGCCATTAAAGTTGATAACTTAGAAATGATTACATAGGTAATCTATTTCGTTTCTCACATTGAATTTACAGTATGAAACTGCAAGACTTTTGTTAGCAATACTACTACGTTTCAATATCCATTATTATGTATCTATAGAGTAAATAAATACGACACTGGGTTCACTCTTTCAAAGCAATTTACGAAATCACCCGATATCCTGTTGCTAGTGCTCAATTCAATCTAAGATAGCAGCTTTTTTACTACCTACTATTTACTTTCATAGAAAATCGGATAGACGTCTGGCTAAATGCCAAGGCTATCCATCTGTTAGCTTATTAATTTTATGATTAACGAGTCAAAGCTAATATTTTACGCAGTTTTTTAAGAGAAACTTCTATCAATCATATTTTACCATTTATATAAACGACAGTGACAAATTTTGCAAGTAATCGTTACAAAAGGAAACCATAATAGTTCGTCCAAACATAGTAGTGATAGAGATTTACATTGTTTTTTCGATTAAGCTGGTGCACAGGAAATAACGCCAATCAAATTGTGTCCAACCAATAAAGATGACTGACCGTGAATACGACCCCACGTTAAAATAGACCATAGTACACGAATACAAGGTACATTATTGCGTGAATGGTAAGGCCGTAATTATATGGGACATTACTTACATGAACCCTGATGCATTTTTCCACTGTATCGCCGAAGAACACGTCAGACTGTTTGCCAGAAAGCACCCACTTCTCGTAAAGCTGTAGATTTTTCTCAGTTGGTGGGATCAGCCAAAACACTTTTGCACCTGAAATATTAATTTTTACCATATTATTACATGTTTTGGAGCATACGTAGACACACTTTTGCAAATTAGGTCAGGTAAGGTTAGAGGTAAAGAGTAGATATATTACATTCTAATATAATAATAATATAATAATATTTATTGGCATCAGACATTAGTACAAAGCTGTATACATATTATGTAAATATTAAATTTATATGTATAATATGTATGTATTTACAAAAAAATGTATATATGTATGTTTATCCATTATCTAGTACCCATAGTACAAGCTCTGCTTAGTTTGGGACTAGATGGTGTTGTGTGTATGTGGTAGAATATTATTATTATATTAAATACTTTTGTTTGGATTCAATGGATACAATTTGATCAATGCCCCCTGAGCTAGGAAATTCCTGTGTTATGGGGAAGCTATATTTCTTAAACCGCTATGAGTATAGTTTTGCTGCCCCTGTTACGGACATAATTTCCAATTGCATACAGAAATACTTATATAAGTCATTAACAGCTCCCCAATTTACCAAAAACGACCGACAGTTTAAGTGCAATATTTTATTAACCCGCATTAAAATCCGAATCGGATTTTAATGCGGGTTTTTTTAATAGATAGAATGATTCAAGAGGAAGGTTTATAAGCATAATTGACGTGGGCGAAGCCGCTGGCGCCGTCTAGTTTTAAATAACAACTGATTTCTTAAAAAATGTCTCACCTCTTAAAATATGATACCAGACTGACGTCCCTCCAAAATCGATATGGAAGTCTGTGTAGCAGCCCTTGACGGACATGAGACAATACTTCTGCACTTTGGGGTACATCATCTCGTCCAGAGCGTTTGTGGACTCAGTCTGTGAACGAAATAACATCATCACCGTAATGGGATAGTCAGTCACTTGCACACTTATGTCTTTATCTTTTGAAATGAAAAATTATATATGAATACTCTAACAGAATACTCATAAATGTAATATTATTTTTAAGTTTTCACTGTCTAGTGCTCTGGTCTTTTGGGTTATATTAGCCGAAAGCAGCGGATTGCATAATTTTTCGACAGACAATAAATAAATTGTCCGTGTGGTGACGGATTAAGAATACGGCATGTCACCACCCCATATCGTCCCATGGGTGTCGTAAGAGCCGACAGAGGGAGCATAGTATGCAGAGAACAGCACTGTAAGAGAAGGAAAACTTGATACAAACCCTATACCAACCCGTTTGGCCAGCGTGGTATAGTAGGCCAATTTCTCCTTTCAAAGGAGAGGCCTAGCCTAGTCCAGCAGTGGACTGTTAAAGGCTGATGATGATAAATAAATAAGTTACACGCGTAATATCTACGAGTATATTTCATTAATCATTATAGTATGCAAAAAGCATTTTCTTTTATACTTTAATATGGGAAGCAAACGAGCAAACAAATCGCTTTAAGGTTAGCAATTACCGCCGCACATAGCCACCTGCTGCGCTAGAGGATACAAGAGAGTTGTCGGGTCGGCCTTTTAAGAAGGAAGAGGAGTTGTAGCTTTTTTTAATAAGTGTCGTCACTGGGGTTTTCATTTAAGGGTGCAAATTACGATTAGCGGGGTTTTATTACGATCAAAACTATGAATCATATAGAAGACCTCAGTCAATATACCTGCTGATCCTTCAAATGCCGTGGCCACACGGTGTCGACCCAGTCGATAAGGCGCACGATGCGTGGCGCCTGCACGTAGTTCTCGAGCCGCGTGTGAGAGAACTCTAAAGAGATCACGTTCAGCAGACGCTCCTTGTTCGGATCGTCGTAATATCGCTGCCAGTCCTGATGACAAATGTAAAAGTTAATATGTGGAAGAAGCTGTTTTTACCGCGAGCTGGTCGAGATATTAATAAAAAAACGATGCAGCGACTTTTTGAATAAATAATATTTCTTATTTAAACGAAATCCCATAACAATCAAAATTATGCGACTATTATTTTTATGTAGATAGAATAAAAAGCGGCCTATATTCAGCACTGCACAGAGTTGGGCTGTGGACAATGATTATGATGATTATTTTTATTGTAAACTAGCGTCTTTGGTTGGTATGTCGATAAAAAGTACCATATTAGTAAAACTAGATGATGAATATGTGTGTGCCGAAATTCATACAAACATCCATCCTTTATTTCAGCCCCTAAGAAAAACAAATGCGAATGCCCGTCTATAAAGACCCCCAGGTCTTTATAAACGGACATTCTTATTTGTTTTACTTAACCTATCTCCAATCCTCTATTTTTTTAATTACATCGATATTAATAAAATGTATGGTATAGGGAATCTTACTGCCAAATTATCCCGCTAGAGTATTTATCCCGCATTGTATTATAACGTAAACAAAAGAACCCATTGGACGACTGCTGACGTTTCTCTTCGGGGTTGCCTGTCTTGCCTTTCAATAAGGTTAGATATAGTAGGCATTTTTCCTTTCAGCAATGTGTCCCGTCCTCTAAGTATATTTTTTAAGTCGAGGATAGTTAAATATCCGTAATTTTTATCCATTATGTATTCACAAGGCCAGATGGGCAAGGCGAAAATGAAAAAAACCGCGCACAAAATTTTACAGTTTTGACTTTGACAGTTTTATTTACGTTGTGTTTATGTGGCGCCACCTGCTCCTAGCTTTGCGTAATATTCCCTATTGTGAAAGCATGAGAGACAGAGAGACAGACGTTCATAATACAGATTATGCCAATTAAACAGATTGAAATGGTTCAATATCAATTCCATTCAATATATCAGTCTATAAGTTCATGTAATTGAAAAGATATCATAGATCTGAAGAGTTAGTTAAGAGACGCACTAATCTCAGGAACAACTAAATTATACGATTCGAATAATTATTTTGTGTTGGATAGCCAGGATAGCCCATTTATCAAGGACTAGAGGACGCCAGCAGCTACGCCTGCATTTTTTTTTAATTTACCCGTTTTGGCCGATCCCGTGGGAATTTCGGGAAATCCCTTCTTAGTGCACCCCTACGGTCCCCAAGGAACATACATGCCAAATTTCAGCTTCCTGCGCCCAATAGTTTCGGCTGTAGCGTGTCTGTCAGTCAGTCAGTAACGCAAGGATTTTATATATTAAGATGACCATAGACACAGCATCACGCTATGAGTTACGGTTGCGGAGCAGTAGCACTGAATAACACGGATTTAACAGCTCAGCCAGTAACTACATATTATTTTACAAAAAAATTGGCTTGTTACAGTTTGTCCAAGATTTAAGAAGCAATACGTAGAACTAAGCTCTGTGAGAAAAAAGGTGGGCTTGTTGCCAGTGATCTTAGGCCCAGTCACTTCCTTCATAAAGCGCAAAAAAATTCTATTATATTTTTTTTCTTTTTTAAAAAAGACAACTCCCGCACTAGGACCGAATCCTGTGTCGCGGGGGACTTTACAAACATACATCTAACGGACACAATGAACACCCAGACTCGAAACAACAATTTATGAATCACACATAGTGTTGTCTCGTGTGGGGATCGAACCCACAACACTGCGCGCAGCGTCAAGCAGCGAGGCGACCGCTTAAACCACTACGCTAACCGTGCAGTCTTTGTATCCAAGGTACTGGATTCTTGTTGACAAATTAGAATATATTTAGTCGTGAATTAAGAACGTTTTATTACGTCCTGACTCTCCTTTTATTACACGAAAGGATAGAACAGAAATCTAAGATCATGCATGCATTGCGCCGTTCTGTATAAGTTCGCGGAACACTATAAGTACTAAGTACTCTACCAACTAAGACTTACGTCGGTTACTTCCATAACTCTTTCAATAAGTACCTTTGCATACAAATTGCCAACAATGCTGAGAAGGCTAATAAATACCTCTACAGGGTGAAATTAAATAAATGCGACTAAATGAAATGCGAGCTTCAGTTATAGTAACATAGTAATTATAAACTGTTTTTTCTACAATTTAAATCGATAAAAAAATATGTGACTATCGATATTCCAGAAAAATAATTAATACGCAAAATAAATAATAATATTAAAATATAAAAAAGCGACCGGGCGCGGGCGGTCGGAGGCGGGCGGCGCGATTCATTCATAGCGAGAAAGTACCCAAATAAATTGTGCCCACTACACGAAAACGGTAGTACGCGAAATTTTTGGTTACTTTAACTATTTTACCGTTTTTCGTAAAACTGATACTAATTTTTAATTTGATATGTTCTAAATTTTCTTGACAACACGTATTATTGTATATTTAAATTTGCCGCATCTGTTCAATTTCACCCTGTATAATTTTTGCAGTCTTATTGCGATCCTTTACCTTTATAAACATATATCTTACATACGATTATGTTTTTATGTTTGTTAGCATAGAACGCCGTTATTAATTAATATTCCATTGAAATGTTAAATTTTTCGGGACTAGCGTGCATTTGTCAGAGGACGCAATTTTATTTCATAGATGCTAAGAGTGAGAGGGTGGTAAGTTAAATCAAAAATATTACAAAACATGATGAGTTGCAAATTAAATTCTCTACAACTTTGGTTCCGTAACATTTAGTCGTAAAATAAAAAAATAACAATTACAAACGAAACTGAAATGCAATTTGCAACAAATTTCTTTTCAATGAGTTGTATTTTTTCGTCCTCAGAAACAAAAAAAAATACATTTAATTTGTCTTTACTGCCTCCAAAACAAGAGACAGTCCTCCAACTTGAGACTCCGCAGCCTCCAAGACTACCATAAGGTCCAATTTTTACTCATCACAACGACCATGAAAAGAGGGATTGGCAAAATAGGCACAAAACTCTAAAACTACGGCCCTCTGTGGGCTTCTGAAGTTGATGTTCCGCCCATGCAAAGGAAATTGCAATGTTCTGTAGCGCCTCAATGTTATGGGGGGAGATTCAGCAAATTTATTGGAAAAATCAATGGTAATTATGATTTACCGACAAAATTCAGTTTTCCTATAGTTCTTCATCAATAATTGAATACCGAAGCCCTATTAGATTATTATTTTAGACTAAAGACACAATAATCGAGAAAAACCGTTATAAAAAACAACAATATCATAGAAAAACTTTTATTTCTGGTTTCACGACAAAAAGTATCAGAATCAAAGTTGTAGAGAATTTAATTTGCAGCAAAAAATGCTTGAACAGGATCACGGCGTGATCAATAGTTTATCAGATAAATATGAAAAGCCATCCGCACCCGCACTCTTTCCAAGATGGCGGCCGGGGCACAAGAGGTATAACCCCACAAATTTGGATCAAGCTTTACACTCCTATAGGTACATCTGTAAAATAAAATTGAGTCCTCTGACAAATGCAACCCCAAATGTAACTTTTCGATGGACTTTATCCAATTCGGAATGAGTTTTATTTGGAGGGATATTATTATGCTTCCTTTTTGGTCTCGTTTGAGGAATCCGATGACGATTTTTGTTAAGTATTGAATTGATAATTACCATAGCATTTAGTAGTACATAAATAGCATAATGAAAACCAAGTAAATAGACTGCAGCCCTAGAAGCTGTTTAAAATGCTGTACACTTTTAATCCCATGTTTGCGTTAAAATATAACTGTGTGGTTGTAGGTATACTCATTAATTTACGCATCGTCGAAGAGATATAAGTTCTTTCACAATTTATTCTTTGCAAATCCTGCCCAATATGAAATGATTCGAATCTTCGCTATTAAAGTGAAACAGTGTAATGATTCACGCTTACCATGTGTCTATTTCAATTAAATAATAATATTCCTAGTTAATTTAATTATGTAGGTACATTCCAAGCTTACATAATTAAACATCATACTTAATCCAAAATTTGCAAATAATTTAGTTACCTAACATAGTGACACATTGTATTTATTTTGTAACATCTAAGTAATTGAATTATTTTTAACTTTGAAGTTAGAACGCGAATCGAGTAACTTCAACGGTGCCGCACGGGTTCGCAAAATCACGCACCGTGGGAAGCCACTTTAATATGAAGCATGTTGTTGCTCAAACGTAAGTGATATCATATATAAAATTGTTCTTAATTCGCCAAACAAAATTGCACCGCTATCAATAGAAATGCTAGTACCTACATTACGATATTGAACTCTGGCTTTGCGAGATCATTGATTCGATCGATAGGGGTACGTACGACCGATTTTTCCGCAGTTGATGAGTTTAGCAATAATATTGAGTATTCTTTAAATAATTTTAGAATACTTAGAATTTAAATTAAACAATAATAGAAAGTAGCAACTTGACATGAGAAATCAGCTATTTTTAAACGAGTTCCGCTCCGGCAGGGTTGCGGAAGGTAGCGATGCGCGTAGCCCCGCTGCTGAATGCTACGGGAAGTCAACGTATACCACGGTGGTTTTAGTGAGTACCTAAGCTTCAAACGCCTATGAGGCTGTGAGTAACACAGGATGTGTATGACTCACTCTGCCTGCGCCTAACGGCCCTGTCACGACCTTGCCGCTCTGAGCGGTGGCTTAGCGCGGGGCGGCTAGCGGCAAGATCAAATGTATGAAGACGTTCGAAGCACGCCACGAGCCGCCGCGCACAGCGATAACGCGCGCGTTTTTTTTGGCGCGATTGGCTGCGCGGCGAGCGGCGCGGCGTGCGGTGCGGCGAGCGGCGGGAACAAATGTACTGCGACCGAGTCCGACGCCACGACTCCGAGCGGCACAGACAGCGTTACGCGAGGGACGAACTAGGCGGTTAAACTATTTGTTAAATATTTTGTGGCGGTAATGAATACGGAGACATTTAAAGTCGAAATTTTTAAACGGTCGCGTGTGTGGATAGCAACACATCCGCTGTATAAATACAAAAATGTTAATAAAACGTTGCGAGATGTAATGAAACAATGTTTTACAGAATGTAATGGTAGGTTTTAATATAAATCGCAAACATTAAAACATTGAGTAATGTACATATGTACCTATTTAGGTACAGACACAGCTACTATGAAAGTTAAAAGGTGATTTACCTACCTACTTAACGTAATCTACGTTGTGTAGGTACCTATTCAACGCCTCATTAATTGCGAATATGAATTATTCCTTTGATATAAAATACTTGTAAGAAATGAAGATCCAATGTCGACAATTTTGTAGGTATACCGTATAGTTACACAAAGATATTTTGGTTATCGCCATATTTATGGGTAACTCCGTCGGCCCAAATACGTCCACATTTGCCGCTGCGTTTACCGCTGCTGTAGGGTCGTGGCGTGCACGACGCTCTGCCGCGCCGCCCGCCGCGACGCGCGCCGCTTAGACCGATCTCGTGAACAGGCCCTAAGTGGCTGAAGATAAGGCCGGAGTTTTGGGTTTCCACCGAAGACAAAAAACTTAGTACCGCGGTACTCTTGGGCTCCGTGGTAAAAGCACTAAGGGGCCATCCATAAATTACGTCACACGATTTTCGTGTATTTTCAACCCCTCCTCTCTCCTTGTCCCAGCCGGTCTCATATATTCTCATCTCATTCTTCATACAGTGACACACTTCATCGACCCCCTACCCCTCACTATACATATGTGTGTCGTAATTTGTGGATCACCCCTAACTGGAGTGCAAAAAAGTCACATTATCATTGAAGATTCAAATATTTTAATGTATTTCATTCAACGCTAAATTTCAAATTTCTAAATGTTAGGTTCCACAACATAAAACATCGTTTAAGATTCCTTACTCTTTGAAGTATAGTATAGTAGATAGCTGACTAACGATTTTATTATCAAGTTCCATCCATTAACATATATTTATGAATCGGCCGTATGTTTTGTAAACACGAGAACACTACGTTGTAGCTGAGCGTAAACATTTCAAGCGTTATTGCTTCAGATTGAGATTTCAGTCCGGCCTTCAGCAAATCGTCAATCAAACCGTTTATAATTACTGGCTAGAGAACTAACGATCAACTGACATTAAGGTGTACTATCATTATTGAGGAAGTGACTACCTGCTTCTTAAGTATCGTCATCAAAAGGTGTTAATATTTTAGGTTCGAATCTTGGTGAGGGCAAAACTTGTGATTAAGAAAGGCCCACTAGAGCTCTTTACATAAAATGGTTATCATCGTCGTCGACATAGTGGTTACCCCGGTTGCATTTAAGCTTAACGCCTTGGAGCCCAGGGTCCGCTTACCAGTATAACCAGATTATTGATTGTCATAACACAGAACACCAACTATTCAACTTAGCGACGGCGACTGCATGGCAGTAATTTCGACATTAGGCTATCGCTGTCTCTTTACATACAATTATCAACAGAAACTGGAAAATGGGATCTTGTGACCCCAAATGCCGGACAAACTTGCGTAGAACTCAATTTTGATTCTCCTTTTTGCACAAGACCACTGCTTAACTACTAGTAATGTCCTCCAAAGTGCGAAAAACATCGGAATAGACGCAATTGTATCAGAACAATTCCATAATATTTTATATTCAACCCCTGTTGGACATCGTATATAAACAAATACTAAAATAACACAACTTTCGTAATTACTTGGAATCCACTGAAGCGTAGACTTGTCCATCCATTAAACACACGGATGACGCAATTATGACACACTTCTAAAAATCCTTAGCAAATGCAACGAAAAAAATTGGTAAACACTATTTATATTTTAGAAAATAAGTCAACATCCTGCTAACAGGAATTTGCATATATTATCACTTCATAATAATTAACAGTAAGTAATATTATTATTTACTATTTTCATTCGCAAGGTTTTGGAAAAACTAATACGTACCTAGTTTGTTCCATGTTATAGGAGGCCAAGAGCATACGGATCGCTTTGATGATATGCGATTACACAAGAGAAGTCACAAGTGCGTTTCCGGCCTTTTAGTATAGTAGAGTACGCTCTTTTTTATGTAGTTCAGAACTAGGGGAGTGTTAGACAGATTACTAGGCCTCTAAACATTATATATTGTAAGCACTGATATCAAGGAGACCTACATAATAATTAGGTTTGGGACTCGATAATACCGTCCTTTGCAGGTACAAGACAACACTATTCAGATATGTTTTCTAAAGCTCTTACAGGTATCATAAATGCTGCTGAGAACCTACATTTAAGCAGTGCTCGCCCTCTCTAGCAAATTACAAGTGATATCTAAAAATATTGTATTGCTTTATTTACACGCACTTACAAGTTATCGTGCGTTGAACTCATTTGTTCTGAACTTCTGATCAATGTAGAGCGATTATTTTGAGGCTGATACACTTTTTGGATAAGTGCGCAATTCATTATAGTTTCTTAATAATTTGGAGGCAACTTTTATGAAAAGAAAGTGGTGGAATTGCCTGTCAGTGTTATTAGTTTCTTATTGTTCACAGAACACAACTAGACTCAGCCCAATAGAGGCTTATCTTCTTAATGTATAAAATCCTTGCGTTGCTGACTGACTGACAGACGCTACAGCCGAAACTATTGGGCGCAGGAAGCTGAAATTTGGCATGTATGTTCCTTGGGGACCGTAGGGGTGCACTAAGAAGGGATTTGCCAAAATTCCCACGGGATCCGCTAAAACGGGTAAATTAAAAAAAATGCAGGCGTAGCTGCTGGCGTCCTCTAGTTTATGATAAATGCCTACTACTCTATGAGTTCAAAACAATCGATAAATAGTACATCTGTGCATCGTAGAGCAATATATTCGTGTGTGGTATACGCATAGCTATATCAGTCATATTTAACTGTATAGTGAAAATTTAAACTGTGCCTCGTAGCGATAAGTCTCGTGCAAACACTCCGTAGATACGATACGACAATCAGCTGTGATTAGTGCGTAGATAGCGATCGATGGACGTTTTGTAAATAGATTATAGACTGTGTGGCACGATACCACGTAGCATATTATTGTATAAATGTAGTCTAAATGGTGGGGTGTTAATGTCATCGCTAGACAAAACAACGAGATACTTTGTCGAAAATAAAGGTTTAGGATTATTACAATTTAGAGCGAACTCTTGACACTCCTAATATCGATTACGTTGTATGTACTCTGAAGATATTAAGAAAATTTCTTCGACTTGAGTTTCAACTCTATACAAGAGTCCAATCCTATGATAGTTTAGAATTGTTACGACACAAAAATACTATTTCGGGCGATCTCTTGACACCCGTAATGTCAATTATCTACATTGTATGAACTGTGAAAATAGTAAGATAATTGCTTCGATTTGAGTTTAACTCTATACGAGACGCTCAGACATGTGAATTCAGTATTAGGAACATTTTAAATATTTCAAAGGCTTTTCGTGATTACTATGATCATACCAATAGTTACACGTTATTGTAGAATAAAATTTTGTTTTAGTAGCTTTCTTTTAACTATAATTGTTATTGGTGTTATTTTATTTTGAAGACTCATACCAATTGTTACACGTTATTGTAGAATAAAATTTTGTTTTAGTAGCTTTCTTCTAACTATAATTATTATTGGTGTTATTTTATTTTGAAGACTCATACCAATTGTTACACGTTATTGTAGAATAAAATTTTGTTTTAGTAGCTTTCTTTTAACTATAATTATTATTGGTGTTATTTTATTTTGAAGACTCATAGCAAGATTTTCCTACCCTACCTGCCCTAACTTAATTTTTTTGCCAGTTGTCGAGATTGTGGCAGCCCTATTTAATTCGTATTATAAGACGATGAGTAAATTCATAATTGGGTTTCGCGTGAATGTTAACTTTATTTGTATTTCATGATTCGTTTGTGAAACTGGGTGATGTCGCACGCTTGCAGTTATTTTTATTCCGTTTCCTACAATACAATCATACAATACAGACTAATTCAAGAGCTTGCATATCATGTTTATATTAGTGTTGACGACACGATTTGTTCAAAAATATTGTTTACTAAACATTGCTGCGATATGGCCAAAGAGGTTTTTACAAAATAAATGTCTATTTTTTTCATTTTTTTTTTATTTGTCTCACACCTGTATCCCCGAAGAGGTAGGCAGGGGTGTGAACATTACACCCACATTTCGCTATGAATTTTTAGGTCCCACGTAATAGGAGACGAGCCTACTGCCGTTACCGGTTACCGGGCACATCACCAGACTCCGGGCTGCTACTGAGTATTCGGAAAAACCCAGTAACACTTTTGCCCGACCCGGGAATCGAATTTTTTTCTTTCAATATTTTTTGTTTAGCTTTGATTTCTACGTATCTGGGCTGAGACGATTTTCGCATTGGAAAAGCGAAACTGTTGCAATTATTTCTTTGTGGTCTTAATTAAGCGCTCTTGATTGTTTATGATGCTGTTTCGACTACCACAAAATAGATCTGAAATATTTACAATGCCCAGAACAAAATGTTTTATCCTACGAGTACTCAAATATGTAAAATATATCATCGAAATAAAAAAGTCTATCAAAAATCTACGAATCTATCTACCGAAATCTTTATCAAAATTCTTAGTCCGGACTTGGCATATCATTAACGCTATCACAACGAAACCACGGCGCATTTTTGAAAATATTCGTCGCAGCTTAACAATAGTGGGTCGTTGTGCGTTCGTCGAGTGAATGTAAACAGCGCATACCTTCATGTTCATCTCGATATTCTTCTGTGTGTTGACGTCCATGACGTCGAGAAGTCGGCGCGATCCCACGCACATGCGCACGTCGTTCACAGTGAAGTTACTCGTCGGCACCCTGCAATACAACACTATCGGTAAACGCTGGCAAACAATATTCAGTTTGGGCGCGACTCGCCCCGACGACGGGCGCATGTTACACCTTCTGCCAACCCCACATCGATACTATAATAACTACTAAGCTCGCACTATATAATTTGATGCAGTCGTTTAATACATTTTCCTTTACATTTCCATAACAAAATGAATAGTTATGAAGCGTGATGGATGGTTTTCATCGTTGTTTTTCATACGCTTTGTTTCCTGTAGCTTTTATACAAAGCTTCGATTTTATGCCGCTTCAAGTATTTCATGTTAATAATGAACACTAGGCATCGTACATATTTTATTGAACATGCAAGGGGTAGGCGCTCGCATTTCTTTTTGCAAATTAATAGGTTAGGGCTGGGTAGGCTTTAGTTTTTCAGTTTCTAACTATCAATTAGGGATCTATTTCAAAATGCACTTTGACGTTATTCGATTTTACAAGAAATGTTTTGTACGATTATATAGGTGTAAGTATTTTATTAATATACATATATTCCGATGCAAAGGAATGTTTGTTGAATATATTAATTTGTGTTTGTAAACAACTTATGATGTAAACATATTACGTAACACTCAAAGCTGTTGCTGAGCCCGTAAATATTCCCATGCTAAATTTATAAAAATTGGGCAAGTGCGAGTCGGACTCGCGCACAAAGGGTTCCGTACCATCATCTATAAAAGAAAATCACGTTCGTTGTATGTAAATACTTTATCAGTTTCTACCTGTTTATTAAGATCGAGTAACAAATTGCATAAAAATTACGTTTGTTGTATGGGAGCCCCCCTTTATTATTTACTTTTTTTAAATTTAATTATTTATTTTGAAAGGTAATATACAACTACATATTCTGTAAAAATTTAAAGCGTCTACCTATAACAGTTAGTAATTTTGAGCAAAAAATACGAAAAAAAAGCACGTTTTTTGTATGGGACCCCCCCTTAATTTTTTATTTTTTTTTATTTTTAGTATTTGTTGTTATAGCGGCAACCAAAATACATAATTTGTGAAAATTTCAGCTTTCTAGCTATCATGGTTTATGAGATACAGCCTGGTGACAGACAGACAGACAGACAGACAGACAGACAGACAGACAGCGGAGGCTTAGTAATAGGGTTCCGTTTTTTACCTTTTAGGTACGGAACCCTAAAAAAGGTTCCAGTAGAATTGTCATTGAGCAACAGTTTCAGGAACTGAACGGCGAATTTGAAAGGTTTCTCAGGGTTGTAAAGTTGCTGAAACTGTGAAGGTTTGTGTTTGCGCCTATAATTACTTGACCTTTATACTCAGCACTCGAGTAGGACGCTGATTCGTGTATACCTACGCCAACGCATACAGTTTTGATATGTTTCAATCTCTATTCACGCGGGGATAAAATTATTCTTAAAAATCAACAAGGGAGCCTGGCGTTCCATTTTAATACCCTATCGTCCATTTCATACATTATTCAGCACAAAAGCGAGACACGTGTCTAAAGACTATATTAAGATCGCGTGACTATTTTGATATTAAAATCTGAATTAAGAGCATGATCTTTAAGTTGTATGTATATTTACCGCAATCTGACATTAACTGACAGTAACATTATAGCCTTTGCTATAATTACTATGGCCTGTATCAAGTAACATCCATATTTAATTATTAGTTAAAGCATTGGAGTTTTACTATATTTGCCTACGAGTAAGTCTGCCTCCTGCGTCAGCATAACTGAATACCTTTTAAGCTGTGCCTTATACATCATAATTCCGCCGCTCTACATTTCCTACAGTACTACCAAAACGAACTCAATGCCTTTGTTCTCCAGTATATCATACAAAGGTAAAGAATGCCTCATGACAAGGTGCATAGTAATGTATACGGTCTCTTTCTACGCATGATCTGTTGCCTGAATACGCTTGCGTGTAGGACAAGGACAAACAGATTACGTATGTTGACTTGTTACGTACTTTGATAAGTAGGGAGGTAATTGCTTAAATCAAAACTATTTATCTTCATGACCGTAACGTACGCAATGTTTTAGTTTTTCTGTGTTCTTTTGAAAATCGCTCTGCTGTCATAATAGAATGCATGCTTAAACATAGACTAGATGTTACTCTTTCTAAAGTATAGTCTAGAAAATATGCTTTAACACGAATACAAAAAAAAAACCGGTCAAGTGCGAGTCGGACTCGCGCACCGAGGGTTCCGTACAAACCTATAGGTATATAAGTAAAAGTTCACCAGTCATAGTTATGGTATTTTTATTGCAAAATGAAATCCGTAACATTACAGTATGGAAAGCTGGAGGAGCATAAATTAAAGAAAAAGTGTCTTTGTCGTTTGTAATCAGTCATCTTTTATTTTATATTAACATAATTTATTTATTTTTATTTATTTAACTTTCTGCACAACACAAAAAATATGTGGTACATAGGCGGACTTAATGCCTTAGCCATTCTCTACCAGTCAACCTAGGGTGATGCAGAGATAGTTGATAGTAGGTGCGTGATTATTATAAAATTATTATTTGGTATTAGATAATAATTACTAGATATTGTTACGAATTGAAAATAACGCCATCTATCAGTGAATGGGAGAACTACATGAGATTAGATGTATCGCTTGTTTAAGGCTGTTTCATCTATCCTCTAATAGATGGCGTTGGTGTAAATAGAACATTTACGCGACATCTAGAAACACGTTACACGTTTCCAGAAATTTCGTGAGTCGTCTCGAAAAGTCTAGTGATGTTATCCGGCCAGTATAAATAGAGGGCGAGCGAACGGAACGGACACAGTTCAATTGAATACGGAAAGCGATCAACATCAAGCGAAGAAAGTAATTCGAAAGTGTTTAGTGTTGTTCTAGTGGTGTGAATAGTGTGTTTATTAGTGCAGTGAAAATTAAGTGTGTGTATCTACTGTTATTGTGTTAGTGAATAAAGTTCAGTTTAAGTGGCATAGTGAGCTATAATTTATCGTCGAACCCCAGCTCGTAACAAATTGGTGTCAGAAGTGGGATAAATTATGCCGGTTATGCCGAAGGAAGAAACTGAAGGTGTGCGTACCAGGAACCAGCGCCAGCAAGACCTGGACCAGAGACGCTTCGGAGACGTTCCTTCTCCATCGTCTGGTGGATCAGGCGACTCCGCGGCTGCAGTGGAGCCTGCAAGCGCACACTCCATGGCGGTGCCCGACATCGCGGCTCTGATGGCGTTCATGCAGGAGCAGGCCCGCCGTCAGGAGGAGCACGCGCGCCGCATGGAAGAACAGCGACAGCGCGACAAGGAGGAGCAGGCCCGCCGTCAGGAGGAGCAGGCTCGCCGTCAAGAAGAGCACGCGCGCCGCATGGAGGAACAGCTACAGCGCGACAAGGAGGAGCAGGCTCGCCGTCAAGAGGAGCAGGCTCGCCGTCAAGAGGAGCACGCGCGCCGCCTAGAGGAACAGCTGCAGCGCGACAAGGAGGAGCAGGCCCGCCGTTTGGAGGAACAGCTGGTGGTGATGAAAGACCTCAGCGCCGCTGTAGGGAAGGACCTGAAGGTGGTAAAGGAGGAGCTCCAGCAGCACGAGGCTCGTATCAGCGACGTGGAGAAGCTCGTACACGACCAGCTTGAGACTCGCGTCGCCTCTATTGAGAAGCGTGTACATGATCACCTCGAGACCCGTATTGCCGAAGTGGAGAAGAAACTGTGTAGGCTCGGGTCCTACGACGTTACACCTGCAGCTGTGGCGCCCTCACCTCGTTGGTTTAAGGTTCCACCATTTGATGGCTCATCATCGTGGTCTGCATACAAGGTCCAGTTTGAGGCCGTTATGCGAACGAATGGGTGGAACAAAGAACAGGCCTTCACCGCCCTAACCTTGGGCCTTCGTGATCAGGCCTTGACGGTGTTGGAGGTGCTTGGGCAAGACGTCTCCTATGAAAAGCTAATGGAGGCACTGGAGGCGAGATACGGTGACGCACACCTAGAACATGTGTATCGTGCTCAGCTGAAGGACAGGACACAACGCACCGGAGAAACTCTGCAGCAGTGGGCTCTAGAGGTGGAAAGGCTGGTCAGGAAGGCATACCAGTCGTCGCCTGCGCTTATTGACGGGAACCTCGTACAAGCGTTTACGGATGGAGTCCGGGACCTGGAAGTTAGAGCAGCGGTAAGACTTGGGCACTTCAAGTCCCTGAAGGAAGCCTTAGCCTACGCTCTGGAGGTGGAAGCAGCGCGTCACGAGGATCGAACTTACCGTATCAGGGAAGTTGTTTCTTCACCTCGGTGCTACAACTGCGGGGAAAGAGGCCATATCCGCTTGAGCTGCCCAAAGCGTAAGCGGCACAGTGACACCCTGTCTCCACCAAAGGGGTCGCCTGATGTGCCTGTCTGGCGGCGAGAGCAACGTAGCGCAGATGCTCTGACGTGTAGGCCTTACCCCGACCAACGCAAACATTGTGCCCGACAGGAAGCGAAGCAGGCAGCGTTAGTGAGGACGTTGAAGACGGACTTGAGTGACGGATGGAAAGAAGCTTTGCAGAGTGCTCAGCAAGAAGACAAGGACGTACAGCCGATTCTCGAATGGAAGAAATCAGGCGCTCCTAGGCCCAAATGGAGTGATATCGCAGCAATGAGCCCTGTCACCAAAGGTTATTGGGCACAGTGGGCAAGCTTGGTTGTCCAGGATGGAGTTCTGTGCCGCAAATGGGAAAACGCTCGTGGTAACCAATGCCATCTGCAAATGGTAGTGCCCAAGACTAAGGTGCCGGAAGTACTGCAGCTCTATCACAATGGTGCTTCGGGAGATCACATGGGAGTTAAGAAGACGCTTACTAAGATCCGAGAGCGGTTTTATTGGCTCCACTGTCGGAATGACGTCGAGGATTGGTGCCGCAAATGCACAAGTTGTGCGGCTGTCAAGAGGCCACATACTCGTAGCAGAGGTGCATTCAAGGTGTGCAATGTAGAAGCTCCATGGGGGTCGGGACGGCGGATGTCTGGGAGGATGAGGACTCGCTGCGACCGGAGGGCGAACAACAAGGGCTTCGATGAGGGGTCATTGGTGTGGCTTCATGGCCCAGTACGAAGCAAAGGAAAATCGCCTAAGTTACAAGCCAGATGGGACGGGCCATATCGCATAATTACCAGGATGAACGACGTTACCTATCGAATCCAGAAGGGGTCGCGAGGTGCACCGAAGATAGTTCATGTGGACCGGTTGGCTCGTTACTATGGGTCCAACGATGTTCGAGACGAACACGTTTAAGAGGGAGGCCGTGTTACGAATTGAAAATAACGCCATCTATCAGTGAATGGGAGAACTACATGAGATTAGATGTATCGCTTGTTTAAGGCTGTTTCATCTATCCTCTAATAGATGGCGTTGGTGTAAATAGAACATTTACGCGACATCTAGAAACACGTTACACGTTTCCAGAAATTTCGTGAGTCGTCTCGAAAAGTCTAGTGATGTTATCCGGCCAGTATAAATAGAGGGCGAGCGAACGGAACGGACACAGTTCAATTGAATACGGAAAGCGATCAACATCAAGCGAAGAAAGTAATTCGAAAGTGTTTAGTGTTGTTCTAGTGGTGTGAATAGTGTGTTTATTAGTGCAGTGAAAATTAAGTGTGTGTATCTACTGTTATTGTGTTAGTGAATAAAGTTCAGTTTAAGTGGCATAGTGAGCTATAATTTATCGTCGAACCCCAGCTCGTAACAATATATATAAGTATACTAGATATATAAGTATTACTACTTAAACTACATATATATCATCATCATCCTCTTAGCGTTATCCCAGTTTTTAATCTGGGGTCCGCTTTCTAGTCTAACCGGATTTGGCTGAATATTAGCTTTTCCACGGAGCGACTGCCTGTCTGACCTCCGCAACCCGAAGGGATAGCAATATTCCACTATATATATATATATATATATATATATATATATATATATATATATATAAATAATATATAAGTCAGTAAATCCAGTCAGTCTGTGATTATCCTGCCATTTTACTCCTTACAAACTCTCGAGCCTTTAACTTGAAAGTGAGCCGATTGTTTGCCATCCTGATTTCGAGAGGGAGCGCATTCCATAATAAGACAGATTGGACTAAGAAGGAAGAGTTGACGAATCCAGAACTATGAGAGGGACACAAAAGTAGACGATTATTAGATGACCGCAGGTTTTTGTCGTGATTTGAGCATAAATATTGTAGATAAGGACTTAGGTAAGAAGGAAGAGATGGAGAGTTAAGAAAAGAGAAAAGAGTAGTGAGAACACGCAAACTACGGCGTTGACGAATAGTTAGCCATACATAAAACATAATATACCTATCGCTTATTTTATAATATAACTTAAATACCTATACCAGCCATGCAACAGCCTTGCAAAAGTCTGCTGATGAATGATGGTAAGATTTTTTATCAAAGTTATTGATTTACAAAGATTTAGTGACTATTAGAAATCTGTTACAAAAATACTAATTAAGTATTTTTAATAATTATAGTATTTATTTGCGATGAAAATTAAACTAGGGTGACTATTTACACATAAAATAAAACACTAATCAATATTCTTAAATAAATAAAAAAAATAAGTAAGGGGCGATAGCCCAGTGGTGTAGGTAACGGAATGCCGAGACGATGATCTCGGGTTCGATCCCCAGGTACCCCAGGCACAAATCACTGACTTTTTGGAGTTACATGTGTGTATTTAAAATGTTATATAATCGCTCGCTTAGTAATGTGCCCGGTAGATGGCAATGGGCTCGCCCTCTATTACATTGGGACCGAAACATTACTGGCGAAGTGTGGGTGTGTAATACACCTCTGCCTACTCCTTCAGGGATAAAAAGGCGTGAAGTTATGTTACGTTATGTAAATTTAAAAAAAAATATATAAAGGAAATGAAAAATTTTATAGTACGGAATTAAGTATCAAATTTGAACCAGATCTGTAAATGGAGACTGAAAAAGGTATGAAAGTACCACATTGAACATTGAAGTTCGAAAAAACGTTATCTATAAATGTACTACTTCGTGTTGTGCTAGTGTTTATTAACGGAAACATGTTTATAGATGAAAAATTTGTGAAAATTCCATTTTGGGGATTCATTCTTAAATCAATATTGAAGTCTCCCACGACAATCAGACGAGAACATGAATTATACCTATTGAGGTTGCTGCCGTATATTGTTGTATTTATGCATTCTATTGCAACATTAATTGGACATTGTGGTGACCTATATACAGTTATCACTCTGACATTAAACATTTCGAAATGCAAGCATTCACAATGGCCGTTTGCAGCGTCTGGGTTATTTAAAATCTCAATCAGCCTATCGCAGTCCACTGCTGGACATAGGCATCTCCCAACACACACCACACGGTCCTCAGCCTTCCGCATCCTTTATCTGGGCTCTAAGACGTTACTTCGTACCAAATTTTAAGATTTTGAGTTCACGGGAAGTAAGTACCCCGTAGGTTTTGATTCCCTTGCGAGTAGACACCAGTTTGAAAATATGATTATATTGTTCATTCTTTTGATTGCCTAGACATAGAAGTTTGATTTTGTTACAGCCTAACGGTGTTATATACCTGAGTATTTGATATGAATTTCAATTTAATACCTCCACGCGTTCAAGAGAAAGGGGTAATAACTTTAAATTTATTAAAAATATATTTTTAGATGCTGTAACTAAAAAAATACAGTTTTCGCAATTTTTCCTTTATAAGTGATATAAGACGTTACTTCGTACCAAATTTCAAGATTTTGAGTTCACGGAAAGTACCCTGTAAGTTTTGATTCCCTTGCGAGAAGTCGCGAGTTTGAAAATATGCTTATATTGCTCTTTCTTTTGATTGCGTTGACATAGAAGTTTGATTTTGTTGCAGCCTAACGGTGTTATATACTTGAGTATTTGATATGAATTTCAATTTAATACCTCCACGCGTTCAAGAGAAAGGGGTGGTAACTTTAAATTTATAAAAAATATTTTTCTTATATGATGTAACCAAAAATTTACGGTTTCCGCAATTTTTCCTTTATATGTGCTATAAGGCGTTGCTTCGTACCAAATTTCAAGATTCTGAGTTCACGGGAAGTACCCTGTAGGTTTTGATTCGCTTGCGAGTAGGCGCGAGTTTGAAAATATGCTTATATTGCTCTTTCTTTTGATTGCGTTGACATAGAAGCTTAATTTTGTTGCAACCTAACGGTATTATATACTTGAGTATTTGATATGAATTTCAATTTAATACCTGCACGCGTTCAAGAGAAAGGGATGGTAACTTTAAATTTATAAAAAATATTTTTCTTATATGATGTAACTAAAAATTTACGGTTTTCGCAATTTTTCCTTTATATGAGCTATAAGGCGTTGCTTCGTACCAAATTTCAAGATTCTGAGTTCATAGGAAGTACCCTGTAGGTTTTGATTTACTTGCCAGTAGGCGCGAGTTTGAAAATATGCTTATATTACTCTTTCTTTTGATTGCGTTGACATAGAAGCTTGATTTTGTTGCAGCCTAACGGTGTTATATACTTGAGTATTTGATATGAATTTCAATTTAATACCTCCACGCATTCAAGAGAAAGGGGTAGTAACTTTAAATTTATTGAAAATATTTTTTTTATATGCTGTAACTAAAAATTTACGGTTTTCGCAATTTTTCCTTTATATGTGATATAAGACGTTACTTCGTACCAAATTTTAAGATTCTGAGTTCACGGGAAGTACCCTGTAGGTTTTGATTCCAATGCGAGTTTGAAAATATGCTGCAATCTGCAGCATATACGGCTGTATCTTTTGATTGCGTTGGATTAGAAGTTTGATTTTTTTACTGCTCTATGGAACCGTAGATTCGAGTATTTAGTATACATTTCAGTTTGATACCTCCACGCATTCCTGAGAAAAAGGGTCTTGACAGACGGACGGACAACAAAGTGATCCTATAAGGGTTCCGTTTTTTTCCTTTCGAGGTACGGAACCCTAAAAATGATAAAAAAAAACATTTGAATACATATGACATGACATGAGTCAAAATCTTGCAGTCTTAGTAAACATTTTTTATTACAGTCACAGATTAGCGCATTGTTAGTCACGCATAATGATCGGACATCAAAAAATTAATTACATTAAGTACATTACGGCGTTTTAAACATTAACTCATAGATATCATCTAATACAATATTAGACGACCGGTTGGCGCAGCGGGAGTGAAAAAGCGACTGCCACGCCGAAGGTCGCGGGTTCGATTCTCGCTCAAGTCAAACATTTGTGTGCGTGAACATGGATGTTTGTCTTGGTCTGGGTGTTTCTGTGTATAATATGCATATTTACAAAAAAAAAGTATAATTATATGTATGTGTATCCATTGTCTAGTACCCATAGTAGGTACAAGTTCTGCTTAGTTTGGGACTAGATGGTGTTGTGTGAATGTGGTAGAATATTATTATTATTACTTAATATATATTTCAATATGATTATTCTCGCAAGAGTACCAAAATGAAATGTTTTATCTGATTCCTACCAGTAGCTTCTTCGTATTGAATGTAGACAGACAGTAGCAGTTCTTTGACTGCTGGGTTTAGTTTGCAGTGTGAGAGTGCTGGAGACTCAAGCCGTCATGTTATGTCTCTCCCTTATCTTAATAATCTTAATATATAAAATCCTTGCGTTACTGACTGACTGACAGACACGCTACAGCCGAAACTATAGGGCGCAGGAAGCTAAAATTTGGCATGTATGTTCCTTGGGGACCGTAGGGGTGCACTAAGAAGGGATTTTCCGAAATGCCCACGGGATCGACCAAAACGGGTAAATTTAAAAAAATTGCAGGCGTAGCTGCTGGCGTCATCTAGTCTTTAACATAAACGTGAGAGAATGAGAAGAGGAAGGAGATTTAGGAAGAGAGCGAGGATGGATTCGTCTTCTTTTTCATGCTTTTATTAGCTTGACAGGCTGTGTATTATTATTTAATTTTCCAGGGTTGGTAATGCGCGAATGGTGCCTAGCACCACATGCGTCGAATTCCCTTGCCACTGTACTTGTTTTTAGAAAATAAAGGTAACTTACGTTCAATACCAGCTTTTGTATTTTACTTTGGGTATAAACTTAAAAGCAATAGTAGTGTTTGTTAGGTTGCACGTCTAGAGAAACATGTATATGTGTCGAAACAGTAATGCCATTAGTTAATTTGGAGAAACCTTGTTACAATACAGTCATTTACAAGTTGTTTACATTATGGTTCTGTGTTTGACTGCATGTTGTGGCTTGGGTAAAACACGATAAATCCCGAATATCGGTCACAAAAATTAAAGCCGTGCCGTGTGGTTGACGGCATAGAATACAAGTGTTACCACCCCCTATCTTCCCGTGGGTGTCGTAAGAGGCGACCAAGGGATAACACGATGCAAATACCATCTTTGCGTAGAGACGGAAAACTCGACATCAAACCCTATACGACTGCCTCGTTGGTCTCGCGGCATAAATGTGCGCGTGGGATCGGAAGGTCCCGGGTTCGATTCCTGGGTCGGGCAGTGTTATTGGGTTTTTCTGTCACGAAATTCTCAGTAGCAGCACGAAGTCTGGAAATGTGCCCGGTACGGCAATAGGCTCGCCACTTATTACGTGGGACTAAAGTATATCTGGCGAAAAGTGGGTGTAGAAATACACCTCTGCCTACCCCTTCGGGGATAAAAGGCGTGACGATATGTATGTAAAAATTAAAGCCAAATCTATTTTGCGTTGGTGGTAAGGATTGGAATGAACAGACACTTAATGCGATAAACTTATTACTGAAATAGACCGGACATCCATTTCTATAGGTCTTCAAACGTTCAAAAAGATATTTTTATTAGCTTAACCCCTTTAAATAATTATTACAATATATACATTTTGTATGTCCACGGTATTTAGAAATGCATCAAGTAAACAACGAAAGGCTCCGCCCTATTACGCGGTAGGATTTCAAACTGCAATATTACTTTACCCTCTGGAGAGATAGACTCGGTTTCTGCCTACATTTCACATAATATACTGAATTATATTTCTATACTACTCTTATCCGTGTGGTGACGGATTAAGAATACGGAATGTCACCACCCCATATCATCCCATGGGTGTCGTAAGAGCCGACAGAGGGAGCATATTATGCAGAGAACAGCACTCTAAGAGAAGGAAAACTTGATACAACCCCAATACCAACCCGTTTGGCCAGCGTGGTATAGTAAGCCAATTCCTCCTTTCATAGGAGATGCCTAGTCCAGCAGTGGACTGTTAAAGGCTGATGATTACTGACTTATATGCCTACTATTACACATGTCTCACATGTGTCTAGATACTTTTTTGTTCAGCGTTACTTTTATTTTTGCGGGCTTGAAGTATTAGGATCATCGAAACACAATGTCACATAGCCTATAATGGACTTGGACTGAATAATTATCGTTTTTCTAAACAATCTGAACGATGAAAAAAGATATCGTGAGCAAGTATGCATGTCTGAGAGTTCGCCATAATGTTTTCGAAGGACATGTTAAGTCTAACAATCCGCAGTTAGCCAGCGTGGTGGACTATGACCAAACCCTTGTCATAATGGGAAGAGACCTGTGCCTAGCAGTGGGATAAATTAAAAAGCTGTTATGATCATCATCCTCCGAGCGTTATCCCAGTTTCAACCTGGGGCAACTTACTAGTCTAACCGGATTTGGCTGAATATTAGCTTTTCCACAGAGCGACTGCCTGTCTGACCTGCGCAACCCGAAAAGATAGCGATATTCCATGGTTTAGACTAGTATCAGTTTATTTAGAAAGTACTGACACCCTATAACGACTGTCAAAGGTCTTCATGACAGCCGGGACCGACGTCTTAACGTGCTCGAGGCACGTGACAAGCGATAATTGATAATTCAATACACACTTAACTCCGAAAAGTCAGTGGTGCGCGCTGTGGATTCGAACCCAATACCCACTGCATGGTAGTCTGTTGGTATCTCCACTAGGCTATCGCTGGATGAATTAAAAAAGCTGACGATGATAAAGAATTTTCGAATTCGATTGATTGTGCCAAGACTGTCATAAAAACATACCTACTCTTTAGCTTTATGTTAGTATAGATCAACTTACATATATTTCCTTCAAGTAAACAAAATAAATTTGCAATGTTTCAAACGGTAACAAAATAACTTTATAGCCGGCATGCTAGGGTATAAATAAAAGTGCTCTAGTACGACCTGCCCACGGGCCAATTATAATAACAAGCGAACAAAAAGAGCTTGTTTTGTGTAGGGGAACATTTATTTGTTTAACTGACAGCCACAAGGGAACGTGCCTCGCTCACACTTGGCCGTTTTACACTCGTCTTGTGCTTGTAAAATTGACAGATTTATTACATAAGCAAAGCCTTTTTTATAGTTTTTTTATTAGTCTTTTTATTATTTTTGTGTTTTATTAATAGTAGTTCTTATTGTATGTGAATATGAGTAACTTCCGCACAATGTTTAAATGAAGTACTCTCTCGACGTTAAAAACATACGCAAGCTTTTCGAATAATTTCGTTATAATAATATTTTGTAGGTATAAAAACCTTTTAAATACTGGACTTATAAGCGTCATAATATCTACCGATGGTACTAGTGACTTCAACTTACTTTCAGCTCAAGCATTTTACTTAGTTTACAAGAAAACTTGCAATTTCCATGAAAATAAGTAATTTTAATTATTTTTAAAAGAAACTGTTCCCTAATTAGGTTCTGAGAAGAAGACCTTCAAAGTCGCTAGCCGAAGCTAATAATATACGTAAGTATATTTAAGTACATAATAAGAAATGAACCAGGCTCCTTCATGGCCCTAATCATTTATAGCAAACTAGGATACATAATTTAAGATTCGCAGAATTCAGTTTAAAGTAACGAATGGATTCAAACGAAAGCTTACAGTTTCGCAGAATAAACGTTAGAGAGCTAATCTACTTTGGATTTAACTTTCGTATTTGCATATCTCTGAAAACTCTGCGTAGTAAATATGGATGATTCCTGCAAGAAAAATAAATTATATAGGCTCTTCCATATATAGATGCATATAGGTTCTTCAATGTAACATGAAAAATGTTTTACTGACAATTTATTCATAACTAGAGGATGCCCGCGTTTACACCCGCGTTATTTAACTGCTCCGCTCCCATCGCTCATAGCGTGATAGCCTATAGCCTTCCTCAATTAATGGGCTATCTAACACTGAAAGAATTGTTCAAATCGGACCAGTAGTTCCTGAGATTAGCGAGAACTCTTCAGCTTAATATTTTAGTATAAGATTACCTGGTACGCTACTTGACAGCAAAATAATATGACTTCACTAGTAAAAATTTAATAAATGTACGTACAAAGAGATTGTTTTAGACATTCCAATAAAGGTATCTGATTTTACTAGTTGGAATAATCCCTACTCTGTATAGGAAGTTTATGAAATAAAGTTTACTGACTGTTAAAATAAATGTTAATGTATGTGAAGTAGATGTAGAGTATAAGCAGGCCTGGCGCACTTCGCATTTTAGGTACAAACTTACAAGTACCTCGGCCGACCACGTCGACGTGGTTGGATTTAGTGGGTTGCCGCGCGCCGCTCACATTAGACGTCACGCAACGCAACGAGTGCGACCGCTCCGTATTCTCACGCGCCGTGTTCATACACTGTTCAAATTATATACCTAAACGCCTTTAACAACAAAAATGTATCATCACAAGTCTAATGCAAAGTATTGCTCAATTAACTGTTTGTCGAAAGCGACTTGAAAATTTGATTTTATTTTATTTATATTACGAGAGCAACTTGAAAATTTGATTTTTTGTTTGTTGAGATATCTTAACGATTATGGTGTCAAATTAAAGATCTAGTTCAAAAACCATTTTATCTGTTTGAATCATGTAAATCGGTCCACGCGTTTAGGAAATAACTAAGAATCAGTATAGTAAAAATGTAAACAACCAGAATTTTTGTGGTATTTGTTCTACGAGCTTAAATAGTGAGATAGGATACTTATATGATAATTATTTATTATTAGGTACGTGGTCAAGTAGGTAGATAGACGATGAATAAATATTATAGCTGCAGCGGCAAGTCAACAACCCTAGCGCGCCACTCCGCGCCAGACAGTGACAGCGTTATGTGTTAGAAAAGAAAGGGAACGGTTAGGTTAATATCGCATTAGGCACTGAGTGCTTATGCGAGTTGAATTGCACTTTGTTGCTTAGTAGCAAGAGTCGCAAATTCAATAAATTGGTTTGACAAGTGAATTTTCTGTACGTTAGTACTATTCTTTATTCTGTGGTATAAGTAAATTACGAAACTTAAGTTTTTATGCAAAATTATTCAAATGTGTTTTTGGAGTTTATCAAGCTTTCAGGGCGTAAAAACAAACATTGTAGCTTATTCGTAGGTCGCAGAATTTCGTGTTAACGTAAGGAAATCTTCGTTTTCCATGCTTATGTATTGAATTACATGGGAGTATTAATCGGTTTTCCTTCCAACCGCTCTTTATATTTAATTTTTATCCAAAATAGATTAATCGGTTATTGACTCTAGCAACTTGATGGCAACAATATTTTCTTGAATTCATTTTCCTAAACTTTTACCACCTAGAGACACAAGCTAAACTTATCAAATAAAAAACTTCTTCAGTTTAACTACTAGGGTCTCAAGATTACGAAACATGTGACCAATAAACTCGCTGTGCCATACGTACCATAAGTGTTCCGTTTTTTTGCTATTCGATAGGTACTTACGTCATCGTAAAAATGTAGACAGTAATATCCTACAGCATTTAGATGAATGGCGACTGGATAACAGCAAAACGCAACTTTAAGTAACTAAAACAGGTGATCAATAAACTGTCCCACAAGGACAAACGAACAGACAAACATTTCCGTTTTTCCATTAGATACACAGCCCTTAAAATGTGGAAAAAGATCGTACATCAGGTAGCACGCCAGTGGAGCCTATATTACAGATAACATTATATATTCATAGAGTAATAACCGCAACTTGCCGGGTGGATGAAACCCAAAGCTCAGTGCACTAACCTATACGCAGTACAATTTTAATCATGGTGAACTTCGCCCTTTGAACCGGTGCACGCCCGGGTCTACTTGTGACGTAATCTAATAAAAAATAAACAGAGCTGATCCAACGGCAAAACGTACCGACAACACCTGCCATTCTGGTGTCAATAGTAATCAATTGGATAGCTGGCCGTGGAAGCTTTTAGTCTTGCTCTATAAAATTGATGTCAGTTACGGCGCATACCTGTATATTATTATAGCCTACTAACTGTATCCCGCTTTTTGATAGACTTTTTTTAAAATAGACGAATTTCCTCACATCTTTAAACCTCTAATTTACCCCACTAAGGGTCAGAATCTTAATATATAAAATCCTTGCGTTACTGACTGACTGACAGACACGCTACAGCCGAAACTATTGGGGGCAGGAAGCTGAAATTTGGCATGTATGTTCCTTGGGGACCTTAGGGGTGCACTAAGAAGGGATTTGCCGAAATTCCCACGAGATCGGCCAAAACGGGTAAATTTAAAAAAAATGCAGGCGTAGCTGCTGGCGTCCTCTAGTATTAAATAATCCTTCCTTTTTGAGTGCCTACGTCTTAAAAGCCATAGTACAATTATCACACAGAGTTTTTAAACGACTCTTACACTCACTCACTGATTCATAACTCAGTAAATTTAAATTTCTGCCAATGTTATTTATTATTGTATAAATAAGAGGTATTTTAATAATGAATTAATATTATGCAATACACGCTTGACATTGTAAATTTTATTAATTATTGACATTTTTCTTTATTTTTAACAACATTTTATTATTGAATGACCTTTAAATTTCGCTGTTATTTTATTACTGTAATTATTGACATTTAATTAATTTGCTATAACTTTACAATAAGAAATTTTATTGATTGATCCTCTTAGAGTTATATAAAGATTATTATTATTATTATGTTTTTAGCGTCACCAGTAGGCTCTGCGATGATATTTCAGTCAGAACAAGCTACAATGATAGTAGGTATTATAAAATGTCTATGAAGGAAATTTATATGTAGGTAAATATTGTCGTCTACTGCGCCAGTTCCCAGGCTATGTGCTTACAGTAAAATCCAATAATACTACTCGCTTGCAAGGTCAAGCCTGAAGCTCTACATCTCGAATAATACACTTATAACAAAGCACATTTTTAATTTTAACCGCTCTAACATTCAATATTTACTACGCTGGTCTTCGTGGTTTCAACCGAGATGTTTTCGCTGACTCAAAAGCAGGTCAAATTACAGCCTTGGAATCAACTATCTTTTAGTAAAAGTCCCACTTAAATCGGTTCAGCCATTCCGAAATTACCCGGGCAAACAAGAAGACAATTCGGAATTTGTATGGACAATGCCTCCTCGACTAAGTACAAACAGCTCCGCGACTATAAAGTTAAACTGCACGTATCATGCACAAGCTAAGTGGGCAAGCAAGCTTCCTTACTAACTACAATTACACGACATGTTTAAGTTCTTGCCCCGCACGGCACAATTAAATAAAAACTTATCAATCATTTGAATAAACGTTTTCAAAGTACAAGACCCGGAACAATTAATTGCATATTGCATGGCAATCAAATACATGTAACTTTTATTTTATTTTATTAATGTCTGTCTTGCTAGTAATAAAGTCTGAATTGTGAGATACAAACATTGAAATAGCAGCAGCGGTAGGAACTATTAGTGTCAGGATACAAAGCGCTTCTGACACAAAGGAAAACTAGACTTATTGAGGACAGAACATTTTTATTATAAAAATGTTCTGAGAGATGAGACTGCCTCCGTGGTCTAGTATAGCGATAATATAGCGTATGCGACTACTGATCGGAGGTCACGGATTCAATTCCTGGGTCGGGCAAAAATGTTACTGGGTTTTTTCGAATTCACAGTAGCAGCACGGAGTCTGGTGATGTGCCCGGTAACGGCAATAGGTTCGCCCCCTATTACGTGGGACCTAACAATTCATGGCGAAATGTGGGTGTAATATTGCACCTCTGCCTACCCTTTCGGGGATACAGGATAGACTACCTATAGAAAAAATATAAAAGATCTTTTTACTTTGAAGCAAATATACCTATAAGTCATAGAGCTATGGTTTTATTCTAACATCTCTTTAATCTCTTGAATGCCGCAATACCAGACAGTCGAAAACCTCACACTGATCAGTGCATTGGCAGTTGACGAGTTAAGCTACAGATGTAACAGATAGTCGGTAGATATCCAGTATACAGCCTCAATTTAATGTCAGACCGGATAGCGGATAATAAGCAATTAATAAGCAGCCGGCTAGCTTTAATAAGTTAGAATAAAAAGTTGTGCAGTATTAACGATATTATTATAGAACCGATCGTATGACTTCCTTCGTCAGACAAGGCAAGCCTATAAACATTGTCGAATTGGGATTGGGAAATTGTAAACCTCACGAAAGCTAAGAGTTTGTGCCGAAATCAATTAAATATTAAATGTTGATAATTTTGATTCTTTATTATTAACTAGGCTCCATCCGCATACGATTATTTTATCCCCTAAGGGTCGCAATTTCCATAAATCGTCGCTTACTGCACCCTACACTCCTCAAGAAACATACCAAATTTCAGCTTCATAGACGACTAGTTTCGTCTGCCAGTCAGTCAGTAACGCAGCATTTTATATAGACAGATTATCTTTGGTTGGATATCAAATTTCTAAGTTTACAAAATACTCTCTTCTACTTATTGCTGCTTAGCTTTGAAATACCATCTTAACTTATCAGGCAATAACGAAAAAACAATAAGGGAGTATAAATAACCGTAATAAAATTATGCGGTATTTCAGTATATACAAAAATAAGTACTTATTGAGTAACCGAAGGTACACATATTAACAAAAACCACAAAATACCGAGTACAATAGATTGAAACAGATGTTTTTATAATGAAAACTTTTCAAAAACGTCTTGTTCACATAATACGGCAGGTTGAATGAATAACATTGGAATACAAAGAAATTGCCCACAAGCGAGTAACAAAGATGAAATATCACTGGAAGTTATAAAAATATATAACAGCTTTGCGCAATTATGGCATCACATTCTAGTAGTATTGAAAATATTAATGGTCATCATAGGTTTTATATAGTTTTATATCACTCAATAGCTCAGAGACAAATGTGGCAGGTGTAGAATTGTAATATTAAGCTATGCATATATTACATGTTTTATGAAAGGAGTAAAACAATGATGAATGAGTAAAAAATGCTTTGCAGAGCATATTTTTAAGATCATCGGCCGGCTGTCATGAAGATCTATGACAGTTGTTATGAAGTCTTTAAATATCCTAACACTAATCTATCTGTATAGGTAACGGCTAATATTCTGTGAAGGTTTATACAAAACAGACTCTGGACTCCAAGGCGGAAAGAAGTCTTGGCAGCAACGAGGTAATGTTAGAATGAGAAGATGATGAGATAAGAGAAGATTTGGTACCTATTATATTAGAGGAGATAATACATAATAATACCAATCACAAAAATACCATAACATTAACCGATTGATAAACTAATTTTTGTTATCAGTTTATATAACCCTCTACCTTTAGGCAAGTTAAAGTATAGGCTTCAAAAAAAGGACAAGCTCTTAGTTCAAGCCATAACGCGAGATGAAGTTCCGACTTGGCGCGCAAGGGTATGAAAGCAAAATAAAACATTTCCGTCAGACATCTGGCGTAGCCATTTTAAATGTAATTTCAATTCCGACACGTCTACGTGGCCAGACCGTATATTTTATTGGAAAATGGTTTATTCACCAAAGAATTTCGCTTATCAATCATGCAGAGGCGTGGTTACATATTACTATTAAGTACGTATGACCAATATCCTGGGAACCTTTATGTACCTTTTGCATCTTGGAGTGACGATCGAGGATATTTATTAGGACATTCGACTTAAAGGGCCTGTTGGATGTTTACTGAATCAGACATCGTGAAAATCCTTGACGAAGGGTTAACAGCTGGTAATGAAGGCATTATGGCTGTTTTGTTTGTATCTTGTAGCGCTCATAGCTAGACTTGGCTTGCTGTTCGTAACAGATCGTCTAAGTTAAGCAACGCTTGTACAGGTCGCCATTTGTTCTTGTCTAAGGTTAAGGATCGTTAGACCATGTCGGCCAGGGCTTCGGGCGGTCTGAAAACTCCGACACCAGAGCTGGCCACACCCTAACGCGAAAAACAAAACAAATTATGGCTGTAATTATGATAATACACAACTATGAAATAATAGTAAAAGCGACGAAGACGAGCTTTAAATATCATATTAATTGTATTAGCTTCAATCATCATCATCATCATCGTCGCGTTATAACAGTTGCATCCAAGGACCTTTCGCCTTGAAGACCGGTGTCCGCTTACTAGTCTAACCAGATGTGACTAGCAAGGGGAATTTTGTAATGCCGCGTTTCCACGCTTACCAAGCCTCGACAAGCTTCCACAAGCTCCAAGCGCCCACAAATCTCGCTTGGCGTTTGGGAGCCGTTTACACGCTTGTGAATGCGTCAGTATGCTACGTACATCCAAGTGATCCAAGCATAGCGGACACCGAACGTGTATCGACTATAACCTTTGGTTTAACCTACTTTTATTTGAAATACACTTAAAGAGAAGCAAAACCAATTATTTTGTATGATGTAGATTGCCAGGGCCTCTTCCTTACCCTCTACGGAAAACCTTACCTACATAGCCTCGAAATATTACTGGTGCCTTATAGGTTACGGCATTAGGTATGTCAATACACCTGCATATTATTAATATGTTCCCTCGTGACATGCCATTGGGAGCGATATAGTGCATAATCATACAAACAAGCAAAAGAAGTTCGACCAGCCACTCATTTTGAGACAGAACTAGACGTGCGTTCGTTTCGAGATCACAGCGACTACTAAGCACGCGCCAACGTGTGAACGCGTCGCAAGTGCTTTCCGCAAGCGCCCTTTGATCTGTGTCCAAAAACCGACACTAGACCGGATCCTGTACAAGCGTCCACAAGCTCACGCAAGCCAAGCCAAACGGCCAATTTCCACGCTTGTGCTTGTGGAAGCTTGTCGAGGCTTGGCAAGCGTGGAAACGCGGCATAAGCTTCAATAATATATGTAGGTAAATGGTAACAGACAGAATAACATACATGGTTTTTAGAAACAATATCTTTCTTTGCCACAGTGTCTTTTAAGAGAACACAACCAAACTACTGCGTACTGCAAAGAACTTAATACAATTATCTTTTTACGTGAACTGCTGATGACCACCGTGGGAACATCGTTACTAAACACGTAAATAAATTAAAATTCATGTCACAATTCTAAAGGTTCAACTATCTATCCGTTATAAGTAGTTAAATTGTATGAGAACTACCATACAGTAGGAAAAAAATACATTTCATGTATTGTTCTCAATACGTCGACTCCATAAGATTATTAAAAGAAAATTGAGATTAATATATCATCCCATAGGTAACGAAACTACGAATTGCTTATTAGAGCTTCTGGCATTAATATAGCAATGATGAAAGTGAAAACGCACTTTCAAGAATTTGAATCAGCTTCATGAAAAGGAGGAAGTATGGATGATTGCTTCCCTTTCACGCATAAACTACCTAACGGATAAAATATTGCTGTATTGTAGCTTACATTTGAATAGCATAATTACGGTATTTTGTCCTTATTGTCGACCCACGGAAGCAAAGACGCAAGCCAGGCTTGTAATAGATTAAAAGTATTTTTTATTTTTTAATACTTAGTAAGATATCATGAAGCTCAATTTCATAACAGAAAGTTTAATTTTCTTTCTCGTGCGTGCACTTGACAATAAGTATCTATACTTTTTAGTTTTTATACATTATTTAAACGCATAAAAACGGTGTTAGTCGTAGCACCTTGCTAGCAAAAAAACAGCCCCATTAGCTGAGAACCTAGTATTGTTTGCTCATTTTAAAACACAGGTGGCCCGCTCTTTGCCTTTCACGGTTGATCGCGCGCAGTTATCATTTCTAAATAACTATGTTTTACATATAAAAAGAGAATATTGAATCGGATATTGACCCTATAAATGATAAAATATTTTTATACACACTATTTTCAATTTTGTTACGAGTGTTAGAGCCTTTTTAATGAAATTACTGATGACATGACTCAATGGTCACTAACCAGTATGATGATTTCAAAATTATTTATGGTTAGACTGAAATTGGCGGGAAAGCAATATTGCTCGTGTCATACTTGCTTGTGGCATAAGTACAAATTATATTAGTATTCATTTACGAGAAATTTAAAATACAATCGATGTATAGAAAAATAAAATTAATTAATAAATATTTAAAAGAAAATAAACATTAGTCACTGTTATGTTGTACCAAAAAGTGTTAATGAGTTTCTCGACTTCTGAGTAGCAGCAATTGGCTATTACGTAAGACCTAAATTTTCATAACATGGCGACATGTCAACATGTGGGTGTATACATGTAATACCACCCTTCGGGGATTGAAAATACACCAAAAGTAAAATATTGTACTTGCAAAAACTAAAGTTTCAGGTTTCCATTAAGTAGTAAATTATCTTTAAGTAATTATGACATTAATTAAAGTTAAAACAACTTGGGGTGCTTTCTATTTACATTTTCATAACTTCACCTTTACAAATAACGGGCGAAAAACCTCTTCATAGAGTTAATAAAAAAAAACCCCACATCATAAACGTCAAATCCCATAATTCTGCATCACCTTATCTTGGGTAAATCAAAGTCACATATTGCCTGTCCAATGAATCACATATGATTCATGATTGATTTTATATTGTTTATTTTTCGGACGACATTTAAAGACTTTTTATATGTCCATTCGACAATTTTTCATGGATTATAATATTTATAATTTATGGACGAAAATAAAAAATACTATTTAAGTAATTCAATAATATAAAAAATATTCAATACAATAAACGACCACTGTTGGGCAGGCAAAGGGTGTGAGAGTCGCTTTAGCCGGCATTCAGTGCCTTGCCCATAAAACTACCGCGGTGTCCTCTCACGTCCCATAGTGGACAATTGGGCATAGTGAGCCACGCGAATCGTACTCAGCATACTTTCTCGATATCTCGCCCGGTGTGACCATGGAAACCACTAAGTCGCACATTAGACAAATACAATAAAATCTAACTTATTTTCCAACACATTCGCGTCGGTCTATACACATCCTAATACTTTTATGACAAATATATTAATGTCAATGGTCACTTCCGGTCAAATCCGTCGATGCTGTCACACTACCTCTGTTTTATTACTCATTATTTAATCATCATATCCGGCGTAGGTTTTGATAACCTATTCATAATAAAGTTGTCCCAATCAATTGAGTGATGTTTCTTTAGAAACATTCTCGGTAATAATTAGAGATGAAACGAGTAGCTGTTTGGCTCGTTACAGGATATCCGGACTGACATGAAATCGGATAGTAGTATATACAGCAGAACATTGACAGTGGTTCAAGGTCAAGAAAAGTTGATTTTATGCGAAATACCTCGAAATTGTATGATTGCTTGAAATTAAAGCTAATTATTTAAGATTATTATTGGTGATAATCTTAACTTGGCGTTTTGTGCCTAAAGCGCAATAACTTAATGAAGATTTCTGATTAATAAGGATTGACTATTATTTGGAAACTAGGAAACTAGATTTTCTTAGCAGAAACATATTTAGGCGATAAGCATAGTTTCCAAAAACATATTATTATGACGAACCTAGAGATATCTAATTTATAAAAACCAGTCGAGTCACATAGACGCGTGCCGAAGAAATAAACAAAAATACTATTTGAAAAACATTACTCATCCGCCTTTTAGTGAAGTCGGGAAAATTTATTTGAATTTTAGTTTTATATTACACTATTAATATACACACAATTGTAAATTAAAATTAACATGATTTTCAATAATCATAATTTTGTCAACTTACGCCTGGTTTCGCCACTTTATGATATTTTTTTTATGGGCTCGCGCCTGTTCCTCGAAGGGGTAGCCAGAGGTGTAATATTACACCCACATTTCGCCAAGATTTTTTTAGGTCCCACGTAATAGGGGGCGAGCCTATTGCCGTAACCGGGCACATCACCAGACTCCGTGCTGCTACTGAGAATTAAAAAAACCCAGAACACTTTTGCCCTACCCGGGAATCGAACCCGGGACCACCAATCAGCAGTGGCATACGCTACACTGGACCACGGCACTGGCAGACTCTATGATAAATTCCTGTTTAATTAATATGTAAGATAAATCATGCAAATTCCGTTCCAATTTTTTATTTATTTGAGAGAAGGTCTAGCCAGTGGTAGTGGTTATACCTACATTTAATTTTAATGTTCAAAGTAACAAAAATAAGATTAAACAAGTATTTAAGTATAAACAAAAATCAATATAAATGTCAGCTTATAAATTTAACTCAGCTCCAATATCGATACTGCGATCCTACCGCAAAAAATATAGCAATACATTTTTTCACAACACCTCTAGCGGATTTAATAGGCACCAAGATTGTTAAAACTTAAATATACAGGAATTGATATGAAGAGCGATAACAATATAGTCTATAATAAATATGTTAAGTGTGAAGAAATGAATTTAGTCACTTGAGGAAAAATTTATAAACTCATGTAATCTGTATTTTTTGGGTTTATTATGTTAAGTATATTATATTCGTGTTTTTTTTTAATAATTTGTTCACGTTTATGTGTAAGTTTATGATGTGGTTTAATCATAAATTATTTAATTACCATCAAGATTTTGCTTCGTAATACGAGGCAAAATCTAATTAGCCAGAACTATACGTTTAGTTCTATTTATTAGTTAACACATTAACATTTAGTTTGTTGTGGTTGTAGTTGCAGATAATTTTGTTGAAAATGTATATCGTTTATTTTGTATAAATTATTTACCTGCCTTCTACAAAATAATAAATCACGATAAAAGATCAATTCCAGTTTTATTTCTTTTTTAGTAATGTGTTAATAACCCAACAAGAACTAAATTTCCAGTTGTGTTCACATACAAGAATGTCGTACAAAGGGCATTTGAAATACCTTCGTCCCGAGCCCACAAAAAACATAACCCTAAAACGGCGCTTTTCCGAGAAACCAAACGATTTATAATTCGGGTACCCTGTCAAAGAAAAAAATTCGACAAATTGTTACATTTGTGTGATAACATGATAAAAAGCGTAAACAAACCGAGAGATGTTGCTGTGTTTGTCGGGACCGCCGCCGTCGTAAAGTTTCGAAGTAAAATCAACAGTGTCTGTAGGACGTTAGTAGATAGTGGCCGAGTGTAGTTCAGTAATTGAGGACGGGCGAATACGATCGAGTGATAATACCCAGATAAAGAACTCTTAATACGTATCCATACTTTGCCAACTACATTGAACTTACAACTTACAACTCGTGGCAGATATTGTTGGACAGTGTTTATTTTATTAGTCTCCTAATGACTTTGCCACGGCAATTATCAACTATACGAATAAAATATTTTCATGGACGAAAATGTAAAAGAAGTTGTAATGGATCTAGGTAGTACTTCCATAAATAGCATCACTAGGGTTATACATAGAGCAGAAGTAGAGTATTAACCAAAGATAAGTTTTTTATAGAGTTGTAGGCTATTTAATTTGTTTTTCTGGAGATTTGTTTGCTTTATTAACCTAATAATGTAAATGAAAAAGTTTCTAAAATCAGCAGTAAATTCCCTTACCCAATTGTATTAGAAACTGTCACATGTGTTATTTAAATGCCAGCTTTTCCTTTTAATACGATTAGTAAGGGTTTCTTGTAACGAGATGGTAAACATGTAACAGTATTTACCTACTAAAACAATTGGTTCAGACTTTATGACGTACTTATTATGGATTCGTTTGTAATGTAGATACATGTTTATATACAAATTTAACGTTTGTATACGATTCTAGATTAATTCTGACAAACATCTGTAAAACGTTTCGTTAATAAAACTGTTGAAATAAAATTTATCAAATGCCTTATCAAAACGAGCCAAATAACGCGGGAAGTAAATTCACAACCGTAAATATCAGAGCTCGCAACAATAAGTTAGCCTGTCACAAGTCACCGTCTATAGACAAGTACGATCACACGTAATTTATGGTTTGACTAGACAACGGATCAACTTGTAGACCAGAACTGGGTTAGCAAAGTCCCGATACGCGATACCACAGCAACCAGTATCAGTTATAATTATTTCCGTCTGTCATACATATACGCACCTCACACATACATATAAATGGTAATATGATAGTTACTTGCTCATGCACTAGTCGATTACGCACTTCAGTACCTATCCATTGAATAGATTGAAAGCGCACTACAGCTTACAGTGCCGTCAATGCATGCCACCGCATAAATTATACGCGGTCCTCTTGACGATAAAATGACAGTAGGCATGGGCCTTTATGACATTTTATAGTCATTATAGGGTTGATATTATAGGAACTGCAGATCATGAACGCAAATAATATTTGTGTCAGAACCTAACTGTCCTTCAATGTTTATGTTTACCTTTACGAGCAACTTTTCACACGAAAAGAGGATGACATATTAAATTGAGAGACAAATAGACATCACTAGCCTGTTTCCAATATTTTACCTAACGATGGAATACAGATTTGCCTTTTAGAGTTAGATATTTAACATATTTTGTATGAGGTTTATGATATGGATTATAGGAAACGGGCGTAAGTCTGTACACGCTGTAGAAGACGTTCATTCATCAAAAATCGTGATATTAAAACATTCGCAGTCAACAAACCCCATCAGTCTATCAGTGTAAAATAATATTCATTGCCGGCAATTTTAAACACTGGCGTATTTTATTCTTTATCGTAAAAACAAACGTAGACACGCGTCCGAGAAAACCTATACTCATTGCAAAATTACCAGAATAAATTTTGTTGCTTTTATTTAATATTTAAATATTAATCTGAATCATGCTATAGGAACAAACATTATAAAAATAAATAAACACATACCTAAGTCCCAATCCAGTTTTCTCCTTGAACAACAGTGGTGTTGTAAATCCATTCTTTTGCAGGTATGACACGGTCAGGTCAGTCCCGTGCATATCCAATACTGCACCAGTGTGCTCGAACCGTGGGCTCTCCAGCTTATCAGCGAGGGAGAAACCCCGTCCACCCTCAGCCTCATCGTCACCCAAGGCCCACTCATCTGAGTATAGCTTGCGCTGTTTGCGTTCACGCTAAATAAAATAAAATTATGATATTTTATAAAAACATAAATGAAGCAAGAAAATGGTGTGGTAAACTTAAAACATATTATTTGAACGATTGATAAGAACTGTGTGACTGTAGAAGTGTACTTGATTTACATACTGTCCTAAATTTTAATAGTCTTTGATTTCTATGTGCCCTGTTAAATGAAAGTATACACTGACCATTGAACGCAATGTTATATAACATCATCAACCATTCAATTGGTGTTTGAATCAGAGTTTGTTCATTCATTATATTGATATACATATATCAGGCAAATAACTCATGGCAGCTAGGCCATGTCACTCATAAATTACAAATAATTAAACAAAACTGTTGTAAGTAGTAGCATTAATTAAGACAAGTAACTGAAGTAACCAATATAGGTGACTAAATCAAGCTAATCTAATCTATAATTAGCACCAATTAGCTAAACATAACTCCTTTGTAGTCGTCTGTTATTCATCAGAATCATCAGCATGAATTTTAACATTTCAAAGTTTGTCTGTGAAAAGTGCTAAGATAGAAAAATTGACAATGGTGAAGTGAAATGACTTTCACTTTTCAACATCTTTTGTTTTCATGGATTCCAATTTCCTTCCTAATCGCTCAATAAACTAATAGGTAGGCTCTATCTTGAGGATTCATCGCGTCTCGCCTTCAAAGTAGGTTATTTTTTTACTGCCAAGGCCAACTAAATACGAGTAAAAGAACAAGTGTACCTAAGTTGTAACAATAAAAAGTTTGATGCGAGTAGTGCTGTATTTGCCTTCTCGGCGGAACAAAGACGTCGCAAAGCGACTGCACGAACGTGTTGTATTTTAAATAAATACTTATGCAAGTGTTTTAGACCATCGACTCTCGGCCAGCGTGTAATTGTTCGACGGAAGATTAGTCAAGTAATAAAGTAGATTGCGAACGAGCACCGATCGGAGTCGGGCTCGCGTGTGGCCGCAGCGCAGCGCGCACGCCCCTGGCCGCCTGCTCTCCGCCAGCCCGCGGGAGGGAAACGCCTTCGACACTCGTCCCTACCAGATGCCCACTATGCCTCGTGCGCCCAAGACGTCGCTGACGCGCGCAATTCTTGTCACGTCGTTCGTTATCATCGCCGCTATATCGCAATGCTGCGATCTCCGGAACTATTATAGATTTTGACACCATCTCGCATGCGCGAATGCATACGGCCGCCGCGTTTTAAACTCGGCCGCGGCGTGATCACAAAAAACTGAGTCCGATGACCCTCAATGGCCATCATCACACACGATATCAATAATCATAAAAATATTTCTATCACTATCCTGTAAATTTCGTAAATCGATACACGATGCAGCGATGCACCATTTCATGTTTACGTGATCCCAGATAAAGCCACCATGGCGTCACCCGGGACGAAATACGTAAAAATCTAACAATAAACACTCACCAGTTGCCTTGGAACTTGTTTTTTGGTATTCGGCAGTGTTTCCGACATGTTTATGTTAGTCAGAAACACTGCACCACGAAATTTACACTATTTTACGTAAATATTTTACACGGAGCACGAGAAAAAGTAACGCAATCCACCATTTGCAATAGTCGACACTGCTACCAACCGTGCGGCGAGCAATCACTCTGGTAAATTACTGTAGGTTGGTACTACGTGAAATGCCCTATTGGTTTATTTATGAAAAGCAATGGCGCGAGTGTTTAAAACATCGTAAAATTGTTACGCAATACTACTATTAAAACGAAATGAATTATAATCGTAAAAATCTTTTGATTTAACTTTATCTGACATAAAACAATATTTTTGTTACAAATATTGAACAAGCTCATGAAAACGTGTCTATAAAACATTGCTTTTAAATACTTAGCAAAGATGATAGGTGTACGATATATATTTTAATTATTGTTCTTTAAGGACTAGTTCTATATTTACTTTAATTTATTATACATTTGCAATGATTATTGTTCTATCAATTTAAAATAAATGGTAGACAGAGCAACAAAATTACTTTAAAAATATAATTTCTAAAATTTAGAAATTTGGAAATAGTCATTACGTACCGCGTACATATAAAGCCTTAAAGAAGTTTTTTACTTTGAAATAAATTTGAATTCATAATGTGATTACAAGTTTAAATAAATATCGGCAGTATTTATTTGTATATGTATATCGATTTCAGGTATAACATTTTTTTTCAGCAATCATTGTTTTTTGCTGCATAAATTATTTTGAGGTTATACCGTGTGCTGAGCTACCAGTGACAGTTTGTCAAGTCAATCGCTGGCTTGACAAACTGTCAGTCAGCCTTTTGTCGATGTCTTGCACTGGCGGCGTGACAAGAGATTTGTTACGGGCATACAAAGGTATTTGTGTGTTAGAGATGAGACAAGTTGGAACTACCAAGATCCAATGAATTAGGTAGATACATAGGTTTCCTTACCCTATTTCTGTATTATTAATATGCTTTGACATAAGCTATTTACTAAAGGGGAACGCCGATGATGATGTGAATTATTTATTGTTAACCTAGGTCGATAGCATTTCGAAAATAAACACGGTGTTGTGGTGGTGATAGCTAATTTAATATAGTGAGGTGCACGTCCATTGGTTTATATCGCGGCATCGTCTATACCTACTAGTTATAAGCGATTTGTTGACATGATTCTGGCAATTGCAATGATACTAGCTCAAGAACTGTGGTCTACTTAGATGAATTGTCATAATTTAAAGAGTAGTTAAAATCATTCTAATTTGCGTTGTTTTTTTTTCACAACTCCCGCCCTAGGACTAAATCCTGTGTCGCGGGGGACTTTACAAACATACAACTAACGGACACAATGAACACAGAGACTCGAAACAACAATTTGTGAATTACACAAAGTGTTGTCTCGTGTGGGGATCGAACCCACAACACAATATAATGTACTCTGTGCCACAACACTTGGCGCAGTGTCAAGCGGCGAGGCGGCCGCTCAAACCACTACGCCAACCGTGCAGTCAGATGTAGGTACTTACTGATATAAAAACATTAAATCTAGTTTAACTCTAGCCAGCATCTTGTGAATTCGTTATTTTTTGCAATGGCAAGAATCATTGGGAAAAGGAAGAAAATATAAAACAACTTCTACTATAAAATAAAGATGACATTATAATTATTATGTATCGTTCTTTACAGTTAGCTTATTAGTGAACTAGAGGACGCCAGCAGCTATGCCTGCATTTTTTTTAAATTTACCCGTTTCGGCCGATCTCGTGGGATACTGTCACCAAGGAACATACATGCCAAATTTTAGCTTCCTGCGCTCAATAGTTTCGGCTGTAGCGTCTGCCAGTCAGTCAGTAACGCAAGGATTTTATATATTAAGATTAGCAACATTTGTAACTAGCTAGGTAAGTACCTAATTCAAATAAAATGCGTTTCTTTTCTATGTTCAATCAGTTTTATCTTTTATTTTGTTAAATTATGATAATCAGTTCTTTTAGATATCGCATTGCTGTTAGAATATTATTATTGTCTCCTAGTCTATTTTATTTTATGTTTTTAAACAACTTCTAAATATGAAGGTTAGGTATCAGTTGGACATGTAAGTTGGAGTTTTAGAATATTTGAATACCTAGTGATTGATCTCATCAAGCACGTGTGCAAAATGTCGAACCTAGTTGTACAAAACCTACTGTTCAGGCATTTATCTGAAACTGTAAATCATATCGATGATTATTTTTTATAAAAATCAGTTACATCAGATTATAATATGAAAAAAAAGGATAAAAAATTTCCAACTTAGAGAACACTCCCAAGTTTCATCTACTATTTTTCATTATTTCATCACAACCGGTAACACGTACGTTTAGTTTCAATTAAGAAATCATTTCTTGTTTTATTTTTATGATAATAAAATAAATAATAAAAATAAAATAAGAAATCAAATTAATTATGTCGAACTTGAATAATAATAAGGCGGCCAACCGTCCCGTATTCTGCGGGACCGTCCCGTAATGCTGGATGAAATCCCGCTTTGAAATAATTAGGAAAATAGTCCCGTAAAATGTTGTATGCGTCCCGCATGTCCCGCATGCCTATTTTTCTACCACACTAACTAACACAACACCTACACGCGCGCATGAAGAACAGCGCATAGAGCAGTCCTATTCCTAATGCTCCTGCTACACCTGCGTCTTAACGCGTTAATTAGCGCGTTATTTTAGGCGCTACATAGATGTGGCCAACGTTTTAACGCGTTAAATTACAAATTGTCAAGGCGAATCTTTAACGCGTTAGTTAACGCGTTGATGGCCATTGCCGTTAACGCTAACGCTAACGCAGGTGTAGCAGTAGCATAATGCGTTGTGTGTGTGTGTGGCAAGCGTATTGCGTGTAATCTCGTACTCTCTCTTTCTCTCTACTGAACACATGAAGCGTAAGAGCGGGATAGGGGCGCGCGCGTGATTGAATTGGTTTGATTTTAATGCTCCTGCTACACCCGGCTGCGTCTTAACGCGTCAATTAGTTAATTAGGCGCTACGTAGATGTGGCCAACGTTTTAACGTGTTAAATTACTTTCCAATCCATGTTTCCAATGCGAGTTTTTTAACGCGTTATACGCCATTGCCATTAACGTTAACGCTAACGCAGGTGTAGCAGTAGAATAAAAATCAAACATTAGTGCACGCCGTGACACGATATTGATAGGTTATATTAAGTATTGCTTTTTGCTTTAAGTTTTTATTTTATTGGTTTCGTTAATTTAACAATGCCGCCGACAGTGAAAAATCGAACTTGTAAATTCACTGAAGATTTACAAAAAGAATTTCCGTTCTTGCAAAAGTAACTCCTTCGGAAGTGCGGTGTAACAAATGCAACGGAACCTATATATATAGTTATCGTATTTTCCTTGATGAATACTCTGTGGACGTCTGAAAAATCGTCACTAAAAGTGGAAACACTACAGGCTCTGCTTGTACCTACTTAATTTTTTTATGGGCAGTTGCCAAGTTTTTTATAACATTCTCAATAAAAATCCTGAGCTTTTTAATTGTATAAATGACTTGTATGTAACTAAGTTTTGTGTTTCTATACTACACTACCCCTCCCCCCCCCTCCAACTCTTTCTATTTACCAAAAGTCCCGCATTAAATTTTCAGAAATTTGGCCGCCTTAAATAATAATATTATTTACTTTGTATTTATTAACTGCTTACATAATAATAAATATTATTTCTTAATTTTATAATGCAAATCAAAATGTTGTAGGTAACAAATATTTAGCAAGTGTTAATTTATTAAGAGCGTTTACGCCTTACGGCTTACGGCTTTTCATACAAACTTTCAAGTCCTTATTTTTAGAAATGAATGAACCGATTTTAATGAAACTTCATACACATAAGCAGAATATATAGGTCTAAAAAGTTAATTGAAAATATTTTCGACGACGACCCCACAAATTTGGAACAAGCTTTAAACTAGCTCTCCTTACACACCTGTAAAATAAAATCGCGTCCTCTGATAAATGCAACCCCAAATGTCACTTGTCAATGGACTATTAATCAAATTGATGATTTCTTCTCTTCACAGCCTTTCACAAAGACTAAAACCTCTCCTAAGTTAGGTACTTACTTCTACAACGATTTGGCCTACTACACCACGCCTAGGGTTTGATCACCACTGGCATTTTAGGGTTGGATGTCGAGTTTTCCGTCTCTTGGCAAAGATTCTGATATTATTTGCTTCGCCTATTTTCCCTTATCTTATAACACCAACGGAATTTTAGTAGACAGACAGATATTTGAATTTATATTTGATTCGATGTAATGCTTTTAATAATTTTTTTAACTCAAACAAATATAAAAAAAATTAGACCTCAAAATGAATTTAGTTATCTTTTTTTTTACAAAATAATATTAAAATTAGGACAATATCTATTATATTATTATGATTTTTATAATCAAGGGTTTATTCCCACCTCCATTTAAGTCAACATCTTATAATTACCTAATACTGCGGTACTCTACATTTCTACAGGGTTGATCTGCCTGTTGACTGCCTGAAACAACTGAATCGCCTACCTAACGAAACTTTTTTAGTTTTATGGTTGGAACCCAAATAACGTGCTCATGCTCCGCCTTTTATGACACGCAGAGAGGTGAGCATCTCTTCCCTACCTTACCTTATGAACCGATGGCAAATTAATATTGGTATTATTTTGTCAAACTAAAAAACAGAAAATATTTGATTTCGATTTTAGAAACATCATTGTTATTGTCAATATCAAAAAAGTCTGTCAATATTATAGTACCTAATGTTTATCATATTCGCTAAAAGATACTGACAAAATGTCTGGGGGCACCGTAGTGCCCCTGCCAAGTCAAGCGCGAAGCAACACTTCCGTAACATCCTTTTCTGGAACCATTTCGCCGCATTTTCAGGCTCCTATTTCAGAACCTCTAGATGGGACTAGTATGGGGGATAGAATGTTCACCGGTTGAGTAGTTTTTCACACTTTAGATACTGAAAAAAATGCGATCAACGGTTTAACAATTTACACGTTAGTGGGTACAAGTCAACGGCCAGGTCACATAACATTAAATATAATAATAAAGAAATTGCATTAAGGATCCTCAGACTTGGCTCAACTGTGTCTAGAGATTTCATTTCTTTTTAGAGATAAACAAGCAGCTCCATCGAGACTTGGCAATTTTTTACAGAATATTTTTGGTGGGATTAAATTTATAAAAATTGTCAAGTGTGAGTCGGGCTCACCTACCGAGGGTTCCGTACAAATAGAGAGTGAGAGCTATGAGAGAGATAAGGGGCGACTGCTTTTGAGACGATTTGTGTTTTATTTTGTAATTAAAAAATATACCTATGCTTCGTAAATAATAAATATGTAAAATATGTTTTGAAATATGCACATATCAAACCCTATTTTTTTATTCTTTTATGATCTCATTTTTAGTGGACATGTATGTTTTTGAAGACGTTTATTTTTTGTTTACTGTTTGCTCTACAAAAATATATCTTCAGTCAGTCATATTAATGCTTAGTACTCAATACATATTTTATGAATAAATTTCTACTATCTATCTCATCTCATCAAGTTATCACACTATCCCTATTGCAGACTACTACTGGGTGTACAGTCGAACAACTTCCCGCTAGACCACCATAAGGGCGAGAATCACTCAGCAAGACATCGTCGCTTCAAGTGCTATTTTACACGCACATTGACACTCGTATACAAAATTTTCGTTTCTAGTGTGCATCGACTCTATGAGCTAGCCAAGGGATTTTTTTTCAAACTGGTCTAGCGCCGACTTGTTTGATTGTACATATGCCTCCCGCAAGGTACGCCAGAATATCCGATCTCCTGTTTTTGCTGTTCAGCCACTACCAGCCACTCCCTTCAAGTGAGCGGTCCGCGTGTCTGGTAAGCCGGTAAGCGTCCAACACTACGCTTGCCAAATCGTGCCCTTGATTCTTCATGTTTAGGTATGTATAAATTACTAGCTGACCCAGCGAACTCCGTATCGCCTTTTTAAAAGGCGATACGGAGTGATAAGTTTAATGAAATGTTAACGAATTTCTGTTTGAGAAAGCAAAAACTTGTAATCTGCGGGGATTTTAATATAGATAGACTTAAGAGAAATAAAATTAGTATACAGTTTGAAGATATTGTAAGGTCCTACAACCTCAAATTAGCTATCAACGAAACAACTCGTATGATTAGTGGTACGTGCATTGATAATTTTATACATAATATGCGAGGATGCAGTACTGAGGTTGTTGAACTAGCGATATCCGATCATACAGCACAAATATTAAATTGTACGGTAAAGGAATTTTCCATCTTATCTTATTGGTTTTTAACCCGACGGGACATTAGCATAGACAACCTAAAAAAATTTAGGAGCTCCTTACGTAGTCTAAGCTTCAGTGATGTTTACGAAACACAAGACCCCAATAAGGCGTTTGAGAAATTTATGAATTATTTTGATTTATTTTATAAATTATGTTTTCCTGAAATAAAAATAAAAATTGATAAATATGTAAAACAGAAGTGGATAACTAAGGGTATTCAAATATGCTCAAGAAGGAAAAGAAAACTACTTTTAGAATATAGAAAGCATCCAAATATGAAAAATAAAAATACATTTAAGACATATAGAAGTAGACTCAAAAATATAATAAAGCTCACGAAAAGGGCACAAAATAATTATATGATTCAAACAGCTTCAAATAAGTCAAAAGCTACATGGAAAGTAATAAATGATTGCAAAACGATTAAATACAAAGACGAAATAACTTATATTAGGTACAAAGATAAAGTAAGAAGCGATCCAAAAGAAATAGCACAGGCATTTAACACATTTTTTATAGAGCAAGTTAACAATGAAGGATCGATTAATGAATATAAAAATAGTATATCGTGGCATAAACCTAATTCAATGTTTTTAAATCCATCTACCCCACAAGATATATTTGAAATTATTGTGTCACTGAAGAACACTACAAGCACTGGTTATGATGGAATTTGTACAAAAGTAATAAAGAACGTCTCCATGGAAATAGCACCAGTGTTAAGTCATATTCTTAATCTATGTATAGATCACGGAGTTTATCCAGACAGACTAAAAATTAGTTTGATCATTCCGATATTCAAAAAACATGACAAGGAAAAAATGAGTAATTATAGACCCATAGCACTACTTTCAATATTTTCCAAAATATTTGAAAGATATATACATAAAGGTTTATATAATTATTTAGAGTATAACAAAATATTAACCGAAGCACAAGTAGGATTCAGAAGAAACAAAAACATCAATATTGCTATACATCGTTTTCTTCATGAGGTTATAAATAACTTAGATAACAAAAAAATAGTGTGTGCGTTATACATGGATCTGACTAAAGCTTTCGACTATGTCGATCATCAAATATTAAGAAAAAAACTGGAAACGTATGGAGTCAGAGGCAATGTTCTGGGTCTGTTATGCTCATATCTATCAGACAGGAAACAAGTAACACAAATAAAAAAAATATGTCCAATATCCAAAACGGAGATAAAATATATGTCAGATATAGGACACGTACACTGTGGTGTACCTCAAGGTAGTGTTTTAGGTCCCTTACTTTTTATTATATTTATTAACGATTTTCCTTCAGCAGTAGAACACCCTATGATCATGTACGCTGATGACAGCACAGTGATTTTTTCTGGGAGTAGGGTAAATAATAACATTGAAACTGACATCAACAATAATCTCATTAAAATTGTAAACTGGCTGACATCTAATAATTTAGTAATTAATCTTGATAAGACTAACATTATGACATTTCGCAGTAATACTAATAAATCAATTACATTTGACATTAAATACCTTGACAAAGAAATTACGAATATTAATGACACAAAATTTCTAGGAATACATATTGACTCTAACTTGACATGGAAGTCACATATAGATAACATTTGTAATAAATTAAATAGTTTCTCGTATGCTTTATATATGATGTCGAAAATAGTAAACCACGAAACTGTACTGACTGCATTCCATGCTTATGTAACATCTACATTAAGATATGGTATCCTGTTTTGGGGTAACTCAACTGAAAGAGAACGGGTTTTCATAGCTCAGAAAAGGTGTCTAAGGTCAGTATGTAGATTACAACAAACTGATACGTGTAAGCCTCACTTCATTAAGTTTAAAATAAAATATTAACATTTCCTAGTCTGTATATTTATGAAGCTATTAGTTTTGTTAAATCGAATAAGCACAACTTTGATACATATAATAGTACACGTAATAATCATAAAATATGTATACCTCAACATAAGACAGCATTATATGACAAAAGTGTATTCTGTATGGCCCCGAGACTGTATAATAAACTGCCAAAACATATATTAGAAATAGAAAACACTAAACTCTTTAAAAAAGAAATTTTCAATTTACTCACTAGAAAGGCATATTATACTTTGGACGAATTTTTAAAGGATAAAAATATTGACATCGATTAAAATATTAATAATGAATTGAAAATAAATGTGTCTAGCTTCTGTTTGGTTGTATAATGAAGAATTGAATTGTATAATGTATAATAATTGTTTAGACTACTTTAGACTAATATACTGTATATTTGCATGCCATTTGGTGGAATATGGTCGAGACCAAAATGTTATTTTGTAACACCCATGTAATACCTGTATTCGCAAATAAAGATATTATGATTATGATTATGATTATAAAAGTTTTTATTTAATTCCCTTTTTTCCAAACCCCTTTTCCAAAGCTACCATTGACTTAGCGCTTAATCTCTTATCATTTCAGAGTCTATAAATGATGGACAAACAAACATAGATTTTTATGTAATATTGAATTCCCCATTCTTTAAAATATCGGAGATGATACCCATATCGACCTTAAACAAAATTCCGTCCGCCATCTTTGATTTCCTATCCCCCCATCTTTGATCACGAAATAGATGTTGTATTTGGATTCTCCATCCCTTAAATTATCAGAGACGATACACATATTGGCAACTTTTAAACACTCGCGTTGCATGTTTAAGAATATATATTATATAGACGGGAATTAACGCGAACATGCAAATGAGGTATTTACATACCTTATTTTGCTTGACGTTTCGAGACGGTTGCACGTCCCGTGGTCGCAAGCTGACTGGTGAAGCGATGTCACGTCTCCGAGTGCGAGGTAGAATCTTCTACCGACGTGACATCGCTTCAACAGTCAGCTTGCGACCACGGGACGTGCAACCGTCTCGAAACGTCAAGCAAAATAAGGTATGTAAATACCTAATTTGCATGTTCGCGTTAATTCCCGTCTATATAATAGATACACATATTGATTTTTAAAATTTTTCCCATCCGCCATCTTTGATTTCCCATCCGCCATCTTGAATCACGAAATAGATGTTGTATTTGGATTCTCCATCCCTTTAAGCATCGGAGACGATACCAATATTGATACATTACATACACATAACATATCTTCACGCCTTTTATCCCCGAAGGGGTAGGCGGAGGTGTATTACACACCCACACTTCGCCAGATATGTTTCGGTCCCAATGTAATAGGGGGCGAGCCTATTGCCATCTACCGGGCACATTATTAAGCGAGCGATAATTAACATTTTTACTACACACATAACTTCGAAAAGTCAGAGGTGTGTGCCCGAGGTACCTGGGGATCGAACCCGAGACCATCGTCTCGGCAGTCCGTTACGTACACCACTGGGCTACCGCCGCTTTTTTCAATATTGAATTAAAAAAAAAAACCATCCACCACCTTTGATCACGAAATAGATGGTGTTTTTGAATTCCCCATTCCTTAAAATATCGGAGATGATACCCATATCGACTTTAAAAAAAATCCCGTCCGCCACCTTTGATTTCCTATCCGCCATCTTTGTTCACGAAATAGATGTTGTATTTGGATTTTCCATCCCTTAAATTATCAGAGGCGATACCCATATTGATTTTATAAATTTTTCCCATCCGCAATCTTTGATTTCCCATCCACCATCTTGAATCACGAAACAGATGTTTTATTTGGATGCCCCATCCCTTTTAACATCGTAGACGATACCAATATTGATTTTTTTTTAATTTTCCCATCCGCCATCTTTGATTGCCCATCCGCCATCACGAAATAGATGTTGTATTTCGATTCCCCACCCCTTAAAATATCGAAGGCGATACCCATATTGATTTTTAACATTTTCTTATCCGCCATCTTTGATTTCCCGTCCGCCATCTTGGATCAATAAATAAATTTCAAATTATTAATCAGCGTCCCGAAAATCTCGAAAACGATACCCATATAGATTGTATCCTATTCGTTTAGCCTTTTTTGCCTTTGATCCAACCCTCCCCCTTCTCATTTGACCATTTTATTATTTTTGTCTGGCCCTGTATAATTTATGGTCTGGCTCCTAAAAGTTGTGGCGCAATTTTATATAGCCTTTCGGAATAATTGGGCTCTCATAGGCAATAACAATTTTTAAAATCCGACTGCTAATTCCTGAGATTAGCCGACATTATCTTTTAGCCTTTTGCCCGGCCCCAAAGGGTCGAAGCGTTATGTTATATAGCCTATAGCCTTCCGGAATAATTGGGCTATCGTATACATACAAAAATAATTTTTCAGATCCGACCGGTAGTTCCTGAGATGAGCGCCTTCAAACAAACAAACAAACAAACAAACAAACAAACTCTTCCGCTTTATATATTAGTATAGATATAGGTACCTACTTTTACTTAAATTGACGTATCCACTATAAAAATGTGATGAGGTGACTAGGGGTAAGATAAAAAACGGGGAAAGATAAAAAATATATAATAACGCCGAATATCAGGGAATTCTTTTAATGCTGGCAATATCGTTGTGGACACCATTTTATCTTGCCCCGCCCCGCAGTCTGCGTCAGTGGCTAAGTGAGGGTACTCGTGTGTTATTTGACATTTTTCCGTACATTACATATCCCGCGTAAAATTGAGTATTCAATCTTACCCCGCTCGCTGTATCTCCTTACAAAGGTAAGTAACAAACATTTTGTTTTGATATTCGTAATTAGATTTGAAATTTAATATGCTCTATAATTTGGTGATTAGTATATTTCACGTATTTTATGATTTATAGTGCCTTTCAAACTTTCTCCTGCAAAATTAACGGGGTAAGATGGTAATATAAAACTTTCCATCTTACCCCGTTTACGAAACTCATACAAAAGGTCAGGGGCCTTCTTCAGTTTCTTCCAGTGATTTCTTGCGTTCTGATGAACGCAGGAACGGTGTATTTTACAATTATCTAGAATTTTAATGGCGATTTGGCAGTGATTATTGTGGAGGATAAAGGTGTGGTGTTCCTCCAACTAGAGGGAGGAGCCTCTAACCAAGCTGGGTGGTCGTGCTTGGTGGCCTGCAGGCCGACGGACATACTTTCGAAGTTGTATTTATGCCGCTTGGCTCGCGAAAGTTGATATCGCGGTTCAGGATTGTTTGAATTATTCCCGCCTTGTTAGTAGTAGTTGTAGTGTGTCTTAGTAGTTCCGTCGTCATTGGGTAGATGGCGTTGTGCGGGTGTTATGTAGCTGGCCGCTACATAATAATAGTTGCTAACGTTTAGAAAGGCAAGAGTGCCTAGCACAGATATAGAACTACATAGATAACGCAATTATCACGATTTGTATTGAAACCAAGCGTGCCGACTTTTTAATACCTACTGTGACGTTGCCTGTATCACGAAGTCGAAGCGATGCGCGACAGTATCGCTTGTGCGATATTCATCGTCTCCTAACACACAACGTCAGATCAAACGTCCGAAGCAAACGCGGCAACGTAATGTGAATAAAGTTTACTTAACGGTAAAACGGACGCGCGGGGACTGAAGTTAGTGGCGACCAACCTCGACGCTTGGTCTGAGTTCAGACACGCGAAGTGCATGCATTTGCGTTATCTATGTAGATCTATGTCTGTGGTGCCTAGTTTTGTTGTTTTTTTTTATTAATTATTAAGGTACGCAAAAATACGAGTACCTACATTATTTTTTATATTGTAGTTACTTACTTCTGCTTTGCGGAATTACTAACTGATCTGATGAAGCCAAATTTAATATTTTTGATAAGAGGTTATTTTTAGTTTTCAAAAGTAGTACTTATTTTAATTAACTGTGATGTTTAGGAATTACCTCCTTTGAAACAATATTTTTAATAATGTTTAATTGTATTCTGCTGTCGTGGTTTATTTTATAAAAATAATTATAATGTACGCTTCGTGGTACTAAATGAAAACGTGTGTTTTATTTATCGACCCGAGTAAGACTTGACAGTCATGCATGGTCATGATTATTTTATTCTTTTAATATCCATAACATGTTGAGAACCCCTGACTGCCAGCCGTTTTAACGGGGTAAGATCAATATATTTTTTTTGATAAATTATTTTTCTTGCATTTAGAACGCGATTTTTGAAAGTAGCTGATTTTCAAGTTATTTAGGTTATTGAAGCAGAAGGTTTATTGATCACAACACAAGCATAATGACCATGAATACGATTTTAGTCAATATTTCAATCTTACCCCTTCAGCTTTTCATCTTTCCCCTACATAGGTATATTTTTCTAAGACCAATTTTACTAACGTTTTTTTCATAAAATATTGTTTGAAAAAGATTGCTGTCAACATTATAGAAACAAGTTGACTATACTTTATAACCCAAAACATCATTTTATGCATTTGACTTAAATCCCTTTGTTTCACAACAGTTTCAAATCAACACTGTTTATCTGATCAAAAATCCATTCCGACTTACCCCCACTCACCTTGGGTCAATTTAAAGTTTTCAACTTTACTTATGTAATTTTTCTAATTGTTTACCTAATTCTTGATAAATAATAATATGAAAACAAAGATTTAGATATATCAACCTTATTTTTATTTATACAATCACTTTATTAATTACAAGCAGATAAGCCCCCTTCCCATGTTGCGTAAATTTCGGACGGACGCGCGCGGAACCTTCAAATGTGCCGCGCGTTTCTGTCTCAAACACCACGGACCGTGTGAAGCCGGCTTTATACACTAGCTACTAACTTGCTTTGGAGTTTGCTTTGTAAACTTGCATTTACTTTACTCTTAACTCTTAGTGCTTTTTCTCTTTCTCCGCGTTTCTTAGGGTCGTAGTAGCGTATTTAATGTTACATAACACACATATTTAGCATTATCATCAGGCTCTATACTAAGATAAATTCTTCCACTGCTGAGCCCAGACCTCTTCTAACTATGCAAGAAGCGTAATTTCTACCACTTCTGCTAAGTGTGGCTTGACAGAGTTTCCATGTTTTTTGAAAACATTAAGAAGACAACTCATACTGTCATACATGTCTCCCTTCATGTTTTCCTGCACCTATTAATAGTTACCTGTATACGTGGTGATGAAAGTAAATAAATAAACTATTAGGCAGCTATCTATTATTCTAGACAACTTCGATTCTATACTCTAAATACTTTCGTAAGCGAAATTTACCGAAATAATAAATTTAAAAAATACACTGATCGTGTGATTAATGTTAAAAATCGTGTAGGTACCTTACCGTACGAAATAATTAATATATTTATTTAAATAGATGTTACATAATATAATAATCCCGTAACTTCTCATTACAGTGCAAAGGCTGCCCAAAGTTTCCTTGATTGTTTATCTTTTCACTAACTTTTTTGTAAACTGCTGAAGAGATTTTGATGACATGTATGTGTTTCAAGCACTGGATGGTTGAAATTTACAATAAAACCTAATAGGTGGCGTTAGTGTTGGATTGATAAAAATAACAATAGGTAAAAACCAGGAGGGATAGCCACTTAACAATAACATTGGCAATTGTAAATTCGCTACCTCGTTGGTATTGTTCGCTGCTCAGGATCGTTAGGTAGATATATCAGATTATACATTTTAGCAAATAATAATAATATAATACCTATCCAGAATAAAATAAAATCGCGAATTTGATCAATCAGTTAGGCCATTACAATATTTAACGCATTTAATAAAACTGCTTGGGGTAAATGTTATTAAAAGCGTGCCGATTAAAATATACTTAAGGATATGAACTGGTTGTCTTAAACGTTTAAAAAAATAACTTTTAAAATATGTCCAACTAGATATGATATTTGTAAGTTTATTTCCATTTTTATATCTACTGCCGGATGCCGCACTGAACGACGACGTTAATTAATTAATGACAGTGCGAAACCGGACCTAGTTAGTTAACTTGGGCACATAAAGTTTAAAACAGATAAATACTTTTTGCTGCTGGCAACTCTGAGCGTCAAAATCCCATCTTTTAGCATAGACAATATTAGTATAATTTATAATTATGTTATTTTTATTACAAGCCATTTTAATATACTTAGTTAAGATTAGCGTAATTGGATTTCTATTTGTCTCTCAAGTTGATCTCACGTTGTCTGATATGAACTTGTAAATGTACCAATAGTGCAAAATTGACCATACTGTAGAAAGGGACATACCATACAGTAACGAGGCATGCCCTCTCTTTTTGTTCTTTAATCTTACAAATATAAAAAAAAGCCTTAGGACTATTTTATATGTATTTGTTCATAATTAATTGAATTGATAGCTTTCAAGACAGACAAAGCTCAGCTCGTTACTATCTGTATGTTTGTATTGGCGATGCTAAGATTGTAACTTGCGGCGTAATGGGTATTGAAAGCTGTCAAAAGTGTCGTACCCGGTCAACTTCCAAATTCGCCGCTAGAAGCGCGCGGATAATCTTTGCATCGCCATTGTGTGAGGACGCTATCCCAGTTCTGATGTCAGATTTTTAAAAGCTCTCTTGTATACGATCACATAGGTACAGCATATGCCTGTATCTGTATCAGCAGCAGCATGAATGGGCCGGCTCGCCCGGGGAAGTACTACCCTCTCGCAGAAAATCGACGTAAAGTAACAGTACCTAAGCTGTTGCGTTTCGTTCGGTGAGTGAGAGTTCCGGAGGCCCTATCCCCTATCCCTTCTTCCTAATCCCACTCCTCATCCTATCCCTTTTCCCAACCCCAAGGGGCGGCAACGCACTTGTGACTCCTGTGGTGTTGCTTGTGTCCATGGGCGGCGGTAATTGCTTTCCATCGAGCAATCCGTCTGCTCGTTTGCCGCCTATTACCATAAAAAAAAACACATTGGCTGTATACGCAGTACTACGAATGGAGACACGCAAACACCGTGGTTACAGAAGGAAAACTCCTATGGGCCATCGACAGCTTCCATCTCTTCAAAGTAGCAGGACTGGACGGCATCTTCCCAGGGTTATTACTATGGGGGGGTGAACCTGACCTCATAAGACTCTTGGCAATCATGAAGGCTAGCCTGGCCTCAAATATGTGCCAAAGAGATGGAGGTAAGTCAAACTAATTTTCATACCAAAACCAGGCAAAACAGACTATACAAATGCAAAGTCCTTCAGACCAATAAGCAGGCACCTCCTTCAGGCTCAAAGACTTAGAAAGGCTCTGCGTGAGGGAACTAAGGAGCGGGGCAATCAAGCACCTGCCCCTACATGCCAACCAACATGCATACAGCTCAAGTAAACCGACGGAATCAGCATTACATCAGGTCGTGAACCAGAAAGAAGCTGCTATACAACAAAAAACATCTGCTTGGTCACCTTCATCGACATAGAAGGAGCCTTCGATAAGAAAAACTTCTCCAGCATAAGCAATGCCCTAGCCAGACATGGTGTGGATCAGATGCTTAAATAGTGGATCCAAAACATGCTCAGCTAAAAGTTGCCCGCAAGAAGGCGTTCTCTACCCGCTATTGTGGAACTTAGTAATCAATGAACTCACAGACAAACTCAACGCGAGATACTTCTACACAATAGGATATGGGTCATTCTTCAAGGCCTCGATTTTGGTGGTCACACGGCAGTATGTCAATAGTTATTGAAGTTATGGCTTTAAACTATTTTTTATAAGTTTTTTTATGTAATACGGCAAACAAAAAAACAGTTTTACTGATATCGACCAACAATAAATAGCCGATATCTAAATCCAAAGACTGAAAACGGGGACAATATTGCTGTTCTCCGCATGTCACACTCATTGTGTAATTCAAACAATCGTGTATAATTTTCTATTCCCTTTACGAATTGCTATGTATTATAATATATATTAATATTTGTCCCGGGTAGTAGTTTTCGAAATAAATATGGACTTACATAAATGTTATAATATTTAAGAAATTTCATATAAAATGTATCGGTCACACGATTTTGGCACTCGTGTGAACGCGTGATTCAACCCTCAATAATTCGACTATTGAATGACTTTCGGCATCATTGAATTATTACCTACAGAAAGTCAGTATTCAAACAACGCGAGCTCAGAAGCTAAGCCGAAAATTCGCTATGTGTGCGGAACTGTGCTGTGTTTACTTGCTGCATCACGCACACAGACGCCATTATAGAGTTGCCAGTAACAACGTCTTTCCTCTAAAAATAGGGTAAATTCATAATTTTTGCTTGAATATAAGTAATTGTATATTATAAATTCTAAAGTCACACTGTCTGCTTTTAAAGTTTTTACGACTGCTAAATCAATCTTGACGAAACTTTGTGCGCTCAAACGTAAGCACTAACAAATGCCGAGTAATTTCCGAGTTAAATGCTCTTTATAGTACATAAAAGTATTTATGTATGTTTGTGAGAAAAAAATAACAGCGAGTACTATGTGTGCGCCGTTGCGCTATGGTGACCAAAAAAAGGCGACAAGTTTAAAAATTATAATATAATCGGTCGGTAAGGTCATTCGTTCAACAACGAAGTTAGTAACCCGTACCTACATTACAAGACAATACTAGACTTTAAATACAAGCCTTCAATACAAACGCAGAAAAATCGAGTGCTTTGAGACGATGTCGTCTTAGCCGAGCTTGACGTGACAAATGTGTCGTAACCGATTGGTATGTACCAGCCAGCGGTGATTGAAAGGTTAAGTTTATATATGTAACTACCTAATTCCTTTTTTTATCATTACTGTCAATAGAATAAATTTTGGTAAGAAATGTGTAAATTAAACTGGGAAAATTTCACACCCAACTGGCAACACTCCGCTCGTACTTAGATTGAGTTATTATGATTCACTGTATTTGAATTTTTAGACAATCTACGCAATAAAGTTTATGTCTGATCGGTGGAATGATACTCCAGGAACCTTATAATCTTTTTCTGAAGCATTGTGGCACAAAAATACTGTACAATATGTCATAATTTCGATTATTTTGCGGGAGATGCTTACGCTACCGTGCGGCTCGGACCATAGACAACGCGGCCGCCGATTGGGTCAGATTCTGACCCAAATGAACGGTGCGTATTACGTGCGCGTACTTGGTTTCTGTAGGTAATAATTCAATGTTCGGCATCTTATTTGTATTCACGCGCATCACCAGTCAGCAAGCGACGGCCGAGGGAACCACACATGATTCTCGATGGCACATACGCGACAGCAGGGGTACGTAATTATTTCGTCAATATTTTTTTTACCTACGTAGGTAAGATTCGTGGCTACTAAGTTTTAATGATCCATAGGATTCTCAACAGTTCTTATTTATTGTAATAATAGTCTGAATAGGTAAGATTGCCATAAGAGTTCTTGAATTACGATAATGTTTAACTGTAAATAGTTATTTAGGAATTACAAAAATTTCATCAGATTTGTGGCATCAGATTCGTGTTCCCAGTACCATGAATCTGACTCATTGAACCACGAATCTGATTAGCAGCTTTTTAATACCGTGTAATTTCATTTTAAACGTTATTTTACGATTTAAAACTACTTAAAGCCATGTAATAAGCATTTCTGCGATATTTTTTTTAACTTACCGCCGTAAATGAAAACGATATTGAAGGAGGTGGATTGTATTATTTGATTTCTTGTTGTCTTGGTGACCTTTTAGTTAATACTTTGTTTAGATGGAACATATAGACGACGCAGGCTGTTTTTATATCTATAACTCATTATGCATTGTGTAACATGTATTATACTTATCAATAAAACTATCTTTATTACAGATCAATCTACATCTAGTCAAACATACCGCGACGTAGCCAAGAGGAGAAACTAGATCTTTCTTTGGCCATCCATCCAGTTATAATCCAACTAAATTCAAAATTAAACATCTGGTACCTAGATGATGAAACCCTAGGCGGTGACGTAGAGTCTGTGTACCAAGATCTAGCACTTCTGAAATCAAATTTTTTATCCATAGGCTTAGAACTGAATACAAACAATTGCGAAATTTTTATTAATGACAATTTAGATAAATCCTCTATTCTTTCAAAATTTCAATATTTGGCTCCCAATATACCTCAAGTTGAAAAAAGTCCTCTTCGCCTCCTGGGGTCCCCAATTTTAGACGACGGTTTTGATTCCTTTATACAGCAAAAAATTCAAAATGTTAGTGAAATTTCTGACAGGCTACTCAAAATTAATATACCTACATTCGGCTTTCACTATTATTCGATATTGTCTTTTTGTCCGTAAATTTACGCACGCATTACGGTGTTCACTTTTTTGGAAAAATCCAACTCCACTCATTCAAATTGACAAAACTATACAGAATACCCTGAGTAAAATTTTGAATGTGACCCGGAACGACCCGGTGTGGCTACAGGCGTCCTTAACTGTGCGCTTGGGCGGCCTCGGCGTTCGCAAAATTACCGACGTAAGCCTGCCAGCGTTCTTGTCATCGATCCACAGCACTGCAGAATTGACTAGGAAAATGTTAGTTCCCACACTGGTTGATTCTGAGATGCCGTTTAAGACCGATGCCTTGAACGCTTGGAGAAATGCTTGTCCAGGAACTGAGTTACCCCGAAACTTATCCTCCCAGAGGCAATAGGATGGGCCGCTTTGCAGCATGGTACGAGAAAACCTTCTCAATACATCGTCCAAAACTGCAGAGCGTGCTCGCCTGCTGGCTGTGGGAGAATGACAATCGGGCCTCTGGCTCCAGGCACTGTAGGTACCTCCAATATAGGTACCGTGTTAGACGATACGACCTTACGCTTCGCTACTTGCCTCCGTTTAGGTGCGTCATGTGTCTCTCCGCATCCTTAATATATAAAATCCTTGCGTTACTGACTGACTGACAGACACGCTACAGTCGAAACTATTGGGCGCAGGAAGCTGAAATTTGGCATGTATGTTCCTTGGGGACCGTAGGAGTGCTCTAAGAAGGGATTGCCCGAAATTCCCACGGGATCGGCCAAAATGGGTACATTAAAAAAAAATGCAGGCGTAGCTGCTGGCGTCCTCTAGTATTTAAATAATTATTGGATAATAATATGATCTTTGATTAATGTTTAAATAATCATTAATCAAAGACTTAATAAAATGTTTTTGTTAGTGAAATACAAAAAATACTGTGATTTAGTAAGCTGTGCTAGATATTAATCAAAAGAAGAGTCAACGTTATATTCTTGTTGTAATTTTTTTTCAATCCTTCTTTATGCCAGTGTGATTGTAATTAATAAGACTTTTACTTTTAATGTTACGATAATCATAAAGACTAATTTATAAAATAGCTAGTTACTTTTATCAGACAATTATAAAGTAACACTGTGATGTGTGAGCTTATGCAAGATTGTAATTATACTGTACATGTTACATTTGTATTGTAAGTTGGGAACATCATAAGTCAGTATGATTGTAATTATTGAACAGTATATTTGTGTTAGTTATTGAATTAAAGTGAAGTCATGTTAATAATTGAAATAAATATTACTTTTTTATTGTATTTGAGATATTTCATTAATGTTCAAACAACCTTACTATCTTAAATGTTATATCAGTGTGCCTATTGACATTGCAAATCTGAAAACATTAATATCTCATTGGATGATGACTATAATATAGACCTTCATCCTTTATGTTCGCTTAGATACGATTAGACCAATAGCTATGCAAGCAGTAACGTGTAAACTATTCTAAAGTGTGTATTTAATAGGCATATCACATAATAAAAATCTAAACTTAGATGCTTGCTTGATCTTACAGCTTATGAGTCTGTTAAACGAGCTTAAGCTGTTGATTTTAACATCAAATTTTATCATGTCAGATTCGTGGTTTGCTACGTCAGATTCGTGGCACCAATATTTTTAAAAGTGAATATTTTCTTTATTTGTCGATCGATTTTGGTGTAATTACACCATTTGGTTTGTATTGTTTTGAAGTTTGATAAACAGAAGCCAATTTTGTAAAAATATGAAATAAAAAAAATGCCACGAATTTGATGCGAAGAATCTTGCGCGAAGAATGACCCATATGCAGATGATCTGACCATTCTCACTTCAGGTAAGGTAACTAGTACAGTGTACGACCTTACCCAACAAGTCCTAGGCATAGTAGAGTGGTGGTGTAATGAGTACGAACTCTCTGTAAACCCGACCAAAACTGAACTAGTCATATTCACATACAAACGCGCTCTGGGTCCCTACCAGCTGCCTAGGTTATTTAATACAGAGCTTAAGCTGTCTACCGAGGTCAAGTACCTGTGTCACTCTCAACAGCAAATTGACATGGAACAGCCACATGGAAAATAAGCTCAATAAACGATTTTAAACTTTCGGGATTTGTATACATCATACAAAATAATTTAGCGGGTCTTCCTTCTCAGATAGGCCCCAGCGTTTGCCTATCATCTTCTTGCAATGCCAGAAGACGATGCTGGCTTTATTGAGCTTCATACAAAGATATAAATAACGTCGGAAACAAATAGGTATTTATACTTTAAATAAGTTAAGTTGATATTTCTTTCGATGTATACGGATGCACCCAGAATCTTCTTTTATATTTTCGTTTATTCTTGTAATATAAATACTGCCTCGTTGGTCTCACGGCATAAATGTGCGCGTGGGATTGGGAGGTCTCGGATTCGATTCCCTGGTCGGACAAAGTGTGTTTGGGTTTTTTCTGTTAGGAAATTCGCAGTAGCAGCACGGAGTCTGGTAATGTGCCCGGTACGGCAATAGGCTCGCCCCTATTACGTGGGACCTAAAAATTCCTGGCGAAATGTGGTTGTAATATTAAACCTCAGCCTACCCTTTCGTGGATACAGGTGTGAGTCTATAAATAAAAAATTAAAAAATAAATACAGAAGAACATTGTCTTCATCGAGATCATAGAGTCACTAGACATCGTCGTACGAATGTTGTTCTTCAAATGATAAAAATATAGTCTCACTTGCGTAGCATCGTGTGCGGAAACGAGAAGCATACTAGTAGGCGATCATGGTTTGTATATCAGTCCCATAGCATTTGAATAGCTTCGTGAGAGAAGGGCCTAACACAAGCCATCGGCGACCGAATACCAAACAATTTGTATTTGACAACAAATACAAAATCCAACTGTACGAGGATCTACACGGAGGAGCGATTAACCACAATGAGCTCATGATCTTCGCAGATGGGTTTAAGACGGATACGGGTACGGGTTCAGGAGTATTCTCCGAGGACCTAAACATCAACATCGCAGCACCGCTGGGAACCTATAACACGGTCCACGAGGCCGAATGGTTCGGCATAATCCTAGCTGCCACAGCAATCATGGTACGTGAGGTGAGGTAACGATCAATTAGGATCCTCACAGATAGTATGGCTGTCCTCTCAACCGTCAAAAGCCATACTATCACCTCAGCATTCACACTTGAATGCCACCAGAAACTAACAGAGGTAGATAAACTAAATAAACTAACACTGCAATGGATCAAGGGCCACAGTGGCTCAAGAGGGAATGACGCAGCCGATGTACTTGCAAGAAGAGGGGCCACTTTAGAGGTGGTGGGACCCGAACCCATTACTCCCTTCTGGTTTTATCGCAACCTGGTAAGAAATAGATCCAGGACCCAGCACAACTTGTTTTGGATTGGTATTAAAACATGTAGGCAGGCCAAGGAGGCTCTTCACGCAGCAGACGGTAAGATAGCCAAAGAAGTCCTCCGGCTGTCCAAACAACAACTGCGGACAGTCATGGCCGCCTACACAGGACACTGATCCTTTAATAAGCACCTATTAACTATAGGTATACTCTACGAGAGCAAGAGAGACAAACGTGCCTCCTGTGTATCTTAACTACGAGAGCAAGAGAGACGGAGAACGACGCCGAACTAAATTGGAGACAGTCCCTTAGACCTTAGACTATATAATTATCAGTCTCCACTTGGAATCGGCACACGAAATTCTTAAGACCTTCTCTTCTATGTAAATCTGTATTCATTGACCCAGCGTACTTACCGTACGTTAAAGGAGTGACAGATAAGGTCGCCAATATCCAAGAAGGTTTCAGTTAAAATTATCTTAACTCCGTCTAAGAAACTGTCGCAATCAATAAGAGCGCCGAATGACACTAGCCAGGTGTATACAAGATTGACTGCAGCTGTGGGAGTTCCAATATAGGACAAACAAAACGCACCATCTCTTGCCGGCTAAAGCAACACATCAGGGCAGTCAAAAATAACGAGCCACATAAGTCAGCCATAGCTCAATACCTCTTAGACTCGGGTACCGACCACTGGATTGAGTTACACATCCCTCAAGTGCCTTCGACAGAACGCTACTACATACCTCGAATGGTAAGGGAGGCTATTAAAATTAAAAAGTTCACAAATTTCAATAGAGAGGATGGGTTTCAACTGTCGAGTATCTGGCATCCAGTGACCCGTATATGTAAAACCCGTGAAACGAAAAGGCTCAAACCGCGTGATAGTGTATAGTGAGTGTAGTATGTCGTGATCGGGTACAGTGCTATAGCAATAACAGTGGCAGTGGTGTTGTACGCAAAAAACGAGTAAGAAAGCGAGTAGACCGTTTTACTTGCTCGTAACATTCATCCACCCGCACACGCTCAGTACCTCTCTGCAGGATCAGTCAACTCAGTTTTACGAGATTTTGATAGGTGGGCTGTTAGTCACGACAGAGACATCGATAGTGGGAAAACAGGATAGCGATATAATGGCTGATGTAGTGAATGGCCACTGAAAAAATACACTTTAGAATAAAAAGTTTTTATTTCATTTTATTACAAATACTATGTAATAATTATGAATGATATTTTTGGTAATTAATTAATAGAACAAATTATGTTACCCGCAGTAAAAAAAAAAAATACCTACTGAAAAATATTTTTTTTATTAATTTTGTGTCATTTACTGGTAACACTACAAGAAAAATGTCTGCCGCCGCTTGCGCACCGTTTATCTTGTAATTTCGGTTTATTTTCGATATATAAACTACTGTTTTGATTTCTCCTGCATTAAAAACGTTGAATCGAGCATCTTGTTCCTCCGTTTTGTGTTTTTGTGAATTACAGTGTTATTTTGTGAGATATATACTCCTGTTTTGAGAAAGTGACCCTTACATCGTTTTAAGATTTGTATGTATTGCTCTGTTAACAAATAAATCTCTTAGAATGAAGTTACATATTTTATTGAACTCGTAAACTGTTTTTCTCGATAGTTTTCTTTGAAGATGTGGAACGCTGATTTTATTTGTAATCAGTTTCTACAGAAAACCAAATCTAAATCGGCATGATCGGCATACACATTAACTTCAAGGAACTCTTCGAAAAATACAGTGCCTTCTAGTGTAAACCCATAAAAAACAAGCTAATAGATATACCTATATTGGTATATATACAGTACGGCCGTTTAACGATGGCGAGTCTGAAGTTCGCGCAGAAGGCGGCGCAGTAATCCTTTTTAGGAACAACGCGGTGGCAAGAAGCGGGGTGCGCGGGGCGGTGGTCTAGGCCAGTGCTGCACCTTATGTAAATACAAATTAATAGTTTATTCAATCAAAAATTTAAATCGATAAGTTTTATAATTGATTTTGAATTCATTTATTTTTGTTATAATAATAAAAGTACTATAAGATATAAAATGAAGTAAGTCGAGGCGTCGAAGTCCGTCTGCGGGGCAACACCATATAGTGTCTTTATAGGCTTTTTCTGAATAGCTATGACGTTGACAACTTGATCAGTAAAACAGAGTCACTTTTTCGTCCTACCTTTAAATTATAGATGGCGCTGTGTTGAGTTTAATAGCGAAAAAATGGTTTCATAATTGTTAATTGTTGACAAGTCGAAACACGAGTTAGTTGTGTCGAGAAATTATTTAAAGTGTTCCGTGAATATCAACGGATTTTTACGTGGTAAAGTGGTAGGTGGCTAGCTTGTATTACATTTTATTGTTTTATTCTATTCAAATCGAAATTACATCTTTATTTACAGAAATAATAGTTGTGATAAAACCTTAACGTATAAATCCAATATTGGGGGAAGACTGTCTAGTATTTTAGGGAAAGGCCGTCATATACCAATCTTGCCCCAAGGCAGAAGTTGTAAACTTTTTTTCAGTTAAGCATTTTCTTTAAACATTACTTACTTTTTTAATATTACCTATTACATGCTGTATTTACGGTGTTGTCTTTTTTTCATTGTACTTATGAATACAAATTAAGTTTATAGAAAGAGGGTTTTTATTAACTCCTTTCATTTATATGCTATCTTTTCAACAGTACAAATATAACCAACTGCGTTTGTTTGTTACTATTTAGTTTTTCTATAGTTTAAAGACTCTCTGGATTTGGTTTGTACTTATCATCTTAATACCAAAACTTATCAAACACATTGCATTTTAGATAAAACGAACAAACATACTTACCTACTGTACCCTACAGTCAAAAATTCTAATTATGCCATCATAATTAGAATTTATTATTTATACTGATTTAAATGTTGACAATCCCTTCTACTGCAAATACACCGGACTTGCCCCACTTTATGATTTTACCACCATATATTGTGATTGCTGCCTTATATCGTACTATTTGAAGCATATATTTGATTAAATTTTATTGTAGAATGTTCACTAAATATGGGTGCTGCTAATATCTATCAAATAACAAACAATCGATGCTTATGACGGAGTTGCCCCAATTACACGGGAAAGTCCGTCTACTGACTACCTTTTAAAAAAACGCGTTTATTTTCATAATGACAACAGTTACATTGATGTTTGTAAAAGTAACTTATAAATAAGGAATCCTTTGTCATAATTAATATTCAAAACATACAATAAAGTTAAAAAATTAGCCATAGGGTGATTATCAAACCAAACTTGCAATAAACTATGCCGGACTTCGCCACCTCGACCTTAGATTTATTAAACCAAGCAATATAGTGACATTTTGTTATTAATAAAAAAATAAATCTAATAAAATTTATTTTCTCGGTTTAAAGACCAGATTTACATCAGTTATCTATTAACGATGACATAAATGAAAAGAGTTGGAACACATTTTCAATCTTTATAATAAAATTATTGTGTAATTGAATACACGTATAATTTTTCTAATTAATTTTAATCGATATCAATAAAAATCTATTAAATTGAGCGTCAACATTGTCACAGTCATTTACATTGGACATCTCTTTTTTACTTTTGAAGTTTTCGGTGCGATATAATATGTATCTGTCACACCTTAGTATTCGTTTTACTATCTCTGTCTTGAGTACAGACGATGAAAAAAGTATTTATAGTCCATTGAAAAGTTACATTTGGGGTTACATTTATCAGACAATGCAATTTTATTTTACAGATGTATGGGAAGGGCTATAGTAAAGCTTGATTCAAATTTATGGGGACGTACCTCTTGTCCCTCGGCCGCCATCTTGGAAAGAGTGCAGATGCAGACCGATTTTCTTGATTATCTGGTAAACTATTGGCCGCACAAAGAATATGTGAACGAGATTGTTGTTGCAAATTAAATTCTCTACAACTTTAGTTATAAAACTTTTATCATAATGCAAATATATAAAACATATATCTTTGGATAATGATCTATAGAGGTCCTATGCACCCATGGATACTTATTCATGGATGCATACCATGCGTGCCATGTTCCAATAACCTACTTATTTGGAATACAACACGAGCGCATTCTTAATTGCGGCTTAAAAGATGGGTCTACCTAAAGAAAAATCCGTTCGATCTGTGTTTCTCAAAGCAACTTTCAAAAAAGAAAATACTGCAACATTCAGGTATGTTTCTTTTGTTTCTGATTGTTCAACAGGCTTATGGATAACCTTCTAAAATGTTTTTGATATGACTGGAATCAATGCTATAGGTCTGTAACGAGTCGTACTATGTTTATCATGTTTCTTAAAGAGCCGTTTTATTATGGTCCTTTTTAATTCCATGGAAACTACTCCCTGCATAATACCGAAAATTACGTGGCTCATTGGATTTGATATAATACTAGAGGACGCCAGCAGCTACGCCTGCATTTTTTTTAATTTACCCGTTTTGACCGATCTCATGGGAATTTCACGAAATCCCTTCTTAGTGCACCCCTACGGTCCCCAAGGAACATACATGCCAAATTTCAGCTTCCTGCGCCCAATAGTTTCGGATGTAGCGTGTCTGTCAGTCAGTCAGTAACGCAAGGATTTTATATATTAAGATTAAACACGGTTTTCAGTATCCCAGTTGATACACTATCGTATCCAGTACTGTTTGTAGACCTTAGTTTAATATTGTTTATGTTCCGGTTAAAATATCTGCCACTATTTTCAGGTGAGGTGCATTCATCCTAAAATACCTACTACTTGTTTATAAATTAAATAAAGTCTGGCAATAACAGTTTTCTACACGAGTACCTATACATGCGCGGTAATTCGCAAAGGCTAGCTTCAGATCCGCCATGATTGGTCGGCCGTTGCGTACCACTAATTTTGAATTGCCAGCGCTACTACAAACATGACGTTTACCTACAATAGTTTTGTGGGGGCTGCAAATAGATGGCGCTAGACGCCAAGCAGAAATTTCCTCACAAGTTTTGTATGAAGTTGTCATTCTTCTCTCCGAGTATATATGATGTGTTCTGTGCTCAGTACATCCCACAGAGTACCTTTTTATATACGGGAAACATGGCGCTTGCAACGGTGCCGAAATATCGGTTAAGTACTCCAAACAAAGGTACGTGGTACATATCCCGAAAGACAAATAAGTTTAAATGACCTCGAAAGTTTTATATTCCTATATCAATTTGTAGATCACGCAGTCTTTTCGCCTATGGGAAGCGAACCCCTAGCACTCGGCGGAGTGTTAAACAGCGAGGCAGCCGCTTAAACCACTGCGCTATAAGTACATGCAGGCAAGTTTTACTTACCTTTGACACGTCTTGTGAAGTCCGAAAAGGACATGAAGACTAAGTTCATTTCTATTTTCTTCTGTAATTACTGCTACGCTCTCCGACAATTCTTGAAGTTCCTGCTTATATTTCGAAGTCAGCCGAAGTGATTGTTCCGACAGGAAATTCTCAAGAATAGCATGCAGCTAAGGTTTGGGATGGTACCTAATAGTGACTATAGTGTGTAGACAAAGATGGAATATCTTTGTTTCACAGTTTCCGGATTGCTTAATTTATCATCATCATACAGCCTTTTTTACATCATTACAGTCTGGTGATGTGCCCGGTACGGCAATAGTCTCGCCCCCTATTACGTGGGACCTAAAAATTTCATGGCTAAATGTGGGTGTAATATTACACCTCTGCCTACCCCTTCGAGGATACAGGCGTGGGTCTATAAAAAAAATACAGCCTTTCGCAGTCCGCCGTTGGACACAGCCACACAGGCCTCGTCTAATTTGCGTCACAACAGCATTGTGAGCCAGTTGTATGATCTTTTTCTTTCTCTTAGCGTTATCCCAGTTTCAATCTGGGGTCCGCTTACTAGTCTAAATTTGGCTGAATATTAGCTTTACCACGGGGCGACTGCCTGTCTGACCTCCGCAACGCGAAGGGATAGCGATATTCCATGGTTTAGACTAGTGTAAGTTTATTTTAGAATTTACCATAGAAATAATATATCTATAGTAATAATTTAATGAATATATCCTTTAGTACACCTACGTATTGAACGGGGTGGTGACAGTTTGTATCCATTTTCCACTAACACACCGAAACACTGCTTTCGTGCGTCATGAAAATCAAAAAGAATAGAAAATAAAAAGGCAGATAAAGTAAAAAGATTTTATTGTTGTAATACTTTGGGATCTTAATAAAATCACTGACACTTACTTTTGTAAAAATCAACATTCCGATGGTTGCTCTGCTAGGTTAATCAGGCGCTTTACAATAGCAGTAACAGTATGGTGAGAATATGGACTCTTCGCGCGGCGCCTATGACATAACTAGACTCAAAGGTTTCTCACTTTAAACAGTATTGTTATTCGAATAAAATCAGAAAAATTATAAAAATAATATCAATTTGTATGAGGTAACAAGTGAATTACATTGCAGTGCACTTATTGAAGGGTGGTGAGATTGGCCGGTTAATAAATTACGTATGGTATTCAACAAATGTGAATAAGCCTTAAAATTAACTGGGTTTATAAATTTTACATTTCACACAGTTAACATTTCACATAAATATAAGTAAAAGAAAATAATCATGTTAATCATGCGTAATAGGTAATCCAAAACACTTCTGATTTTATATTTATAATTTAACTTAAAATCATTGTTTTCAATCTACATACACTGTAGGTAGATTGAAAACAATGAAGAATTAATATAATGCTCTTGCTACACCTGCGTCTTAACGCGTTAATTTAGGCGATAAGTAGATGTAGCCAACGTTTTAACGCGTTAAATTTCTAATTTTAAACGCGCATTTTTAACGCGTTTTGGCCGTTGCCATTAACGCTAACGCAGGTGTAGCAGTAGCAGTAGCATAAGAGTATAATTTATGTAGGTAACCTAATCAATATCACATTAATTCAATAGAAACATAGCCATGTAACATATTTTTTGGTATGTTCTAGGTATAATGCTGCTGTCAATTTGAACAAAAAATCCAGATCCCAATCGCCGGGGTTCTCTACTAGGATCTGGTCAGGTTCGGCTCCTACGGCCTACAAGCCTTAATGAGTTAATAGGCTAAAAAAATGTTTCTTTGCTAAAAACTTAGGTCATCATCATCATCATCAGCCCCTTACAGTCCACTGCTGGACTAGGCCTCTCCTTTAAAAGGAGGAATTGGCCTACTATACCACGCTGGCCAAACGGGTTGGTATAGGGTTTGTATCAAGTTTTCCTTCTCTTACAGTGCTGTTCTCTGCTTAGTATGGTCCCTCTGTCGGCTCTTACGACACCTATGGGATGATATGGGGTGGTGACATTGCGTATTCTTAATCCGTCACCACACGGACAACAACTTAGGTACACTTAGCCATTTGACAACATCATATAGAGCCGATCAAAGGTGTCATCCTCGTTGTACTCTGGCCTTCTGTCTGTCTGTAAGAAGAACTCCAAAACTACCTACCGAACGAATTTATGGACAGTTTTCACTTATGGATACCCACAAGACACCCACGCGGGCAGAGCTTTAATTTATAAAGTGCGTATCAGTGTTTTGCAGCTTCGACAGTTCAGACTATAAATAGAGATAAAATTTACATAACTTCACGCCTTTTATTTCCGAAGGGGTAGGCAGAGGTGTATTACACACCCACACTTCGCCAGTTATGTTTCGGTCCCAATGTAATAGGGGCCGAGCCTTTTGCCATCTACCGGGCACATCATTATGCGAGCGATAATTAATTTACAATGCACACATAACTTCGAAAAGTCAGAGGTTCGGCCCGGGGTACCTGAAGATCGAACCCGAGACCATCGTCTCGGCAGTCCGTTACGTACACCACTGGGCTATCACCGCTTTTATACTATAAATATGTATATTAAACATGCAAAATAATAAAAATTTAACCTAATGTACATTGCAACGCAATTTTAAGTTTGTGATTTCTTACCTAAGTCTCTAGATTGATTTTCTTATTTTAATTGTAATCACATTAATTTAGTATCACAGTTATAAAACTAACATTCATGACAAATTCTCATAAACCTAGTCGCCATCTCTCAAAGTAATTCTGTAATATTTCATAACAGGATCCTCAATGACATATTCGCTGTCCATAGCTCCATTTTCCATTAAAAACTCGGTATGCCGTCTCAGCCAGTCTAAATACAACTTTAAATATCTATCGCTAGGGTCTATATCCGTGTGACCAAGACAGAATATACGGTACGCATCCTCGCCGTACTTTCCGATGCCGCACAGGTCACTTGCCCGACGCCATTTTGAAGAAACAAACTGATAACTGAGCTTCCATATCATGTGTCCTCTTTTCCGTAAGCCCAACTTATCGAAAAATCTTTCTAAAGAGACTGGAGTGTCGTTTAAGACGTGATAAGGGGTTGGGTACTCTTCGAAAAAGGTTTTCATAAAGGGCCTGGCAGTCTTACCAGAAGTTTTGGTAAGAAAGATCGTTGCTACCAACATTGCCCAGGGGTTTGAGGAGAATTCTTCTTCTATAACGTAATGAGGTGAAATTGGCATTGTTCTAGGCGTTATATTATAAAAAGGCTGTATATCTATCGGTTCTTGTTCTTCTATAGTTAGTTGTGATAGACTGAGTTCCTCTGACTCGGACACTTGACTAATTTGACTTAGGTCTTGAGATATGTCCTGTGATGAGTCTAAAGATTTGTTTGGCGAGAGTGATAGCAGGATCCGATTGGGGCTCGACGTTGGACATCTTTCGGCATCGTTGAAGAATTTGCTGACGCAATCTGCAGACTCCATGATCTGGAAAGAAACAAAATTTATAATTATTTTTCTTCCAAGGTACTGTTTATAAATGCGAACGTTTGTGAGGTTGGATGGATGTTTGAGACTACTGAGCGGATTTTGACGAAACTTTTCTTATTCATCAGAATACCACATACCTACCTACGCTATCATTTGTCCCCCACGCGGGTATAAAAAGTTTATAATTTTTAACCTTACAACCGTAGAAAACTATTTCTAACAGCAGTAATTAAATTTGTATTTTTAATATTCTTGGTGGCAATAGAGTCCTGAACGAATGTGGTATTTGTGGCAATCAAACAATTTACCGATATCGATGCAGAGGCAAACCATATAATAAAACGATTGAAATCTAGATTTTATCTATAGTCCTACCGGCTACACTAGGTAAAATTGCCTGGTGTTCGATTATTCGTTGCATGGATATGATTTTGTGGGCGAGTTTCACCGCTGTCCGCTAAGTAGTGGTTTAAGCGGTGAACTTTACCAAATATAGTTGGACTAGTAAATGGACACCGGGCTCTAAAGCAAGAATCTTGTTCAATCATAGGACGATGATGATGATGGGTGTGTTAGTCAGTTATCTGGATGCCATATTACAAGGATATATAAGGATCAGATAGTGCTGTGTGTGAATTGAAACTTTGCAGTCATTCTTCACAATGACACGTAGGCTACCTTTGTCTTCACTCACGCGGAATCTGTTTCTGCATAAGGCTTACATCCATCACGAAAGGGAGCGGATTATGGGCTAAAGTTCCCACAAGAAGCATCTCAAGACTTCCAAGACGAACTATATGTTAGTGTTTCTCGTCAAAACAAATTTAAGCCTTGCTCCAAAAATAAAAATTCGTGGACCGCCACCATCAAAGTTAAAATCATTTACTCATTTAGACCACAAAGTGACGCTAATGAACGTCAAAATTTAAAAGTTAATAAATCTAGATGATTCTCAACAAAAAGTCATCATAAAAGTTATTAAAATGATGACATCTACGGTAATGCCGTTTTAATTAGCGGCTCTATGATGGGAAATCTTCAATTATCAACTGGCTGTGCAAATAGGTAAATAGAACTGAAAATGTATTCACAATAACAGTTGTCATTTCACTTGTGATTGGGTGCAAGCAATCAGTCGGAGCCAATTAACTTGTAACACCTCAGTAGATAGTATATTATTAGGTATCCATATGCACAGTATCACGAATGTTTATCTCTGAAGGTTATAGGTTTAGGTATAATATGTGGTCTCAAAATATACACTAACTAGGGGACGCCAGCTGCTACGCCTGCATTTTTTTTAAATTTACCCGTTTTGGCCGATCCCGTGGGAATTTCGGGAAATCCCTTCTTAGTGCACCCCTACGGTCCCCAAGGAACATACTATATATAGCTTCCTGCGCCCAATAGTTTCGGCTGTAGCGTGTCTGTCAGTCAGTCAGTAACGCAAGGATTTTATATATTAAGATTAATACAGGGTGTCACAAGAGCCATCACCAAGCCGAAGTCTACTCGTTTTGGACATCATGCCAAGTCATACTAAGCAAAAATTATACCGAGGAAATGGTTTTTTTTTAAGTTGACACATTTTTAAACTGCAAATAAAACTGCTCGCGTGGAATTCCCGAAATACCTACTTATCAATGGCTGCATAGGACATTTATAGAACAAATTGGCGGGGTAATTACATAAATTTTGTACCTAGCTAGAAAAATTATAAGTGACTTTGACCCTCTATATCTGCTGAACCAGTAATTTCCCAGGTGTGGTGTCGAAGTAAAATTGTTCATAATGATTGGTACAATATCGCTCGCTTAATGATGTGCCTGGTAGATGGCAATAGGCTCGCTCCCTATTACATTGGGACCGAAACATAACTGGCGAAGTGTGGGTGTAAGTGTAATACACCTCTGCCTACCCCATCGGGGATAAAAGGCGTGAAGTTATGTTATAATATGGGATTTCAGTTTTCGTTAAGGGTCTTTTTACACTCTGTATAGTTGATTAAGTCATGCGTTACTTGGTGGACTCCATTGTCTTGTCAACCTTTTTCTATTGTACTTCTTGGGATGGTGAATCCTAAGGTTCCCCTTTTTTCCCTTAGTATACCTACACTTATGTAGTTAATTTGGAAACGTTGGGCCATGGGATCCAAGTACAAGATATCTTTAAAGAGATGGCGTGGGTCACACGTACACCAGCCGCCTCGTCTTTTGGAAATACATACATACATAGACTCACGCCTGTTTCCCCGAAGGGGTAGGCAGAGGCATATTAAACGCCCACTTTTCGCCAGTGTTTTGATCCCACGTAATAGGTGGCGAGCCTATGGCTGCTTGTCGGGATATTTTGTTTACCAGAGCCTCGTCCGTTGATCGGCAGGTGCACCACTTGCAGGATAGGTTGGCTTGGGACCCTAAGTTCTTGGTGGGAACCCTATGCACCCTTTTGGAAATATCACGCTATTATTGAAACGGGGTTCATATACATAATATATTAGTACGTACCAAGATGACAAGAAACATGCATTCACTAAAGATTTTGCGGGTCTGGTTTGTTTTGTTTTTATTGCGGTATATTGCAGAAACACATTTTGTTCCACATCTCGCATGAATCAAGAATAATTTACTAACAGAAAATTGCTTTTACCATATATTTAACCTTATGTCAAGAGCTTAACGAGGCATATAATTAAGTCGTTAAAAGTTATCTACGAACTTGAATATAGCGTTTACTGTCTGTACTGGTAACTCGATACACGTACCTACTAGGTCTAAACTTGTTATCAACGGCCATGCTACTGATATGCCAAGTTAGTAAAGTAATATACCTAATGATAGGGCTTTGAAGTTTCCGTGTTTTGAAGGATCGAATCCAAAACCAATTGATCCGACAAAGAACCAAAGTGACCAACATTTGTAGTAGAATTGTGACAACTGTTGCAGTGCAGTAGATGTGTTCTGGAGTAGAGACCGCTTTCAGCAAATGTGGCGTAGGTCACCCTCCGGCTTGGTGAAGTGACTGCACCTAAGTGACTGGCAGCGGTTGGACTCGATGTACCAAAATCAAGCTGAGTGGCGTGCAATTGGACAGGTCTATAACTAGCAGTGGACTGTAGTGATGATGTAAGTAACTCTCAAAATTATATGCACCATCTATAGAAATGTAATGTAACTTACGTCAGCTAGCGCGTCGGTTTATAAAGGTTTTGTAAAGAATACAAAAGCTTAAATATTGGGTTATATAAAGCAGAAACTATTTTTAAAACCTGAATTACGCATTCATACATCTTTATCGTGGTTTATAATTGCCTTATATTCATCCCGCAGTAAGTATTCATTTTGATCTGTGATAATTTGCCTTATTTTTTCTTTACATTATGTAACAAATACCTACTGCGTTTAGTCGATAAGGGAGGGGACGAAATTATTGATTGTCTATGCTAAATATTTTATAACGGATCACTGAATAGAAAAAGTGTTTAATAAAACACCTAGAATAAATTGGTCTTTCCCTTTGTCCTGTCACATTCACACTTTTCTTATATAGCTTTTTTGTCCGTCTATCGTCAATTCGTCATCCATCCTCTCCATGTGCCCAAACCATCTTAACATGCCTTTCTTAATGCTTGTCACTACATCTTCTTTTACCCCACAACACTCTCTTATCACACAATCCTTTACTCTGTCGGTCAAAGATACACCACACATACTTCTCAGTGCTCTCATTTCTACAGCATTTATTCTACTTTCAAATCTCTTCTGCCATACCATACCTAACTTTCACTACAGTACATAAGGGTAGGCACAAATACCCGTCTATCCAAACGTGCCTTTTTGGACACGTTTAGGCTATTCATAAACGCCTTCAGAGCTCTATTCACGCTATTACCGACATTAACTCTTCTTTCAATATCTTCTTCATTCTTACCATCTCTTGTAAACAACGTACCTAAGTACCTATACAAACTCATTCACTTGCTCTACTCGTTGTCCATTGATCAAAACATATATAGCCGTAACGCATGGGAAGACCTAGGCGGACGTTCTCTGACCAGAATGGAGACATCCTAAAAAAAAGGACATGTCAGAAGTACCCTTAACAGAAGAGCATGCATGAGAAACTTGATGGGAGTGAATGAAGCAAGAGAGGTATGTCAGGATCGTTGCAAATGGCGTTCCGTAGTCTCTGCCTACCCCTCCGGAAAACAGGCGTGAGTCTATGTATGTATTTATGTAGAATAATTGAACCCTTTTTAAATACTATGCCTCTTAGGCAAGCAGTGGGTGAGTCCGTATAATCTGGGTTTCCTGACTCGCCTCTGCAGGCATTCGGCCTACCCTAGCTACCTACTAAAACTACCAGCATCTCCGTCGACTTGCCGATTCGCGGTTAGCATACTTCGCCGCGAATCCGTCGGGACTATTATTGCCCCTGATCTGACCAACTTATTACTACGATACCAAACAATGTACTTACATATTTTATTAATTTAATAGTTTAATGGCGCGGTCACAGCTGGAAAACTCATAAAAGTATCACTTACAATTGAAAATAAATAATATATAATCTTGTATTTTACACATTGTACCTAATTATAAACTATTTTGAAAAATACGATTAAAGACATGGGTGGAAGACTGGGGCTAGTGGAGCAATATTTGAGAGAAGGTAACCTGGAGATAAATGGGGTACCGGAAGACCATTCTGAAAATCTACCAAACGTTGTGACACAACTTGCAAACACTGTACACTGTGAACTCTCCAACCACGACATTATACAAGTGACTCGAGTAGCGAAGCAGTCTAAAGAAGCCAACCGCCCGAGATCAATTATTGTTAAGCTCAATACTCGCACCCTTCGCGATAAATTGCTTGCGGCAACCATAAAATTTAACAAAAACCAGGTCCCTAAGCTGAACACTCATCATCTAGGATATGGAGGTAAAGCGACGTCCGTGTACGTATCAGAACATCTCAGTCCGGCAAACAAAATCCTTCACGCGGCTGCAAGAAAAAAAGCAAAGGAAACGGGATACAAGTTCATCTGGATCAAAGATGGACGTATTTACGCAAGAAAAGATGAAAAAAACCCGGCTGTTTATATACGCGACCATGATAGCCTGTCTGCAATGCTGTAATCGTGTATACATAAATATATTTCATGAATAAGTTATTATCAATCTGTAATATTTAACAGTGGCTACAAATATCTTGATTTCAGACATAGATAACAGTAATATACATACAGCATTACGCATAACGGACCCAGAAAATTGCAAAAAATCTTTAAACATAACTCGCAACAGCTTTAATATTATTTTTCAGAACATACGTAGCCTCAATCGCAACTTTGACAATTCTATCGCTTATACTTCCAAACTAAATTTTGATTTGGATTTAGTCGTGTTTACAGAATGCTGGCTCTCCAAAGGATATAACATTCCAATCATGGAAATTTATAATAGCTTCGCGTCTACAAAATTGTATAACCAAAACGATGGAGTGGTTGTTTACGTTAGAAATAGTTTAGAAGTTAAGTTTTTTGAACCTGATAAGGCTATAGAGTTCAATTGTGTGGTTGTAACCTGCAGAAAAGAATTAGCCGTCATATGTATATACAGGCCACCCTCCTTCCGGACAGTCGACACTTTTCTATCATCGCTAAATGACATTTTGAGTAACCTTAAAAACTTTTCGCAAATAATACTCGTTGGTGATATGAACATAGATATCTCGAATAAAAACTTGGATAAAACATCTTCGACTTATTTAGATCTTTTAGCATTACACAGCCTCATTCCTACACATATCCAGCCTACAAGGGAAAATAGCTGTCTGGACCACAGTTTTGCAAAAAACCCGTTACAATTAAGTACTGCCATACTGGAATCAACCATAACAGATCATAACTGCATAATTCTATCCATTAACAAAGCTCCCAAACAGCAATTAGCGGTAAATAAAATATCTTCAAAAATAAACTATAACGGTGTAATAACTGAGTTGGCTAAGATTAAGTGGCTCGAAATGTTTACCAACAAAAATGTAAATGAATGTATTAATGAATTCATTAGCAAATTACAGGCAATAATTAAAAACCATACTTCTTTTAATGTGATAAAACGTAGAAACCGCAACATTAAACCCTGGATAACACCGGGGATTATCAGATGCATAAAGAATAGAGATAGGTTACACTTAAAATTAAGGAAGGATCCGGAAAATTTTATATTAAAAATTACTTATATACGCTATAGAAATACTTGTAACAATACTATAAGAAATTCAAAAAACCTCTTTTACAGAAATGAAATGCAAAGGAATAAAAATGACCTAAAAAAGCAGTGGAATATAATAAAAGAGGTCTGTAACTTCACCAATAATAAAGATAACACACTCGAACTATTAAATCTTAAAGAAAATCGTACTAATTCGCTTAATAACATAAATAACTACTTTGCAAACGTGGGCTCTAATTTAGCAAATGTGATTCTGGAACGGCTAAATTGCAAAGAACAAGATCTTGTCAACGCAATCAACAAATTGCCTAATACTTTACGTTCATTTGCCTTATTACCTATGGATGAAAAGGAGATAGAAAACATAACAAAGTCACTAAAAAACAGCTCCAGCACTGGTTGGGATGGCATACCAGTTAACATTTTTAAGACTGGAGTTGATGTTCTTACTCTACCTGTGTCAATTATCTGCAATGCTTGCTTTGAAAATGGTTGTTTCCCCGAAGCTCTAAAAATTTCAAAAGTTATCCCAATATTTAAAAACGGAGACAAATGTGATATTACAAATTATAGACCCATTTCGCTGCTAACAACTTTATCAAAAATAATTGAAAAAGCGATAAATAATAGATTAAGAAACTACTTAGAGAGCAAAGAACTTATTTCGAAAAATCAATTTGGTTTCCGTTGTAAAAAATCAACACAAGATGCTGTCCTCACTTTGACATCATCTATTGCAAAAGCTTTAGATGAAAAAGATAAATGTTTAGCAATATTTTTAGATCTATCAAAGGCTTTTGATACAGTTTCGATACCTATTCTGCTTAATAAGCTTAATCGCATGGGAATACGTGGAAAACCATTGGACCTTATAACTGATTACCTTACAAACAGGACACAAATAATACAGATAGGAGAACATCGAAGCTCTACTGTAGAACGGATTACATTTGGCGTACCACAAGGAAGCGTCATTGCGCCGTCTCTTTTTATTGCTTACATAAACGATATGTGCAATTTGGATTTGGAAAATGGGAGTATCACTACATACGCCGATGACACAGTGTTACTTTTCAGGGGGAAAACTTGGGACGATGTATACCTAAGTGCTAATAAAGGCCTAAATTTGGTAGCAAAATGGCTTAACAATAATCTTCTGTCACTTAATTTATCTAAAACTAATTATATAATTTTCAGTATCAGAAGCGATGTTCAACCAGCAAGGCAACACAGCATTAAACTGCATTACTGCAATAAAGATAATGCCCACACAATAAATAACTCATGTAATTGCCCTACTATCAGTTCGGTCACATCAACCAAATATCTGGGCATCCAACTAGATAGCAAATTAAATTTTAAAGTGCAAATTAATAACCTAGCGTCAAGAATCAGAAAATTTATATTTGTATTCAAGACTCTTCGCTACATATGTGACGCAAAACAAATAAAATCAATATATCTTTCACTGTGTGAGTCCATTCTAACATATTGTATTATATGCTGGGGAGGAGGTTGTAAAATCAACCTAATAATACTGGAAAGAGCTCAAAGGGCGCTGCTTAAAGTGATATACTTTAAGCCCTTTCTATTTCCTACATCACAACTATACCAACAATCGGCAACTCTCACAATAAGACAATTGTTCATCCTGCATACTGCTTTAGACCAACATAAACGCCCCTACTCTGTCATATCCCTTAGCAGTAAGCGACGCAAAGACAAGGTGTACACAGCCCCGTTTTGCAGAACTATCTTTGCCCAAAGATCCAATCAGTTTCTTGGCCCGTTCCTTTATAATAGACTCGCTAAAATAATCTCAAATATTCATAAACTAACAAAATTTAATTGTAAAAGAGAAATTTTGAAATATTTAAAAACTTTAAATTATGAGGACACCGAATCCCTTCTAAATACTGCTGGTTACAATTTTTACAGCTTTTCCAACGTTTGACAACCCAATCTCAATTTATTTTCATTTGTATTGTTGCTTTTATTTTGTTTTTGTTTTTGTATCACACCAACTCCACCTATTTGTAATTTAGGATATTATTAGCAAGAATGAACAGTTACCTTCTGAGTCACAGTCTAAACTAGTTCAGAAGGTACGGATATACTGCTAACAATAACCTAAAATCAATCATTATTTATTATTTGACATCTATATAGGTATATCATGGCAATAAAGAATTTTGAATTTTTTGAATTTTTGAATTATACTAGGTAACCCTTAACAGAATTCATCGCGACATATTATTGGCACTACAGAGTTTATATTCACATGTAATCCCAGTAAAAAAGTATACAATTAAAATTAAAAGTGCCGTAAACACAATGATATACTGAATTATTTTGCACTATTGAAGTCGCGATCTGAGAGCCAATTTTCGTGATTGTCGATGTCAGATAAAATACTAGAATTGGCCTTCAGAGATTACCCGAGAAAAATAGCGGACGGGCACTACGTCAATATAAAGGGAACTTAGTTCTACTTTACTACTACTAATGAACCCTAACAACACAACTTGAGTTTAACATTTAGGAAAACAAATCGTTGAATCATCTGTGACACTCCGTGTGGGAAGGTAGGTACTTAAATAAACTTTTGTAATTCGTTTCAATTGTCGGTTCCTCGAAAGTCGTCATCGATACTCCAGAGGCCTACTTACTTCATATTCTTTACAAATTTTATAAATATACCCTTAATGTAGCAACTTAGAGCGCGTTCCCACTGTTTCGTGATGTTCAGTACAATATCGTTGGTCGACTGTCGTTTCTAACTGTTCCCATTATAACGAGGAGTCTTTATTGTATCGTACCAGCACCAAATATTACTATCAGTGTCTATGCAAGTGAAGAGCCTGGTGACTTGTCACACAGGTCTTGAACCTAGTACAGACTCCGGCTCTCACAAAGATCTGAGTTTAATTGATCTACCAACTTAGATTGTCATCGTCAGCCTTTAACAGTCCACTGCTGGACTAGGCCTCTCCTTTGAAAGGAGGAATTGGCCTACTACACCACGCTGGCCAAACGGGTTGGTATAGGGTTTGTATCAAATTTTCCTTCTCTTACAGTGCTGTTCTCTGCATAATATGCTCCCTCTGTCGGCTCTTACGACACCCATGGGATGATATGGGGTGGTGACATTCCGTATTCTTAATCCGTCACCACACGGAAAAACTTAGATTGTATTAAAAACCAATTGAAATAAGAGTTAGTTTGACTGATTATATTCACTATTCACTGTGTCGTGAAAATTATTTTATCGTTGAACGTCGTATAGCTGTTCTTACTCGATCGTGACGACAATTTTTACGGTTTACGGCATTCAACTCGTAGTTTGCAGGACGATATTTTTATCGTAGTTACGAGAGATAGTCGTAATAACGACAAAATGAAATCAAAAATGAAATCGTACACGACATTTAATCGTGTCACCAGTGTCACCCTGTATACGAACACCTCCATTTAAATACTACACCTCCATTTATATACGACACGTTTAATCTGTCGTCATGAGTTGACATAATGGGAACGCGGTCGCTGTTTATTTCAGGACGCAAAAAGCAGGTAAATACTTGCTTTCACTCGACGTCTATTATAATAAGGCAGCTAATTATTTTAATTTGTTGGAGTTTATTTTATGACGGCATGATAACCTTCTGACATTATATCAATTTGTTTGCCTCAAAAGGTGTATGAGCCTTATTCTAAACGTCGGCGTCGTGAAAAGTCACAGAGAATCCCTCGTGGCAATCTACCGTATTTGACACCTTCAAATATGGTAGATTTCCGCGATGAATTCTCAGAGAGCACAGAAATTGAAATCAATTTTTGTGGGTGTGAGGCACTATGAAGGTATAAAACTTTTTCACAGATACGGTTTTGTACCAGTATATGTTCCGCGATGATGGATTCTGGTTTTATTTTAATATGACGGGCTAAAAAGATTACCTACACATGCTCCGGTACAGCGATCTCAATTTGCTTCCATATGTAGCCTATGCCTGAAAACAAGCAGCGCTCGCGAGTACAACCTCTATCCAGCTTTTGAACCTGCGCCAGTGGCGGGAGTATGTACAATTGTACAAGCTCAAAGCTGAATTATATCAGTAGCTATGCCCGATCGGTAGACTGGGTTGTGCGTGTAAACACCAGTTTAAGTTAAACTCGTGTTAAACTGTTTAACACGAGTTATAACGCATGCCCAAAAAAAATACAAGTGAACCGCACTTAGCGTGTTTTTCGCTGAATGTACCTAATATGTCGTGGGCAACATTTTTTACGAAAGATTCGATTCAACTAAAGAAAATATAAGCACCAATACCTTCCTAATCATTACTCAGTTCCTTCGTTCTTTACCTATCAGTAAGCAGCGATTTGAACTCACATCTGACGTAGGTATGTGTTTCTCTAGCATAATTTCCATGATGTTAAAAGAATACTTATGTACGTAGCCATGGGTACCTAAGTATAGAAAACTAGGTGTTTTACCTATCCTACCGTTTATTGTATTGGTCATCGGTGACCCGATATCAAAAGCAATAAAATAAATTAAAAAAACAAAACGAAAATGAAAACTTAAAAATCGCACCAAAAATGTTTACTAGGTATTTAGTTTCTTTTTTAAAAAAAGAGAACCGCCTTCAAAAAATCGACCCACTGAAAAGTACGAAATAATTTTTACATACGCTAATACATAGTATATAACTTATACAAAATACTTAGTTTTTGAAGTCGGTGCCAAACCAAATCCCTTTAAAAGCCTATTGTTTGGCGTCATCTTTCCAAACCAGCGCATTCAATCTACATAGTACTCACAGCCCAAAATGAAGTATAATTATTTTATAATTAAGCATTTATCATATTCATACTTTTTATATGTTTTATATATATTTTGCTTTTTAGAGTATATAGGTAGATTATTTTAAATTTTATTAATTCATATTTTTTGAGGCTTTATTGATTTGATAAGAATTCGAAACGTCGGCTAGTAATACTTAACCTTAAACTTAGTGAAATCAATACAACGCGATAAAATCCGTAAACTGTAGTTTAATTTCAATGTGTAACATTCGCGTAAACCAAAGAAGATACTATTCGTCGTATCATTTTCTCTGTTTGCTAGTATTCTTTTTTGTTTTTGATGGTTTGGCACCGACTTCAAAAACTAAGTATTTTGTATAAGTTATATACTATGTATTAGCGTATGTAAAAATTATTTCGTACTTTTCAGTGGGTCGATTTTTTTAAGGCGGTTCTCTTTTTTTAAAAAAGAAACTAAATACCTAGTAAACATTTTTGGTGCGATTTTTAAGTTTTCATTTTCGTTTTGTTTTTTTCTTATTTTTTTATTTCATACTTTTTAGTGTTAGGTACTTCGTTGGTTTACTTGGTTTTGTGTTAACTACTCTTTTATTTATTTCATACTTTTTAGTGATAGGTACTTCATTTACTTTAAGTTTTGGGATAATTAATAGTTTGTTTATAGTTAGATTCAATTATTTTAGTGATAAGTTTTCTGCTAGTATCAGTTTGTTATCATGACTTTGACATAGGTACCTACTTTTATTATGTGTGCCTATGGGCTTAGGCTTCATGCTGGAAGAGGGAGATAAGTCTAGAGAATCAGCCACATACGGAAGTACGATCCAAACGAATGCGGTGGACTTGTACATACTATTGCATTGGCTGTGAGCTCTCGTATTATGCTCCGGAGAAGTATGGTAATAACGGATGGCTTAGCGAACGGGGCAATGGGTGTTCCTAAAGGATTTAAATGGCCGGTACTAAGAAGAGCACAACTTGAGCCAGGTGAACTGCCTGATGCCATTTTGATATTATTTGATGATCCATCAATAGCATTGCGTCTTAAAGATGATGATGGATACATTTCCATAGCTCCAGTGCCAGCGACCTATCAAGGCAATGCGGTTATGGTGATATCGAGAGGCGAATGTTGCCAGTCATATTGAGTTGGGCTGTGACGGTACACAAGTTGCAAGGATGTACATACACTTAGTTCCGCGGACTTAGGGCCTAAAATCTTTGCTATAGGCCAATGCTATGTTGCCTTGAGGTAGGTCAAATCCTTAAAAGGCATGGGTTTAAGTGATATTGATTCGAATAAATTACTCAACCATACCCACGACAACAGAGCCTTATCCGAAATGACAAGAATGAGAAATATGCTCTCGCATTAGATTCTTTCACCGACTTTCTTTATTTTTTGTTAATCGCAGAGACATAGACACGTACACACACACGTACACATACAAGTACACACAAACGCGCGCGCGCGCGCGCAATCACGTACACACGTACAAACACACACACACATAATACATACAAACATACTAAGAACTTATATATGTATACGGGTCAAACTGAGAACCTTCTTTTTTTGAAGTCGGTTAAAATACTAAAACTTTCTCCTAAGTGTAACAAATACTTTCTTTTTAAAACCACATAAAAATCGGTTCAGCCAAACTAGAGTTAATCGTGGGCAAACTTACATATATACGGGTCAAACTCAGAACCTTTCTTTTTTGAAGTCGGTTAAGGGCCTAAAACCTTCTCCTAAGTGTAACAAATACTTTTCTGAAAACCGCATCAAAATCGGTTCAGCCAAACGCGAGATAATCGCGGACAAACATACATACATACATACATACATACATACATACATACAGGTCAAACTGAGAACCTCCTTTTTTTTGAAGTCGGTTAACAACTTCAATATTTAGAGAACTATTTCAATTTCACTATCACATAATTTTCAGCGGCAAAAGTCGAGTACCTAACTGAAACCCGAGAAAGACCAAATTGTAATTAATTCGAAGAAAGCCGTGAGTAATGTGTTTATTTTTAAATGTGCTGATTTAGGTCCACGTTTTTGATGCCCAACTCAGCATATTTTAAGAAATACGATTTTCGTTTTATTACAAAACGCTACGCGTTGCACGTTTAATAACTATGTACCTACCACTAAAATTGCAATGCTAAAAAAAAATTGTAAGTAGTAGATAGATATTAGTCACCGATGTCACGAATTAATTGTTTAACATAACGTATTTATTTGTTAAGTGCCTACATGGGATAATAGGGTGGGAAATGATAAGGATATATGGAAGAAAAGAAAAAAAAAATTCGGGCAAGTGCGAGTCTGACTCGCGCACCGAGGGTTCCGTACGCATTTTACCTTAATTGAGGTTGAATTACGCTAGTCCTCTAAATCTGTATGAGCACACATACAACTTAGAGGACTATCTTAAATGGAGTCTACTATGTATGTATGGGGACACCCTTAAATTTTCCACATTTTTAATTTTTTGTCATTTTTCTTTTATTTGTGCTGTAAGACCCTGCTTTTGGCCAAATTTCGTGATTCTAGTTCAACGGGAACTACCATATAGGTTTTCGACCCAAAACCTATAGGGTACTTACGGTTGACCTAGAATTGTCAATTTTGGTCAAAACCAAGGTCTTACAGCACAAGTAAAGGAAAAATTCCGAAAATTAAAAAAAGTTGAAAATTAAGGTTAATTTTGGTACTTACAAGTTTTCGCAAAAAATTAATTTTGACCATATCTTTTTATTGGGTTGACCCAGGACCCTGATTTTCATACACCTAATAGCAACCATAGACCTCAGTATCTGGTATAAATTTCAATTTGCTAGGTCCACCCGTTCCTGAGAAAATTGGTGGTGACACACGGACAGACAGACAGACAGACAGACAGACAGACAGACAGACAGACAGACAGACAGACAGACGGACAAGAAAGTGATCTTATAAGGGTACCTTTTTTTACCTTGAGGTACGGAACCCTAAAAAAAGAAAAGAAATATTTAATTTGTATCTCCAAAGCCTTAAAACTAAGCACGTATTATGTCTATTATCTATATAATAACAATTCGTTGGTGTAAACATTATCAAACGGATTGGAGTACAAATTGTAACCTGCGTCAGCTATGGTTGCAGATAACTGCAACGCTGGTATTCTCGCAGGACCAGATGATATACCTATAATAATTATATGTATATACTAAAATAATATAAATATAAATATGATGGATAAAATGCTATTTAAATGTTAATTAAAATATATACGACAATATATATAATATATACGCATACATATTATAGAAGAAGAGTGGAGAGGCCTTACCCTGCAGTGGGAGGTCACAGGATCCTAAAAAAGATGAACCTACATCAACATCCTCTTAGCGTTATCCCAGTTTAAATCTGGGGTCCGTTGACTAGTCTAACCGGATTTGGCTGAATATTAGCTTTTCCACGGACCGACTGCCTGTGTGACCTCCGCAACCCGAAGGGAAGCCATGGTTTAGACTAGTGTCAGTTTATTTAGAAGGTACTAACGCCCTGTAACGACTGTCAAAGATCTTCATGAGTATTCATGACAACCGGGACCGACGGCTTAACGTGCTCTCCGAGGCACCGGACAAGCGATAATTAATAATAATAAATTTATTTCTCAGAAAACACAGATACAAATAGTATTCTTATAACATTATATTAAACTTACGGCTAATAGTGTTCAGAGAATTGGAAAGAACACCAGACTCCGGTACTAGTTAAAATCTGTATCACAGGCAGTTGAGTCCCTCTTAACAAATTTGTTGATTTGTATTTTATAAATACAGCAATATAATTACAAAATTTGACAGTATATAATATAATCAAGGTAATAAATAAAACTAAGTTACTAATTATTATGTAGGTACATATTAATACTCATTGATCGTATATTAGAATCAATATGTTACGTGTTGTGCATGATAAACAAAATGTAGTCGACTCAGGGCCGAACCTTCCCTATGTGGCGCCAGGGTGACAGGGGCGCCGCGCGCCGAGATATGCGTTAATTATAATACTTATTTTCGAAAAAGGATGCCAAAAAAGGCGCTTCACAGTCATCCGCCCAACGCCACGGCATAGGCGCTTCATAGATTTCGCACACAGGCGCTGCATTGGGTCGGAACAGCCCAGAGTCGACTTGGAAAACTGCGGGTCAGCAGAATCGCGAATAATGTCAGTGTTAGACAATTTAGCATTTATTTATAATTTTATGTAATAGTTACGTGCACTTATATACTAGAAAATTCAATACGCACATCCGAGAAGTCATTGGTGCGCCGTGGATTCGAATCCGATACCCTCTGCATGGCAGTCTGTTGGTATCTTCACTAGGCTCTCGCTGCCTGCAAGATGAACCTACATATTTTGTTTTATTAAATTTTCGTTTGTATAATCATGTGTTAATAAATGTCTTATTTATTAATTAGATGGTCTTTTAGATAAGTATAATATCATACTATTTCTTGCGCATGCATACATAGATGTCAACTTAACTTTAGTCTTACAATAGGTACCGGGTCTAAAATCTGGAATTAGGGTCATAAGCGTTTCTATGTGACCCAAATGAAATACATAACTTTACTTTGTTAGCCTTTGTAAGCGGGAAAATCAGAAGCATTTGTCTATTCGATTCAAACGCTCAACTTTCTTAAAGCTTTGTTCTCTGAAAGAAGTTTAAGTCGACATAACTTGACAGCTGTATTTAAACTTTAGTTGCCGAGAGCAAATTGTAGCAAACATAATATTTACTTAGTTATTTGATACTTAGGTACTGCCTTTCTCTAAAAGTTTGAGTTTAAGAACGATTGTAGCATCCTTTGTTGATTTCCCTATGTAACCAACAGACTTTTAAAATAAAGGTAGGGTAAACAGTATAATGATTGGCACCCAAAGCCGGTTTCTACTACTAAGTAACAAATTCTCAGGAAAATACAAATTCAATAATATTTTCTATGGGTTTGTCAGAAATGTGTTTACATGGGCATTAATAAAAATAAAACATCGTATTTAATAAAGCCGTTTTATTAGCATAAAAAAGTGCTCAAATTTATTTCTTAAGAAAAGTACAATCATTGGCACCCTGGTATAGTTATTGGTGGTACCAAAAAGGTACAATCATTGGCACTGTTGGCCTAAGGCCGTGGTACCCAGACAGTCTTAAGACTTGATATCCGGATCTTTATACATGTATTCTACGTAATCAAAATATATATTTATGAATGTTTATGTAACCTTCTAATATTTCTAACATAAGTCTATAAGTATTTGAAAGAAGGTTAGTTCATTTACCACGTTTTATATCTTTCTTTCGGCATATTTTTCTAATGTAGCTCATCTTGTCTCTTAGATACATTGTAGCAAATGAGCCCTGTTTCAGTTTCTCACAAGCAGTTTGTTTGTAATATTTTTGTCTATACTAAGTTATTTGTTTTAAGCGATATCTGTTCTGTTTTCTGGGTACTTTGTAGAGAATGGTTGCCATCTCTGTACGACCGTACCATAGTAAGTTGGGTGTAAAATGCGAAGAAATATACAATCTAAAGTTGTTTGTAAGCGAATTTGACGGAAAACAAACAAACATCTGAAAAAATTATGATTCTAAAATGTGCCAATGACTATGTTGTTGAACAATTTTTATAGTCATTGGCACTGTCGGAAAAGACGATCAATCTATTTAATAGCGCAAAACTAACGTTTATTAAGCTTTAATGAAGATAACAGATACAAATAAATAGGTACTTTTGTGTAAAATTAATTAAAAATATATTTTTTCGCTTCGGAATGTAACTACCTAACCTAAACATTTCATTAATTTTTTAGGCAATTTTCCTAACATATTTTAAAACAGTTGTTAAAGAAAAATGGTTCATAGTTAAGATTTAAATATTTATTCTGTGTATAAGAAAAAGGTTAATCCTGCTTATGAATATATTTCTGTGACATCATAATATAAGATTTTCCTAATATTCAGGATAATTCAGCAGAGTGCCAATCATTGGGGGGGTGCCAACATTACTATAGTTTACCCTACCTACCATAACGGCATACTTAGTCTGCTAAGCCGACTATTTATTTCACAGGCTTCTTAGTGCACGCCACGTACAAAAAAATAAAATCGGCAAGTAACATACATGCCGAATTTTAGCTTCTTGCGTCTGGCTGTGCGTCAGTCAGTCAGTAACGCAAGAATTTTATATAATATGCAAATATAGATTGATGATGCTGATGATTAATAAAAAACCATCTCCTTTGATATATGGTAATAATATACATTTAATAGCTCGTTTAACAGCCTCTATTCGATGTCAGATCGCACCTGTCGTTGCTCCAGTAAGCGGGTCGGGCGATGCCTCTAGAAAGTGCTATAATCAGCCGGTCAATGATTTCTAAACGATCTGTATACTAAGAACTGTCTTCTATTAGAATTGTGTTATCCCGCGCGGCTAATTTATTTTGCTTTCTTTATAAACATCTCTTTTAATTTAAGTTTCGTTCTTTGTTTTTTAAAGACCTCTATTATGCCGACCGCTATAGGTACATACCATTAAAACAAATGCAAGAATTATCTAATATACTACACTTGATATGACGTACGACGATATGTACTAGACGTACATGGTGGGTGGTGGGTTTAATTTTTCGCACCCACGTGCTCACGTAAGTGTACTCAACTCAAGCACGGACACGCTTACGCGCGTATTCTTGTGCGAGCATGACGCGTGAACCACATAGTGTTACCTTTTTAAGATCTTTCTTCAATCTTATTGGTTTTAACATTGCCATCCATGTATTATTTTTATTGTGAAGAGCGAGGGATTCTGCAGCTCAACCAATGGTAAGTGGTGATACAGACCCATTAGTATTATCTACTTGGTAGTATCCGCGACAAAAACAACACTAAATATAATACATCCAAGTGCTCCATCCATCCATTCACTGTTTACGGCATGCAGAGGTAAAGGCAGCATCAAGGTATCGTCTTCTTTCTCTTAGCGTTATCCCAGTTTCTATCTGGGGTCCGCTTACTAGTCTAACCGGATTTGGCTGAATAATAGCTTTTCCACGGAGGGACTGCCTGTCTGACCTCCGCAACCCGAAGGGATAGCGATATTCCATTGTTTAGACTAGAGTCAGCTTATTTTGAAGGTACTGACGCCCTGTAACGACTGTCAAAGATCTTCATGACATCCGGGACCGACGGCTCAACGTGCTCTCCGAGGCAGACAAGCGATAACGACAATTCAATACGCACATAACTCCGAAAAGTCATTGGTGCGCGCCGTGGATTCGAACCCGATACCTACCCCTTGCATGGCAGTCTGTTGGTATCTCCACTCGGCTATCGCTGCCCTCATGGTATATAAGAGAGATAATAAGTTATTCTAGCCGAGGGTAATTCATGTAATCTTCTAAAGGTCGCGCGTGATGCTGCTAAGTTACCTAAATCACAGTCAAATAATCCATACTAGGTATGTGTGTGATTGAAGCACATTGAAGGCATGGCTCGGCTCGGAGATGCGACCACATTTTTGCATGGAGCATGGATTGTTGCTCCTATCGAATGGGATTTTAAACAGTCAGATAACATTCCTTAATGAAACATTGTACCGCAACGATAGTCATGTGGAAATCAGAAGTTATCGGGTTCGAATCTACGGTGCGCACCACTGACTTTTCGGAGTCATGTACATATTGATTTTTTATAATCGCTTGCCCCGTACCTAGGAGAGCACGTTAAGCCGTCGGTCCTGGCTGTGTTGAAGATCTTTGACAGTCGTTACGGGGAGTCAGTAGATACCCTCAAATAAACTAATAGGTACTGGTCTAAACCAAGGAATATTGCTTTCCGTTTGTGGTGCAGATGTCAGACGACAGTCACTCTGTGGAAAGGTTGATATTCTGTCATATCTGGTTAGATAAGTAAGCGGGTCTCGGGCTCCAAGGCGTGTAAGTCTTGGATGCAATGAAAAAGTCCGGGATAACGCTAGGGCGACGATGATGATGATTATAATAATAGGTACAATATATGTATGCCCCAACGTTTCGAAGTAAATTCTGCGACGTCACGTTGCAACGCCGCGCCGTCTCGGCCACTTCAATTATCTTTAGACCGGGGCACAGATAATATAATACCATACTAGACCGGGGGTAACTGACGTCGGGGTATACACCAGATATTTCACATTTATTTTCACGAAAGCTTATTGAGACCCGGTACAAAAATATAACTAGCGATAAATGTATGTATTTGCCTTTTCTTAAAATAAACTTCTGACCTTCCTGCGTAGCTGGTTAAACAATTACGACCATCGATTGGTTTGGTATAAAAATTATGAGCAGTTATGAGTTTATGTCTAGTTGACGTTTTAATGATTGATAGGATTGTTAAGCAAAAGGAAATTCTTGCATGCGAACGATAATCAAATTATTGTCGTGAATATATTATGAAGATTAGTTTAAGGGTTCCGTAGTATAAGGGACTCTTACGAGTTTCGCCATGTCTGATTGTCTGATAGCGGCTTTTTTGTGCCTATACTAGAATCCAGGTGATATTTTGAGTTACTTTCGTTCTGAGACGCAATTAAATGAAAATCAGATTTCTCTGCTCTAATTCTCTTTCATCTGTTGTTTTAGGATGAAAATAGTAGCAGTCACTTGCTGCTTATGTCGATTCGCGACCAGTAATCACTGTAGACTTCTACCTTCGGTATTTTGTGGATTTTACGTGTAGCCCGTATGCATTTACCTGTACCTATTAACCGAACCGTCCCCTTCGTTTAACAAAGATCTATTTCTTTCTTCTAATAGTTAAATTCTGGATGCTCCCGCTAAATGAGCATCAGCATGGTCCTGGCGTAATCTCGATTGCGACCAAGACAAAGATTTGATAGGTTTTGGCAACCCATCCTTGGTTTAGACCAGTGATAATATATTCAAGTGTATGACTGCCCTTAGCGACTGACAAAGGTCTTCATGGCATCTGGAACCGCAGCTTGTCGTGTTCTCTGAGGCACGGGCCAAGCGATAATTTAATTAATCGTTATACGCATATAACTACTAAAAGTCAGTGGTGCACGCCGTGGGTTTGAAAACAATATTAGCGGCACTAATTTAGCCAAGTATGCGCCATTTGCCAGAGCTATAAAGCTTATTATTATATTATATTATAGCTGTAAAACTGATATTTTTTATTGTACTCTGGCAGAATTTGTAAAGGTAGCTATTGAGATACTCACAAAATTGGAATAGACAAATTTTATATTTCATTTCATTATCTTGTTGTTTATTTAGTTCTAACTAGCTGTGCCCGCGACTCCGTTCGCGCGGAATTTGTCTTTTCATTGGGCTACAGAATTGATACCCAAAATGTTTTATGTTGTATATAATACCTATATTGAATAGTGTAGATGTCCTAAAAATAGCTCAAATGACTTTCACTTGTTCGTGCAAGTCCATACCGCGAAGTTACCAATCGCGAGTAAAAGATCAAAGAATTCCTGTGCAGTTCGTTGCCTCATAATCATGCTCGCAGATTTAATGTCAAAATGCATAGCGATCATATAATCCCATAGTTATGAACTCTTCAGACAGGCTATAATTTTATCACCTCTCTTGTCTCATATTCTATGGTGGTATAACAGACAGAGTCTAACGAAAATCGCCACGAAAAAGTACTGTTATACCGCCCATGGGTTCGTCATTTTGTATTCGCACAATCTTACTTTAGCTTCGTTCCTTTGCTTTCACCTTGGTAGGAAAAGTCTTGCCGTTCCACCCGGAGCATCTACAAATAGTATTTTTCTCAAATCACTATCCACGCTACGACACACACGATCATAATTATATTAAACGCTGTTCTTCAGTAAGTCTCGAGAGATCATTTTTACACCAGCAAAATTAAATGATGGTTCGTATCGGTTGTCGTGGTCGTTCATATTGAGTAATAGGATAGATATATCTACTGTCAAGCAATGGTTTATTAGATTGTTGTGGGAACCTAAAAATGTCTCCGGCCAATTTATCTTTATATTTATGTCATAACTATGCAGCATCTCAAACCCATGGCGTAATTGATGAGGACTTTTACTTATACTTGCTTCAGACAATGCCATCCCAGTGTTTATCCGCATCCAGTAAAATAAAATGACTCGCCACTCTTCAAACTGTTTACATATAGGTACATGTGCGAATACGTCTAGCCGAAGCTGAACCCTATTTAATATAATTTATCATACAGATTTAAGCTCAATTTAAATTGGAAGTTCCAAATTATAGAAAATATCCTACTTATAATGTTTAAATCCTCGTAATTTTACATTTGACTGATCATAATACATTAAGTTTCAAGCAATTCAACTAAAGAGTTAGTTTTATAGAACAAATTTTAACCGAACAAATGTTTAATTTGACACAACTTTTTTATCTAGGTATGAACCGAGTCGTATAAAACAAACATGAAATGTTAAGTGGGGCTTACTACAATACATCAATGAAAACCGAAACCTAAATTAGCGTGCACAAACGCAAAGGCAAACAGACAAAAATAAAGTTTAATAATTATATTTTTGGCTTCTCTTCTTTAATGTAGACCCCTTAAAATAGATTTCTTCTGAATATCTTCCATGTACGGACATCGATCACTTTCAGATTTATTATATGTATAGACAGCGCGTTAAACAAAAATCAACCGTATAGCCGTACCCATACTGGCGCGGCGAGATTTGGAAGTTTAATTTCATCTACATCTTGTGTGTTTATAAACCGATTTCTATATATTTTTTTAATATAATATACATATTAAAGTGTACTTTTTGAATATGGGAGTTTGATAAAGATATATCTATGTGAAATACAATATATTGATGTATTTAATACACTTTGAAGAAATGCCTAACGATTAAACCCGTTATTGTGGCTAATTTATAAAAGATAGATATATACTGTTAAGGAGTTTTTTGTAGATCTTTTGAAGACCATCATCTTTGTAATACATACTTTTGGTAAATGATCAACGAATGCGAGGATAAGAGCTCGAAAGCGCATTTTCATCCGACTTGCTTCAAATTTATCGCTACTGCTCAGCTCCTATGTGTCTTAGCGTTAAGTTATATAGCCTATAACCTGCCCAGGAGTATGGACTACAATCGTACCAAGTTTGGTTAAAATCCCTTCAGTAGTTTTTGACCCATGCGTGCACATACAGACAGACAGACAGACGGACAGACAGACAGACAGACAAAAAATTTACTGATTGCATTTTTGGCATCAGTATCGATTACCATTCATCCTCCAATATTAATTTTGAATATATATTCAATGTACAGAATTGACCTCTCTACAGTTTTATTATAAGTATAGAATAGATATAGATTTTGCTTTGAACATGTACTTATATGTTTGTAACAACGTCAATCGCGATGGGTGAAACCTGTTATGATTGTGTTGTCTTGAATAAATAAATAAATATCGTTATATGGCAGTCGCCAAGCAGAGGATATAGCGATCGCCTAGTGGTGATACCAACCGACTTGTTGGTATCACCACTAGGCTATCGCAGCTTCTGGAAAATAAATTAAATCCAATATCTGGTAGTTACTACCGACATTGATGCAACTATATACAGGGAGTCACAAGACACATCACCAACCGAAGTCTACTCGTTTTGGACATCATGCCAAGTCATACTACGCAAAAATAAAACTTGGGAAATGATTTTTTTTTCAAATGGACACATTTTTTAAACTTAAATTACGTTAGTACTATTCTTTATTCTGTGCTTAAATTGAAAGTGCGCGCGTGCAATTTTAGAAATACCTACTTATCCATGGGTGCATAGGACATCCATAGAACGCGGAGTCAGTACCCTTAAATAAACTGATGCTGGTCTAAACCATGGAATATCGCTATTCCTTTGGGTTGCGGAGGTCAAACGGCAGTCGCTCTGTGGAGAAGCTGATATTTAGTCACATCTGGTTAGACTAGTAAGCGGACACCGGTCGCCAAGGCGTTGCACGCCTTGGCGACCGGTGACCACTTATCTAGACCAGTATCAGTTTATTAAAGGGTACTGACTCCGCGTAGCGACTGTCAACAACTGTTCACCAGAGCCAAGAGTGATGGTTTAATATGCTCGCCGAGGCACGAGGCGAGCGATAATTAACAATTAAATATCACGTAACTTCGAAAAGTCAGTGGTGCGCGCCGTGGATTCGAACCCCTCTAGTGGATATACCAACAGACTGCCATGCAGTCTGTTGGTATATTCACTAGGCTATCGCTGCCTGCTTTTTGGTTATTTAAGTTTTTTAGTTAAATCATGATAGGAAAACTGTCTATATTAGATTTAATAACATACGGCAATGAATTGTCATAATAAAATTAGTACAATTAGAAGAAAATCATTTTCTTCAAACATCCTCAAATCAAGGTGGGTAAATACCTTTGAGCGGTAGTGTATATTTCGGTGTCCGATCATTTGACAAAAGAAAATGAAAAATTTTCTTTTGAGAAATAACATTTGACAAAATTATACTTGATAAATTTATTATTTTACAAACTATTGTTTAATAAACTACTCATTAGACAATATATTTACTATAAAAAAGTTATTATGCTAAAACATTAATTTACAAATTGATTATTTTATGAAACATGTTATTTAGCAAAACAACGTAAAGCATAAATAACATTTGACAAAATGCCTTGCTTGGTAAATATTTAATTAACCAAAATCTACGTTAATACAACAATCTTTGTGTAGGGTCAACTGAAACAATGGCTGGTTAGGTTAGGTTAGAACTGCGACCACAACGAACAGAATTCTACTTATTTCGCTTAATTTTTATTTTTTTTAACGCAACAGTTTAGGTACTTTACGTCTATTTTCTGTGAGAGGGTAGTACTTCCCCGGTCGAGCCGGCCCATTCATGCTGAAATCAGCAAGGCTCTACTACCGTTAAAATTCAGGCAGTGTGTATTTTTTTCTTAAAGACTTAAGTTTCTATGGAATTAGTATTAATACAAAATTATTACTTGCCTATAAATAATCTGTCCAAGATGAAAATTGCAACCATGCAATAAAATATTTTCAAAATTTCGCGTAAGTATTGGTTAGAAATTAGTTATTTTTAAAAACTAATAATTTATCTTCTAACTTTTTATACAATAACTAATTTGGCAAACGAATTATTTAGTCAAATGATTATTTTTAAAATAATTATTTAACATTTAAATTATTTTCTAAGTAAAACATTTGCGAAACCTGTATTATGTCAAATGATTGTTTTTAAAATAATATGTTTGCGAAATGAAAGTTTATCAATGATTAGTTTTTCAAACGTTGTTTGTAAAATAATCTTTTGTCATACGTTTTTTGTCAAACAATAGTAAACCGTATATTTCATGTGCCGCAAACGACAAGCAACTACATTCATCATATCATATCAGCCGTAAGATGTCCACTGCTGGACATTTACACATACACATAGGCCTACCCTAAGACTCTCCACACGGAACGATCTTGAGCCAACTGCTTTCAACCGCTGCTCGCAAGTTACATTGATGACAAGTTTATAGCACCTTATATTTGTTTCGTCCGTGTGGTGACGGATCAAGAATACGGAATGTCACCACCCCATATCATCCCATGGGTGTCGTAAGAGCCTACAGGAGGAGCATATTATGCAGAGAACAGCACTGTAAGAGAAGGAAAACTTGATACAAACCCTGTACCAACCCGTTTGGCCAGCGTGGTATAGTAGGCCAATTCCTCCTTTCAAAGGAGAGGCCTAGTCCAGCAGTGGACTGTTAAAGGCTGATGATGATATTTGTTTAGTTATAAATGATCTATTTTACGTAACATCCACTGTTGCATACTTGGTACACGTGCGTTATTGTGCATAGAATAATGTTATCTGTTCCTAGATATTTGATTATCGGGTATTTAGTGATGTCATACATAACATATTGTGTTCCTATGATTTTATTTATACAGCCTTCGCAATAGACTTATTCTACAATTAAACCGATGTAAGCCTTTTTACTTATAACTCGATGATTAAAGCAAATTTACCAGAGTTAAGGGTAGTCAAAGTCAAAATCATTACTTATTTCATTATAACTTCGATGCAAAATTAAAATTGGCGATGAAAAAAGTTGCCGCGAAATTTTGCCCGTTCTTTCTCATGGTTCTAGCATGGTATTACCGTGGTTCAACGCCCTTGCATCGCGAACTTGACACTTAATATGCATATAGAATCAACTTGTACATTTGATTGACGTTCATAAGGGTCACAATTTGTCTTAAGGCGAGGTTGCAGTACAGTGCGTAGCTCGACCTCACCCCCCGCAAAAACAAAAACACGGCGGTGGCGTCAGCGAGTGAGCGGGGGGAGGGGAGGTTTTGTGTGTGCGTGTGCCACAGCGAAGCGTAAAAAAAACCGTAGATGAGTTATGCGAACTTCAAAAGTGGCACATTAAAAACAGGCTAAATGAATGTCTCATTTGGCTTTAGTCGCGTACGCGCTGCGGTCGGAAGCGCTCGCTCTTTTACTCGCGTGTGTGTACGTTACATTTGAAAACGCCGTCGTGTGTAATGAGATTTTGCACAAACTATAGTAGGAAAATGACTAAAAGTTATGGAATCACTTCTCATTCATGAGTATTACAATATTACAACGTTTTATTTACAATTTATAATAAATTCAGTATCACAAATAATGGAGTGAATAAAAAAATTGGCATTTAGCGAGTGTAAAAGAGAAGCAGTATTGTGCGTGTTCAAAGAATAAAACAAAGTATCCTGATAGATTAGATGGGACATTCGTAATAATAAACCACTGATGTGTGTTTTTGTCAAGTAATAAAAGTGATTTGAGGCTGAATCAACACAATATATTATTATTATAGAAATACAAAATCATACGTAAGTTACAAACATTGACGGATGATCAAAGTCCATTCACTTGTTCTTGTTTTTCTCCTTTTAGTATTAAACAACTAAGTAGATTGTACTGCACAGTTTTCGCTGGCGACCCACCGTACCCCTGGCAGTACCCCTGGGGGTATGGTGGGTCTTTCAAAGCTTAACCGTACTCCCAGATAATATTGTTGTGTAATTAGTTTATTGATTTCAGTTCGTTAATTTCAAGTTCTACTATTTTGTGGTATCATTCCCAGTATAGTAGTAGTATTGAACAATTCTATGATAGAACTGTCCTAATTCTATTAGCACAACTTGATGAGGAGAACAGAACTAATGGGATAAGTAATAGGAAATGTCCCAGTCTAGTTCTAGTTTCAATAGAACTACTGGGAATGATCCGTAGTGTCACGACATCGCGCTCATATATCCGAATGAATATGTTTTGTAGATGTTCATTTGTTTAATGTGTAAAACAAATGAACGTCTACAAAACAAATGAACGCCTACAAAACAAATGAACGTCTACAAAAGAAATGACTTACAGAAAGTGATCAGCTATTGATAGTGATTGCAGAAAACAGGTGCATGCGATTTTCAACCTAATTGACATTAGTCAGAATTTATAATTTTACTACCCTAATATTGTCAGAAAGCGAGAAAAAACAAAAAAAAAATGTTTGTCATGAATTGTCAATAAGGTCGAAAATCGCATGCACCTGTTTTTTGCAATCACTATCGATAGCTGATCACTTTCTGGTAGTCATTTGTTTTGTAGACGTTCATTCGTTTAACACATTTTTATACATACATATTTATTCGGATATGTAAGCGCTGTTGTGACACTACCCTTGTAAAACATACATAGAGCTAGTGGTAAATTTCCTATAACTGTTTCCCATTAGTTCTATTCTTCAAGGTAGTAGAGCCTTGTTGATTTTAGCATGAATGGGCCGGCTCGAGCAGGGAAGTACTACCCTCTCACAGAAAATCTACGTAAAGTAACAGTACCTAAACTATTGCGTTTCGTTCGGTGAGTGAGAGTGCCGGAGGTCCTATCCCCTATCCCTTCTCCCTGATCCCACTCCTCATCCTATCCCTTTTCCCAACCCCAGGGGGCGGCAACGCACTTGTAACTCCTGTGTTGTTGCTTGTGTCCATGGGCGGCGGTAATTGCTTACTATCAGGCAATCCGTCTGCTCGTTTGCCGTCTATTACCATAAAAAAGAAAAAAAAAGTTGTGCTAATAGAACTAGAGGGAAAAAAAGTATCACTAGTTCTATCATAGAACTGTTCAATAGAACTAGTGGGAATGATCCGACAGCGCAAGGATGATGATGATGATGACGGGTCTTCAACAGCACCACAGATTATACCTATAATATACAAAGCATTATAAACATTAGCAGTAATACCTAAACGTTTTATTCTCTAATTTAATTCCTTGTTGCACTATATCATCGTACTAGCACTTGTCTTCGCTTGTCTAAAAATACAAAAAACGTAAGTAGTAAGTCATTATCATACGAGAGATAACACTGTTCAATTTAATGTCCACGTAGCACGTTGGTATAACACTACGAGCATTTCAGCCAGGAGTACGGTTAAGCTTTAAAAGACCCACCATACCCCCAGGGGTGTTGCCAGGGCTACGGTGGATCCGCAGCGCACAGTTTTTATAGTAACGTACTGTTTTAGGTTTCAATTGAATGAAATGAGAAGAATAAAATGTACTTTTTTAATAAACGTTATAAATAAATCACATCGACTTTTTATTTCCCTACCTTAAATGAATTAATCAAATTTACTTTCAGGCGAATTGAATTTACTCAAGACAGACAAAGTGATCATGTCGCATCTGAGTCAAATTATTGTTTGTGAAACGGTCAGCATGATGTCACAATGCGCGTCGGTCCAGAGAGTACCTATATGTTTGTCTCTATTTCGCGATTGCGATTAGATGTGCTATCTCACTTACACTTCTTATCTAATTCTTAGTGTGTCGTTTTGACATATTTATATTAGTGTGCGTACGCTTTTCGCGATGCGTGCCACTCGTAAGCTCCGTCATGTTACCTTGTCAGTAACCTGTCTACGGTTTCTTACTAGTATGTCTTTGGTTTGAACGATTGAGTTTGGAATACGAATTACTTTGTATTTTTGCGAAAACGTACATGCGGGGGTGGAGGGGGATTTTGCGGAGCAACGACGTACGTCCGCCCTCAATCACGCCTAGACAGGCACTGATGAACGGCCGGCGAACGATATAATGCCAACATTTTGACTATTTTTATTCTTTGAGAAAAATTATAACGAAATTACGAAATCTGTTTTTACCATTTATTTTAAAATAAAGAGCTGTTTCTATTGATAAAACTTTCATATAAATTCATTATGGAATCTCTAAGCAGTACACGTTTAAAATTGTGATTTAGTGCCATGTTTGATATTTTTTTTTATCGAGCCAATCATTCCAAATCGTGTTTCTATCTTTACGATTTACTAGAAGATATGTTCAACTTTTATACTTTAATTTTTATTCATTAAAAATATCATAGTTCATGGGACTTTCAGACGTTCAAAAATCTTAAAAAGTACTGCAACCTCGCCTTAAGAGAATTCAAATCGAAAATGACCATGTATTGAAATATCAGTGCGCGGCCGCTAGGGATCGGTCGAAGCCGTAGCTTCGTGTTACATAGACAATCACATACTTTTCTTTAAAATTAGCCTGAAAAAAATAATTTGCAGGAGAAGAAGAAATTCCTTAGATTAGCGCGTTTTAAGAAACAAAGTTTTCAGCTTCATTATAAGTGTATAGACTATTCTAAGTGATTATATTACTATAGCTTAGTAAGTCAAACTGACTTTATAATCTTTATATTGATAGAGTTAATAATAGTGAGTCGAGTTTTTGTTTTATATACATAGGTAATATAAACAAAGCAAAAATGTGTGATGCAGAATATTTATACTAATGGTTGTTACGATTTTACTATGATCTTGGCAGGTTATAACAATATTTTAGCATGTCACAGACTGAAATTTAATATAGGTACTTAAGCGTATTTTAAACGATATTTAATTTATTTGTCTGAGATTAAAATATATTTGAAATTATTATCATCCTTCTTTTTGATTGCGTTCAGATCGCCGCAAACCAAAGACTAGATATATATTTTGAAGTTACCCGTTTCTTCCCAATCACGGGATTGCGAAGAAACGGTTAGCTTAATTTAGGAGAGATTTATGAAATCGCTTCTTAGTGCACCCCTACGGTCCACAAGGAACATACATGCCAAATGTCAGCTTTTCGCGGCCTATAGTTTCGGCTGTACGTTGTGTGTCAGTCAGTCAGTAACGCAAGAATTTTATACATACAGAAGATTACAGGCAGACATAGAACAAACGATCGTGCCCATCACACAAAGAACTACCTTGTGTGGGAACGGAACTCACGTATTAACCACTCGCCTCAAATGTTTGAAAACTGCTACGTTAAAATTTGTATTTACTATAACAATAGCCGGATTCGAACTCAGATACGGATATGAAATGTAAAACAGAAAACACCGTTTGAAAAATCCTTAACAAGTCACACGCGGTCATCTGATGCCTAAATATTGCTTGTACTATGGCAACCAGATAACTTCAAGTTCAAATCTTTTTTCAAGGTAGTAGAGCCTTGTGGTGACGGATTAAGAATACGAAATGTCACCACCCCATATCATCCCATGGGTGTTGTAAGAGCCGACAGAGGGAGCATATTATGCACAGAACAGCACTGTAAGAGAAGGAAAACTTGATACAAACCCTATACCAATCCGTTTGGCCAGCGTGGTACAGTAGGCCAATTCCTCCTTTCAAAGGCGAGGCTTAGTCCAGCAGTGGACTGTTAAAGGACTGATGATGATGATGAGCCTTGCTGATTTCAGCATGAATGGGCCGGCTCGACCGGGGTAGTACTACCCTCTCACAGAAAATCAACGTAAAGTAACAGAAGGTAAACTGTTGCGTTTCGTTCGGTGAGTGAGAGTGCCGGAGGCCCTATCCCCTATTCCTTCTCCCTCATCCCACTCCTCATCCTATCCCTTTTCCCAACCCCAAGGGGCGGCAACACACTTGTGACTCCTATGGTGTTGCTTGGCGGTAATTGCTTACCATCAGGCGATCCGTCTGCTCGGTTGCCGCCCATTACCATAAAAAAAAAAAAAAAAACTAAAAACTTAATTATTATTCTTAAATAAGTACCTATATAACTAGACTTCGGCCGCGGTTCCTTCCGCGTGAATTAGACACGTTAAGGGCTAAAAGGAGGGTTAAAAGTCATAGCCCACTTAACGACTCCGCTCCCACCCAACAAAAAACATGTTTACATTGGCAAAATAAATTAGCAGACAGCTCGCTGTCTGCTAAATGCTGCCAATGTAAAGAATACCTAAAGAGCGATCCTACTTAAAGCCCATATTTGAATGATATTCTTTTTGTTGGGTGGGAGTCGTGTAAGTGGGCCGAGACCTTTAACCGTCCTCAGAAGTCACAGAATCGAACCGACAAACAGCGGCTTAGCAGTCAGGTTCAATAACAGCTAGACCAACATTAAATTGTTATAATTCCTGCCTCTATATTACTTTGATATTATTCACCTCTTTTGGCTTGAATATTCTCCCAATTTATGCAAGGAATATGAAATTGCAATGTCTATACATAAACATACTGCATGTAACATAGACAAATAGACATCCTGCCAAACGGCATACAGTAAAATGATTTGGGGTGGGAACATTAGAATAATGGTGAAAATTATAACAATGCGTAGTTTACATAACATTTTAACTATTTGATGGCACTATTTATGAGAATCGTCAAAATATAACATCCTGAATCAAGAGAAACAATGAATGCGAATGAGCAACGAGACTCAAGGTCTGCCAAATACCACGCATCAGTTTTAGGTAAGTACCATTGCATGTAATACATAAAACAGTAGCGATAGCCCAGTGGAGAGACTGACAGACTGCTATGCAGAGGTCTCGCTCGGGTTCGAATCCACGGCGCGCACCTATGACTTTTCCAAGTTATGTGCGTTAATTGTTCATTATCGCTTGCTTAACGGTGAAGGAAACCATCGTGAGGAAACCTGCATGAGTTCTCCACAATATTCTCGAAAGACATGTGAAGTCTGCCAACCCGCACTTAGCCAGCGTGGTGGACTATGGCCTTACCCTTCTCATAGTGAGAAGAGGCACGTGCCCAGCAGTGGGACAGTTTATATACAGGGCCGATCACGGGGCCGATGATGACCAATGCAAGTCACTTTTTAACCGACTTCAAAAAAAAAAGGAGGTTCTCAGTTTGACCTGTATGTATGTATGTATGTATGTTTGTCCGCGATTATCTCGCGTTTGGCTGAACCGATTTTGATGCGGTTTTCAGAAAAGTATTTGTTACACTTAGGAGAAGGTTTTATGCCCTTAACCGACTTCAAAAAAAGAAGGTTCTGAGTTTGACCCGTATATATGTAAGTTTGCCCACGATTAACTAGAGTTTGGCTGAAAAGTATTTGTTACACTTAGGAGAAAGTCTTAGTATTTTAACCGACTTCAAAAAAGAAGGTTCTCAGTTTGACCCGTATACATAGGTATATTGGTTCTTAGTATGTTTGTATGTATTATGTGTGTGTGTTTGTACGTGTGTGTGTGCGCGCGCGCGTTTTTGTATTTGTATGTGTACGTTGTTGGTTTGGCACCGACTTCAAAAACTAAGTATTTAGTTTAACTTAGTAATTAGCTTTTGGGAGAAATTCGAAAGGAAATTTGAGAGGATTAGGGTAAATTAGGTATGTAAAAATTATTTCGCACTTTTCTGTGGGTCGATTTTTTGAAGGCGGTTCTCTTTTTTTTAAAAAGAAACTAAATACGTACTTAGTTAACATTTTTGTTGCGATTTTTAAGTTTTCATTTCCGGTTCTTTTTTATTTATTTTTTATTTGGCTGAACCATTTTTTAGCAGCTTCATATTAAGAAGTCCATGTCTAGAATAGACAACGATTAGGATTTAAAGATTGAGTAAGAAGTAAGTATTTAAGTTAAGAAAACGCTGTAGCGAGGAATTTAAGCATTTCTTTGTACAATAATTATGTTTGATGAATTGATGATGATGAATTTGAAATGGGAAAGTGGTCCAGTGGATAGCACATGCGGTTGCAGATCGGGAGGTCCCAGGTTAGCACATGCGGTTGCAGATCGGGAGGTCCCAGGTTCGATTCCCGAGTCGGTCAAGTGTTATTGAGTTTTGCGGAATTCTCAGTAGCAGCACGGGGTCTGGTGATGTGCCCGGTAACGGCAATAGGCTCGACCTAAAATGCATATAATGGCAAATTACCTCTCTGCCTACCCCATCAGTGATACAGTCGTGAGCGTATAAAAAATATTCAAGAATGGAAGCAGTCAACATGTATGTCTGGGAGTTCATCTATCCGACTGCACAAGACGTAGGCACAGTTATCAATCTTATCTATACTAATATAATAAAGCGGAAGAGTTTGTTTGTTTGTTTGTTTGAACGCGCTAATCTCAGGAACTACCGGTCGGATCTGAAAAATTCTTTTTGTCTACGTTCGCCCAGTTATTCCGGCAGGCTATAGGCTATATAACATAACGCTTCGACCCTTTGGGGCCGGGCAAAAGGCTAAAAAGGCTAAAAGATAATGTCGGCTAATCTCAGGAAATAGCAGTTGGATTTTAAAAATTGTTATTGCCTATGATAGCCCAATTATTCCGAAAGGCTATATAAAATTACGCCACAACTTTTAGGGGCCAGACAAAAATAATAAAATGGTCAATCGAGAAGGGGGAGGGTTGGGTCAAAGGCAAAAAAGGCTAAACGAATAGGATAAAATCCATATGGGTATCGTTTTCGAGATTTTCGGGACGCTGATTAATAATATGAAATTTATTTAGTGATCCAAGACGGCGGACGGAAAATCAAGGATGGCGGATGAGAAGATTTTAAAAATCAATATGGGTATCGCCTTCGATATTTTAGGGGTGGGGAATCGAAATACAACATCTATTTCGTGATCAAAGATGGCAGATGGGAAATCAAAGATGGCGGATGAGAAAATTTGAAAAAGTCAATATGGGTATCGTCTCTGATCATTTAAGGGATAGAGAATCCAAATAAAACATCTATTTCGTGATCAAAGATGGCGGATAGGAAATCAAAGATGGCGGACGGGATTTTTTAAAGTCGATATGGGTATCGTCTCCGATGTTAAAAGGGATGGGGAATCCAAATACAACATCTGTTTCGTGATTCAAGATGGTGGATGGGAAATCAAAGATGGCGGATGGGAAACATTTAAACAATCAATATGGGTATCGTCTCTGATGATTTAAGGGATGGAGAATCCAAATACAACATCTGTTTCGTGATCAGAGATGGCGGATAGGAAATCAAAGGTGGCGGACGGGATTTTTTTAAAGTCTATATGGGTATCGTCTCCGATATTTTAAGGAATGGGGAATTCAAAAACACCATCTATTTCGTGATCAAAGATGGCGGACGGGATTTTTTTTTAAATCAATATGGGTATCGTCTCCGATGTTTAAAGGGATGGGCAATCCAAATACAACATCTATTTCGTGATTCAAGATGGCGGATGGGAAATCAAAGATGGCGGATGGGAAAATTTTAAAAATCAATATGGGTATCGTCTCCGATGTTAAAAGGGATGGGGAATACAAATACAACATCTGTTTCGTGATTCAAGATGGTGGATGGGAAATCAAAGATGGCGGATGGGAAATTTTTTAAAAATCAATATGGGTATCGTCTCTGATGATTTAAGGGATGGAGAATCCAAATACAACATCTATTTCGTGATCAAAGATGGCGGACGGGATTTTTTTAAAGTCGATATGGGTATCGTCTCCGATATTTTAAGGAATGGGGAATTCAAAAACACCATCTATTTCGTGATCAAAGATGGCGGACGGGATTATTTTTTAAATCAATATGGGTATCGTCTCCAATGTTTAATGGGATGGGGAATCCAAATAAAACATCTATTTCGTGATTCAAGATGGCGGGTGGGAAATCAAAGATGGCGGATGGGAAAATTTAAAAAGTCAATATGGGTATCGTCTCTGATGAATTAAGGGATGGTAAATCCAAATACAACATCTATTTCGTCGTGATGAAAGATGGCGGACGGGATTTTCTTTAAAGTCGATATGGGTATCGTCTCCGATATTTTAAGGAATGGGTAATCCAATATTATATAAAAATCAATGTTTGTTTGTTCATCATTTATAGACTCTGAAATGATGGGAGATTAAGCGCTAAGTCAATGGTAACTTTGGAAAAGGGGTTTGGAAAAAGGGGAATTTAATAAAAGCTCTTAAAAAGGCGATACGGAGTTCGCTGGGTCAGCTAGTACTAATATATAAAGCTGAAGAGTTTGTTTGGTTGAACGCGCTAATCTCAGGAACTACTAGTCCGATTTGAAAAATTGTTTTAGTGTTAGTTAGCCCAATTATTGAGGAAGGCTATAGGCTATATAACATCACGCTATGAGCGACGGCAGCAGAGCAGTAGTCTTCCCAGTCGGGGGGTAGCGAGGAATGCTTCGGCGATACCCGACCCTCCGACACACGGGTACATATGAATTATGAGGGTTAGTTTTTAGTCAGTAAGAGTCTGACAGTCCCCTTTCGCCCTTCCCCTCAGGGCGGAGGGACTCCATGAGGATTTTCCAACCCGACACCAAGAAAAAAAAGCAGTAGCCTTAAATAACGCGGGTGTAACCGCGGGCATCCTTTAGTGTTGTCATCAACGTAGAGCGGGCGCATCCGTATGTGAAAGTGACCTAAACAGTTGATGTATGCAACGTGTTTCAGGGCATTCGCACTGTCACACACAATGGCAAAAATATCAACAGCTAGACATAAGCAAACAATATGTGTCATCGTACGTATAATAGAAACAAATTTATTAGCCGCTGAAGAATTTCCTCGACGATGTTGTGATTATGACTAATCGGTTGCTGCTAGTCATTTAAACAAATTGTGTTGATAGGTTTTGTTATATATATGTCATGCTGTTTCTAAAAGAAAGAGAAGTAATTCAGAAATTCTATACCATCAGAAGATACAAACTCGTGTCTAGCAGCGATCGTCATTATCATCATTCCGATATCTCTGTTGCATCCAAGTCTTTCGCTCAAGCGACCAGAAGCGTACCCTGGGCTCAAGCCCAGGGTACGCTTCTGGTCCAAACAGATATGACAGAATATTAGCTTGGTCTCTCTTATGGCAGATATTTATAGATATAATTTAAGTAGACAACTGAGCAGGTAATAGATTTACGTTCTTACATTAAAGATAGAGTTATTTCACACTAGCTGTTTCCCGTGATTTCACCCGCATCCTGAGGGAACTACTTCGCGTACCCGGTTAATTGATAGCCTTAGTTACTCCTTGGTACATCAGCTATCCGGCAGTGAAAGTCCCGTCAAAATCAGTCCAGCCGTTCCAGAGATTAGCGAGAACAAACAGATAGACAGACAGACAGAAAAAAGTTGTAAAAAATGACATTTTGGTATATGTACCTACCGTGTATACAGCGGTTATTTTAATAGTACAAACAGACACTCCAATTTTATTTATGTGTATAGATTTATAATATTAGTACGGGTGGGTCCCAAGTGTATCGGATAATGCTAGAGTCCAAGAGACTCAATAACACTTACCATTAGATGGGCCGCTTGCTCGCATGACACTGGGAACAATAAAAAGCAAATTAAAGACTTTATTGTACGATTAATTTTATGTTCTTAAGTATACTGTATACTTTTTGCAGCTAATTGACTAGTAATGCACCTGAGTGCAAGCTACTTCGGCCGCAAACTTTCGGTCCTTGTCTACATAACCTCAATGCCCATTTGCGGGAGTGAGATAGCAGGCGGCAGCTATTCAATTGAAATATTATTATTACTTTAGCTAATATCGCGTCGGAATTGACTGGATCCATGTGTCCAGGGTAAGGGAACCAGCAAGTTGTAATGTTTAATGTAAGGTACGTACTGTTAGACACGCCATTAAACATTACAAGGGTTGTCAGATTCGCGGTCCCGTCAGATTATTCAACAGGGTTTGAGCTACATTAAACATATCATTTCTGGATGCTCTACGATCTATGTCTACTATAAAAAACTAGTCCTCGCCAGCGGCTTCACCCGCGTCAATTATACATATAAACCTTCCTCTTGAATCACTCTATCTATTAAAAAAAGCCGCATAAAAATCCGTTGCATAGTTTTAAAGATTTAAGCATAAATAGGGACAGACAGACAGAAGACAGACTTTGTTTTATACTATGTAGTCTTAAAGCTTATGAGTTTGTTTAGTCGAAGGCGCTAATCTAAGGTACTCCTGGTTCTATTTCAATCATTATTTTTGTGTTGAATAGCCCGTTTATCGAAGAAACATCACGCTATGAGCCAAGGATGCGCTAGCCCTAAATAACGCGGTGTAACCGCGGGCTAAGCTAGTTGTTTAATAAGCGTAATATGCGTAAAACCAAAACTCAATAAAAACACTTGAGGTCAGTTAATAGTTAATAGGATTTTGCGACCTAGCAATCCTATTTACACAACTATCTATGGATATAATAATGGACACTATTTATCGCGATAAGGTTACTTTGAGACGCAAAATAGACAACCATCAATGAAAATAATAAGCAGAATAGACATCAGCTAATGTCTGTGATTCAACTATTGTATGACTTGTCATTTGTACCTATAATGAGTCTTAGTCAACGTACACCAAAAAAATTAATCAATGATGACTATTAGTTGTACGTCGCGTCTGTTGGTTGTGAGTTTTGTAAAGTCTGCCGCGACAAATGTTTTAATCCTAGCACGGGCGTTGTGTTCTTAAACAAGTTCTGTCGCTGATGCCTAGTAGCTCAATAAATAATGATATCTTGTCATGACTGTCTTGAGACTATCCTTCGAAGCCATCCACAGATGCAATGTTACTTAAGTCATCATCATCCTCTTAGCGTTATCCCAGTTTCAATCTGGGGCCCGCTTACTAGTCTAACCGGATTTGGCTGAATAATAGCTTTTACACGGAGCGACTGCCTGTCAGACCTCCGCAACCCGAAGGGATAGCGAATATTCCATGGTTTAGACTAGTGTCAGTTTATTAGAAGGTACTGACGCCCTGTAACGATTGTCAAAGATCTTCATGACAACCGGGACCGACGGCTTTCCGTGCTCTCCGAGGCACGGGACAAGCGATAATTAACAATTCAATACGCACATAACTCCGAAAAGTCATTGGTGCGCGCCGTGGATTCGAACCCGATACCCTCTGCATGGTAGTCTGTTGGTATCTCCACTAGGCTATCGCTGCCTTCTTGTTACTTAGGTGACTATCTAAAAAGTAACTTGTCATCATCCTCATAATCATCAGCCCTTTATACTGTCCCACTGCTGAGCACGGGCCTCTTCCCATTATGAGAAGGGTAAGGCCATAGTCCACCACGCTGGCCAAGTGCGGGTTGGCAGACTTCATATGTCTTTCGAGAACATTATTGAAAACTCTCAGAAAAGCAGGTTTCCTCACGAAGTTTTCCTTCACCGTTTAGCAAGCGATAATTAACAATTTAATACGCACATAACTCCGACTCCAGTGCGTGCCGTGGATTCGAACCCGCACCCTCTGCGTAGCAGTCTGTCGGTCTCTCCACTAGGCTATCGCTGCTATAAAAGTAACTTGCCCGTTTGCAAAATTACGGCCTGTGGGGCAAATTGACCGCACGTTTCGGTTGCTTCACGAAGCTTAAGGCATGAGAAGACTACAATTTTAGGTTCTCTAGACCACGGTTCCTGTATCAATAGAATCTTTCAGTTTAAATGTAATTACTCTAAAGCAGCGGTCGGCAACACGTGGCCCGCGAGGGTCCTACTTGCGGCCCGCGAATGTTTTGTAAAAAATGTTTTATAAATCGAACTAAAGCGCCCTATGGCTTAAAATAGCACAACTGAATCGATTTTAATGAAAAACATCAGACAGCCAACAACACCCCCTGTCAACATCCCTTCCTAGCGTGGTATGGGACTAATGGGACTATGGATCAAAACTCCCCATGAAAGAAACAGCCCCTAGTTCCCGGCCGCCTTACTGTTCCAAGTCACGGCAGCAGCCTTGGTCGTGGCAGAGTAGGAACCTCCTAGGAGGTGCTAAGAATCCCCGGGCTACGGACAGCTCCCAACACTAATTGACCCTGGCTAACATACAATGGACGTAATTTACGGCTTGAAGAAAGCCTCCATTTTTGAGGTAGAATAATAGAATTAGAAAAGATAAGAACCCAAGATAGAGCCAGAACATGTATTGAGTCTATCAGAACTCCGACGAGAAGGGGAGGACACGATAACCTTTGCATCAGGCCTCTATTCTACTTCAGGAAGGGAGCCTAACGATCCCAAGGCGGCGTAGGGTTTCTCGTT